>JAKUDP010000017.1:0-610130 GCA_022570795.1 Sphaerulina vaccinii
ACTAGCTAGCTTAGTCTATATAAGTATACTACTAGATTGTATATCTACTAGTATTTTTAATAATAGTATCGAAAAAGTATTATCTATTAAAAGTATATTATTAAGCTAAACATCTAGTCGAAAGTTCTAATACTATAAGTAGTTAGTATTATAGTTTAGATATATATTCTAAGTCGTATAGCTATTAAACTTTTTTACTACTTTTTTAGTTAATCGAGGTACAAAGCTATATAAGAAGTTATAAGTAAGGCAAGAAGTTTAGTAACTTTCTAAAGTAGTTTGTAGTTGTTGTTCTTAGTAGTACTAGTCTCTAGTAATATAACTATATTAGGCAAGTAGTTCTTTAGCTAGATAAACCTAGCTTCTCTAGACCTGACGTTAATAGAGTTATTATAATATAGAGTACTATCTTATAAAGTATAGTTAGCTAATACTAGCTTAGCTAGAGGAAAATATCTATTATAGTAGTTAGTATATACTATTAAGCCCAGCTTATAATCTTTATACTCTAGTACTATAGTCGTAGCTCGAGTACTATATTATTAGTATAATATACCTAAAACAAAACAAAATATATACTTATACTTACTATACTATAAGATTACCTATAGGCAAACTATAATCTAATATAGTATATTCTAATATAGGTTAGCTAGTAGAACAAATCTCGTACTATAACTAGTCTTACTAGTATATATTAACTATAGTATCGCTAGGTTATAATTTGTTAGAAAAATATATAATATATTAGAAATTGTTACTACTATTACTACTATCTTTAGTCTAGAGAACTAGTAACTTGCCTACCTAAATATAGACTAACTATTACTAAAAATATTTTTAAAATAGTTGTCTATACTCTATCTACTATACTTGCTATTAGAGAGCTAGTAGTAGATATACTTCTAGAATCTAGAATATAATATTATCTTACTTATACTATATATAAAAAGTTTGTATACTATCTTCTCGAAGGTCTCGATACTTTTAGTAGGAGACTACTAGTATAGGAATATTCCGAGTACTATTAAGCTACCTATGCTATATTAGTAGTAGTCTATTATATATTTTATATAACTTACTAGAGCTAGTACTAATAGCGAGATTAATAAGATCTAGAAGGCTATAGCTCTATTCTAATTGCTACTAGAGAAGTATAAAGAACTATAAAGGTATTACTCTTCTATAGCTACTACTATTAATTATTAGTAATTATATACTACTCGTAGGCAGCTTTACTCGTATACTTAGAGATACCTAAACTATATATAATAGATATTAGCTAATAATATAGTAGTAGTTAGAACCTATAGTAGTCCTATATATCTAGATATATATATTATATAGTATATAGTAATATTTCTATATATATACTATAAGATATATAAAATATATAGTATATATCTTAGTAGAACGAAAGTGCTACTAGAGTTTCTTTTTAGTACTTAGTATATCCTAGTAGAGCTAAATTAGTATTAATTTAATATTAGCTAGCTTATACTAATATTAAATAAAGAATTTACAAATCTCCTCTACTATAAAGTTTGGAAAGTACTTATTTCTAGTATATACTTTAGAAATAGCCTTATAGTAGATATTCGTATAAAGAGAGTTAAAAGTATAAGTAGGCTTAAATACTAGTAGAAGTAAGCTACTAATATAATTATATAACTTGCTTATAATATAATCTAGTAGGGATAGTATCTATTACTAAAGCTAATATAATAAGTAAAGCTATAGATTAGTATAATATAAGGTATTATTACCTATATTCTATAGCTTCTAAGAGATAAGTAATCTTATTATTATATATTCCTAGGTAGAGTTGCCTAGATATATAGAGGGTCTAAAAGTTATCTAGCTAGGTATTAGCTATATACTAAAGCCGAAGACAAAATAGCTTTTCGATATATAGTATATTAAAGTTCTAGTATACTATTACTAGCTTCTTTTGAATTAGTTATAACTCTCTACTAATATAAGTTTTTAATTACTAGTACGCCCTATATAGATTCTAATTATTTTAATATAGATATACTATACTAACTAGAGAGAATAGCTTAGTAAGGTAGTATAACTCTAGTTATATATATAGATTTCTAATATTCTTACCTATATAGGTCTAATCTTTTATAATAAGTACTAGTCGCAGCCGACTTTCTAGTAGGCTATCTAATATTATACCGATACTAGTCTAGTAGTATAGACTCTAGCTAACTTGCTCGAGATCCTCGAAGTTGTTAATAAATAGTATAATAATATTAGTAGTAGCTAGAAGGCTGCGAGCTATAATATAGTTAAATACTATTTAAATATTATTTATAGAAGCGGCCTAGAATACTAGTATTATACTTTTAGAATAGTACCTAGTACTATTACCTTGCCGAAAGTAGAATATAAGCTTAGTATCTATAAAGAGAACTAGATACCTATACTTTACTATTATACTATCTATATATATATAAGCTATATTCTCTTAAAGAACTAATTTTAATCGATTAAGAGAGAATAGATAATAGAAAGCTTTAAACTTTATCTACCTATCTAGAAAGAAAAAAAATAATAGATATTAACTAGTTAGAGTAGGTAGAGTATATATAATATTATAAAATTAGTATATTTTAGTAAGTAAAAGATACTTATTATCTCTATAGATATAGAGCAAAGCTTAATAGCTACAATCTCCTAGTATTATACTACTAATTTTCAAAAGCTATCGAGCTCTAGAGCTATACTAAACTCTTCTTCTACTTATATATAAAGCGTAGCCTACCTTGTTTAAGCCGACCTAAAATACTATACTACTAACTATTCGAGATTAGATAGGTTCTATCTTTTATTAATAATTGCTCTTTTCTATACTTTAATATTATTCTACTAATAATAGATATAGAAGTATACTTTAATAAATAGAGCTACTATTATAGTCGGGCTAAGCTCTACCTATATAATATATAGTTCGAGGCTCTATATTTACTAGATTTATAATATCTAGATAAGAAGAATATTCTTTAACTAATTAATATTTTTAATACTAAGAAGTACTATAGGCTCGATATTAAGTACTCTATTCCTATTCTATTAGATACTAATATTCTAATATATATACTATAATTATCGAACTTCGAGTAGCGCAATCTTCTCGATATCTAATATATACTATCCGAACTTATTTTTTTAGATAACTAGTATATTATTACTCTATATAGTTAATATTATATAGAGGCTATATAATAGTACTTTTACAACTATAATCGATAGTAGGTAGCCGATCTATATATAAGTAATTTAAATAAAAAAGTTAGGCTTGCCTTATATAGTAATTATTCTAATACTTGCAACTTTAGTAATAGAGATATTTTCTACTACCTATACTACTTTAAGTATAAAGAGAATATTACTTAGCTTTCTAGATAGTAAGCTAGGCTATTAGTAAGTAAACTAAGAGATATAAAAATATTATTATTTTAGTATCCTACTATAATAGATAGCTTTAATAAACTACTACTATTTATAGAGCTATAGGCGCTACTTTAATTAGGCACCTTCTACTATATACTAAGTTTGAATTATAAAGAGGTAGTTCTAGCCTTTATAGATATATATACTAGTATTATACTAATACCTTAATATAGGAACTTATAGCCTATTTTAGTTATATTCTACGAGTCTAGATAGATATTATATAATCTCTAGTAGATACTTTGTTACTCGATATATATACTATCTCCGATCTATAACTCCTATTACTAAAGCAATTATAATAAGATAGAAATACTATTATAGAAAAAATAGGCTCTAGAAAACTCTTTTCTAATATAATAGAAAATAATAGCTAGTTCTATATAATAGCTTAGCTTTTAAGTATAGAAGAGCGCATTCTCTCGATATATACCTTCCTCGAAGATACTAAGTACTTTAAGCCCTATATATCTATTATAAGGTCTTTTCTTTCTACTAGATCGAAGCTATTAATTACTAAGAGGATATATTTCTATTATACTATATCTTCTAATAGATTAAGAGATATATAAGCTAATACTATAGTAGTAAGTCGACCTATTAATACTAGCGTATTTTAGTCTAGATATTGCTAGCTTTAGCTCTTCTATATATACTACTTTCTAAAATTATAGCCTATTAACTCTTATAAAAATTCTAGAAAACCTAAGCCTATATATAAAATTATATATAACTTACTATTAACGCTTATAAAGTTGGCTTCTAACTTGGGCTTTAGATCTACTTAGATAAGCAAATTAGTAGAATATAACTCTTTAGGTTATATAGTATATACTTTTATTTAAGTAATAAAACCTTCTAAGTAATTTAATTATAATCTTGTTACTTTAAACAAGGTCGTTAGTAATATATATAGCTTTCTCTATAGTATGCTAGAGTAGACTAAAAATAGTACTATACTATTAATAGTATCGGACTATCTACTACCTCTTTCGTATTAGTATAGACGACTATTCGAGTTATTATATCTATCTAATAAAAGCTTACTCTATATCTATAATATTTACTATTTATAGCTAGTTTAGAGAGTATAGGGCCTTAGCTCTCTAGAGATTAAGTATAATATATTCTACTACTTCTTTGAGTTTGAAATAGAGGCTACTTTAATAGAATAGGCCGAGACTTTTTCGACTTTGTAATTAGACTTTAGTAGAGAATATATTACTAGCTTAGTATATAGTAGTAGGTACGTATCTCTATCTACTTCTAATAACAAAGTATATACTCTAGTTTAGTACTTTCTAGTAAGTATAGTACTAAACTATCTATCTCTATAGAGTAGTTCTCTATCTATATAGACTAAGTATCTATAGTACCTAAGCCTAATTAAGCTCGACGAAATAATATTAACTATATCTTATATCTATTTCTATAATACTAAAAGTAACTACTTCTATAATCTTGCCTATAGCTTGTTATATAATATCTATACTACTATTAGCTACTAGTAGAATCGAGGAAAATATATTTTAATAGTCTATAATAGAGTATTTGAAGTATATAAACTATATAGTATAAGTAATATAGTAATAGAAAGTTCTCTATATATTATTTGTCTAAAGAATAATAGAAGTCGACTATATAGTAATCTAGTAGTAAAAGAACTTGTTACTAGTATCTATTCTAAAGTATTAGTAGAGAATATCTAAGAAATATAGCTATATAAATAATACTCTATATATATTAATAATTAGCTACTAGGCTTTACCTCCCTTTTCTTTACTTAGAAGTATTATATCTATATTTCTACTAGATAATATAATATTAATTATAGCTAAGCTCTATAACTAGCGTACTATACTATAGTAGTACTTAAAGAGTTTGTTATTATTTCTTATATATATTAGTTTAATAGAATAGAGGTAGTAGGAAGTATAGACTAACTTTTCTAGTACTATAATTCTCTCTATTACCTTCTTATATCTTAGCTATTATTAGTAGAACTTCTAGCTACAACTCGGTTCTACTTATATTATAGTCTATACCTATATAAGTCTAGTAAGCTAGTTAATATTAGATATAGATATTCTATAGCTTTCTATATCGATAGTTAGTAGTATCTATAGTATTTGCTTTCTTTTACTACTACCTAGGTTCTCGGTATATCTAGCTATTATAGGTACCTAAGTAGGAAAGGTTTGTAGTAGTATCTATTAAGGACTTTAGCTATATATAAATATTGTATCTCTAAGCGTTTGGGGCTCGAATATAGTATTACCTAGAACAAATAGTAGTATATCTAGGTATAGATTATAGTAAAATAAAGTTAGCTAATTATTTTAAAATACTATTACTATAGAGAAAATAAAGATTTGAGGTTGTAATTATATACTAAAGTAGTTGTACTTCTATAATATAGACTCGTTTTAGTATAGTAGTACTAGGTATACGTACTAAAGTAGGCGGAGTATAGACCTATCGACAACCTAGAACAAGTACTTAATACTATAAAGAGACTATATTTTATATTATAGCTACCTAGCTATAGCTCTTATAGATCGTATAGGCGCCTATATAGCCTATATCGCCTCTTATTAGACCTCGGACTTTAAGCTAGTAAGATATCTTTTATTAGAAATATAGATAGAATCTAGAGTTCTAGATCAAAATAAAAAGATACTCTAGCTTTATAGTACTTTTATACTCTCGATATTATAGTAAGTTAGTATTCTCTATTATTTATACCTACTTATAATATAATTAGAAGAATAATATAAAGACTTGCTAGATCTACCTATAATAATCTAATTAGAACTTTTTTAAAAACTTTTTCTATTAAGAGCAAAGTCTAATAGAGTAATAAAAAGAACTATATAACTAATATATTAGAGAGCAACAAGACCTATAGTCCTTCTTAGTAGCTATTAGATTAAGCTACTACTCTATATAGGCTTACCTAGTAATAGTAGAAAATCGATTAAATAAGACTAGAAAGACTAATATAGACCTATAATATTAGAGAGATATACTTTAAAAGCAACTTAATCTACTAGATAGCATACTCTAGGAATTATAATACCTATAACTAGATACTAAGAATCGAGCCTCTAAATAGATCCAAATTAATTAAGTATACTAACTTCTTATTAAGTAATAGAAGCAAGCTTTATATAAGTAAGAAGTAGAGCTATAGGCTACTAAGGCTACTATATAGAAGCTTAGAAATATAGTCGATAAAGTTGTCTCTACTAATAATTTTATAGCTATAGCCTTCTAAAAAGTAGTAGATATCGCCGATCTAATAATATATAACTAGTACCTAGAGGTAGAGTTAGTAGACTAGATAGTATTATAGTATACAAACAAGGCCGAAGGCGTCGAGGCATCTAGTATAGTACCTATAGATTCTCTAACTCTATATAAGTCTAATACTAATATATTTATAATTATTACTAATTTTATTATTTAGATATAATCTCTAGCAAAGAAGACTTGTATATACTACTAGAAATTCTACTAGTAGATACTATTAATTATACTAGTAAAAGAAGTATATATAAATAATAGAGTACTTACTAGAAGCTTTACCTACTACTAGAAGACAATCTACTATAGTTTAGAAATAGTAGATAGTATTAACTCGTTCTACTACTAAAATAGAAACTACTTCTCTAGAAGAAGTAGCTATAATAAGACTATTAGAGACTAGCTTAAACTAGCTAGGTACTAGCCTACCTAGTATATAGCTCGTATATACTATAATAATAACTTACTATATTATTACTATATATTAATTTACTCTACTACTACTCGCCTATTACTCTATTATTGTTTTCGGCTATTCTTATATAGAGGAGATCTACTTAATTAAAAATAGAGTATTCTCTAGTCTTCTAGAATATTCTAGAAGCTATAGTTATTAACTTTAAGCTATCTATATATCGAATACTAATAGCTTCTAGTATCCTATACCTAGTATACTAACTCTAATACCGAAATAATATACTTACTTCTAGGTAATAGTCGACCTTAGCTAATAAGTATAGATTAGATCTATAAAGCTTTTAGTTAAGTACAAATTAGACTAGTAGGTTTCTATAACTCTAAGTAATACTAGGGAGTACAATCGTACTATAATACTATAAAAGTAGATATATAAGTAAGCCTATACTAGAGAAATTAATACTAGGTTCTATCTCTATATATAGAATAGGAAATATAGGACCTAGTACTACTATAATAGATATCTATTTCAAATAGACTTAAAATAGTACTAGTAGTAATAGAAAGAGAGTACTATTATATTATTTAAGCTTTAATAATAGAGTATACTACAAATATAATAGTATACCTATAGTAATATTACAAGGTCTATATCCTTTACTATATAATAGTCTTAATATAGATTTATTACTATATAAATATAAGTAGTATTACTATAATCGGCTTCGCGAGAGTTAGTTTATACTATATACTAGGTCTAGAACTAGCCTTCGTCGAATAATTAGTCTAGAAGTCTAGAGAAATAGTAGATATATACAACTTATATTAATATTAATATAGTATAGCTTTATATATATAGTATAATATATACTTTCAAACTCTATTTATACCTTTACTCGTAGTAGTCTCTATTAATAAACTTATCTATAAATATATTAAGATTATTAGTATAATTGACTTAACTTTTAACTCTACTTAGAATATATAAATACTCGGTTTTACTAATATTTGTATATAGATATAGTTTTACCTTGTTCTCTAACTAGTAGATATACTACTTTAAATATACTAGTTCAAGCTCTAGCTAGGCTACTCTATTAGTAATAGAAGTATTAGAGTAGTTATAGTTATCGGGTAATAGAATAGTACTATAGCCTAGAAATAGCTAATTATTATATATTAGTATTCTATAAGGTATACTAGAAAGTAGTATTAGTAATATTAATTACTTAGCTAGTAGAAGGAGTAGTACTATCTTCGATATTATAGTACGCTACTAATAAGAATTTTATAAATCGAATTAATAATATATAGTAATATATATATATAATAGATAAATATAGTATACTTTTTATTACTATTTAGAATTAGAATATTAGGCTATACTAGCTCGTTCTAGACGAGCTGTCTCTAACTATTCTAATAAGTAATACTAATTATAATAATAGAACTTAATTCTATACTAGAGCTAAAAGATCGAATCTATACTACTCTAATTTAGGCGTAGCTACTAGTACTATAGACTAGTACTAGCGCAAACTTACTTTATACTACTATACCAAATAGTTGTACTATACTCTAGATATTCTATTTAGGCTTCTAGAGATATAAAGGAAGGAAAGGCCTAGGTAAGGTAAGAACTTAGACCTCCCTTTCCTACTTCGAGCTCTAGTCTATATTCTAAAAGGCTATCTTTTTTAATATAGCTTTTGTCTATATCTCTATCTTCTTGTTCTACTACTATATTTGTTATAAGAATACTTTTATATTCTAGGCTAACCTAAAGTATACTCTACTATTCTCTATTATAGCTTAGATATACTCGATACTATATACTATACTTTGTTATATCTATTCTCGAGTAGGTATAGAAGATATATATAGCTACTTAGTCGACGTAGAGCTACTAGAGGATCTTATAGGTATAATTATAAAACTATATTTACTACCTTATATCTAGTAATATAGTAGCGAGATTGTATATATAGACTTATAGGTAGTAATAACTCTAATTTTATTATAGAATAGAGTATAGTAGATATATCTATCTATAATATAGTATATAACTAAATTTGTTCCTACTACTACTTGCTATAACTATACTATAGCTTATAATTAGATTCGGGACTAAGTAGGTAGGAACTGCGAGTAGTTAGTAATAGAAGGAACAAAAACGAATCTAAAGATAGTAGATTAAGCTACTATATATCTATATACCGAAGGTATAATAGATTATATAAAATACTAATAATTAAATAACTATAGTATATAATACTCTACTTTAAGGAGAACTTTGTATATATTCTATTAGTAGTATACTTATAGAGCTAGCAAAGCTAGTCTATCCTAGCTATATCTATAAAGTATTACTTGTTAGAAGTAAGTAGTATATACTACTAGTAGCGAATAGTCTCTCTAAACTTCTAGATACTATAGTATAATATTACTAAGGTATTAGATATCTACCTCTACTAATATAGGTATATAAACCTATTAAGAATGCAAGGCTAGAGCCTATTAGATAGAGAGATATTACTCTAGTAGCTATACTTAGTAGTATACTACCTAATATAGTCCCTTTACTTGTAGTAGTACTAGTATAGGAGCTCGATAGTAAGAGGCTATATAGTATAGTATATATAAAAAAGTTATTCTAATATAAATAAGAATTTATTATAAAGACTATACTTTCTATATAGTAAGAGGTTAGAATATTCTACCTATAGTAAAACTACTATAAGTTTGTTATAGTAATAAGTAAGTCTATAGTACTATATATTTGTTATTAGAGACTAAGAAAGCTTATATTAAATAAACTACTCGAATAACAAGGTCGTTTATATAATAACTATATAATAGAGTAATTACTATTAGTAAGCTAGAATCGAATAATATTACTAATCGACGTATTTATATAGCTTGGACTAAACCTATTCGAGAGACCTCCTACTTGCACTTTATAAATACTTAGAACCTAAGAGACTTATAGATTAATTAAGGTCTTAACTTCGATATTTACTAATACTTCTAGTTTAGTATACCTAAGAGACTAGACGCTACTAGTAGCAATTAGTATAGTGCAATATAAATGCTTTATACTTTATTTATAGATCTAACTAGCACTTAGAGTAATAATAAGGCAATATACGACTTTAAAAAGATTACTTACAAATTGTTTTATTTTAGCTAATATACTAGAATAGTATCTATATAATATACTAGTTTTATCGATACTCTAGTTTCGTCTAGAAATAAGAGTAATATAAGTAGGTAGTATATTCTTTATATAGAGGTAGATCTAGTAAAATAAAGTAGAAAATAGCTTATTATATATACTTATTAATATTTATTACAAGCGACCTAGAGTATACTAGAGTTCCTACTAATAATCTATACTTAAAGACTCTATACCTAAGGTCTATAGTGCTAGGAACTATCGATAGTATAAGTATAGATCTATAATATCGATAGTATAAAGCTATAATTATTATAGAATCTTCTTATAATATATAATTATATATATATAGCTTAGAAGTATACTATACTAAGCTAGTTTTTATAGAAGATATAGAAGATAATTAAAACAATACCTATAAACTTAAAGGCAATAAGTATAGGAAATATAAAAAAGAGCAATAAGAAGACCGACAAAGAGACTAATAAGAAAAGCGACGAAAAGAGTAACGAGAAATACGAATTAGACTAGAAACTATAGTACTATAGGAATAGAGCTATATTAATATATCGACCTATATACTTCTATCTTATTATATCTCCTACTTTAGAGTAGAGATTTAGTAGAATTACTATATATAGTTAGAGCTAATAGCTAAGCTAGTAAAAACCTAGTACTTATATTCTAAGATATAACTATTGCTTTTAACTATTCTAGTTCTTACTCGTATAGTATACTTAACCTCTAGTAGCTCGGTATTCTACTATCCTATTAATAGAAACTTACTCGATCTACTCGACTACTTAGATATTAGCTTGAGTAGACCTAACTACTCTTATAATATATATATAATTCGAATTAGCTTACTATATATTAGAAATATTTCCTTATAAGCTTTTATATATTTTTTAGTATTAGTACTCTAGGGCGCAGAACAATATACTCTTAATATTAGTATATAACTATCGTAAGCCTAGAGCTTACCTAGATTAACTATACTAGCTATATATACTCTATTACCTAGAATATAGTAGGACTAGAGGTGCTATATACTACTTGCAGAGTAGCAAATCTATAGGCAATCGTCTCTCTATATAAATACTATATATAGTTATATAAATTATAGGCTTATATTACTAGCAAATTATAACCTACCTATATAGACAAATAGAAATTAATTAATTAGTCGAGTATTAAGAAAGTACTTAGAGCAATCGAGAAGTAGAAAGAGATATTAATTAAGAATATTATATACTATATTATACTAGTACTTCTATTAGAGTCTCGAAGTATCTAGTATATATATCGCTATCTATAATAACTAGCTAAGGCCAAAAAACGTATAGTACTTCGATTTTAGATTGCTATATAATATTATAATTACTCTCTATACTCTTGTTATCTATATCTAAATTAGCTATAGAACTCTTAGGCTACTATCTTTTAGATTCTACTAGCTCTAGATAAGCTATAATATCTAGCAAAGCCTAAGACTTATACACCTCTACCTCGAGCTCTATAGGAGTATATTCTACTCTTGTCTAATTCTCTATATATTATAGATTGTTGCTAGTAAGCTATATAGGTAGAGGGTAGCTAGAGTTCTTCTAGAAATTAGTTTATAGTCTTCTTATACTAATTGCTCTAGACTTATAATATCTACTTGTGTCGGCGGCTAGAAACTATAGTTAAGCAATTTGTAAGAGTAGTAACATCCCCTATAATAAATAAGAATATAGATATATATATTATATTAGGTAGCTAGCTTATAGGCTTTGTTTATTAAAGTAATTTGTCTTTTTCGATACTTGTTATATAGTAGTTTGCTAGACTAAGTAGCTAGGCTTTAAGAGTCTTATATATAACTAATACTATAGCGAAGTTATATAGTCTGTATTCTAAATTGCGACTATAAGTATCTACTTAGTTATTTAGAGCAAATATTATATAGCGCCTATTATTTATAATTATATATAGTTCAAATAGGCTATAGATCTAAAACTAGTATAAGATGCCAAAATAGGCTATCTCTCTCTAATATTTAGGCTCTATATTCTATTACTTCTAGATCTATAAATAGATAATTACTAAAAATAAGACTCTATAATATATTTTATTTTTCTTCTATCTATAGCTATATTCGCTACTACTTATATAGAGTTTCTATAGTAGTAGGTCTTCGACAATAGTACTATAATAATAACTATTACTACTACCTAAACTAAATATACTATTAAGATATATATAGTCTCTAAGACACTTCTAGCTACTACTATTAGAAGTCTATATTACTAATAGTATAATAAGAAAGCTTGCAATATATATCGATAGTATAATTATTATTATAAAGAATAGTACAAATAGTAAATTTTCTAAGACAAATACCTAAGAATACTTCTAATACTTTCCTAGCTTTATATATAATACTATAAGATACTATAAGTATTCTAGTAGATATATATTTCTATAGCTATATAGACTATATAGTATACTTAATTATATAGATATAAACTATTTGTAATATTATAGAGATAGTAGAAATACTAATAGCCGAGGAAAGACTATAGTTGTTAATAGCCTACTTCGAGGATACTTAGAAGCTTCTACCGAATATCGAGGACTCTTAGAGATCGAATATCTACTAGAAAGCACTTCTAGCTTAGTAGATATATTAAATTCAGACTTGATTAGAGAGGCGGCCTATTATTTCTTTTATATATTATTATAGTAGCTAGAGGAGAGTAAGTTGTTAAGGTCTATATATACTACCTATATGCAAGTAAGCGAGTATTCTCTATAAAGAGATAGTTTTATACTCTAGAATATATTATTACTATTATCTAGCTAGAATAGTATAGAGTTACTTCTAGAAATATCGAATAAACTAGGCTCTAGAAAATTATTAATATTAACCTAGTCTAGATTAGTACTAGTATATACTATTTTAGGCGAAGCCTAAGATACTAGTATAATAGTAGAGTTTAGATATACTAGAATTAATAGCTTTAAAAAGAAAGCCTTATTAGACTAAATATCTAAAGTATTATTCGAGACTTTAGGCTTCTCTTATAGCCTTAGATGCTTTTAACTATTATATATAGATACTTTATTAGAAGTATTTTCTTCGAAGAGCTCGAGCTAATTAGAGTTATATTACTTGTCTTTACTCAAATAACTATTATTGCCTCTAGACTAGTTTATAGAAACTTATAGACTATATTTTTTCGATTGTTTCTATTACTCTATCTTGCTTACTAATATTCTATAAATTCTACTAGTAGTCTATTCTAGTTAGTACTAGTTTAATATATTTTAGCCTTTCTATATACTACTAAGCTTTTAGTATTAACTTTTAGTAGCTATATTACTAGATCTACTAGTCGAGCAACTTTAGAGTTATATATATATATTATATTTTTACTTCTATACTCTATAAAGATAAAAATATAAATATTATTCTAACTAATATTTTTTAGCTTTTAAGCTTTTTTAAAAATAGTCTTATATTACTTATAGAACTCTAGAGCTATTATAGAGATAGTAAGTAGAAGAGAAATAGTTAGTATATTAGGTAGGAGAGTCCTATTCTATTTAAGCTTAACTCTCTAGAACTAGCTAATAGCTCTAAAGTAGATTAATATACTATGCTACCTATACCTAAATAAGACAAGCTACTTATAAAATAAGAGTAATATCTATAATATCTTTAGGTCGAGTAATAAATATATAGCCGATATAATTATACTCTATTACTATAGGTAGCCTAATATTACTACTCTAGCTCTATAGGTACCTACTATTCCTATATAGATAGATTAAGTAGTAGATACTAGCTTGCCTATAGCCTTATCTTATTATATAGTATAGGCTCGTCGGACCTATCGAGGTCTACTATATTCTAGAACTAGCTTTATATATAGGCGCTAATGCCCTAGCGAGTAGAATATATATAAAGATAGTATAGCAAGGTACCGAGCGCCTCGCTATAATTACTATTATTAATTATACTTTATTTTTTGTACTAAGGTTATTACTATATACTATAAGCGCCTTAGAGTTATAATACTATAGTTCTATAGACTAGTCGATATACGTCGCTTATATAATATTACTATAGCTAGTATACTATATTATACTTAGTACCTAGAAATAGTATATTAAGTTTGCTAGTAGTACTATAGTATAGGGCTTAGTAGTAAGTATTACTAGAACTTAAGTAAAGAGAGTTTTTATAGCTTATATTCTATAGGTAGCCTTAAGTATTCTAGCAATACTCGTACTATACTAGCTTTCTAGAGTTATATACGAAGGCTCTAAGATTTTCTTTTATATACTTACTATTCTTTTATTATATAGTATCTAGAGGTACTATCGCACCGATTTTAATCGATATCTTACTACTAGTATTGCTATTACTTAGGCTATTATTACTAGCTTAATAGTTGCCTAAATACTCTATTATAATACTATCTTTAGATTCTGTCTATCTATTTTATAAGTAAGAATTAAAGTATTTAGTAATAAAGACAACTTCGGAATATATACTATTAAAGTCTAGGTACTAGTCTATTATAGATAAAAAGTATAGCTAGGCTAGTATATTCTTCTTAGAGCCTCTTTAGTATTATAACTAGCGCTTATACTATATTCTTTTATAATATACTACTAGAATATAGATAGAGAGAATTAAGCAAATAGTATTAAGTTTCTTATTATACTAAAGCAAGGCCTAATAAGAAATTTGACTTACTTAAATTATTCGAATATAATATTAACCTAGATCGATAGTCTATATAGTAGTATATATAGTAATTTCTTTTTATATAGTACTATAGTACTTATTACTTCGGGTATAGATATTACTACCTAGATACTATATATTAAAAAGATTATATACTAGTCTTACTAGTAAAAACTACCTACTTAGAACTTATTTGTACTCTAGGATACTAATAAGTATTATATATAATAATAGCTTATTTTAGTTCTATAGTAGCTAACAAATATAGTTAATAGTAACTATAATTTAGTAAGAATATAGCTCTTAGCTTATCTAGCCTAAGATACTAAGAGTAGTAGTAATAGTAAGAAAAGTTAGTATATTTTTTATATCTATATATTCGCTAGTAATATTAAGAATCTCGAGCTATATAGTCTCTATATAGACTTTAATAGTAATATTAGTAATATCGATCGATTCTTTTATAAGAAGTTAGACTAGGCAATTAGTAAGATACTAGTTCTAGGTATATATAGTTATTAAGAGTACGTCTTACTACTACTTACTAAAATTCTATAGCTTCTACTAATTCTATACTACGAGATTGTATATAAGATATAGTATAGTACAAAAGCTATTAATAAATATAGTACTACTCTTTTTCTTTCTAACCTTCTATAAATAATACTTGCTACTAGAGGAAATAAAAAATAACTATCGATTCCTAATATAATAGATATAATAGTAAGGTATAGTAGTTAGTATAAGAAAGTAATATTAAAAATAAACTTAAAAGATATTTTATAACTTTATACTAGATAGAAAAATATATAATAATTTACTATTCTAAAAGTAATAGTTCGGATTCCTCGTATAGATAACGGCCGGGCAGACGACGGCTAGGCAAACAATAGCTAGGTAGCAATCTATCTAGTTCTAGTCTAAGTAGGCAAAACAAATAAGAATAGCCTAAGACTCTATTAGTATTAAGTTTGGATACTACTAGTTCGGGATAGGAGCCTACTCTATCTCTACTACTATAATTATATATAGTACCTACTACCTAATTATATATTAATATAGATCGCGCTTTAATATTCGTAGCTAATAGCTACTTCTAGAGTAAAGCAAATATATAGAGCCTAAGCTTTATACTAATATAGAATTATATTTGCTTCTTCGATAGAGATTCGAGGATAGCTAATTTGCTAATAATACCTAGTAATTTGCGCCTAGTCGCTTTATACAAGAATAATAAGAAGCCTATTAACTTTTCTAATTACAAGCCTAATAATTAGGTACGTTTGTCAAGTATTCTAGAGTATTAATATTAGTAACCTAATAGGCTAGTAGGCTCTACTTATACTCCGGTTAGTATAGGAGCTTTTAAAGCCTTTCTTTCTATTATTAGCAAGCCTCCCGACCTAGCTAAAACTCTATATAAGAACTAATATATCTATAGACTAGAAAGTAGAGAGAGTACTCGATTATTATAATAGTAAGAATAGTACCGAGTATAGAGTAGTATAGGCAGATATATAGGAGCCTATAGAGTATCTTGCTAGCGCCTAATTTGTAGTAAAGAACTATAGAAAGAACAAGTACTTTAGAAAGAAAAAATACCTATTATAAAATATATAGTAAATTGATCTGAATTTCTATATAAATATATTACTTACTTGTAGTACTACTTGTCTTATATTGCTACTAACTAGCAAATGCAACTATATTATAGCTAAATATATAGTTCGATATATATCTTTAGCCTAGTCTTTCTAAAATATTTCGAGCTTAAATACTTACTAAATATATATAAGATAGCTTTCTAATTTAATATATTTCCTTTATAAAATATTTTTTTTCTCTTATAGAAGATAGTAATTTGTTTAAGAAGTCTCTAGCTCTCTTTATAGAAATATCGAGATTTTCTTAATATCTAATATACTATTTGAAAGAAGTATAGCCTTTGTAGGCCTACTATATCCTCTAGATCTATATTGCTCTATTATTATAGTATGCTATATAGCTTGGTACTATATAGCTAGTAATACTATATAGCTAGTAATACTATATAGTTATTAATACTATATAGTTCTTAGTACTATATAGTTCTTAGTACTATATAGTTCTTAGTACTATATAGTTCTTAGTACTATATAGATAATTATACTATATATAAGATTAGACTATATAGAAGATTTGACTATATAGAGATATAGTCTATATAGTATCTAGTCTATAAATATATACTTCTTATATAGAAATAATATTATATATAAAGAAAGATTATATAGAAAGTATACTATAAAAAGAGCTTTCCTATATAGTCTTCGGACTTATATAAGATCGATATAGTATAGAGCGCAAGGCTACTAGAAAAGAAGTTATATATAGAAACTAGATTTATATATAATATAAACTACTAAGGTAGGTATTACTACTTGCAAATCTATACTATATAGAACTATAGGATCTAGGTAGAGCGACTTAGTTAGGTAATTTAGTTCCAAACAAGACTTAGTACTATACAAAGTATAAAGTATTAGCAAAGTACTAATAGAATTCTTATAGATATTCCAAAAGATACTTTATTAGTAGAAAGAGAATAATACTCTATAGTAGGGGACGAACTCTATATATTATACCTATTCTAGAACTTCTATAGCTACTCTAGCTATACCTCTAAAAAGAACTAATATAACTTCTAGTCGATAACTATTCTTATAGGCTACTAACCTTAGTATATATACTAACTTAGATAATCTCTTTAGTCTCTTATTATAGACTTAACCTCGGCTATCTATATCTTCTTATACTATACTAATTATAAATAATTAACCTATAATCTACTTTAATATTATAAATAGATACTATAGCTATAGAATATATTATATTAATAATAGTAGCTATAGTCGTTTCGGCGCTACTACTCTATACTCTATATCTAGAACTAATCTAGTAAGTTCTACTACTATATATTAGTATATAGTTATTAACTATTATTAGATCTAATAGAATAATATTAATTTTAGGAAATAGTATCTCGAGCTCGCAATATATTATCTCTAGAGTTTATAGATATAAGAGATAGGAATAAAAGTAGGAGAGGCCGATATAGTAGAGAGTACCTATTATATACTAGAGATATTAGTAGAAGTAGCGCAAAGCTTAGGTAATACTTAGGGCAATTCTACTAAATATATACCTCGTTTGTATCTATAGATTCTATAATATACTTAGTATTCGATATTATATTTAGTATTTTATTAAATATAGATAATTCTACTAAGTAGATCTCTTTACTTATTTATACTTAGTAGTACCTATAATGCTATAATATAAGTTCTACTAGAAATAGACTTAAAGACTATAGAATATAGTTTCTACTTTAAGTCCGAAGTATCGAGGCTTAAGAAAGACCTAAAGTACTATAAGTCTAGAGGTCCAAAACTAGCTAGTAAGGCTAATTAGAACGTTCTAGAACGGGATAGAGCTAGCCTATTCCTAGTCTATCTAACAAATATATATATATATATAATAAAGTACCTATTCTAGATAGTATTCTATACCTATATAGATATATAGAAGATACTTTGTACTATAATCTATATATCTACTCTACTAACTTTAGATTTATTTCTAGTATACTTAATATTTAAATATCGAGATAGATTCGAGATTACTACTAGTATAAAGAGACTCTATACTATAGTTATATATACTAACAACTATCTAGAAGAGAGTTTCTTATACGCTTCTAATATACTTCTTTACTATACTATTAGAACAATAGCAAATATAGGTCGAGACAATATAGTTCTATAGATTATAGTAGCCTAGGTCAAAGTATAGTCTAGCCGAGAAGTACTTTGCAATTGCTAACAAGCTAGTAGTATAGTACAAGAGTTATCGAACAGATTAGATAGTAGATTAACAATCTATCGAACTAAGAGACCTAGTAGAATTAGCCTATAGTAGCTAAGAACTAGAGTAAGCTATGCTTTTAGTACTACTATCTACTAGATACTACCTTCGCCGAGCTTAAGAATATCTATCAATTTAGTTGCGACTTTAGTATAGTATTACTTTTCGAAGTTACTAGCGAGTAGCTATAGTATATAGCGCTAGACCTAGTCGGTCTATACTAGCTAAATTTTTTTTTTTTAAAAGCTAGCTAGATATAATACTATACTATTTTGGACCTCTTCTCATAGAGATAGCTATACTTATACTAATACTTCTATATTTGTATAACTTTAGTATATTTATCTATAAGAGTAATCTATATAAGCTCGAGTATATAGCTAAAAATATTACTATCGAATATAAGTAGAAGCTATACTTAGATTATATTATATTTTCGGCGTAGACTCGTAGATAGAAGAAGTTCTTTATATTTCTAACCTTATATAAAGAATTAGTTATAGAAGAGTATATAGTTACTATTAAGCTACCTAAAAGGTTACTAGGCTCTACAAATATAGACGAGGTAAAATACTTTCGATTCTATCTAGTAAATAGAGACTAGACTCTATACAAGCTTTACAAAGTATTAAATAAGTAGTACTAGAATATATATAATATACCTATACTTAACTAGTAGAGTATACTAAATATTAATTCTATTATTATTCGAGTAATTATAAACTATTAGGGACTATTCGACCTTGTTATAGTTATACTCGAAGTAGTATAATACTATTTTAAGAATCTAAGCCTTAGGCGTCTTTTGAAATTAATAGAGTAGACTATATATATCTATATTTCGGACTTGATATATTCTATAACTTCGTAACAATTTGTATATTAGACTATAAGTAGTAGCTATTTAGGCTAATATTATTTGTTATATTTTCTATTATCTCTACTACCTTGTTTACTAAACAAAAGTAGGTATAATTGCTTTGCTAGACAAATAGTATACTAGACGAGTCTATATAGAAACGTAGATAGTATCTAGTAGGTAGAAACTATATATACCTAGTAGCTAGCTTTTAGTAACCGAAATATTAAATATCTATTATAGAAAAGTAACTAAGTTGTTAATCTAGTCGCTTTTATAACTAAAGCCTTAAAAATATTTATATTATTTATAGAATATTATAGCTTCTTCAAATATAAAGTAACTACTACTAGATAGAATTATAGTATATAGTAATAGTAAGAGAAAGGAAGGTATATATATATATATATACTAAGATACTAGGTATTAAAGCTCTATATTCTATTATACTTCTATATATATAGTAACTTAAATATATATTTTCGAGCCTACTATCTACTATATTTCCTACTACTTCTTTACAAGCTCCGAGCAAATCGAGTAATAAAACTTATATATAGAGGCACTTATATAGAAAAGGCTACGAGAAGGTAGAAGTACTTAATTTTTAAATAAATAAAAGTAAAAGTAGTAAATTATATACCTAGACTATAAACTACTTAAATTATATAATAACCTAGATATATTTTAGATAAGTATAATCTTACTAGATTCCCTTACCGAGTCGAAAGTTAAGTAAATAGTTAAGGCCCGGCACGCGCTTAATTCTATTTAGTAATCTAGACTTACTATAAAGTTAATATTAGAATAGTATCTAAATAGACGTTGTTTCTATCTACTAATTAACTAGTACTATAACTTTTAGTAGTTAAAGTTAAAAATAAGTATATAAACTAGTTATAGTCTATCTTTAGTTAAAATGCGATTTAAGATATAGGGCACCTACTATAGAATACCTAGATAGTAGGCCTTTCTAAACAATTTACCTTCCTTACTATATATATAGTAAAATTACAAAGACTCTAGATACGAAGTATTATACTAGCTATAATAAGAGTATTCGGAGGCTCCTATATATTCTACTCTATAGACTATATAATTTCGATATTATCGAAGGCTTGCTCTTAGTAAAGTATAATATATAGGTATATAATACTAGATTCTTACTAGTATAGCCTGCGCTTACTTCGCTTCTACTACTCTATAGTATAGTCCTAGTAGGAGTGCTATAGTCGCTAGGAATTATATACGTAGTAGTAGATTAGATATAGAATATATACTATTTCGGCTAGGGAACTATATAGCTCTACTACCTACAAAGTATAGTCTATAGTACTAGTAGCAACCTTTCTCTCTAGACTATCTATATTCTAAGTATATATACGGACTACTTAATAATATATAGTATCTAGAGCTATATAGAAAGATATAGGCTTAGCTATAGTAGTTTGCTTAATTAGTACTAAAATAGTAGTTCTTACTTCGTCTAGAGTATATTCTAATATAGTAGTGTCGAATACGCCTCGCAACTTATAATAAGTATAAAGGCTATAGAAAGAGTAGAAATCTAGAATTCTAGTAGACGTCGATACTCTAGCGCCTATAATAACTAAGATCTTCGAGTATGCCTTTAGTACTAATACTACTTTATAGATACTCTATAATACTAAGTAGTAGACGAGTATACTCGAGCGAGGCTTTTTAGGTCAAGGCTAGTACTCTATAGGTCCCTATCTTTTAAGTATAGTATTATAATAGTAAAGAAAGTTAGAGATCGAA
This sequence comes from Sphaerulina vaccinii, assembly GCA_022570795.1. NCBI lineage: Eukaryota > Fungi > Ascomycota > Dothideomycetes > Mycosphaerellales > Mycosphaerellaceae > Sphaerulina > Sphaerulina vaccinii. The sequence continues at coordinate 21,643 of JAKUDP010000017.1, forward strand.
AACGAAAGTAGTTAGGCGAGCGAGACTAAATACCTCTACTAAGACTATATCTCTTTACCTATATAGAATCGACGAGCCGCTCTTATATAGACCTATATAATACTATACTAGCGCTATTATATATAGAGTATTAGATATATAAGATTCTATTAGAATTAATATATATATAAGTTCTCTATAATATATTTATACTATATAAGAAGAGATATATTATAATAGAATATATTATAAAAGGAGAATATTTAAAAAAGTATATATATTAGCCTATATCTACTAGTAAAAAAAATAAGTACTATAGCTACTAGCCTATACTTGTCAAAGAGTATTAAGTAGGACTTATAGTTTATACTAATACTAGTCTAGAATAATAGACTATATAAAGACTAACTACTAGACTTAAGCTAGTAGTAATAATAACTCTCGATATAATAGTTATTCTACTATCTATTACTATTTAAATAATAAGGACCTACTAAAGTTTATTTTATCTACAACTAGTTTATACTTATATATTTAGTAGTCTCGAAGTATTATATATAAAAGGTGCTAGTACTAAGTTAATTTGCTAGGCTAAATAAGAAATAAAAAAGTCGTCTACTTAACTATACTATAAATAATAGATATATAAGTTACTCGCCTAGCTACTAGCCTATTAGTCTATACTTAATACTATATATAGAATAGACCAAGTATATAAAGAGGCGCTTTTACTATTCTATAAATATAGTACTTTATATTTTATAATTCTACTATAGTATCTAAACAAACTATAGTAGTTTGTAGCTAGATTAGTATATAGCTATAGAGCTTTGGCGCGTATTCTACTATTATTTATTATATTTGCCTATAGATTTGTAGCCGCGCTCTATAGACTAAAGCAGACTTGATCTATAGATAGTACTAGATAGGCTTGTATTATAATTGCTTTAAGTAATAGATCTTATACTATCTAAAAGTTCGATTACCTCTTATAGATAAGCAAATACTATATATCTAGAAGATGGGAAAGTATACTTAATAGGAGTACCTAATAGCCGGTATTCTAAGTAGTATCTTGTAAGTAATAAATAATAGCTAGGCGATAGATACTAAGCTAAAGACTAGAAATATATATCTAGATAAAGAAATAGAACTAATTATATATATATATATATATATATTACTAAATACTAGTATAGTAATAGTATCTATAGTACTCTCTACTTTATAGTAGAGAAGTATATAAGAAACAAGAGTATAATAGAAAAGAATATACTAGTTAGATACAAACTATATATAAAAAGTAGCTATTATATTGTCTAGCAAAGTAGAATATTAAAGAAATAGAGAAGAGTAAATAGTCGGCTAATACTAGATATAGTAGAGTTGCAGCCTCTAGAAGGAGGACAAATAGATAATACTATATCTACTCTTATAAGTCTTAATAGATAGTCTCGGTAGAATATAATAGAGTATACTTCTAAGCTTTAGATATAATTATCTACTAAAGTATCTTCGATCTATATACTCTCTTACTAATACTAGCTAGAGCGCAGGCTTATAATAGCTCTAGCTTGCTCTAATTATATAGTATTCTAGCTCTTTCTTCTCTCTATCCTTTCTTTTATTAGTAGTAATAGCTTTAGCCTACTTTAGACGAGATACTAATTAGAGTATTATTAACCGGCTTGCTAGTACTAAGATTCTACTCTAGTTCTTAATAACAATCGTATTATCTTCGCTCTAATTATTATTATTAGTAGTTTATATATTAAAAAAAAAAAATCTATAAATATAGAAAAGTATTATTATAATATATTTATATAGTAGAGCTTCGGCAGCGTATATATAGCTTCCTAGTCGTATACCTACACTTCTCTATTAGTATTATTCTTAAAGCAAATACAAGTATTTGAAAAGAGCAATATTAATAGGTCTAGTATAGTAGCTATTAATATATATCTTTTATTTCTCTAAATTAGTAAATAAAATTATAGAAATTCTTATCGAATAGCTATATATAAACTTTCGAGTATATAATAATAAAAAGTATAAGTAAAAATATTAGCTCTATAACCTTCTTATTTATATATAGAGCGAACTTCGAGGAAAGTTACTATAACTACTACCGACCTATAGAAGGCTTTTTAACTAGAAGACCTAGAGTACTCGTTTTTTTAGTATTTCTAGCTATATACTTATATTATAAACTATACTAATATTATATAGAAAGTTACTAGAAATATTACTACTACTCTCCTTTCTATAGATTCTAATAGAGAAGATAGGCTACTAGTACTACTTAAGCCTCCCAATCTATAGTATATACTAATATAATACTTAGAAAAGTATAAAAGAGCTAGGTCGTGCAATCAAAAATTATTATAGAAAGCCTATTTAAAGCTAGTATAATAATATACTACCTAGCGAGAATAGAAGTACTTTGGACTTTCTAAATAACAAACTATATTAGGTAGATATTTTAGAAATTACTAATATCAAGATCTTTAGTTAAAGAATAGATAGTGCGCTTTGTAATAGAAGACGATATTAGCCTATAAGCTAAAGAAGAGGTATAGGTATATTATATACTTGGGTATTATATAGGCTAACAATCGGTAGCTAGTCCTAATACTATTATAGAAGGAGAGGGTTTAGCTACTCCAAGTATACTACCCTCTATACGACAAATGCTCCTAGAGGAGTTCGAAGTAGAATATATAATATCTAGATAGAACTAGTAATAAACTTGTTAACTAAGTTGCATATAGTAGTCTATAGTTAGATATTTTGTATATTAAGTATTATATTAGCTTGCTAGCGATATATAATACTAATTCAATTTCTATATAGTAAACAAAAGCTATAGCAATACTACTAGATATTATTACTTAAGATATAATTCAAGTATGCGCGACAAATAACAACTTTTAATATTCTACCTCTTCTCCAAAACCTACTTACTAGCTCTAATTACAACCCAAGCAAGTCTATTAATATAGTTATAATTAGCGCTAACAACATACTATATTATACTATTAATAATTGTACAAAGTAGTAGGAGTAGAAGTATTAGAGTATATAAACTTTTCTATTACTAATATATTACTTCGAATATAATAGTATAGAACTAGCCTACTAATCTTGAAAGCTAGTTTCTATAGCGTGCTCTAGAAGCAGAAGTAGAGTACTAGTAGCTATACTACTAACCCGACTAGTACTCGCGAAGTAGTAGGCGCTACAAATACTTGCTACTAATATAGTATAACTTGTATTTGGTTATAATATAAAAATAGGAAATAAGAATAATAAGAACAAGTAAGACAAGGTAGATATATAGCCTAGACTACAATATTAAAGGCTTTATATCCTCTACTACTACTATAAGTAGTATATAGTACTACGTAGATATACTAAATAAACTACAAATATTATCGATTAGAAGATTAGAAGACTAGAAAGTATAACAACAACTATGTGTCTTAACTTATATATATATACTTTGTCTAGCTATAGAACTAGCCTATATATACTATTTTCTAAAGCTTATTATTAATAAGACCGGAGATATTAGCGCAGATAGGTCTATTAAAGCCTCTATAGCTAGCTTCTCTTTTATGCGTAGTCGCTCTACTTTCTTATATTATATACTATATATATATTAGTTCTTATTAATTATATAGCAATTAGATTAGATTAACTTACTTAGAAAGCTTATAACAAATAATACAAATAAGAGCCTTCTACCCTATATATAACCCTCTATTATTACTAATATAGCTAGAAACTAGTAAAAAGGCTAAAAGAATAGCAAAAAGAAATAATCTAGTAAGAAATTGAACTCTGGCTTATAAATAGTTACTTTCTAGGTTAAGAGGCCTAGAATTGTAACTATAGGTATTATACTACTATTATACTACTAGGCTATTAATAAGTAATTAGTAATAGGAATTGTATATAACTCTTACTCGGTAGCTATAGGAATATAGTAATAGCTCAAAAAAGAGCAAAAAGGCAAAAGAATAAGTAATCTAGTAAGAAATCGAACTCTAGTTGTCTTAGTACTTTAGCTAATAGGTCAAGAGGCCTATAGTAGAAGTGTTCGGACTATACTACTACTAGACTACTAGGCCGTTAATAAATATAATAGCCTAGTTGTTATATATAACTCTTATTTAAGTCTTCTTCAAGTTCTATATACTCGTAGTAGACTATACGATATAATTACTCTTTCGCAAATAGTTGTACGTCTATATTACTAAGATTTATATTAATAACTAGTATAGTAGCAATAGTAGCTAACGCATCCTTAGTCTTGAAGTGCTTTAATAGTATAAACTCGACTATATATATAGTCGTAGTTAGCTTCTAAGCCGCCTTGAATAGAATAGGGTCTTAATAGTTAAGGTATCTTTATTAGCGTCTTTAATATAGCATTTGCCTTCTACGTCTATACTAGTAAGGTAGAAATATTAGGTAATACTATATACTAGTTATAGTAGTAGAGAACAAAGAGCCTTTAATATTATAGTTCTAGAACTAGAGTATATCTCCTCTGCATTCTTATATAGCTCTATCTTTATATTATAACTACAAATGCAAGTCAAGCTAGGAATACTACTATTCTATAGCTAGTTCCAGACTATACTAAATATACTATAGAACTATACCTAGAACTAGCCGAGTCTACTACCTACGTATGTTAGGTACTAGCTCTATAGTTAGGTAGTAGTAGTAGTAGAGAGCCCGGCTAGAATCGCGCCAGGCTATACCTATACTATAGCTTTTAGTAGCATCTTTGGTCTGTGCTAGTAGAGTAGGAACGCTAGTATAGATATTGTATAGGATTAGTTCTAGTTCTAGTTTTGACTGCATCTTCGACTTTGCCTTCTTTAGTATAGCTAGTATATAGTATTTGTCTTCTATTTTGCCTAGGCTATAGCTAAGTATATAAGCTTGCTTAGAAATCTCTATATCGAATTGTATTTATAGAGTTAGTAGAAGTTTATTATACTTAAGTCTTTCTACTATAGCGTTATAGTAGTAATAGTATAGTAATCGTCTCGCTAGGAGTAGATATCGATACAATTAGAAATATAGTACCTTTCTATATAATTATATTAATAGACAAAGAGTTGACCCGGCCTATTAATAACGAAATAGCCGGCTCTATTATTATATTATAACTACAAATGCAAGTTATACTACTAGTTCTAGACTATACCAAATATACTATAGAATTATACTCAAAGCTAGCCGAGTCTACTACGGCGGTAGTAGTAGTAGCAGTAGTAGTAGTAGTAGTAGTAGCGATAGCGCCTATAACTTCGCGAGCCTATTTGCTTTGTTATACTTATATCTATATAGAGCTTGTTCTTAATACTAATAGGCGTATTAGCCCAGACTAGCGTAGTTGCGCTAGTATCTATATAGAGCTTGTTTTTAATACTAATAGGCGTGTTAGCCCGGACTGGCATAGTAGCGTCTATTATCTCGCTATCTATTCTAGGAAAGGTAGTATTAGTAGATAAGAAGGCTATAGTATCGGCTCTTACTTCGTAATCGATACTAATAGATATATTAGCTAGCGCTAGCATCGGCGTCTAGTAGATATACTAAGTTCTTGTTTTATTCTAGCTATTGTATTAGTTGCGTCGGTATTGCTAATAGTAGTAGAAAGGTTTATATACCCTACTAATATATAGAATCTATTCTTGGGCCTAAAAGGCAAATATATATTTTACTAGCTCTATCTTTGTCTTTGTTAGTAGTAGTAGAGAGCCTAGCTTATTATTTTGTTTAAGGCCTACTATTATATTAGTTAATATTATAGTAGCAATAGTATAAGTAATAGAAAGGTTTATATACTCTACTAATACTTAGAATCTATTCTTGGCTCTAAAAGACAACTATATTATTTTCTTATTTTTTATTCTCGTAGCTCTAAGAATATTATATTATTTATTATATCTCTCGAGTAAAAATAGTATAGTATTAATACCTAGCAATTGCAATTCTTGGATCTTTTAAATAAGTTTGCGACTTTTACTACTAAGTATATAAATAGATTACTTTGCCTTATCTACTATAGTAGTATCTATATTAGTTGCGTCGGTATTACTAATAGTAGTAGAAAAGTTTATATATTCTACTAATACTTAGATACTACTCTTGGCTCCAAAATAAAACTATATATTTTCTACCTAGATTATTAGCTTCTTTTTTATCTTTACTTTTGTCCTTGTTCTTATTAGTAGTAGCTATAGCAACTATAGTAGCGTTGGCTTGTACTAGTATATTTTAGCGCCTTATAGACATACCTAGTTTTTGTTTAAAGCCTACTATTATATAGGTTGATATTAGTATTACTAGTTGTAGTAGTAGTTTTAACTAGTAGAAAGGTTTATATATCCTACTAGTACTCCGGTTTGCTTCTAGTCTACTAATCTCGAAGGCTAGGTTCTATAGCATACTCTATTTCTATACTATTATATTCGAAGTAATATATTCGAAGTAATATTCGACTTTTTTAGTATAGCTAGCGCAGCTTTTCTATTTTGCTTGTTTGGCTATTAGCTTAATAGTAGCTAGAGTCGGGCTAGGTTATACCTATACTTTGCGCGCAAGGTTAGTAGCAGATAGTAGCTACTTGTCTTCGCTCTTGCTACTTGTTTCTTATAGTTTGTTTAGTTATAAAGTAAAGTAAAAGTAAAAGTAAAAAAAGAGCTTAAAAAGATTTAAACTTTACTTTAGTATCTATATTGCCTTACCCAAAGCTCACTTTCAAAATAGAGGTATATAACTAATATTCAAACCTTACCTCTGACCTCTATTTTAAGACTATAATATAGTATAGGTCCTAGTTCTCTAAAGAATACTACGAGTTAAGCTTATTTTTTTATATTTCTTTTGCTTAGGTTATAGAAAGATAGTATATAGTAGTAGTATTAATACTAAGGCTATCTATTTTGTATCTCTATATATATATTCTATCTCTTTTTTAAACTTATTAATAGATAGTACTACTAAGGCGCTCTTAAGCTATATCTATATTCCTCTCTATCTCTATAATCTCGGACTTATTAATAGGCTAATAGTTAGTAAGTATATAAGCTCGCTTAGAAATCTCTATATTAAATTGTATTTATAAAGTCGGCAGAGTTATATCTTTTTATACTTAAGTTCCTACTATAGTATTATAGTAGTATTAGTATAATATCGGCTAGCGTCTAGTAATCGTCTTGCTAGAATAGTAGTAATTGCCTCGCTAGAAGCAGAGATTGCTCTTGTTTATATAGTAGAAGCTTAATAATAGTAGAGGAAGGAGGCTCGAATATAATTCTCTTATAAGCTCGCTAGTATTAAGAACCTTTTTATATATATTATATCTTTTTATAGTGCGCGTCTCTAAGTAGGTTAGATATAAGAGAGCCCGATCTTGCTTAGCTCTAGTAGAAAGTACTTTTATAGCTAGTATACTATTTGTAGAAGCTATATTACTATTAGCTCCAAAAAAACAACTTTAGAAGTATAGAGCTATATATTATACTTATCTTTAATCTTCTTATATATAAGGTCGATAATTTTAGTATTATTTGGATCTTCTATTTGCTCGATATAGTATAGGTATTTAATAAAGTATGCTTAGGTATTCTAAGTCTTTATTAGTAGTAGCAGCGTTCTTCGAAGATACGAATAGCTTGTAATATCGTAGTATAGGTATTCTAGTATTACTTACTAGCTATACTAAAATATATTCTAGCTCGTCTATAGGCTAGTATAGCTTCAATTCTTTAATAATATTACTCTAGGGCGCAATTATTCTAATAGTTGGTATAATAGGCTCGAATATTAGATAGTTAGTATCGCTACTAATATTAATACTAATATTAATATTGCGAGAAGTTAAGTCGAGAGTTTCTACCTTACTAGTATAGCCTAGCTTTCTATAGACTATAATAACCGGACCCAAATCGACTAGCTAGCTAGTATATAAAATTATATAGTAAAGTAAAGTAAAGTAAAAAGGTAGATATATAATATAATTATATACTTACTATACTATTAAAGAACCTAGTTCTTATTAATAGGTAGTTAAAAACGCTCTTCTATAAGATTTTAGACAAATAAGACAAATTAGCGATAGTAATAGTAAAAGTAGCGACCTAGTATATATAATAATACTTTCTATTCCTCTATTAGAATTGCTCTTATATAGGGGTACTATATACTTACTTAGTATAGTTCCGAATATAATCTGAATTAGAGAGAATTTTCTAGTATACTAAATATAGGTAGAGTATAAGAATATTTGTACTATAATACTATAGGTGTTTTTTTATTATATACTTTCCTAGGTCTATATAACTATAGAAGGAGTGCGACTACTAACTATCGACAAGATCCAATTGTTCTAGGTAGAAGATATACTAGGTTAGAAAGTAGTATAAAAACAAAGATAGTTTTAGTACTAATATAGTAACTACTATAGGAGCCTTTAGTATATATCTCTTTAGTATCGATAGCTCTTAGTAGCTATATAGCTTAGTAATAGTACTAATAGCTTCTAAGTAGTATAGTATCTCTACTATATACTTTTCTAGTTTAGTAAGGTCTTCTAGAGATACAAATATAAAAAGTATAGAAAAGGCGTATTAGCGCTCTAGTATTAATACCTAAGATATAGTTGCTTCTTACTTAACTAGCAAGATAGTATCTAAACTATTTAGCTATATTTGAGTATTAATTAGAGGCTAGGTTTCGGCAAATTGTACCTTAACTTAGGCAAGTAATATATTATATATAGCTCTTTTCTAATTGCGATAGTTAGTACTTACTTATTAGTAGAATTGCTAGATTACTATTCTATATATACTTTTTATAGTAGAGTAACAAGACTTAATCTCTTTTTTTAGATACTTTTTATATCTACTAAATAGCTTTACTATAGGTTATATATCTATTTCTTGTACTTGATTATCTAACAATTAATATAGATAATAGCGATCTATTATTTGCGAGATACTAGTAGCTATATATATTATTATTTTCTAGGGGTTAAGTCTATAATAGATAGTATTCGTATTTTGAGTAATATATCTTAGTAGGTAGTTCTTTTAGTAAATAGAAGAGTTATAGTACTATAGTATCTAGTTCTATTAAGAGTTGCTAATATAGCCTACTAACTTTAGCTTATACCTAATATCTAATAGATAATCTATAGAACTTACTACTAGTATTAGAGGCTTCGCTAGTACTATAGTAGAAGTTATATAGCTTTATATTATAGTCGAACTCTACTATAGCGCTAATATTAGTAAGTCGAGAACAAAACTATTCTAAACCTAGGCTATTCTTAGATACTTCTACTCCTTCTATAATTATATTTATCTTCGAAAAGAATAGCTTGTTCTATAAGTTATCTCAGATATAAAAAGGCATACTATTCGTACTAGGATCTAGCTATAGCTCGAATAGCTATTATAGAGATTTGGCTACTATTTAGAAGTAAAATATATATTTAGCAAATAGTATTACTAGTAAGATTATCTAAGAATAGAGTAGAAGACATACTTTATATAGTATATCTAGAATATAAAAGGTATTACTAGATATTACTATAAGTAGGTAGTTAATACTAGCGAAGCTACTTATATACTAATCTTTCTTGCTCTAGTATTACTTTGTATACTTGAATATAAACTTAGTTAGAATTCTTAGTATATAATCTAGCTAAGTAGAATTTCAGAGAAGGCTTACTATAAAATTGCTATACCGAAGTTTTATTAGTATATTAGGTCGGTTGCTAGTAAGTCCTACTAGTTGGATTAGGAGTACTAGCTATGCGTATTACAACTTATATAGAAATATTACTTTACTTAAGCTCTAGAGCGCTTTTAATATCTCGAAAGTATTTTTAGTATAAGTAATAGACTTATACTTTTTATTATTCTCTAGGCTATACTTTGCGCTTAGCTACAACTAAATCTAAATAGTATATTAGCTTAGTAATAAGGCAGGCTTCTTCGTCGAGTAGCGCACGTCTCTTATCTTAAACTTAACTTTAAGTAGAAATTCGTAATTGCTAGTAAAGTCTCTATAGACTATATATAGAGTATTCTAGTAGGTTTGTAAAGTAGATATATACTATATACCTATTCTCTACTCTAGTAGCTAGACAAAGAAGGCATATAGAATAGGTAGCCGAAGCTTTACGAGTTTTTTATTAGTATTAAGATCTAATTGTTTATAGAACCTACTTTGCTTAATATATATTTCTATAGACAAGTTTTACTATATCTTATATTTCCTAGTCTCTTACTATCGACTATAGAAGCTTATTGCACTTGTATATCTTTTTTGTCTCTACTATTTTATTATAGTCTTAGATAAATCCGAGGAGGAATTGCGTCTAGTCGTCTTTTATATAGAGGTCGGTATAGGCGTAGCTAGTATACTCTATTATAACAAGTAGTAGTAAGTCTAAAAGTTTCGAATATTGTCTAGTAGTATATATAGAGGTCTATTTTAAAGAAGAGGGCTAGAATTGTAATATGCTATAGAATATATTATAATACAAATAATAATACGAATAGATATAGGATGTAGGTACTTAGAGTTTAATACGTAGGCTGTCTCTAGTACTCTATAGGTAGCAATACCTTCTAAATATACTTCTATAATATTCTATTAAAGTAGCTAAGATACTATATATATATAAAAAGTTATAAATAACTTAGAAGCAAAGTTCCTACTTACTCTAGAGTCTATTATAGCTAGTAGCTTATAACTATTAATAATAATTTTTATATAGAAAACTATTATTAATACTTAAATATTTATATTATAGAACTTTCTAGAAATACTTATTTTCTAGAAGTTAATTCTTTTCCTAATAGAGTAATAGTAGCTTTTTTAGTAAGCTACTTATAGATCTATTATTCTATTTCTTTAATTATCTAATATAGATTTCTTTCTATCTATATTTTATTATAGATAGTTTTAGATTAATATTACTAGATAAGAGTATACTTTCTCTAGAGTTTTTTAATAGCTTTATATATCTAGTTTATAATAATTTCCCTATTTAGAGTAATATATCCGAATAGAGTATATATACTTCTAATTAGAACTCTTTTTTATATAAAAGTATCGAATTTATAGTTAACTTTAATATATTAGTAATTCTAGAATATATATCTTATTCTATTAAGTATAGCGTCTAGCTTAGATAGATAGAAGTACCTCTTTCCTCTAACTTTTAGAAAGATATACTTATAATTTTATACTAGATTTAGAATAATTTGTTTAATTTAACTTAGTATATCTATAGTAAAAGTTATAATTTTAATATCTATATCTAATTTTTTAGAACTTTTATTTTTATTATTTATATTATTTTTATTATATTTAGAAAGTTACTTCTTTTTAGAACTTTTTTCTATAGACTAGTTTTATTCTTTTTTTTTAGATTCGATTTTAGAAAAGTAATTTTTTTATTATAATAAGACTTATTAATATCTTCTTTATTAGCGAGCCTTAGCTTAGAATAGAGTTTTTATAGTTTATCTAGAATAGGTAGTAGTTTGCTTCTATTCCTATACTATTGAATTAGCTATAAACTTATATTTTTACCTAGAAGGCTAGGCTAAAAGTTTGTATTCCTCTTAGAAGATATATATATCTAGTATAAGTTGTTATAATAGAATTACTAGTAAAAGCTTCTATATTCGACTTATCTTTCTTAGTATAGGTTAAGGTTTACTTATTATTCTATTATACTAAAGAATTAGACTTTCTTATAAAAAGTTATAGATTTATTATAACCTTTTTATTTGTTTTTCTTCTACTATATTATATTAAAAGGCTGTTGCTATACTATATTCTTTAAATAGTAGTTTCTTTTTATATAGCCTTTCTTACTATATCTATAATAGATTAGTTCTTCTTACTTTTTATAGAGCTTCTTTTTACCTCTAGCTCTAAACTTTTTACTTTTTTTAATATTATTAAGCTCTATTAGTTTTAGACTATAGTACGGCTACGACTTTAGTTACTATTATTCTTAGTACTTATCTCTAGCTAAGAAGTAGCTAGTTCTTCTTTATTATTTAGTAGTATATCTAGCTACTCTAGCTACTTTAGAGTTATACTATTTTTTAAGAGCTTGTTTATAGAAGCTATTATCGATTTTAATAGTTTCTTTAATTAACTAGGTAAGGTTCTTAATAATAACTACTTGCTCGGTATAGGCTAGTTTGTTTTTAACTTAATTTTTAAGACTCCTATAGTATATTACTTAGAGGGCTTTATTATCCTAACTAATAATATATATATACTTCTAGAACTTAGCTATATACTTAGATATAGAAGTAGTCTATTTAAGATACTATATAATATAGATAGTAGTACTAACTTTATTAGAAATTCTAAATAGAGTAGTTATCTAGCTTCTAAACTAATTATACTTAGTAAAGATTCTATTCTTATTTTTATTATTATAGAGGTAGAATTCTAGATATAGTTTAAGCTAGTATTTAGTATATCTATAAAGAAAAATAGAAGTAAAATAGTATTTTATTTTTATTTTTAACTTTATTAAACCTAAAGTATAAGGCTAGTTAATTAGACTAGGTAGATAGTTTGTCGTAGTCTCTATAATAGAGGTCTAGCTTAGCGACTTTAAAATTCTTAAAGTCGAGTTATCTAGTATTTACCTAGGTTTATAAAAATCGAATAGTTCCTACTTTACTAGAAGTAGGAGTTTCTTTAGAGCTTTCTATAATAGATATATTATAAAAAGTATATAAAGCTATAAGATTATAAAAACCTAATAATCTTACTAAGTAGAGGCTAAGCTTAATCTAGTTAGAGCTTATTAATATATCTATAAAAAAGTAAATAAAAAAAGTTTTTATATTCTAATTAGTAAGATAGAATAGTAAGTTATATATAATAACTATTTATAACTATAATATTTATTATCTATATATATAAAAAAAAATCCTAGTTTTATTAATTACTCTAATTACTCTAATTAAGGCCTACTTAGTATAATTAGAGTACTTAGTATAATTAGTAGTAGGCCTAGTCCAAGCGCTACTAATTACTTCTGCATATAATGCGCCCGGAAAATCCGTAGAGACATTCCTATAGTATACAAACTATAATATTATCTTCTAGAGAAGAGCTTACTTAGTAACTATCTAAGAAAAACCTCTAACTATATCTACTGCATTAGTAATGCTAAGTAGCACCGCCAAATCTCGATTAGGTTATTCTCTAAGTATTAGACTATAATGTCAAACTCGGCTATAACAATCGATGTTTCCGATCCGAGGCACTCCGATAAGCCTGTCACACTTATTCACCACCATCAGCACTATATCATGGGACGAGTACACCAAACTGGACCCGCATCACGATGTGCGTATTGAAAATATGTGCCAATTGTGCCCAGTAGAAGCGAAGAGCGGAGAGCCGATCAATGATAGTCACACCCGCGGCTACGTGTGCCTGTGTAGCCTGGTACGGCGATTTCAAGATGAAAGGCATTACGACGCTCCTGCTGCCTACACTTCCAGTACATGAGAGAATTTCAAAGCCTTCATCGCAAGGACAAGCAACACTTTGGCAACAAGAACGTGAACACCTACCACAAATCAAATACACGCAATATGGCCGACGACAACCTCGGAGCATACATCTTTGTCTCCTATCCAAGAACAAAAGACCTGCAGTTCGACCCGAAATACTACCTGAACAACCATTTATCGATCGTCGACAAGCATTGGCGGCCATTGGGCATGAAGTCGTGCACTGTTGTCCAGTTTCCCGAAGGCGATCCAAGTGGTCTACACACACAAGCCATCCTGCACTTCAACAGCGTGGAAGCTTTCGAGAAGGCGATCGAAGCGAACATTCCTGAGGTCATGCAGGATATCAAGAACTACTCGAATGTTATGCCTGTCAGATACTATGGGAAGGTGGTGGTACAAGGATGAGTGGGTCTTACACAAGTCAAATGGGGACGGATGAATCGGAGAGATGTCATATATTATGCTGCCAGCAGCTTACATCTCAATACGACCTCGTACTGAATCTCAGTCGTCCATGCTAATGCCAACAGTCTTTCCCAGACATGATCTGTCATACTAATATCATCTGCCAAAGGGCAGTCCACCATGCCAAGAGAACATCGAGGGCGCCTTCGAAGCAACGCTCATGATTGAAGGTGTTGGCGACGACGGCCGAGCAATCGTTGATCTAGATGACCTCCGTCCAAGCTGTCTTTCTCTGCTCGCGATATCAACAACATCCCGAAACTCCGGCTCGATCCAAGGCGCAGTACAAGCTTTGCCACATGCACAAAGTGTCTTGATCTCCGCAACATCCTCATCTCTCCACGCCAAAGCAACGAAGCTGAGCTTCTCTTCAATCCATTCGCTGTCCCTCTCCACATTGGCATCAGCCAGTCTCGCCACTAGTTCGCCAACGTACGCTTCGCATCGAGCAGCATGTCTTGCTGCCAAGTGGTCAACGATGCATGCTGTGCAGCAAAATGGCTGATCAAGATCGCGAGGTTGCTCGAGATCGGGAGGCGATCGTATAAAGCAATTGATGGCGCAAGGCTCTGTCGACGTCGTCACGACTTTGTGGCCGCATGAGAGCACATGGTCGAGGCCATTAACTGTACACGGATCGCCCATGTGTGGGTCATCATGCCAGAGTAAACCTGTAGTGGTGATTGGCACTGTCATGGGTCCACGATGTCTGGGGCTGAAAGGTGTTGGTAAGGTTCCGGCGGAGGATTCAGATGTGATATTTGCATGTCTGGGGAGTGTTGTCTTGGTAGGTGAGACTGAGACTGTGAGCTTGTTCGGTGCCACTGTTGAACAACCGAACTTTGGTAGCATGGGGATCTTTCTGCTGGCCATTCTCCCTGCTTTGAGCTTGTAGCATCTCAGATGTGAGTCTGTGGCAATGTCTGAGCTCTTGGGAACCAGCCCAAGAGGTCGCAATGTCGAGTCTGTCATATGGTCAGTAGTCGCAAGGTCTCACGCACGCGGAACCTGTCTCGTCGAAAGGAAGCGATTGCTATGTGCGCTTGGTGTTAGCTTGTGATGATCGAGACCAGCTCGAGACGTTGGGTGTGCTGAAGGAGTGCGTTCGGTGCTCGAATGGACGTGGGCGAGACTTCGTAGTGTAATATAACTCTTTCTTTGTCGTCGCTATTGACGATCGTCTGCAGTGTGTCTTTGTTCGATATGCAATCTTTGTCTGAAGACCTTGTAAGACCAATTATTCCGAGGCCCTAGCACAAAGAGCGACGACTAAGAAAGCCACAATGCTATTGTGCCATGAAGTATGATGCATGTTGACGACTCGTGGGCTTAGAGTCTTCGCATCATACCATGTTGCCGTAGACCACAAGCCGAATCCACTGGTAGCTCTACTGTACTGTAGCCTGGATTTCCTGGAGCCTCTGCAAGTTGGATGACACGGAGCTCAAAGCCTCCACGGGCACCGTACGAAGAAAGTCGTCCAGATCAGAGCTTCCCTCTATTCAAGAACTTCACAGGCAGATCAACATGTTTCGCCCTCAAGTACTCCGCAACATTCTTGCCCAAGAAGTCGTAACTACTCGAGCAGCTGACTCCCCGATCAAGATGATCATGTAGCAAAAAGTGTACAGCGAGCAGATTGGGTAGTTCGAAGCGATCAATCTTCTTGCCTTTGTACTCCTCCTGAAGCAGCATTTTCATCTTATCCGTACTGAGCAGGCCTCGTAGCCAGTCCCACTCGTCTCTGAAGCGTACCCAGAAGCCGACATTGGCATTTGACCCTTTGTCACCAGAGCGAGCGTGTACGACCCAGCCTAGTGGGCCTCGAACAGTCTCGCCATAATCGACGACTTCCAGGTCCATAGCAACAGGCTCACTTGGCTGCTGGCTTGGATACGTCCTATTCTGAGTTGGTGGCGGGACTATGAAGCTACTGCCATCCCATAGATGCACTTTGTGTTCGACCTCCGATTGAGGCAGAAGAGTGACATAGTACTCATAGATAGGCTTTGGCATGCCCTGTCTGATATCCAGATGTATCGTGGCACCAGGATAACCCTCCATGATCACGTCGATGCTAGGTCGCAAGAACTTCTTAGGTTCAATATCTGCTTCGTTCTTGGCCTGAACGAAGATTCGGAAGTCGACAGTGGCCTCATTCTGATTGCGTGGATTCTCGGCTGCCGAACCATTCGTGCTGAAATCCAGTAAGCTGAATTTGTCAGAGTATGGCTTGAACTCGTGTCTGAGTTGCGCTTCCATCATTCGTGCTTTCTCCTTGATGTCCAGACCACACAAGAACCAATGGACTTCAGCTTGAAAGCCACCCTTGGCAGTTAAGCCTACTTTCGTTGTAGGTGGGGGAGAATCGCCTCGCACGCCATGTACAGCAACTCTGTCAGTGCCAATCTGCTCGAACCACATCTCATCTAGCACGGCAGTAACGTCGCTGTTGAAGTACCAGGGCCCTTGTATCTCGTACAGTAGTTGGCTTGTGCATGTCTGAGTACTCACTTCGCCGCCTCCCCATCCTTGACCTTTGGTAATGACCACATTCCCACTCCTCGAGATCTCAGCTATGGGGTATCCAATATCTTTCCAGCCTCTGAACTCAAGCGATTTGAAGCCTGTAAAGTTGCCACCGACAACATAGTTGCTACACTCAATCAGATGGCCTGCAACAAATGCATTCGCTAGCTGGTCGAGGTCATCTGGAGTCCAGCCATGCCACCAGTAAGCTGCTCCTATCACGGGAGAAGCATCTGAGACACGTCCACAGACGACGATGTCGGCACCTTTCGAGAATGCAGCTGCAATGCCTAGGCCACCCAGATAAGCCTGTGCGTAGATTGGTTCGTGTGGCCAATCGTCCAGGACTTCACCAGTACTTATATTTTCAAATGTGCTTGATTTGCTTTGTCGGGCACGCTGAACGGCAGGAAAGACTTCGTCGCCACTTATCCAAGCGACTTTCAAGTCATGGCCGCCTTGTTTGCACATGTCTGTGACGACTTTGTGGAGCTGCTCGGTATCAGACGCTCCGGCATTGACTGCAACCTTAATCTTGTGCTTCGCTATGTGTGGAAGAGCTGGAGCAAGAGCTTCGAGGAATGTTGGCTCATATGCTGGGCCACCAGTAGCGAACATCCGGAAGTCGTTTCCATCTTGCTCAGACGTGGGACTGGCGATGCTTTCTGCCTTAGTAGCTCCTCTCGTCGCTATGAAGTGAACGTAAGTAGAGGATAGACAGAGATTTGACTATACGTACTCATGTTAGCCTCAGACATGAAGTCGCCGATGATAACATCGACAGGATCATTCGGGTAGTTCTTCGCGAACGTTGCCATAGCACGTCGTCGATCGGAGACTGAGCCGGAGACGCCTGAGAGTGTTAACACAACATATGGTAGCGATGCCCTTCTGTCTTCATACCAGCTATGCGAATCGGTCTTGTCGGATCTGCGGCCATGATCGAGTACTCTAGCGGACTTCCCAAGCAAGGAGTCTCTCTTGACATGCTCAAGAGGTTTTCTCCGGTGTGAAAGTGTTGTTGGCATATGAAGCTTCGGAATCGCAAGCCCTCGGCCCTAGATGCATTGCGAGGAAGGCCATCTGCGGGGTCGACCGCTGCAGGGACTCGATTTTGAGTCTCTCCAGGCGAGTCGTAGAGCTGCAGAACGCTGAGTATCGCCAAGTGTATGCCTCATACTCCTTTCGCTACTAATGCTGAGCCAGCGCGGCTATTGTTAGGGATGTTAACCTCACGAGATATCCAGTCTCCAATCTCAGCCAACTGCTTCAGGTCAGTTCCAGTCCGAATGCCTGCTTTCTCGAAGGTGTACACGATATCTTCAGTCGCAAGGTTACCCTTTGCACCTTTAGCGTAAGGACATCCTCCCAGGCCAGCGATACTGCTATCAAACGCTCGCAACCCCATCTCGTAGGACTTGACCACGTTCGCAATGGCCTGGCCATACGTGTCATGGTAGTGCCCAGCAAGCTTCTCGGCTGGTATCTCGGATAGCAGGACTTCCAGCAGTCGCTCGATGTCGTGTGGTGTTGCTACACCGATCGTATCGCCCAATGCAACCTCATAACAGCCCATTTGGAGGAATTGCTTGGCAATATCGAGCACCTTGACTGGATCTGTTGGACCATCATACGGACATGCGACAACACAGGAGATGACACCGCGAGCCCGAATGCCGTGTCCCTGTGCAGCCTGGACTATTTGTTTAGATCTGGACATTGCTTGATCAATTGAGCAGTTTGTGTTCTTCCAGCTAAAGCCTTCGGACGCTGACACGAAGACGACGACTTCTCTTGCGCCATGCTTGACAGCCGAATCGAAGCCCTTCATGTTCGGTGTCAAGACTGGCATCCAGATGTCCTTCGACTCTCCGATGAGGTTTGCTTGGCGGATGACTTCTCGGCTGTCTGCCATTTGAGGTACCCATTTGGGAGACACGAAGGATGTTGCTTCTATGTTTCGAAGTCCTGTGTTGGCGAGTCGCCGTATCAGCTCGACCTTGGTCTGTGTAGCTACCTGCTTTTTGATGTTTTGTAGTCCATCTCGAGGACCGACTTCTAGAATGGTAACATCTGGTGGCGAAGACGAAGATCTTGTGGTCTGGTGCCGCACTGGAACTGGTCCATCATGTCGTCGTGATGTCCTCGCAGACCGCACGATGCTCGACCTCAGACGTGCGGCCATCTCGTCGAGATCATGTCTGACGCGACGAGGTTTGGTCAAATCTCTGCAAGGCCAAACAAACAAATCCAAGTCCAAATCTCCACGGTTCTCCAACAACGCAGTCGGTCCACATCCTTCACCCAGTCGGTGGCTTGTGCGGGGCTTGGGATGCATCTTCACGCAACACAGTGCAAGTCTCCTCTCCTCGCTTCCTTTCTGTCACCGACCTCACCCGAGGACCGAGAAGAAGAGCTCTTTCCTTATATCGCAGTCCTGCGAAGGATCGTTTGACGAAGATGCAATGTTCTAAAGATGTTCGCTGCCCGGCTCAGCCTTGCTAGCCGCCTCATTCCACCTCGGCCAGGATTCCATCCTTACGCTGGTGGCTGCTTCGGAGTACTTGTCTTACCGGCCCCACGGAGAGCGAAAAGTAGCAGCAGCTCTAGCCCAAGCAAGACTACCACCGAAGGCGCATTGTCTGGCGTGAAGATACTGGATCTGTCTCGTGTGCTTGCTGCACCATATGCCACACAGATCTTAGCGGACTATGGCGCCGAAGTCATCAAGATCGAAGACACGGATCGTGGTGTACGATGCTCTCCATGGCGCGATAGATCGTAAGGCTAAATGAGTACTGCAGGATGACACGCGATACTGGACGACTGCAGGAGAAGAGAAAGCCTGGAAGTCCGGCGTGGGTCCTATGTCGAACTACTTCTGTGCAGTCAACCGGAATAAGAAATCTGTCGCATTGAACCTCAAACATGCCAAAGGCAGAGGAATCTTTCTCAAAATGGTCGAGGAGTCCGACGTCGTGGTCGAGAATCTCAGACCAGGCGCCATGGACAGATTGCGAATCGGCTACGAAGATCTTCGCAAAGTGAATAAGCGTATCATACTCGCCAGCACATCCGGCTATGGCCCCACGGGTCCCTTCGCTCACCGTGCCGGCTACGACATGATCGCGGCAGCAGAAGCAGGTCTCCTTCACATCACAGGCGAACGCAATCGTGGTCCTGTGCGACCTGGGATAGGTTTGACTGACATGTCTACTGGTCTATACATGCATGGCGCCATCGTGGCAGCTTTATACGCTCGAGAACGAACTGGTGAGGGTCAGCGAATCGATGGATCTCTGTTTGAGACTCAAGTCGCGCTGCTCAGCAATGTGGCTCTGAGTTGGCTGAATCTTGGTATCGAAGCCGAACGCTGGGGTGCGCAACATCCGAGCATTGTGCCTTATGATGCTTTCAAGACGAAAGATCTGCATTTCGTGTGTGGAGCTACTAATGATAAGCAGTTCGCGAAACTTGTAGACATCTTGGGTCAGCCGGAATTGGCACAGGATGAGCGATTCTCCACGAATGGCGACCGAGTCACGAATAGAGATGTACTGTCTCCGATCCTCAGCGAGCTGTTTGCGAGCAAGTCGACTGAAGAATGGGTGGTAGCGTTCGAAGGCTCGGGCTTGCCGTATGCTCCTATCAACACGATGGAACGTGTGTTCGATCATCCACAGACCGAAGCTCGCGACATGGTTACTCAGGTAGACTTGCCTGCTGCAGCTAATGGGCAGATCAAGTTGCTTGGACCAGCAATCAAGTTCAGCGATACCAAAGCCACAATACGCAGCGTTCCGCCCCTGCACGGAGAGCATACCAACGAAGTCCTGCATGATATGGGCATAGATGATCTGGATGCGCTCGAGAAAGAGGGAGTTATCAGGAACAGAGGTTCAGCTTGATAATGATACTTGAGTGTACATGGCGAGCACCTACCTTCTAAGTTTGCCTCTGATCAGCTCCGCGAGTGTCAACTGCTTGGAAGTCCTTCTTATTGCATTGCTGTCACGCGAAGCGCCACGGCAAGACAGCTTACTGCCACCCTCGGAATTTCCATCACCTTGCACAGTATCAACAGACGGACCCTTCGCCAAGACATATCATCAATCCATGGTAGCTCCCACATGGTTCCGACTTTGACTTTCTTGAAACCTCCTCTCGGCCATCCATAATTGGTAGAGTATAACTTACGCTGACTCACACCAGACTATCCTTCCGTACATCATCACAAGTGACATTCAACTGCACCCACGACATCCAGCTCAATTCCTACCGCATACGCAAATCTTCAGGATGAACTCGAAGACGGATCCCGCATGGCTGGAGTACATTGCCAAGAAGCAAAAGCGCCCTTCCTACATGGCTCGGAAATTCCAGTTGCTTGCCGAAGGGGGCGAATTGGACGAGGACATCTATCAAAACTACGCCCCACCACAACCGCCAACAATATGGTTTCTCTATGGAAGTCTCATGGACCTATCAACATTGCAGTCTGTCTTATCTCTCACCGAACGCCCGACACTGCGCCCTGCGAATCTTCCCGGCTATCATATCAAGATGTGGGGACAGTATCCCGCGCTCATCGGCGCCCGACCTATGATTACGGTGCCTGGCATGGTCTTCGCAGCGGACGAGCACGACCGATCTGAAGATATCCTAGCCAAGCTGCAGGCATACGAAGGTGCGAATTACAAGTGCAGGACGTGTTCGGTGGAAATTGTGGGACGGGAAGGGGAGGACGTGAGGGCAAGCACGTTTCAGTGGATTGGAGATACTGCGGAGTTGAAGGAGGGAAGTTTTGATTTGAAGAATTCCAGATGAGGAGGCTTGAGAGGGGGGTCGAGTAAGAGCGATAACGACACGAAAGACAAGAAGATGGACGACGTTGAGTACGACACGATTGCGAGCATGTTTAAACTGCATTTTAGTACGGTGTTCTAAGGATATATCCCGACTGCGAGTGATAACGGAGATGAACGAGGGAAGTGGCTGACAAGGTCCGCGCTGAGAACAGCAGCGTTTGTTTTGGCTGGTTTTACTGCATCTGAAAGCTTAAGTAGCACGAAAATGACACAAATACTGCCAACAATGAACCTTCGGTCTCATCGAAAGGGTAACCTGTCGAGACTTCCAACAAAGCTTTACTTCAACGTGAAAGCGGATCAGTCTTCGTCATCTGACTCTCCCAAAGTAAAGTGGCCCACGTCGCGGAACGTGAAGTCGTAGTTGTAGTTCTCATGCTCCGGCACAACCGGTGGGCTGTCAGGATGGATCCTCTGGAAGCAGTGGAAAACACACTGTTGCTTTCCCAGATGCTGAATCCAACCATCGATACAAAGATCATGAAACGCATGACCGGCATGTCCTGTACAAGGTAGAACTTTGATTATCTCTCCAATGTCCTTGGGCATTCGACAGATAGCACAGTCATCACCCGAATCTTCTGCAGTAGCAACGCGAAGGACGGGAGCTTCTAAGGCCGGTACAGGCCGTGGTGGGAGCGCGAATCGTGGTTCGCGAAGAAATGAATGGCGTTACTTGGGGCCGTATGGAGGCCCAGAAGCGACATGAGGGCTCCACGCGAATGCGCAGGCCTCTGCGAGAAGGTAATGCATGTACGCATATGGGGTCGCGGCTTGGCTTTGCGGCTGTTGGCTGTAGTCCATTAAGTATGTCTCGTAAGTCTTGCTCCCAATGAGAACCGCAACTTGATCGAGCTCCTCTTTTGAAACTTCCCAGTCCTTGTCGCTGCCAAATGTTGTGTAGATGTAGTGCACGGCGTATTCGTCAAGTCTAGACCCAAGGGGTTCCGTGCGACTGAGCTTGTAGAGATTTGAGTACTCCTCGAAGGTAATCGTTTTCTTGGCCGTGAGTGCGTCTACTTCAGGATGGGCGGCTCGACGCTTAGCAAAGGCGAACTCGCATCACATACCGGTGGTGTTGCCATTGACTGTACGGAGTACTTCCGGCTCAGACATCCTGGGTATTGTTGTAATTGGTATTGTGGTTGGACAGAGCTCGACTTGTCGAACAGTGGTGGAATTCTGTTGTAAAGTCAAGCTTGAGTGGAAGACTACGAGACAACTTGTAGCTGGAGGGTCAAAGAAACCTCCCCTCTGACGCATGCGGTTGAGGTCGTGTGGGTCCGCCGGACCAAGGCATCGCTTTCATTGTTTCACACTTGTCGTCTTTTCTTTGTCGCCACGAATGAACCGAGTCTGTATGGGGTTCGAATCATTCACGATCAAATCGTAGAACTACTTCGTCATCTTGGGATGTCGAAGGTTCAAGCCCACGCAAAGTGCTCCATATGTAGGTAGACATCTTTGGATGCACCTTTCAGTATCGCCAACTGCTCAACAGCAACAGCATTCGCCACATCATTCTGCATACTCAGCGGTCCACAGACGAAGACTCCAAGCTGCATGAACGAGGCCATACGGGCGACTTCCTCTATGACTATAGCTGACAGATCTGGTCGATGGTCGAGATATTGCGCGCTGCCAGATCTCATGGAGCCAGATGAGGCGTCCGTATTAGAGGCGTGTAGGATCGAGTGCTCGCTGGTCGTGGGCACCTTGACCTCTTCGCTCAATTGCTCGCTGGCTCCAGTGGTCGCTAAGATCTGTCGAGTTCCAGTATAGTATAGCTCGATTTCGAGTCCGTCAGGAGTCTTCTCTAGATCGTGCTCGGCTAGCAGATCACGAACCACGGCATTGAACCACTCCTTGGCCTCCAGGTCTCTAGTGGCAAGCACAATCCTGAGCGCTAAAGGCTCGTTGGACGGTGCTTGAGAAGACGTCTGTCTGAGCAGGAATGCACTGAGCAGAGGCAGAACCCAGCCAGCACCAGATCCACCAGCAATCACGAGTTGTTGTCGGCATTGCAGGATCTTCTGCATATCGATGCCACCATATGGGCCGTCCAGTAAGACTCGCATCGAGCTGTTGGGATGCGTCTGAGCATAACGCGCTAGGCGTGCAGTTGTTCCACCTCCCGCTCTGATATAGAATACTAGTTCGGAACTGATCTCACCACCGGTGCTTGTCCGAGAGGGCAAAGAACAAGCAGTGAAAGGATGATTCGTAGCCGCATGCACTCCAAGGCCCATAAAGCGCACAAAGAAGTGCTGCCCGATAGTCCAAGTCGATCCTGTAGGGACTCGGACGCATACGAAGCCGTTTGTGGTTAGGCTAATGTTCGCGCGATGTCCGATGCCGTGCTCGAAGTAAAGACGGGTCTGTCGATGGAGCCACGATAGAGAGAACAAGACACCAGTGGCGATGAAGTAGTCCCAGGATGATAGGGTGTGGTCGCAGTGGAAGAAGAGAAAGAGCATGAAGACTAGGGCTGCGACGAAGTGAGAGAACTTGAACCATTCGTAGCTGAAACTTCTGTATATTCGTTAGCGACAGCCACTGGTACGGTTCCCTCTGAAAAGTGCTTACCGTAAGGGACTCAGAGACGCAAATGTCAGCCATGCTTGAGCGATAAGTGCTACAACTCCAGTCCAGTAGAACACTAGCGTATTCCAGCTCTCTACCATAGTCCCAGTCTTAATGTTGTATACAATGAACGGGAACGTATGGACTAGTGCTGTGACGAAGAACGCATAAGAAATCCAGCGATGGAAGATTTGCAGCTTTTCGTGGCTGACACCGGTCACCAGAGTGATGAAGTTACTCTTGCCTGCCGTCGCGAAGACGAACGGCATGCAACCTAGAGATAGCCATCCTGCTCTTGTCGCGATCGGAGGAGAGCTGCCAAACTCCGCAGTTGATGGCCAGTAGTATGGCTTTGGACCAAGAGTCATGCAAAGGAAGTAGATGGCTCCTATGGTACCGAGGGCGAGCAGACCAAGAGGAGCTGAGTTCCAGTTCAGACGATCGATGCGATATGTCTTGTAGCTGAGAAAACGATTCACAGCAACCAGATTTCGAGAGACTTTCGTGTTCCTGATTGTGCGTGGGATGAGTAGGCCGGCGAGGTATGCTAGCGAGAAGAGCCCAATAGCTGAGAGGAAGAATGCGACAGTTGGCAATGCATATCGGTGATCAGCCTCGTACCTGTAACGGTATCAGTGTTCGTTCTACTGTGGGTACTGTGGCGTCACTAACCAGAATCTCCAGTATCCCTGCTGATACTCGCAAAGTTGAGTGTCATTGAATTGGCACTCGTACATTCGATACGTCTCGCTCAGAGGCTTATCGAGCCAAGGAGTGCCCATGTGCATCGCTTCGTCCATGACTGTGACGATGGTGTGTCTAACACCGACGATGCTTTTCGATGCGGAGGATCTCTGCTTCTATGCGCACTTCAAGAACCAGAGGTATGTATGCTGTGGAATGCGCAAGGTTAAAGTCCAGCGCATCGCGGGAGATGTAGTCCGAGCTGCAAGCAATCGCAGGGCCCAGATTATCAGAAGCTTATCCTGACCGCAGTATGAAGCAGGGATGCTTTCTCTTTCGACGCCGAAATGGTCTATTCAGGTTAGTTGTAGGAATCCTTTGCTCAAATATGAGCAAGTTTCGCTGATGTGGCGTTGTGATTGGCTCCTGCCCTTTTCGTACTCCACCACACGTGGATACCACATGGTCGGCCACGAGTACGCCTGCCATGCCATGGTAGAGAGATGCTTGTTCAGAACCAAGAGCCATAGGTAGGTATCCAATTCTTCGCGCTCATAGCCACGTATATGTGGTACAGCACTTTAAATCAAGATCGATAATTTCCGTCTCTTTCTTACTGCATGAATCTTCATAGATCGATACAACCTCCAAAATCGACACAACCTGCAAAATCGACACAACCTCAAGAATCAACACAACCTCAACGATGGACATGTCGATGAGCGGCATGATCATGCCCACTGCGACCACCACATCGATGGCCGGCATGGACATGTCGACGAGCAGCATGATAATGCCCACTTCAACCTCATCATCGATGGCCGGTATGGCATCAGAGTCCGCAAGCGCATCTGCATCAACTACCATGTCAGGAATGATGTCCATGTCAGAAATGATGATGGTCTTCTTCACATCCACAAGCACATCCCTCTACTCCGGCTCCTGGACTCCCCATACCGCTGGCCAATATGCTGGGACTTGCATTTTTCTGATCATTTTCGCGGTGATCTTCCGATGCTTGGTTGCGCTGAGAAGCAACTTCGATACGCTCTGGGTACGCATCGTCCAAGGACAGAGTACGGAAGTCTTACGGCAGGACTCGGACGATGTTGTGGTGTCCAAAAGACCGAAACGACCCTGGAGAGTCAACGAGGCGGCTACGAGAGCAGTCCTCGACACGGTGTTGGCTGGTGTCAGCTACTTGCTGTAAGTTCACTGCGAGAACTATGAGAACGTATTGGAGCTGACGAGTAACACAGCATGTTGGCGGTGATGACAATGAATGTTGGGTACTTCTTGTCGGTCTTGGGTGGAGTATTCCTGGGAAGCTTCGTGCTTGGTGGCATGGACAGCACGATGTCGCACTGACAAGAACGCCACAGCACTACCGGCGCGCCAGCAAAGCAGTCTGGCTCATGGTACTAGTGGAGAGTGGTATATTGGCAGTCCGAGTAGCCAGGAGTAAGAGTATGCTCTTCGACTCCAGATAGCCGTGAAATCTTGAATGGAAAAGTGGTCTTGGATATTGGATATGATGTGGTAAAGCTCGCTGGAAGTAAGCTGCGACTCATCGCATCAGTGAGTAGCGCATGGTACAACTGACAACTTGCAAGCCAGTTGAGTGACCTTGGCCATAGCCTTGCCCCATAGTCCTCGAGTTGTGATAGCGAGCTAATGAGATCTCCCCACTCACCTGTATAGCCATAGCGGCAGCCAGCGTTGTCGTAGGACTCATCGCCGTTCCTTCGCGTCCATCGATGTGGACCTTGTCCTAGTCAATTGACGTATTGTAAGTTGACGATGGAAGAAGAGAAACGGAGGAGGAGAGGTTTTCTATTTTTGGATGCCAAGACATGCTCCCCCTGTCACTCCTTCCAATGGATGATTGAGCCAGGTCTTCTCCTCCACAACACTCATCGCTCTTTGCGAGTGGATATGCGTGCGAAAGTCTTGTGGCTGGCTGTTCCTGGCCAGGCAGTCCGATGGCTATGCTAGTCAACTCCCACAGACGCTGAGTGCGTTCGAAACACCCGACAACCGTGCCGCGAAGGATCTGAGCGACCAGACTCTATTCAAGAACAACAGCACGTCAGGTCCCATCTGCCCTCTCGCAGCTTATCCTCTCTGCCGACGAGCATATGAGGGCACTTATGCTTCAAAGGTGATGCAAGTTGACTGAAGTGTGGCAGCATTCCATACAGCATCGTACGGTCTATCACCGGCTGGCGGCTGCTGATACAGCGCAGTAGTGGCTATGCTATCCTGCTGCCTCAGAAGGATTCACAAAGTTCTCCTTTGATCCACCATGCTGCACGAAGCCTCTTCCTATCTTGCTGCCCCTCGAAACATAACAACAAAGCTGCCAAAGTAGGCAGACACTTTTGTACCACTACATCTATCAATCTCACACCCTCGTTCATTTTAACAGATGACCAAAGACTGCTCAAACTGCAAGATCTGTCGACTCAACCAACTCTACGTTCTCGGACACAACGCATCACTCCCACGAACATCTTCTTCGCAAGAAAACAACAATATGGCTCCTAAGATCACTCTCAGCGATGGTGATCGCATCGCCAGAAGCATAATGATGTGAGCATTCCATCTCAGATCAAACCTCACGACCTTCTAACAACACCATACAGATGGCTCTGGATCCCAGCCTTCGGTTTCGTCCTCGGCCACGGCATCGCCACAGGCGAGCTCTGTCCAGTATTAGGCATTGTACCAATGACATTGTCTCTCCTGATCAGCGTCGTCCACATAGCCGGTAAAGCTCGTCATCGTGGCGCCAACATCTTCGTCGACTTATTCGCCGCCGTATTCGTGATGGGTATCTTGATACCGAGCTGGATCATGCTGGAGGAGGGTAATGGCTGGAGATCTTCGCGTGGAGCTGTTATGGCTGGGACGTATGGTACTGTGCCGATGATGATCAACTTGTGAGTTTCAACTTCCCATATACAGCAAGAGAGGCATTACTGATCACGAATCCTTCTATAGCTGCCTTCACTCGTACTTCGTCCTTCGTGAGATCAATTGGAAGTATCGTGAGTAGAAGCAGTAGATAGAAGGCATGCGCTCGCTTCAGCGTCTCACCAAGCTCGCACTCACTCGGGTGCTGGGCTTGAGGACAGACCTTGATTGAGACAGCCTGCTTTTCCAGAGATCTTCGCTAACCCTTCTACGTACTACTTTTAGGTCCATATGCTGAGACAGTCTGCCCGCACTGCGATCGTCAATTCCATGTTCGTGACGGGAAGAAGGCAATGGTCGAGAGCAAAGACTCCTATCAGCCTTTGACTATGGCCGACAACACCGCCTCAGCGAGCTTTCACGAGGGTCGTGCTTCTGCCGAGTACAACGACGACGCTGCTCGCCCTTCCACTGATGACGAGACAGCACGCCTCGTGTGACTAGACGTGGTACACGCCTTGGAAGCAGTCGATAAGTGGCAAACACGACACGGAGGAGGGCGTATCTGGCAGTGGCTAGCCAGAATCGGCGAGAGAACAGAAGAGCTACCACTCTTCCAGCCGAAAGAAGAGAGTGGTAAAGCAGTGGCTGAATATTA
The DNA here is from genome assembly GCA_022570795.1 of Sphaerulina vaccinii. Lineage (NCBI taxonomy): Eukaryota > Fungi > Ascomycota > Dothideomycetes > Mycosphaerellales > Mycosphaerellaceae > Sphaerulina > Sphaerulina vaccinii. The sequence continues at coordinate 49,923 of JAKUDP010000017.1, forward strand.
CTCGGAGAAGTGTTGAGCAAACTTCATGTAGGCGCAAGGCGTACGATTGGTTCTGTCAGTCATGTCCATATATCATGAAAGATCATCAAAGGAACCTACTCGAACATCACATCATACCACCCCAGCATTCCCAGCCGCACTCATCTTTCTCCTCCTCCTCTCCTCAATCCCCATAATCGCCGCCAGCGCCATCAACTCCAACCCTTGCCCCAACTCCGCATGCCACTCAATCTTCGCAACAGGTTTAAAAGCAAACCATTCCCGATCCTTCACATAAGCAGCCAACACCTCCTCGCTTCCCAAATCCACAAGTTGATAATCTCCCTGATCCTTTAAATAGCTTATCAAACCCGTCACAGGACTTCTCCAACTATATCTCCTCCCCTCATGTTCAAAAAAATATTCCTTCTCATTCCAACTACTATACGTGACTTGCGGCCATTTCTCAAACGGGGCTTCATCAGGGTCTCCCACACGGATATAGAAACCAGACCTTACACTCTTCAATTTAGTGGCCGCTAAAACTTTCCCAGCTCCTGCTTCGCCTCCCCAACCAGGTCCTTCGATCGTTATCATCGGAGCTCCCCAGAACGAGTTCTTCTGTTTCACCCAGAGTATCGCACGGCCATTTTGGTGGATCGCGACGTTCTTGGTTGAGTTCTTATTATCTTCGGAGACAATGCTGTATGTTTTGCGATACACTTCCGGCTCTGGGGGCTTTTCCGTGAAGACCGTAGTTGGTTGTGCAGGTGCTGTATGTCGGGCTCGGAGATCCATACTGTCTCGCCTGTATCGTGGGTGAGGCGAATAGCTGTTTAGGAAGTACTTCGGTGTTGCCTTTGGTTGAGATTGTGGTTGTCCGGAATCAGCTCGCTGGAAGGGAAAGGGAGAGTTCGAGCGCGATATAGGTGTCAAAGGGTCTGTCGTGTTGTAGGCCGCGAGATAGACTGAGTCGGAGTCTGTGGAAGCTCTGTAGTAGTCGGGATTGTATTTGGACTTCAATGTAGTCAGGAGCTTTGGTGCAGCAGGTTGTATGGACTCCGAGTAGTCTGCTACTGAGTACTTCGATGCGGAGTAAAGCCTCGGTGCAGCTGGCTGTATGGATTCCGCGTATTCTGATACCGAGTATTTCGATGCTGAGTACTTCGATGCTGAATATGCTGAATATGAAGTTCTTGAGGTCGATGTTGATGCCGAAGATGAGTATCGTCCTATCAGTTCATTGTATTTCTCGTATCGTCGCGTCGATGAGGTCGATGTCGAAGCTGAAGATGAGTATCGACCTAAGATTTCATCACACTTCTCCGACGACATCGTTTTGTCTGGTGATACCACTGGTATCGTCGCTGCCTGGTATGACGCTGCTGACAAGAGGCTGTGAGGTATGGTGACATATTGGCGAAAGCTCCGCTCAGCTGGTATATCTGGCTTTCCCTCGCGTTCGTCGGTGATTTGGGTGGCTTTGCAACCCGCTGCTAGTAGTGTTAAGACATAGTGGCATCTAGCGAGCCTGGCAGATCTGTACTAGAGCCGGGGTGATGGTCGGGTAGGCTTCGGCGGCGGTCATGAGTGGCGCGCGACTTCAATGTCGAAGGTGTAGGGCTGCGCCACTATGAGACACTGTCTCAAAGACCTACGAATGATCAGTACAAAACAACTCACATGCGTGGCGCAAGTCCGTGCCAAGCGCGTGTCTAGATAAGACATGAGTGTTGCGGTCCGACTTTGTTGACTTCTTGCATTGTGCTCTGTACTACTAACACACAATCAGCTCTTGCTTCTTCGTGGTCGGGCGAGGCAGCCGCAGTCATGGTGATGATTGCCGCGCGTCGCCTATACCTCCGAGCCAAGAACGATATCCTCGGTACTGTCGAGGGAATGAAGCATATGAACGATCCAACCTGGCGAGCGAGACTGAGCACTTCAGACTCACTTTCTTCGCCGCTGTTCCGGTACCCAAACGCCTTTTTCGCTTCTATGCATTCCGAGTCTCATCATCTTACGCCGTAAAAGTCATCGCAGAGTGGTATCGTAATCAGTGCAAAGGCGTTATGCCTTCACATGTAGACTCTTTACAGTGCGCCTGTTCAGTCGAGTAGAATAGCGCCACCGTCGTCCACAACCAAGACTTCGTCATTGCTAGGCTGTGCTTTGGCCTTCTTGATAGCCACATCGGCATCAACATCGCCCTCGGCTTCACGCTTGCGCTTGCCATTTGACAACTCAGCAGTTTTGTTGTCAGAATCGTTGACGACCGCGTCGTCATGACTTGCTGGTGCTGGCGCTGGCTTCGGCGGCTTTGATGGGAGCTCAAGCGTGCTGGGTGTCAGAACAAGCTCGTCCTCGCCATCCAGTGTCTTCGCCTTGATGCTTAGAACCAGGTCAACCTTGGCCTCATCGGCATCGTCCTGTACTGTAAGGAAGCTGATGCTCTTTCCGTCAATGCCAAGCTCGGTTAATGGCTTCTCCAGATTCTCTTCCAGATCCGGATCGTAGATGATCTGTTCGTTGAATACCATGGACATGTCCTCGTAGCCCAAGCTGCTCTTCAGTAAGTCAACTAGTGCTTGCATCGTAGGACTGCTGCCCTCTTTGATCGAGATCTTTGCGTAGACTGGCGAGCAGACCGGACACTCTTTACGTGGCGAATGTAGGCTTTCAGTTGTGATCATGCGATCTGTGCTCTTGGAGTTCAAGAAGACCATCTTACTGCCACCCAATAGAGGAGCTGTGTGTCCGTTCATCTTTGCAGACGATGCTGTAGATTGTGATGTTTGTGGCATAGGTGTCAGGCTTCGTAGCACCTTGAACGCTTCGAGTACACAGAGCGATGCCGTAAGTGCGTTCGAAGTAGCTATAGCGGGGATGATGTTGCCAGCCATTTGCTTGATGTCCCACTCGCTGTTGGATGGGATGCTGAAGATGTGTGATCGGAGATTAGCCGCAGCTGCGACGAAGTCCAGTGTGTCCTTGTCGTCCTTGTCGAATTCAATGGCGCTCTCGCCGGCTGCCATGCGTTTGCTGAGCCGCTGTATGCTGTAACAGAAGACCTTCAGGTTGTCCAGCAGTGACCACACGTTCTGATCCTGATTCGCCAGCTCGGCGCCGTGCTTTTCGGGATCTTTATCGATGCAGACAGTCTCATATCGCAACGAGGTTGGAGGTGTCCGGCTCTGCCACATCTCGCTCATCGACCGCAGCCTGTCTATGTCTGCACCATACACCTTGTTGAACACCTCCTTCGCAAAGTCCTCCTTACTCATCAGGCCTCTGATCTTCTTCAGGGCCTCTGCCTCCTCTTTAAGCTTCGCGACCTCATCAGCATTGTCGTCGCCTGTGATTGCGACATCCGAAGACTCCTCCTCGCTGGTGCCGAACAGTTCAGGCAGTAGATATGACTTTGCCCAGACTATGCAGTGTATGGGCTGTGAGGGCGTCGAGCGGATGGTGCATATAGGGAACGACTTTTGCACCGGCTTCTCGTTGCAGTCGTAGCACTCCGTCACGCCCTTTCTGATAGCCTGCACCTGTCCATTGAATCCTGTAGTCCCACTTTCGATGAGTGGCACATCTGCGGCCAGACACATGCGGTTCACATGCCGCCGAGCTGCCAGATTATCGAGCGCGTTGAAGACGATGTCGAAGCCCTCGAAGAAGTCCACGTCATACTGGCTGTCGAAGATGGAAGCATGATGCGGGTCGATGTTGACGTGCGGGTTGAATGCGCTGGCTGTTTCCTTTGCAACAAGTGCCTTGGGCTTCTTGATGTGGTGCTTTCGGAACAGGAACTGGCGATTCAGGTTGCTCAGGTCGATGGTGTCCAGGTCGATGACCACAATCTCCGCCTTCTTGCCAGACGTGTTCTCTGCCTGCTGCTGTTGCGCCGCCTGTGCTGCATCTCTCTGGTTGATATTGAGATTTTGGACTTGCGGCACCTTATACCCACTGCCAAACCCGCAACACACCAAGTTCTTCAGCACTTCACATCCAATGCCACCAGCTCCGACCAGCAGCACGCGACTCTCCTTGACCGTGCGCGTGAGAGGCGCCCCCAGTGATTGCGCCACGCCTCGCTCTCGCATCGCGGCAGATATCGGTGATGAAATGTCGTATCAGTGTTGATGTGTGTAGGTCCAGTGTTGGAAGTGAGTTCAAGTTGTTCGTAGGATTCCCTTGACGTCGATTGTCTGTCTCGTGTCTTCGCGGCGGCAAGTCCGGCTAGAAATGCAAGCGAGTGTGTTGGCTCCCCTCTTCTCCTCTCAATGCAGAGATGCTCGCTAGACAATACTCGCCGCATACGCAAGATGCGAGGTGATGCGAAGTACGAAGGAGAGTGGAAGAGAGACGTTGTCCGTTGCTCGGAACTCACCTGCCGACTGAAGACGAAGTGAAAGCTTCACAAGGTACCCCCTGTTATCGACTTATCGCTTAGCGCAACGCGACAAGTACAAAAGTTCGCAGAAGAAAGACGCGACATCATTCACTTCACTTCGTCATCATCACATGCCAACACCATGAGCGACGACGAGGTGGATCTGGAGCTCCTGGAACTCCTCCGCCAGAGGTTAGGCATATCCGCGCCTCAGGATGGAGTGCCACGCGATACTGGCGTTCTGAAGAATGCCGAGTACATCTACAGCAATGCCATCGATGTCCATGTCGACATGTATGGCACCAAAGGCGCTGCAGTGGAAATATACAAAGCCATGCAAGAACGAGGGTACTCCACTCAGACCTGGAGCACACATGAGCTGCACCCCAAGTCCAGTGAGGGCTTTTCTGAGGTCGATATTGTCAACTTTGTCTTTACCATGGACTTGCTCAACTTCTCGTGCGTGCTTTCGATAAGCACAGATGCAGGATGCTGCTGATAAAGTGGCAGCTTCTGGTCAGAACTGCCCAGCGAGGACCGCTATCAGGTGGAGTATCGAGGCCGACGATGGACTGGCTATAATAGCCTAGTAGCCTGTCTGAGACGAGCTCTGGACGAAGGCATACCTTTCACGACACCACGATTCTGGACCAGCCCTGGATGTACCGATCAGGTCTTCACTCATGTCTTTCGAAGTGCAACAGCGGAGGTGATTCCACTTCTTCAAGAACGAGTTGCTGTGCTGAGAGAGGCAAGCTCTGTCTTGCGTGAGGTACGAAAGAAGGCAACGTATCGACGAGCATGTACTGACTCAGCAGGACTTTGGGAACGATGAAGACGACGAGGACTATCCAGGCAACGGGATGTCTCAAGTATCCAGCTCTGCGGCTGTTCATTCATCTGACCCCATTGATAAAAGCCTCGACACTCATCTCAACACTTCGCAGGATAATGAACCACAATCTGCACAACAAGATGCTTCATTGCATGCTATAGCGAATGGTGAATCTGAGCACCCTCCTCAGACATCACAACCTACTGAGGCACTGACTACAAATGATCTGCCGGAAATTGACACTGCATCCGGCGAGCCACGCGATTCGGCTTCAGTTGCAACAACTGCCAACGTTAGCAACGACACCGAGCACGAGCGTACAGTGCTTGACAACACACTTGGTACAGCACCTCATGCTGCCGATCTGTCGAGCGACCATGCGCAGACAGATGTGAGGATGCAATCTTCACTTGCACAGACCATCGCACCAGCCGACATGCGATCGGACCATACCGTTCTTCGACTCATCGAAGAAGCTGGCCAATCTGCAGGCAAGCTTGTCAACTTACTAGCCAAGCACTTCAACTGCTTTCGTGATGAGACCAGATTCGATGGCCGAACGGTTCGTATCATGAAGCGCGCGCAAATCTTCGTAGCAGACTTGTGGGCAGCGCTCAACGATACAGGATGTGGCCACTTTGACGATATTGATCACTTGACCATGTTTGCAGGTAAGCTATACTGACTTGCATATGCAACATGCACAATGCAGCTTAAGGCTAACACGTATGTCGGTACACAGATTACCGCGTACCACAATCACTGCATTCGCTAGGGGTACTCACATATAGTCCACCTCTAGACTACCACATCCGCAGTCTTCGATGGCTAGAACCAGGGCATTCATGGGAGGTGCAGCTGCGGTACGTGTCTCTCTTCTCCTTGCCTACCATACCATATGGTGAGTCGCCACGGATCGTTGCATCAGACCCTAACTTCTTGCAACAGTGGCTGCAGCATCTGGGCGGTCGAACTCATACGTCGCGAGATTTTACGAGCTCACCCTGAAGCTACCAACATCAATGCAGTGCTGATTGACTTCTTTCTGTACGATCTGGCTAAGGAAAGAGAAGCGCAAGGTATGTCTGTCTTAAACGATCCGAACTTGTTCTTTCCCCTTGCACAGCTGAAGTGATCGTATCCTCCGCGTGATTTGCTGCTCTTTTGACGCCGTGAAACGCGATGGCTGATTCTTGAAACAGGACAGCACGCGATTCCCCATCACAGAACGAGGAGCATTTGGTACTAGCTGCCAGATTAGGTTAGAGAGCCTGCAGCAGAAAGCTTAGCGCCGATCCTGCAGGGGCAGAGCTGCACGTCAGCTTGCTGGTCGATGGCTGTGATTCGCTGTGTTGGACGACACTTAGCCACGCCTCCTGTGGGACACCGTACACACAGACTAACCACAGAACAGCGTTGGTGCTGCTATGGGAGCTTCTCGCCCCTAGCTTGCTCGTGCTGCACAGAGCCGTATTCCGGATCACAGCACAGAAGCGTCAGGTCGGATCAGGATTCTTCGTGCCGCACGCAGCAGCTGAAAGCTTAAGATCAGCGTTCGTTGCACACCTCTTCACTTTTCCGTTCACCACACTTGTCAACAGACATCACCTCTGAAGTTGTTTCGACTTCGTCCGTTCTCTGAACGTCTTGTCATTCTTTTGCATCGTCGCTAGCCGACACCACACTCATTCACCACTTACACTCTTTGACAGAGATCGAAAGACTGGATCTTTCACAATAACAAGCAGGCAGAAGCAGTATTTCACTCGACAGTAACAGCAACTCGACAACAGAAACAACGACACCTCCACCTCAATACAATACCTCGAAACAATTATCAAGATGTTGTCGATCATTCCAGTCGCGCTCTTCGCCACCCTGGCCACTGCGATACCACACGCACACAAGCATATGCATCTTCATGCACGCTCGCATCTCACTGGCCGAGACGAGCTTCCAGTCGACTTGTGGACAGGGCAATGCGGCGGCGATACCGGCCTCGGCTGTGAAGCAGGTTACTGCTGCAGTCAATATGGTTTCTGCGGCACCACGCCAGAATACTGCAGTACTGGATGCCAATTTGGCGCATGTGATGGATCAGCCACCGGTACATCTTCTGCAGCTGCTGTCTCATCCGCGAACGCACAGAATGATACCAGTGGTGTCAGTATTGTCTTTGCGACAAAACGAGTCACTAAGACGGCTGCGGAGTATTCCAGTGCTTTCAGCTACATTCCAGCTGCCTCGAGTCCTGCAGCGCCGAGTACAACACTGCTCACGCGCGTCTCTGCTCCTGTTTACTCTGCTCCATCCTCTGCTGCAGAAGCTCCGAAAGAGACCAGCATGGCGCCAACATATACCGCTCCAGCATACACTCAACCAACTTCGAGCGCGGCTGCAGCACCTCTTACAACATCAATCTCGACTCCAACACCAGCACCATCCACGACCAAAGCTGCTGCCGCCCCATCTGCTACCGCAGCTTCTCCCAACGACGGCTCCGGCGCCGGCCTCGGAGACGTGTACAAGATGTACACAGGCTCTGGAGAAGTCTCAGCCGGCTGGCCTGCCGAATCCTCATGGGCCTCCTTCGATGACGCCTGGACCGCCAACCTGCCAACTTTGAGCGCCTCATGCAGTCAATTCAATGTAGAAGATAACACCGACTCCGAAAACGACGCACTCAAATCAGCTATCACTTCTATCGCCTCATCAACAGGCATCGACTCCCGCTTCATCTTCGCAATAATAATGCAAGAATCCAAAGGTTGCGTTCGCGCACCCACAACCCAATACAGCGTCAAAAACCCCGGCTTGATGCAGAGCTACGAAGGAACTGGAACCTGCAACCCCGGCACAGCAGCGAGTCCGCAAGGCGTCATGCCTTGTCCTGCGTGTGAAATCGAACAGATGATCCACGACGGAGTAGTTGGCACAGTAGTCGGTGGAACTTCAATCTCCAGTGCTTTGACTCAGGCAGCTTGCGACGATGTGAGCAAGTACTACAAAGCTGCGAGAATTTACAATTCGGGGAGTGTGACAGGTGACAATTTATCTTTGGGAGTTGCGACGCATTGCTATGCGAGTGATATTGCGAATCGGTTGACGGGGTGGACCACGGCGGCTAGTGATTGTACGTTGGATTGAGAGGTACGAATTCGGAAAGCTGCGCAGGAGCAGACAGGTAGAAGAAATCGCCACAGTCGAGATCATGATTTGGAAAGCGCGACCAGCAGAGCGCGGATAGGCAGGCAGGCGGGCATTGGGATAGCGAGCGAGCGAAATGCACTTTTCTTGTACACAACACCTTTTACATACGCAAGACGAACAGAGTCCAGACACACCCTATCTTCGAATGTTTCCGTGGCGATGTAGGCGAACAAGGTGCTGCCGCTGCTTCTAATACATCGAACGTCGAGCTTCTGTCGATTGTCTAGGAGAGTTGTGACAAGACATCGCTCTCTGGAGTGACGAATGTTGTATGTCGGTGTCTGGAGCTATAAGTACACTCGCTATGTGAGTGAGTGAGTACAGACCTATTCCCTCAATTGAGTTACACATGGATCAGTCCGCCTAGAAACAACACAAATTTGTACCGGAACCCGCGGACTCTCTGCTCACACGCCTGTGCCAGATCTAGTGGCACAGACAAGCAAGTAAAGAGATGCCTATACTGATCTACCAATGCTCATGCACTGTTCTTAGTTCCAGCCCATCGACGTGGCATATCACTTGCTTGGCAGCATCTCGCTCCGCCTCGCATTGGGAGTGCCAAGTACAGATCCATGCTCTGGGATCCCACGCGTAGGGTCGGTCGGTCATGAACAGCACATTCGTCTTCAGAACTCGCTTTGCACTTACAATGGCTAGTACCACACCAGACCTCGCGCCTCTGAGGCACTACCATCGCTTCTCTCTACCTGCACTGGATAACATCTCGAAAAAGAATCATCATCACTTTGATGCTTGAGACCTACTCTACACGATCACAATGTCCCCTCATCATCCTCACCTCAAAGGCATCTTCGCCCCCCAATACCAATTCCCAGTCCATCTCCTCCAAGCATGCCTCGCAATAGCATGTATAGTCCTATCAGCCTATCGCCTCACCATCGAACACGAAACGCGAACCAAAGTCCATACCATCAGTCTCGCCATCGGAATCAAGTCATTAGTCATAATCGCCGGAGAGCTCATCACGGAGCACATACCCAGGTTCGAGAAATGGAGGAGCTTAAAAGCGATTGTCTGGGCCAATGCTATCGAGATCATCGTATGGATGGGCTGTGCTGGGCTCACGATGCAAGCCAACCTTGATGAGTGTATTGGTGTTGGGTGTGATTTGAGCTGGACGATTTTTGCGCTGAGTACGGCTATGACGTGAGTGTGTCAAGAGAGTGGATTGGAACGGAAAGACTCGGACTTTTGTACATGTAGCTGACGAAGTCGTGTCGTCCAGGTTTCTTTCGATATATGCTGCTCATGCTGCGAATCTGGAGTATCGGGGCGAGCGTCGCGAGCGCAAGCAACGCTTGATGAGCTTGGATCCGGAGCTGGAGGAGTTGGAGCCTTCATCATCGAAATGATACACAAGACTGATGAGCCATCCACGAAGTTGATAGATATAGATGTGCCGTTGAGAACCGCTTTGCTTGCATTGTCCGCTCGGACCGATCTTTCAATAAACTGGCTTCTACCAGGACCGTGTTGCGAGATTACAACTTGTCTTCACGCAAGGCTTCTCTTGCAGTACTTAGTGCTTGCGCTGATACTCGACCACACTAGAAGACCTTGCAGCATCAGCTGCAACATGATCGAATGTGTACAGTGGCTCGAGCTTTGCGGTCTTGTCAAATGCGACCCATCTGCGGAACCAGTAAGGGAGGGCCTTGTTGGTCTGGTAGCTCATGTGCTTCCTGGTAGGCACAGCAAACACGTAGTCCCTAGGCACGAGATGTCAGTAATGCGGTCAACACAAAGTAGTGTTTGAGGCTTACAGTTCTTCTAAAGTCCTCTGTTTGGTCTCTGGAACGAAAAGGAAGATCATCACGAACGCTGTCACGTTCAATGCGGCGTAGAACCCGAACGCACCAGTGATGGTGAAGGCGGCGACCATACGTGGGAAGGTGAGAGACAGCACAGATGCCCAGAAGAGGCAAGTGGCCACAGCCCAACTCATACCAACCTCACGATGACTGAGTGGAAACACTTCAGCACTGTAAGTGAATGGAACTGGGCCTTCTCCAGGAGAGTAGAATGCTGCGAAGAGGAAGATGAAGAACGCGACCAGGCCAAGATGAGCATTGTTCTCCTTTGGGATGTAGAAACAGAAGCCGGCAGCGAGCAGACACCAGGCCATTTCTGCAAAATAGAGTTAGCTAGCATTCATACTTGTAGTGTCGGAAGAGTATCACTTACGTGGGAAGGTGAAGAGCAAGAGAGCGCGACGACCAAAGGTATCGATCGTGAAGACGGCAGGGAATGCGAAGACGAAGTTCACGAGACCGAAGCCGAAGGAGACCAGAAGAGCAGTGAGGTTTGAGGCGCCGGCTTGAGCAAACACGCTGCTAGAGTAGAAGGCTATAATGTTGATGCCGCACTATAGAGACGATTAGTGGCATGCCTAGTTTGGTTACTTCAAGTTGCAGTAGCTTACCATTTGCTGGGCAATCATGACAGTGAACGACGCCAGAGTCGCTCGTCGGACACGTGGGATAGTGAAGAGCTCGATGAAGCGCTTAGCGTAGTTGGACTTGCCGATGATGGCGTCCTCGATGGTGAGCTGAGCATGTACGTAGTACAAGTCACGAGCAGCTTGCAGTGGCGAGTTGCGAAGGCGAAGGAGAGACTGGTAAGCTTCTTGGTAGCGGCCCTTCTTCATAAGCCATCCTGTAGCATGTCAGTAAATGCATGGTAAATCTGCTGCGAAGTGAACGTACTTGGAGACTCAGGACAGAAATAAATGCCCACAACGAGCGGCACAGCAGGAATGAAAGCAGATCCGAGCTGGAGACGCCATGCGATTGGACCAACATCGTAAACAGCCAAATTGGCACAGAATCCCTGCTTGCAGTTAGCATTGTCTCAAAACATGTATCTGATCGACATACCAAGAAGATGCCAAAAGCAGTCCACATCTGCCAACTCATAACAAGACCGCCACGAATAAGTGCCGGAACATTCTCCGCAGCATAGATAGGCACAGTAGATGCTTTACTACCCATCCCAATCCCAAGAAGTACACGACAGATAAACAGCTCCCACCAGTTCTGAGTAAAGCCAGATCCAATAACCGAGAGCAAGCAAAACACAGCACTGAAGAAGATCGTGCCACGACGTCCAAAGTAGTTGTTCAAAGGATCGCTCAGCCAGCATCCGAGGAAAGCAGACGCAATGTAAGGTGCCGCATTGACCAGTCCGACAATCCAGAGGTTGTACTCGTAATTTGGCACGGTGCTATCGTTGACAGGGATGCCAAACTCATCTGGGAACGACAAGTTGGCTCCGTTGGATCCTGTCTGGTCCCAGCCTTGGACAGCGGCGCCAATAGAGCAGAGAATCACAGTTAAGTAGAGAGACCTGGGCTGTCTCCACTTGTGGACGACTTCGTTGCGAAGATGCTCTCTCTCAGCGTCATCAAGACCTTCCACGGTCTCGAACTCTGCTGGGTTTTGGGCCACTAAGGCTCCCTTGCGAAGGAGAGGAGTGATATCTTGCAGATGGTGTTGTTCTGCGAAATGGTCGACATCTCTCATTAAAGTGGTGTAGCTGATTCCTGCGAGAGGATTCTTGATCCTGGTTGATGTTAGTGTGTTCAGACATCTTAGTGGGCAATAGGATAAAGACATACTTCGCATCTGTGTTGTTGTTGATATCGACATCTCCGAGGGCTTCGTCCACGAAACGCTTCTCGTTGCCGCTACTGGTCTCCGAGTCAACATGATGAACAGTATCTTTGCCGTCCATGATGGGCGATCGAATAAGTTAGTGAACGAAGGAAGATGTTGATGAGCGAGATGCAGAAGGTAAAGATCTGCAGATACTTGTGATACTTATATGCAGCGGGAACACATTGCGTGCCCTACTCTACGAGAAAAGTCAACTCCACGAGACAGCCATGCAATACGGCTCCAGCATATGCACTATTGACTGGCAACCCGCATCTGTGACAATGCCCGTAGACCAGAAACGGGAAGATTAAGCCTGTAAGCAGTACGAAGTGAGTAGGGTTTCGTGCACGGTACTCAGCGAGCATGTGGTCGCAGTAAAGATTCTGGGTCGAGGCGGAGCCGTCAAGTGGAGGCGGAGGAGAACCTGGAGGTGGTGGCGGCAAGATGGTAGTGCTCCATTGTGGTAGGTTGGAGCGGCAAGGTGTGGACAGCAAAATGGAAACTGGCTCCCTGACAGAATCGCGTACAACACCACCACAAACACGACTTTCTCGTTCAAAAATTCGATAGTGTGAATCTTCCGGCTTCGCTCTACCTAGGGATATAAGTTTCGTAGCATAAGAAGATCGAGCGAGGCGTAGAGAGTAGAAAGAGTGATCTGGACGTTTACACTTTTGTCTTCCGGCGGTAGGAGCGGTTCAGAGCCGCATTTTCTCGAAGTCCTTTAGCCTGCACAGAAGCCATAGGCAGTGCGCGTAAGCTTGCCATGCATTCCTAGGCAAAATCTTATGTTGACTTGCATGCAGTTCATCACAGGCGCAGGAGCTGTGGCATGTTCCGTTCATGTTGCGGCGGATGAGTGAAGCGTTGTTGGAACTAAGTTATCCGGTGTCCAGGTATCTGCTATTGGAGAACTTTGGAGTGGTATTTCAGTATACAGATGGCATGACTTCCTGATGCTCGCTTACGCGGTCTCATACGCTTCACGGTCTGTGGTCGTTGATATGGTCAGGACACGTCCAATATTGCCACTCGTGGCTGCTAGCCGTGTCACAAGACCGTGCTCTCTATGTTGGATCTGTTTGAGAAGTGGTTGTCCTGTCGCGAACCTGGAAATAACACGGAGAGGCCGACATTGGTTCTATTGCCATGTGATGTTGTGCGAGCGCTCCTGCCTGAATCGGCATACCGGTACCTTCATGCTTCATAGTGGCTTGCAAAATCTGTCCCGAATCCACTTGGTTCTTTCGGCTCCGAGGAGATTCACATCCAACGTGAATGCACATCACCTCAATTGGCAGCCATGTCTCTTCATCAGAACGGTGGGCGAAGATGTGTCGACGGTTACGGCCATTGCGGTCGAAGTATCCTGTAAAGCATGGCATGTCGTGGTCTGGAGAGAGATCTCGAGATCGCAAAACGCGACCAGGACGCAAGGTTCTCCATCTGGTCCGTGCAGCGAGAGAAATAAATGCTTCCTCGATGACGAACACGATGCGCTGTCCCAGAGCTCAGCTTGTGAGGTGCATCTCTAGCTGCAAAACTTCTTCCACTTCTCCACCGACCTGCATCTTCGGCGCGTATCGTGGTCGCAGCGCGCGCGCGTGGCTTCGCGTTCATGGCTTGCATTAATTGCTACGGTGTGATTGTCAAACAATCTTGCCTTCATACGAGGCTGAAGTACGCATAATCGCATGGTCATCTCGAACTACCATGCGATCACATCCCGAGCCTGGCGCATCGAAAGGACCGAGAACCTTGACTGCTTGGGATGGATACCTTCTCGTCGATCGAAGTTGAGTCGAGAGGGAAGTTGGCACATACAAATCTGGTGGTCTATCTTTGATGGTTGGTCGCGAGTCCAAGTTGAGGACGCCTCACCAGCAGAAGACGGTATAAGGTCAAGAGCAGTGCACATCGAAGTGGTCTAGGGTATAGCATGTCTGCATGCACCGACTGGAAGTACGCTGCCATGGGCTGGAGGTATTATACATATGGCGTAGAGAAGGGTTTCGAAGCAGGAAGTTGCCTCGCATCAACAGCGCTCGTGGTCCAAGCATGATGGAGTGCAAAGGTATACCAGAATCGAGTTTACTGGTGTGCACTCGTGGCATATGCTGTTGAGCTCTGACATGCGCCATTTGTCGCAGGTAGATCTTTGATTCGCAGAGCCAATGCTTGTGTACCATGCGCCTCCCTGCAATGGGCTGAGCAGATCTGCTGATCTGCAATAGAAGACGGCCACGACTCTGAATGATCAATGGCATCTGAGGAACTGCCTTGAGCTGCGAGCACGAGACTTTTGCATGCTTGCAACGGAGCACCAGAAGGCGTGAGACTGCCCTGTCCGGAGTGATGGATCCAAGGTGGAGAGCTCCAACACGGGCGTCTGCAGCAGCAGAGCCCGAGCAGGAGAGAAAGAGTGGTTATGCGGTCAGTAAATATAATTTAGCGAGACTTTCACCGTGGTACAGAGATAATCGCATGAACCTCTTCAGCTCGACCACACCTCGAACCTGTCATGAGCACACCATCTTCCAACTTCCAAAGTCATGTTTGCGAGAGCTCCAGCTGAAGCTGCAGGCTGTCTTTCGGAAACCAAGATGCAGAGCATGCAAAAGAGCCCCACTCTCTTGCCGCCGGAGGATTACCTGATCAGCGCTGCTCGACTTCATCTCTTGACTTTCTCAACATTGCTGACTCCTTCATCAACCTCTAATATCGAAATCGCTTTGGACGCCGCCTCGCCTGCACCGCACTGTTTGGATTCCTGGAAAAACATGGGTGAATAAGTCACGATTCAGGTAAGCTATTCACTTTCAGCCATTCTGGTCACACGCTTTCCGATGCTGTTTGCACGACGAACACATGCCAAAGGACCTCCGAATCACATTCACTATGGCTTCTGAAATGGAGAGGCCATCTACCTGCTGTGCAAAAACAACTGCCAGGAACCACAACAACAACACCATCCAACACGCGGCATTCCCTGTTAGACTTTTGCCCTTCACCCGATCAACCGGAACATGGAACCTTCAATGAGCAGGACCGTCTCGAGCTACTTCCTCTCCGAGACAGCACAACTCGGCAAGGACTATGTTGCGCGTCCAGAGTCGCCAACTGAAGGGACGCCTCTTCTCTTTACACGCTCTACTTCTGACACTGCTTTGAACAGGCCGCCGTCGACTTCGACAGCGGAGTATACAATTGAAAGCACACTCGAAAGACCAAGAATACATCGTGCAGCAAGCACTTCCCTAATTTTCACGCACATAATCGCCGACTCGACATTGTCAGCCATGTCACAAGGACATCCGAGCCTTCTCCGGCGAGCAACACAAGGCATTGCCCAACAATTCGAGCTTGGCCAGAGCAGCTCTGCAGCACATCGAAACAGACCGGATCCGCCCACTTCTTGGAATGGCAACACACATCGCCAATACCTAATTATCGTCTGGGACAAGATCGTGGAAGTCGCAGCTTCCAACAGCAAATATCCAAAGGACACGACAGCCCAGCTTGTTGCATGTCAACAGACTATGATTCGCAAGTTTCCAGAGCTCGGGACGGGCAAAGTGACTCTCGATAGAGACTGGATGGAGTACGTGCTTGGAGTAGCCTTGCGTCATCCTTTCTGTACTGCCGAGAGAATGGGTCGCTGGGAGGTTCTGGCCTCTAGTGGAGGCTCGCGAGGCACCTGGGGTCCCTGGTAGGGGGGCGGGTACAGTCTCTTCCGCACAGGCTCGGCGATCGAGCTGGCGTGTCTTTGGACAGTGGTATCGGCGTTGCAGACGTTATTTTGGAGGAAGAATCTCACATCATTGGGAACCTAGCAT
This sequence comes from Sphaerulina vaccinii, assembly GCA_022570795.1. Classification (NCBI taxonomy): domain Eukaryota; kingdom Fungi; phylum Ascomycota; class Dothideomycetes; order Mycosphaerellales; family Mycosphaerellaceae; genus Sphaerulina; species Sphaerulina vaccinii. The sequence goes on from JAKUDP010000017.1 coordinate 65,856, forward strand.
CTGCGTTTTCAACATGCATGGCGAAACGGAGCATTAGAGCGTTCGGTGGACGAACGCAACGGGAATGGGAACTGGAAATGGGAAGCATGATTATGATGGCATGAAAATGAGTATGACCTCCTTAGGGACAGCCTAGAAACTATGGGTAGAGCTGCGCTGTTGATCGCATAGCTCAAAAGTGGGATGCAGAGAGATCCATGATATCTTGCACCAAATCTTCAGGTTTCGAACCTCCTTCGCAGTCATACCATTTGCCACCGTCTCTGATACAGCGGAGCTTGTTGTCGAGACGGACTGTGCAGCTCTTCGTGACGTTGACCGACGCACTGTGACTGAAGCTGGCCTTCAGCCTGTCAACAGCAAGCTGACCATCTTCGTCCGTCGTGCACTTATTGATCTTCTGGAAGTCCATGCCATGCTCAAGAGCGCAATCTTCAAGGAGTTCTCTTTCCGGGATCTTTTCATATTCCTTAGTGAGGCACATAACGAATCCCAAGTATATCTGCACCCACAGTCAGCGCAACTCATAGTCACAGTAACGGAGGACCTCATACCTTCGGATCAGGATATAGACTCGCCGCGCACAACTCAATGATATTTCCCAGACACTCCTCCTGCCCATGCTTACAAACGACTCCATCATCATGATCAGTCGTCGTTCCGATATATGACAGCTTGAAGTCCACTTTGTCGGACACCTTCTGCATAGCCGGTAGAATCAGATCGTGTAGGCAGACCTTCGCATCCGGACATTTCGACATGATATGTGCTTCCAGTGGAACTTTGCCTGTCGCATAATTGTAATCGAGTCCATCGTCGTCGAGTGCAACAGCAGCAATCCCCATGAGAAACAGGCAGGACAGCAGCAGAGCTGTCACGCCAATCATGATGCGCGTCTGCCAAATGCCGTTTGTGGTACGACTCCAAGCTCTCATGTATCGTCGTTGGGCTTTGAAGACGTCCTGTTGGAGTTCGGATAAGGATGGCTCATCTCCTGTGGCTGATGAATCGAGGAGTGGTTGTTTCTCCATGTTTGCGGATGAGTTCGGATTCATGGTGTTAGATGATGAGGAGAAGCAGGAGCCTTCCAGAAGTAGTTGTCGAGCTTAAGGTGGCGACGATGAGCACACTGGCAGGGATATGGTGGCGTGAGTTTCGGGAGGCGGCAGGGCTGGAATGAGGCTAGCGTGGGATGGCTACTTCACTTTTTGAATCACTTTCCTGCTCTGCTCAATCCCCATCCCATACACAGCATCACAATCATCCGAGTGGTCGAGCGACTGGATTACAGAGATGAGAGTGTGCCATGGACGGTCGCTCCGCTCACATCTGCTCAAAAGCTATGATGAGCGCCCTCGAGCTTCTGAGACGGCAAACACCACCCCCGGTTGCTGATCTTGGGCTCGATCAGCATACATCTCATCGACAGCGGAGCAGTCTGCTTATAGGCCACAGGAGTCGGACCAAACGGCCCATTGCTGGCTGTATCGCCTATGCGATGTCGAGTGGCGTCTCTCAAGTCTGGCAATTCTGAGACGGAAGAGCTTCTGGAGGCGTGGTAGGCTCTCGAGACTTCGACGGGAAGTACAGATCTAAGTTAATGTATAAGAACGAAAAGCAGCGGACATTCAAGGGCTAGACAACTCGAATTTTAGTCGCGCAGTCTGGTTCCTACTCGCTGCTATACACACTCTCGCGATGCTCTTCCGGGTCGAGAAGCTCGCGCTCAAGGTGGTTCCTGGCAAAGACAGCGACAGCTCTGACAAGCATCACATTCTCCGTGATTGACGCAGCAGGATCATCGTACGTGATCTGTGGCGGCGCGGCCTACGATGCACGTGATTCTGTCAGACATGTAGAGGCATGGTCTTTGCGCTACACCTCACATAGAATGAGGTGTGAGCCAGATTGCCTCTGGAAGTCGCCCTGCTTGCAAAATCCGACCTCGAAGACTTGTCGAGAGTGGACGATGCAGCAATGAAGAACTGCACGTCTGCTCAAGCAATGCTCTTGGAGACTTTGAAGGTGGAGACAGAGAAAACGCACCATGGAAGAGGTCGAGAAGGTGTTGAAGCCGGATGAGCACAATGTCTAGCTCAACATCATCGACTCGGATTCTGGCAGGATCATCGCTGCTGTGCTCTGGCAATTGCAAGGCAGACTTAGAATGGGCTGACGAGCTTGTCTACTCTACTTGATCTTTGCGACCTTCGACATATCAACCAAGATCTTGATCTGATTGTCTTTATCATCGGTCAAGGCCTTGAAACCCTGCTATGCCACCTCATCAGGCCCTATGACCTTGGTGATCATGCCTGCCGGCTGCATTCTCCCACTTGCAATGGCATCTATGACAGCCTCGAAGTCGCCATCGATATATGTCACCACTGTCTCCAAGGTCAGCTTGGACGAAATGCTACTGCTTCGAACGAGCAGAGACAACACGTACCCGCCATGTACCGCCTCTCGCCGAACGGCATGGTGATCATGTCTAGCGATACTCTTTGGGCGCCCCAGAGAGCAATGTTCACCTGCTTCGCGTCAATTCTGGCTTCCGAAACCCTGTCGCCTGAGGCTGGACTCACGAACGTCCCTCGTGCTTTGACTGCTTGAAGTCCAGTGTCAACACCAACTTGTACACCAGCTGCGTCGAAGCACACATCGACCTGGGCGACATCAGCATGCGAAAGCAGGGGTGGACGATGTGGCTTACACCTTGGCCGTCAGTCAATAGCTTCACTGTCGCGGCAACATCGGCTTGAGTGGGATCGATGAAATGATGGGCTCCGAATGTCTGCGCGAACTCCCGGCGTTTCTTCGAAACCTGTCGAGGGAAATCAGCTACCCAGCATAGTCGCTTAAGAATTGACTGTCTACCTCCGAGACTATGATCTGCTTGCAGCCCTCAGCTAGAAGTGCCAGTATGACGCTCAAGCCGATGGGGCCGCTGCCCAGGACGAGCACAGCATCCCCGTCTTTGTATGGCGACGTTGCAACGGCCTACACTACGATCAGTACTCGTTCTCATCGCACTCCAAATGGGGACCACGCACATGCCACCCCACAGCAAGAGGCTCAACTAGTGCTCCAAGCTCCAATGGCATGCCGTCTGGCAGCTTCTTGACATAAGTGGCTGGGGCACAGGTATATTCGCTCATGCCACCGCCCCAACCAGAGAGACCAATAAAGCCGAAGCCATCGCAGCAATTAGTCAGTCCTCGAAGGCAGGATCGACAATTCCCATCATATATGGTAGGCTGGACTGCCACTTTGTCGCCTGGCTTAAGGCCGGTGACGCCTTCGCCAACTTCCTCGATGACACCTGAGAACTCATGTCCAAGGACAATCGGCGGGCTCTCACCAGTCATACCATGCGGTTGGCCACTTTGTGGAATGATATGTGGGCCACCAAGGTACTCGTGCAAATCGCTGTGCGCTATGTAAGTATAAGCTGTAATTTCTACCAGAATCTTATCGGATCGTGGTCTTCTCGGATTCTGCCTCGAGTTCATGCTAGACATTCATGCTCTCTCTGCATCGAACGTCGACTGTGCCACCACAGTTGCAGTCATGTTAACGAGCAGTTGCTTAAGCAAGTGGAGAAGATTGCGACGAGATGACAGAAGGGTATCCGAGAAGACCACGATCCGAATAAATCCTGGAACATGTTAACGCATGTACAGTCTCTAGAAGCTCACCTTCCACAGATGCCGCAGAATGCTGGCTTCAACCTCACCCATCCTGGCTGTACTTGCGGTACCGGTATAGAGTCCACTCGAATGTCTCTCGCGGCATTGAATCTCACGGCGTTCATTTGCGACATCTTGGGATATATTCGATCTGTTTTCGAAACGGCACGTCGCTGGTATCTAATAGCTGAAGTCGTCCGCTGGGCTTAGATTGCAGATCTCGCTGGCTATACGACTCGTGGTCGCCTGACTATGCAGGTGAAGGTCGTTCCCATATCGCTCCCAGGTACTACGGACATAGCTCTTGCGGGAATAGGTATCTCGAAGGCTTGCTCCTATCGGCACAATGGCCTCTTCTCTTATGAGGTACCTTTGTAACTTGCAGGTAAGACGAAGGAGCGCATAGCTTTGGCCAAGTTCTTGAGCTCTACAGGCATCCGGCCGGACGGAAGTCGTCAGCCTCCTCGCCAGAATTGCCTTTTCGGGAAAGATGCTACGAGTCAACGACCTCTCAGCATTGGAGCTGACCATCTGTTGAAGCTGTATGGTCTCGAACACGTTCTCGCCTCCACTGGACGTCGAAATATGGTTGCGGAGTGCAAGGGACCTACTGCCAGGTACCTGGAGATAGCAGCATCCTATAGTGGACTACTCGCCTATAAGAGCCGCACCAAAGGTAAACAGACCGTTGAGCAAGATCATCTCTTCTCACATCAACCAACACCTTCACACAGCTCAGCACTCACTACCACAATGGCACCAGCGATTGTCGAACCCCAGCCACAAGACACGACTCCCGCCCCAACCAAGGGTCTTGACCGCGTCAAGCAGAACGAGTTGAACGAACTCGACCTTGCCGACAAGTTCGGCGCACCAGACGTCTACATCGACGGCGAGAAGGACACTTGCTGGTATCACTGGACAGGCTCCATCTATGTCAAGATTCTCCGCATCGAGAACCGCAAAGGCTGCTATGTGATCAAGCTCCGAACCGAGCCTCACGCCGAACTTGGCAAGCACAGACATCGCGGTGAGGTGCGCGCGTATACGATCAAAGGACCCTGGGGGTATCACGGTAAGCAGTAGTAGGCCAACGGGCATCCCCATTTCCGAACGTCTCACTGAGCTTGAGCCTTCTGTGGCCACAAGCTCACAGACAAACCTGCTGAATCACATTCGTATTCTTTAAGAATACTTGCTTACCTTCTACCATTTTGCAGAGTATGACTGGACGGTACGTGCTCCTTTCCACCTATGACGGTAATGAAGTCAAGTGTAATTGAATGCTAATGATGATGTTATTGTAGGGCAAGGAGGGCGACTACATCACCGAGATGCCAGGCACGATCCACACTTTGTATATGGGCGCTGGCTCCGAGGTTGTGTTTGATGTGACAGGTTCCATCGAGTTCTTCAACGATGACAACACACTTCGCGAGACAATGGATGGTTTCAGCTTCTGGAGAATGTATGAGGAACATTGCAAGGAGCGTGGCTTGGAGGTCAACACTGGGTTGTGGTATTAGCTATAATACAGTGTGTTGTAGCTAGATCAGGCGTAAAGCATGGCCAAGTATGGTAACTGTTGTGTCCCGAGATGTTGGGTCTGTCACCTACACTGTAGATCGTCGCTGCTGTGACGACCACGATGACTGATACCTGTAGTTCAGCTATCGAATGAGCGACGTACTCATAGTTCTGGATGGACAGCTAGCGTTCGAAGACAAACGAATTCTGTTTGCTATAGAGAAGGCTAAATAGAACCAGCAGCCAGTTTCCGAGAACTACGGAGGCGTCGGAGGGAACAGTTCAGGGGGGAGATTCTCAACAATACACGGAATGGTGACAAGCTTTGACACAGCCCTCCTTCTGGAATACATCAGGAGCGCCTGGGCAGTCTTCTTTCCCAGCAAGTTGCAATGGCTTGTCCTCGAACGGACAAGACCTGAAGCTCTTGAGAGACCAAGCAATAACAGCCTCATGCCGGCCTGTATCGTTGAGTAGTCTTGATCGCGACCTGTCGTTCAAGTGGTGATTCTTGCGAGTCCTTACTTCGTCCCCTCGGTCGGCAAAAGTGGCCTCAGAGTCTTCTCGGTCCTAGCACCCATGAGTTGGCAGCACCCACCTCAGACTATACAGATATCCTCACATCTGTCGACTCGCCAAGCGTCACCATACATGATGCCGTGAACATACGCCTCTCCAACAAGCGTGTACTCTTTGCCAGCTGCCCTGAGAATGTAAGGTGTTGCCCCGCCCTGCAACAAGCCTATGCTATCTCCAATCGTCGTCTCAGTAGGCAGCAAGCACAAGAGTCCATCTACGGTCCTGCCCAGTCTGCGATCAAGAGTATGCACGCAACTTAGCTCTCGCAGCAATTTCATCTTGCTCGGATCCAGACCTTGAACGACCGGCATGAACTTTAGCATTAGCGACATTATCTTCTCGTCTTGCGTTCCTGTTGGATCGATATCAAGAGATGACGGAAAAGCCTCTGCCATGTCAGTCATCCACCTGAGCTTGTCCAGCCACTCTTTACAGTTGGCCACGCATGTATCTGGATTCTCAAGATCAGCCCAGAGGGTACGAGCAAAGACTGTAAAGTTGTCCTCGCCAGTCGAATAGAGGGTTTCGGCATCGCTGATGTGGGCTAGATCTTGCCACTCTGCGAGGACCTTCGGAAATGTTACAAACACAGAGAAGAATCTTTGCAATAAGGAAATGATGCCCTTCATGTCAGAATCATCGAGCTGACCGATCTCAATGGGCATGCGCAGATCGGTGATCTCAATACGGAGAGCTTCAGCCACTTGAGCTACCGTGTCCAGTACGACACCTTTGGCATGAAGTCTACCATCATCGATGTGTATAGAGGCCACACTGTTCTGAGACGCACGGAATTTGCGTAGAGGGGCATCTGATGCTTCGCTACTTTCGAAGTTTAGATTGCCTGCCAACTTGTATGGCTTCCGGCTGAGGTCGCTCCAATTCGGTACCCATGATGGCAGGGTGTTGGACAATGCACTATTGGCGTGGCAGGATGCTAGGACATCCAGAGTCGAGCTTCTCTCCAGCAATCTACTCGCCACATCAGTGAAGACCAACTCGTAGCCCTTAGTGTAATCAGGCACCAGATCTATATCGGAGGCACCAGATCTATATCGGAGGCAGCTATTCCCAGTAAAGCAAAGACTTTGTCTCTGGGATCTGTGGCAAGATAACCGCGATATGACGAGAGCAAGGACAACAAGCTCAGATTCGACTGAGTATCCTCGAACTTTGTGTCACCGCTCGCCGTATGTATATATGATCTGGTGTTGCTCATCACGACAAGGTTTCTGTGCGACTTCGGTGCTATGCGGGCATTGCGACTCAGCTTCTGGGTGATGAGATAGCCGAATGAGAATGTCCACCAGTCGACGATCTGTGAGCCGCACTGGACAAGGATTTGAGACGATACACCGGCTTCTTGTACGATCCATATTCGACTGAACCAAGGTCGCTCGAACAGTGCATACAGTGCTGCAAGTTCTTCGCTAGTCGGTGGTCCTTTGCTCGTTTTGGTCTGTACGCTGTGCCTGCGAGCTTCGAGGATCTGTAATATCATGCGTTGATGGTATCTTGACCCTGAGAGAGAGTGCACCTGATAGGGCTCCGACTCTCCAGATGAGGAGTCGTCTGAATGGGCATGGTCATCCACCATGGCGACTTCAGTATGCTCAGTCCCACGGACTTCATCAGCCTCTGTGCCATTGCCGGCATCGCCTTCCGCCTCCAGCTCTGCCATGCTCTCATGGACAAGGTCCCTATATGGCCCAGTATATTCCTCGCCAGCAGCAAGTCTGCGTCCAATGTCTTCCCAGTCGATATCTTGCGTCATTCCTTGAGATGCCATTTCTTGTGCGACAGCCTGCTCTATCTCTGCTTTCAAGGGGCCTTGGTAAGTCTTTCCTTGCGCGATATCATATGCGGCTTTGGCAATCATATTGTCTCGCGCTTGACCGAGATCAAAGTTGTTGCCGAAGTCTGTCATCGTTCTCTGAAGTGTAGCCTCATCGAGCATGCCTGGTGCACCCGGATCACCTTCAGCTTGCTGAAATAACTTCTCGACATCGACGCCTAGAGTCTGGCGAATATAAGTATTGCCATGTGCCCGCAGCATCCTTTCACACATGTCCAAGGCAAGTCTACTGTTGTTATTCTCTTCGCCGAGCCACACGATAGTCTGCTCGGCCCTCTCGTATATTTGACGCATGAGCATGACTTGTGCACCTTTTTCGAGATCATCGCTTTGATTGATGCAGATACTGTCGATCCATAACCGCCTCACCTCCCCTGGCTCGCGAAGGTGATAGAGGGCAAGCTTGAGATTGGTGGTGACTTCAAGACGTGCGCCGGATATGTTAATCGTCTGCCTGGGCTCTGGGTTGGCCCAGCAATATGATAGTGCTTCGAAGGTCGGTGCCTCAGAAAGTGTGACTGTCTCTAGATGGCCCATGATCGCGGTGCCTTGAGCTCCAGGCCATAGATGGAGAATGCGGATCTTGCTCGTAGCGCAGCTGTCTACTAAGCTCTCCGAGTACTGGAGTACAGTTCCGACCTCCTCATATGTAGCCAGAAGCTTGGAAGTCTGAGATGTTGTCAGTTCGTGATCCAAATCCAGACAGAGATCGTAGTTGTCACAGTCCAGACACTTGTAGCGCGTGTCGAAGACCTCGCCTTCGCATCCATCGCAGAAGACATCAGGGAAAGCACGCTTGACCACAGTCTCAGCGACCAGTCCCGTTTCCTCGCTTGCGTTCGCTAGCAAGAGCTCATTGAGCTCGGTCATGAGCTGTGCGAAGTCCTCAGGATTAGGAGCAATCTCAGCGAGCTCGTCTGTATCGTCGTCTCGAACAGCTGCCCTCTCTGACTCAACGTCGTTCGTTCCGCCGGTCTCTTCAATATCGTCGGCAGCATTTACTGAGTCTTGGTCAATTTCATCGTCAACATTGGAATCGTCTGCCTTCTGCTCATCTGCGGGCTGTTCATCTGGATCTTCCGCATCTCCATCTGGCATCTCTTCAGTTGAACTTTGGTCGTCAGCTAAACTATTGTCGGCATCTGATTCATCCTTATCAGAGTCCTCCTCCACGGGCCAGAACTTCGTAACGGAAGCCACAGTCAACGTCTTACACATATCGGTGTCAGAATCAAGCAAGAAAGCTTTCCCATCAACATCAATGACCTTAACAACTCTCTCGACTCCAGAAGCAAAGAATGGCTCGAGCTGCTCGAAGACCGCCTGCACGAAGTGTGCGAACAACATCTCGATCGATGATCTCCATGGCGCGACCAAAGGCTCGTTATGACTGGCAAGTGTAATTCCGTTCTCTTTAGTGGCAAAGATATGAGCTGAAAGAATAGGCTCGCCATCTTGCTCGAACTTAGGCACGAACAGCCATTGGTAGCGATCATGCGCCTTGCAGATCTCACAGTGCTCTGGCTCAGTCGAGCAGTCCTCACCTAGAAGCAGAATGTTACGATCATCGTTGAGTGGTCCAGTCGCCTTCTCGGGGGTGTGTTGCTCCTCAGTGAAGTCCGCGCCAGAGTCGCTCTTGGAGCTTGGATGGTCATGATCAGCTTTATCGCCAGCAGATGCGACATGTTCATTTTGGTCTGAGTCTCTATCGTCGCTGTCGCCACTGATCTGGTCTGCCGATGCCTTGTGGTCGGTATCTAGGGCTTCTTCGGAGTGAGTCTCAGCATCAGCCTCCACGTCCGATCCAGAGTCGTCTGTTTCCTCGTCATCGCTATAATCTGCGTCCAGTTCGGATGCAATGAGAACCTTCGCCCTTTCTCTCTCAAAAATCTGATGTTCAGCGCTGGTCTGCGCATCCCAAAGCCAACTGTACTTTACATCTTCTTCTTGCCCGCACAACCTGCAAACGTGGTGAGAGACGACCTTCTCTCCATCGGCTTTGGAATTGCTCTTTTGCTTGTCAACTGCTTCCGCAGCCAGTTTCCAGATCTCAGGCAGCCCTTCTGCTGGCCACTCCCAGTCTGCGAACCGCGCAACTACAGGCCAAGGTCCAGCTTCTGGTTGTTTCCTACGATCGATCACCTCGTCTGCAACACTATCAGCAACAGTTGGCAGATGGAAGTAGTAGTCTTTTCGTCTCAAGACGCCATCATGATCAGGGACAACAGGCTTGGGATGATCCTGTGTGAGGCTGAGGTAGCCATCCCAGCAATTGCCAGCTATGATGCAACCCGCTAGTCTCAACGTCTCAGCATGTATGCCACCATTTGGGTCGTCCGGGGCTTGAAGTGTAAGAATGATGTTGCTTGAATCTGGATAGCCGGGGTGGCGAAGGTTGACGATCTGCATGATGCGATCTCGCACACCGATTGCCGCAGATTGTCCTTGGCAGCTTAACAGTCCCTTGTCATTGTTATTGACAGTCATGCATTGAGGGTTCGACGTGTTTTGTGTGACATGAGGTGTGTGACAGCTGTTGTATCTTTGCTGTAGCAGTAATTAGTGAGGCGACTAGACCTGTGTTTCAGCCGCAGCTGAGCTCGAACTCGCGCTAGATACGCGCTAGCAACGCCACTCTCGGCCGTACGCACAATACAGCGAGATGCACAGCGTCCAAGGCTCGAAGGATCCGGTCGTTGCCGGTACACACTGGCTTCACTCCGGGCTGCGTAGAGGGCAGTAATTGCGAGAGAGATATTGGACACGGGAGAGACAGGTTGCATGGGCTGTATCACGATCAGTACCAAGGTCTCTCCCTCCCATCAGCATCCATCAGCGTGGCCTTGGGACTGTCTAAACCAAGATATTCTCCAGCCGCAATAACAGCAGCGAAGAACCCCAAAGCTGTGATGACCCAGCTAGCGATCGAAAATCCAGTCGAAAAGTCATTATCCATTGCGAATCCATATCCCAACGCGGCACCAAGACTGATCGCAATGGCCACGAACAAGCCCATATAGATCTTCGTGCTGTCGAAAGTCTCCTTGACATCGATGTCAATGACAGCTCCAGCTTCGATCAATTCTTCAAGACGAGATACCCAGCGGATCTGGGGTCGTTCATCGACTTCGCGTGGTTTCCCGGTCAAGGTGCTGTAGAAGACTGAACGTTTCATGCAGAGTCGTCGAAGCTGATTCATAAAGGAGTTGCGGGTCATGGGATTGTCTCGAAAGGTGATAGGCTTGCGATCAGTGCGCAACCAGGCTCCAGTGGATGGATATCTGACATCCGGAAATGCATGAAACTGTATGAAGTACACGAAGGAGATCTTCTTGTACGCTGTCAACTTCTGGACGATTCCGACCTTGGCAGTCTTCAGACTTCGGTACTGCTCGTTGAGTTTGCGCGCGAAGACGATGTCTGTCCACGTGCCTGAGCGATAGGGAAAGCTGTCGCTGGAGTAGCGTTCGCCGTGGCGAGTGAGGACGAGTCGGAGCTGGAGTTCGTACTTCTCTTCGCTTGAGTTCCAGACTGCTGCTCTATCCCAGATTGCTGTCTTATATGGTGCACGCATTATGTAGTCATAGCGCTTGCCGGGTCGGCCGAGTGGACGACTGTATATTCTTTGCGGCCGTTCTGGTGATGGAGAGTCTGCATAGCCTGCTGTTGGTCGTGGAGGCCTCGGAGGTGATCCCGGCGGAGGCGGATTGAAGCTCATAGGAACAGCTTCAGGATATGGAAATGTTTCTGGTGGCAGTGGTGGAAGCTCATAGATAGCAGCGTGTCCAACTCCATACTCGTGGTTAAGACCCATAGTCGTAGTGTGAGGCAGAAGAGTATCGTCAAATCCATCGTAGTAATCGTCCAACATCTCATTCGCATTCTGATCGAGACCATGATTCTCAGGTGTAGCAGGTCCAGTTGCATAGTGCCTGCTCGGTCGGCGTTTCTTGTCTCCTCTCCCCTCGACATATGATATGCGAGGTTCCAAGCCAGGTTTCTCAGTGCTCGAAATACGAAGTTCATGTGGTCGAGATTTGCCACTTCTGCCAGCCTTCGTGCCAAGTCCTTCAATCGTAAGCTTAGGCTCGACACGCCTGACATGCTTCGAGCGTTTTTTGTGAGCTGGACCGCCGTCTGTAGTATGCTTGATGCCATAGAACTGCTCGATTCGCGCCGTAGGCTCTATAGGCTGAGTACGATGTGATCGTCCTGGGTTGACTTCATGGACCACGGGCCTAATGGATTCTCGAGGCCCGCGGATCTCTATATGGTCTCTCGCTGGCCTTGGCTCCGCTGGGACGATCTGGGAGTCAGGATCTCTCGCGATATGGACCTCCTTTCGCGCGATCTCCTCTTCGGAGCCTGACTCATAGTACTCCATTGCGTTGGTAAGAAGTCGAAAGCCCAATTGGCACTCTCAGCTTTGCCCAACTTGGCCAGTTAGATCATCCGTCACGGTATTGTCTTTGTTGCCATCACATCTCCATGAAGATGAGGTCTCGGACATTGATCTCCTATAAGTCCAAGGAGATGCTGCTGATATCAGCGGCATGAAAAACATCTGTCTCGCACTGTGTACAATACTTAGGCTGCTATTCCGCCGACGTCCTACGAACATTAGTGTGCGGCTGAAATGGTGATCATGCACCTCGACCTCGCTTGAGATCGGCGTGGAGGTCCACGGGTATTGAACGCCATGGCGCATTGTCCAAGGCGCCCATCAAACATCGCTTCAATAGTGGTACAAGCGCCATGTCCGTGAGTAGTCACGCGAGGACGAGATGGAGATGGAAATGGAGATGAAGTGGGGGTGAAGAAGAGGTCCAAGTTCACGGCTGAAGTCAGTTTCGTGAGAGGCTGCTGCTGCGACTTCTGTCCGTCCAAAACATCCCACAGCTTTGTTGGGGAAGGCGCGACCCGACGTCTTCACTTCGCGTCTCCCTTCGTTCACCTCGACAACGCGTCACCAGAGACTTGTCTTTGACCAGAAGCTTCGCCACAGCACATATTTGCTCCAGCACACAAGATTGTTTGCTGAACAGTTTCAACCACTCCAGACGTGGCACTAACACAGAGCACGATAACAGCATCACAGATTCCCATCACGAACACCATAACATGGCTTCACCTCTACGGAACGTGACGGATGCAGTCAAGCATACCGCGCAGTCTGTGGTTGAAAAAGTCGCATCTCTCACCATCGGTACCCACTCAGCACACAACGGCGATGTCGAGCAGAGCCCAGTCAAGACAGACGAGGAGAACTCGACCACGGTAAGCGCCAAGGCTACAGACAAGACTGAGACGCCGGACATGATCCCAGAACCCGTCAAGGGCAAAGAGAACGTAGAGCCAGCTCAGGAGCCATTCGAGGAGGTTGAGTACAGCAATCAGCTGGCAGGTGAGAAACTCTTCAAGCCTTCGACAAGTGACGCCACAACAGATGTCCCAACACAGCAGCTTTCACAGCCGCCATCGAGTCAAGAATCACAAGCAGCACAGTCGCTCTTACAGCTCTCATTAGGCGAGGAGACGCAAGCAGCTCAGTCACTGCTACAGCTATCATCGAGCGAAGCAGCAGAGCCAGCACAGCCACAGCATCCCACCATCCACCAGCTTCCAGGTCTTCTCAATGGCGAGGAGCTTCATCCAAAGACCGAGGAGATCGTACGCCAAGTCGAGTGGTACTTCAGCGACGACAACTTGATCGGCGATGCTCATCTACTCGCACGTACTGGGCCTACCGGCGATAGCTGGGTGAGTCTCAACGAAATCCTTGGCTTCAAGAAGATGCGCCAGTTCAAGCCAAAGCTCAAGGTCAAGGCATCTGTCGCGACTAGTGAGCTTCTTGAAGTGCAGGGTAAGTTCATTCGCCGCAAGGTACCCCTCACGAAGCAGATCAGAGTCAAGCCACAAATCAGTGCCAAGCGCGAGCGCGATACCATTCTTGTCGAGAAGCCATGGATGACCAAGGGTATGCTTCAGCCATCTGGCTTCGAGGAGTATGCGACAGAAGGTCCTCTTACTCCAGCAGAGTTCACACTTGAGCGAAGACTTTTCGATCCTGAGGAAGCCTTCACAACGCGCATCGAGTACGCGGCCAACAGATTCATGAACCGGAAGAAGATGCATCAAGCAAGCGCCAACATCTTCAGCAAGTTCATGTACTTTGGAGGCTTCGCAGCTAACACGCACATGTTCACCGGTGGCATTAGCAAGAAGGAGCTCGAGGAGTATGACCAGGACCAGATCCTCCAGATGACAGCGAAAATCGGAGTCGCTGAGAACGTTGTTGATGGTCTCGATGAGTATTCAGAGGCTCCCGGATCGTGGGTGGTCGACTTCGAAGGCATGGCCAAGGCCTTCTTCTCTTCCGAGTTCCTACAGCGCTTCGACTGGTCCGACGAAAAGGTCGTCCACGAGACCACGAACGTCATCCGCAAGTTCTACGAGTACCTCTTGTACCACGACGCCTGTCCAGAGTACGAAGACGACATCCGCGACGCTCTCGACGTCCTCGACCTTGCCAACGAGGAGATCCCGAAGCTCGCTAACGTCAGTGTCGACATGCCAGGCAGCTTCAACACAGCTGCTTCAACCTTACACGGCGGCTACCAGGCTCAGATCCGTCCTTACGACACCACTGCTGACTGGGTCAATCAAGGTGACCCCGTCGGCCTCAGCGACAAAGATGCTTGGACGATCTTCGCCTCTGGTATTCTGGCACATGGCACTGACGAGCAAGTCGACGACATTCATCAGGCGCATGACGAGAATGTAGTTCCAAAAGTCATCACCGAAGAAGATATCGGTCTCGAAATCGTGCGCATTGAGCCGATGTCAGCAGAAGCCAAGTCCATCTACGGAAACGATCGCATCAAGGGTACCTTCATCAAGCCAACTGGCAAGCTGCACTGTAAGCGCTGGTATCACCCCGGAGCTGCTCCCAGAGATCTTCCTGTTGCGGTCATGGCAGAGGAGAAGCGCCAGAAGGGCAAGAAGTATGAGTTTGTGGTTGAGGAACATGTTCTGAAGAACTGTGTGGTGGGCATGAAGATGGAGGCAAATGTCAGTCAGCTGGAGAATGGCTTCACGTGGCTTGATGTCGTGACGAATGTCTATCCGAGCTTCTTCACCTGGACTCTCAACGAGCGTATGCGGGAGTGGAAGCAGCCTGGTCCACCGAAGAGCTGGATGCAGCGAGTGAGTGGTAAGGGAGAAGCTGAGGAGGGACAGGAGACAGGTGAGGGAGGAGATGGTTTGGATGAGGATTGAGAGGTTATGGTCTGGAATGAAGTCCGATGAGTGCTTCAGGGAAGGATAAGTCCTCTTCTCAGCGAGGTAGGTTGGGCGATCCTCTTGGGTCTCCTGCTTGCTCAACGAGCTGTCGCTTTGTAATAGGTCCGGACATTGAGACAGCTACGATTCTGTCTCTGGACTCTCGATCTGGATTCTGACAAAAGCGATGTGGTATGTAGCTCGATATGAGTGGTATGGATTGACAGGGTGCAATAGCCGAGCGATCATCGGCTCCGATTCTCGGGACCCTTCTTCTTCCCCACTTGCGTCACAGCTCCAATGGGCACGCCTTTCGACAGCAGCTTACAAACAACACCAACAAAGTTACAAAACTCGGCCGATGGTATAACCTCCTCCGCGTGCTCATATACCACATCTGCCTTTCAGATATACCACATCTGCCTTTAAGATCAACTGATATAGCTCATGTCCTTTCGTAATACTTCCAGAAGAATCTTGACCTCCATACCAACACAACGAGCTGCAGCACTCTCGTCACAACTTCGAAGAACCATGGCGTCCTCCATTCCGAGTACCATGAAGGGCGTGATCATAAACAAGACCGGAGGCACAGAAGTCTTGGAATACAAGACAGATCTACCTGTGCCTCAATTAAAGGAAGGTCAGATCCTGGTCAAGAATGATTATATTGGTATCAACTTCATCGATACGTAAGAAGCCCTATCCTCTACTCTCCCGCCCTTCAGCTCGTGAACACCTCACTAACCTTTCGTTCTGACTACAGCTACTTCCGCTCCGGCCTCTATCCCGCCCCCTCATTCCCCTACACCCTCGGCCGCGAAGCAGAAGGCACCATAGTCTCCACTGCCCCCTCAGGAGAACTCTACAACTTAAAAATCGGAGACAAAGCAGTCTGGATGGCCGAGGGCGCTTACGCAGAATACACAGCCGTGCCCGCAGCGAAAGCCGTCCGCGTACCCAGCGATATGGATCCTAAAATCGGCGCAGCAGCACTACTTCAAGGACTCACGGCTCTGACTCTGATTAGAGAGGCACATCATGTCAAGAAAGGAGATTGGGTCCTCGTACACGCCGCTGCGGGAGGTACGGGGTTGTGGCTATGTCAGTTGTTGAAAGCTGTCGGGGCGAATGTTATTGGTACTGCGTCTACGCCGGAGAAGGTGGAGTTGGCGAGTAAGGCTGGAGCGACGCATATGATCAATTACAGTAAAGAGGATGTTAAGAGCAAGGTTGATGAGTTGACCAAAGGAGCTGGTGTCATTGCAGTCTTCGATGGTGTTGGGAAGGATACTTTCGATCTTTCACTGGACTGTCTCGCCAGAAAGGGTTCTTTGATATCTTTTGGAAACGCATCTGGAGCCGTGCCTCCTGTGGCTATTGCGAGACTTTCGGCGAAAAATGCGAGGCTGATGAGGCCTACGTTGTTTGGATATCTCGTTACGAGGGAGGAGTTCGAACACTACGTGAATGAGCTTTTCGATTTCGTGCTCAAGGATAAGCTCGATGTGAGGATTCACGAAGTATATCCTTTGAGTCAAGTGGCGAGAGCACATGAGGATTTGCAGGGGAGGAAGACTACTGGGAAGCTGTTGTTGGATCCTAGTAAGTAGGCTGAGGAGATCACGATCACAGAGAAGGAAATGTAATGGTGTTCATGCCTCAGAATGGATAATGATGTTATGTCCCGACGTCATGTGGTGCAATCAGAACGAACAGGTCCCAGGAACGCTTTAACTGTCTCTGTTGACATGCATTCCTCTAATCCGACCAACTGGAGCTACATACCACACCGCTTTCGTCAGAATCCAGATTGGAAGTCCAGAGGCATGCTGGAGCTGTCTCTTCTGCTTGGTTCGCAACGCCTTCCTCTCCTTCACTCGTCATGCTTCGCAATGTCTATCACATACCGATGTCGTTGAAGTCCGGCTTCCTGATCGTTCCATCCCACCTCTCGTTCTTGTATGTATAGCCCTCCCAATACCCATCAGGACCGCCCCCGCCAACTGCCGGATGAATCTCAGGACTGTCCCACCATGGATTGGTAGAGCAGCCATCATAGATGGCATCGCCAGATCTTGCCGAAGCGTCGCTACGGATGTGGACAGTGGCTGTTGAGTTCTCGTCGTATGCAAAGCGTCGGTTGCCAACCCATACGTCGTCTCCCCATCTCACGTTGTGACCAAGCTTGCAGATGGCATTGACTTCATCGCGAAAATAATGAACACGATCAGTCCTGTACCAGGCATTCTTCCAGTCAATCGCGATTTGACTATATCCGGGCGTAGTCTGAGGTACCATAGCCCATATATTGGACGCTTTACCATCCCAGATGGTCCCATTGCCTTCTCTGTCCTTGACCAGAGGGTATGTATAGACAGTGCCAGATGTATTGAGGAAGTGTACCGCTCGGAAGAATATGAGTTCAGTGTTGGAGGTGAATATACGCACATCAGGGTCGTTACCAGGGCTGGTAGAATAGATTCCAATGTTGCCGTTGTCGTGCAGCCGCATGTAAGGTTGGTTGCCAGTCTTCATGTTGCCTCCACTCTGCATGGAGCCCCATATGAAGATGCCATTGCTGTCTCTGAGGGCGAGGTTACCATCGCCTTGCATATAGGCCGTTTGCACATCCTTGTCCTGGGTCATGGTACCCCAGTAGAATTTCCCCTTGTACTCGAGACAGAAGTTGCCATCGTCTTGTAGTCTGAGGGTGAAGTTGCCGTTGCGAAGGCCTTGTCCTCTGCGTAGGACTTCATCAGTCCTGAGTATGTCGGAGTCCACTGGCATGATAGGCAACCTAGAATCCAAGCTTGTTGTTCGTCAGAACTCGAAAGTGGGGGATGCGGGCTTCTCGTACTTGTATTAAGGCTCAGGTTGGCATGTCCATGGCGCATAGCTGCAAGCCACACGACTGTGGCTAGCTGAAGCCCATCTAGAAGCATACCTTGGCTCCGACATGCGGAGTCTTGGCTCAAGCTGGCCCAACGCACCACGACTTCGAACAGAATCTCTCGTTCTGACGGCAATGAAGGTGGTCTTGCAATCTTCCCTCAGCAGTCGTACAGCATCATCGCAATCCGCCATGCAACTCTTCCCAGTTCTCTGGAAGCCTGTAGCCTGGAGGAACCACGTACTCGCCTCTGCAGCGACCAGGCGTGTCGCAACCAGCCAGATTACATCTTCCATACAGACGACAATAGCATGCTGCTGCTGTTGGACATGCTTGTGCATTCATACGTGCCAAGTCCATGTGGCCATTTGTCGAATCCATGAAGAGGATGTGCCATATGTATGAGAGTATTCTGCCGGCGGGGCCATCACCTGATGGCGCAGCACCATCGTCCAGAAGCCATTGCCGAAGAGCCACATACTCTTCTCGAGAATGTCGCCAGATATTCTCGCGAGCCACGGCGAATTGTGCGCAGCATTGAGCACGAACAGCGTCATTGCGCAAGAGACGTGCTTGCGATTGTTTCACGTCTACAGTACCTTCGAACAACATCTGCAATGTCTTAGGCAATGCAACATCAGAAACAGCTCTTCCGCTCCAAGGCTGCATCCGCGATGTGAAGAGTGTTTCGAGACTTCCTTGCGGTGGAGCTTCCTTGGGATCACAAGTGGAAGCGCGCCAGTCGCAGCGCAGGTTCGCATAACCGTGTGGCTCCAGTGCGGAAGTCATATTCAGCATTCTAAGCAGTGCCGCATTGTCGTAGTCCGTTGCATCATTGTGCCACGCGAAACGAGATCCATGCACAAAGACTGCGCCTGCCTCGGGGATGTGTTCATAGTTGTCGATCAAGAAAGTCAAGTAAGCCATCGCTTCATGGCCACGGTTTTTAGGGACTTGCAGGTAGCCTTTGGTCGCAGCATGTTCCGTGTCGATCGTATAGATGCAGAGATGATATTGCGAGGCTAAGTTTGAGAGCCATCGTGTGTCGCCGCCATCAGCTGTGACTCGAGCGACCACGAGTGCCGGTTTATCGCTGCTGGATAGACCTGGACACAATCCAAGAGCCTCAGGGAGCTTGCTAGCCGTTGTCCTGTAGCGAACTTGGCTCCAGGCATATGTCTTGTCTCTTCTAGTCGGCTGCAAGTTGAGAACAAGCACTACAGCCAGCAAGCATGCGAAGGCAAAGGCTTGTCCGTATGCAAAGTACTTCTTCGTAATGCGTCTCATCGTGATCATATCAGAGTAAGTATGCCTGATCTCATGAGTGTGGCCATGAGCTCGCGAGCCACGAGAGATGATCTTGCAGACATGAGGTACGCGTCGTCTTGGTCAGCAGCCTTGAAAACTCGAA
Organism: Sphaerulina vaccinii; assembly: GCA_022570795.1. NCBI lineage: Eukaryota > Fungi > Ascomycota > Dothideomycetes > Mycosphaerellales > Mycosphaerellaceae > Sphaerulina > Sphaerulina vaccinii. Next base: position 85,091 of record JAKUDP010000017.1, read on the forward strand.
TTGTGCCGGGATGCCGAGTCAGGCCATTGGATCGCAGTGCCTTGATAGTCTGAGACATTGAAAGCCATCTTCTTTTTCTCGAGACGCACGACGTGGCATGCCCAGAGCCTGTACAAAGTCACAGAAAGAGCCGTGGGGTTGCGATGGGTCTACTCAAGTCAGCAAGTATAAGCCATCGAAGCAGTCCCCGCCCGCAAGGCCATCGCCTCTGCGCGACAGAACGCCGCAGTCATTCCACGATGCCCTGAACAATACTCTGACCAGAGCAGTGCCCATATGATGTTCTGTAGACACCACGGACGCATCGGGCTGGGATCTCAAGCAGCGGGCGGGTCGCAAGACGTGAGCAAATGTTTACTGCCGAGAGCGATCAAAACGTGGTAATCACACAGCGCCGTCTTGGGACCATTGGTACGCATAGAAGAAGAAATGACAGGCGTGGAAGAGATGATGAAGTGATGATGGCGGAGGAAGGCACAGGCTTGTTTATAATGAGGCCGTGAACAAGCTTTACCAAGATCTTGGCTGTGCCGAGCTTTCACGCAAGCACTTGTACAGGGTGAGTCGACTTTCATGAATTTCAGAGCCTTGTATGTCATGTATGGTTAGGAAAGAGGCAAAGAGGCTACTATTGTCCTCTCATATCCCGTCTCCATAGCTAGTAGTCGCTATAAATCATCTAATCGCCTTTTGACTCCTAACGCCATGCTAAAAGACCTCCGACATAGTTTATATCTCGCCTAATTCGCTCAATCCTCAGCAAGCAGTAACTGTTACACTGCAGAACTCTTACTCCCAGCCGCTTTCTGTTCGCACGAATGCTATCGCATGCTTCATCGACGAGGATGCTGCCCAACATGCTCTTCCAATCGCCAAGACTCTGCACCATCCTCGACAACAAGCTGGTGGGTGTAGAAGTTGATGCGCTTATACCTGTCAACCAAGAGTCAGCTTCTGAACATAGATCGCATGTCTATCGTCAAACTTACATCGTCCTCGCAGCCAACCTCGCCTGAGCATGCCAAGGTCCAGCTCCACCAGCAGCCGCATCTTCACGACTACGCCAAAGACCTACAATCCTTCGTCAGTCATGGCCCATAAGATCAAGAGTAGCATAACTTACAGGTCGCCAGATTCTGTAACTCCGAATCAGTACTTCCGAACCAATATTTCAACAATCCACCACTCGCGCAAGCTTCTTCGTGGGATTTCTGGTCGAGTAAGCCAAGTCTGTCACGATCGATGCCCTCTAGCAGTTGCGATCGGAAGATGACAGTGTAGAAGCTGAGTCTCTTCCACTCGAATCCTGTTTGTTTGCAGAGATTCCGTAGGAGAGCGAAGACTCCTGGCCAGTTGAAGGACTCTAGATAGGGTGCTATTGCATAGAATTCGCGGATGGGCTTGAGAGCTGTAAGAGCGATTGCGAAGAGTCGGTACGGCAGTTCCAGGTCGCTGAGTGTGAGTTGATTGACGAAGTCATTGTATGGCGAGCTGATAAGATGTGTGGCCTTCAAGTCGATTGTTGAGAGCTGGTGAAAGGTGTTGGGTGTCATTGTACGCACGGTGTCTTCTGTGATCTCTGAGTCTTCTCTGTTGACTGCCCGGCTCATAGGACTTGATGTTGGCGGAGTTGACCGGGCGCTATCAAGCCCAATGACCTCGACATGTGAGAAGTTTTCCTTGCTTGTGGCAGCTGTCGAATGTGTGTTGTCTGATGAGACGGTCTGCACGAGGGTGGTCATCGTGACTGGGTTCCCTGGAGTAATGGGACTGCTTGTGCTGATAGTCGAGCTTCTTCGTCTTGTTGTTGTGATAGAAAGAGAATAGTCGAAGTACTTAGTAGGTACGTTTTCTGTTACACGAGTTGTCTTGACGCGTGTTGTTGTTTTGTTATCAGTACTGCAAGTCTGTCTTCACAGTGATATGTAACATTCGTGTCAATGGTGCAAGATTGCGTGATGGTGCCTGAAATGAGCAACTTGGTCTTTACCATTTCACCTACCACGCTCACTTTGAATAATAACATCAAGCATCGTATTTCCACTGCTGTGAGAACGTGGGTGCCACTACCCGAGACTGCCCATGTCATTCGGATTCGGCATGTCGTCGCCAGCGTATCTGTTGAGGCGAACATCGTCGATGTGGCCCAAGATCTCTTCTGAAGTGGCTGAAAGACAGGATGTGCTCGCAGACTGTAGCTTGTGATGAAGTTGGTCTGACATTTGATGAACCACCGGAGAATTTTGATGCAGGTACAGGTACAGAGGAAAATGTAGAAGAGGTGGAGCTCCCGACACCCATGTTGCTCAGTGCCAAGGATCGCTGCCTTATAAATAGACTTGCTGCTTCTTTGTCACGTTTGACTTGTTCTTCCTTGACCATCACAACATCATCCTTCAGACCAGCAATCGCCAGCGAGCATTGGGCATATCGGCACTGTCATCCTGGCCTACCCTACACAGCGACAACTCTCGTGGTATCGTATCCACTCCACCCTTCCAGAGCATCTTTGCAGGACTGGTGCCATTTCGGAATGCCACCGATGTAGATCAAAAACTCCTTCTTCTTGCCCGGAACATTACCACCATTCCACCACGAATCAGTCTCCATGCACAGAGTCATGTCTGCCACTGCGGTGTTGTGGTCTGCCCACGCTTCTTCAGCAGCCTTGCTGCTCTCCACTGTTACAAGGTTCTCGCCGCGTTGCTTCAGCAGCACATCCAAAGCGTACTCGCACTGGAGCTCGATGAAGGGAGGTCCGTTGGTCAGGGATGTCGGTGCTTGAGGCCCATAGATCATCAAGAAGTTCGGGAACCCATTCATCTGAAAAACTGGTCAGCCACATTCGGGCAGGAGTGCAGCCCTGGACTCACAGTCATGCCGACATTGGTCAGAATGCGCTCGTTCCACTTTTCATTGAGATCGATACCATCCCGGCCCTTGATGTTCATTGTCCGAAGACCACCTGTCACGGCGTCATACCCGGTGCACACAGCAAAGATATCGAACTCTCGCTCCTTGCCATCTTTGGTCTTGATGCCCTTCTCCGTCAACTCAACGATGGGCGAATTCGTGATGTCGACGTTCTCCTGGTCTGCCGACTCATAATAAGTCATCTCGAGACTTGGCCGCTTCGTCGAAATCCAGTATGGAGGCTCTTCTGTTCCGAGATCTCTATCCGCGACCTCGGTGCCTCTGGCAGCAATACTAGATGGTCACTAATTCCCGATCTCGAAGGTGCGGGCCTTATAGAGGAAGTGGAGAGTACACCCGATGTTACTCTATTCACCGGACATCTCAATCTTACTGGTAGCGATCGCATACCAGCGGAGGATCTCGATGCTGTACTGCGCTACCATGTCGTGACTGGCCGAGTCCTCCCATACTACGAGATGGTCGAATTGGAGGGCAACTACAACCTGACGACGCTGGAAGGCAGTGATCTGTACGTGAACAGACGGCCGCATTCCTGGAACGATGATTTCGATGCTGTGTGGGTCAATGATAATGAAGTCGGTGGAGGTGACTTCCCAATCGCGAACGGCGTTATGAATGTTTTGGATCAGTAAGTTCATGCCTAAGTAACAGTTCGTGTGAGGCAGAAAGCTGACGATGGCTCACAGGCGGACTGTCACAATTCTCTCGCCACCAGGAGTTACTATCGACTCTCTCGATTCTGCTGGAACAGCTAATCGTATTCCATCGAGCGGTTTGGCCGCTTTTGTGGCATTGCTAGCCTTTGCTCTATCATGGTGAGCAGTCATATATACAGCGACTTGCTTGAATCGGGTCCAAAATCATTGATCAATGGTACTCCCTATCCTCTGATTCGCTCAGATCGACGGAGCTTTCCAAATGCAGCTACACGAGTGCTTCAAAGTACCAACACGAACACCACCAACTTCTCGATAACAGCATCTATGCTCCTGATTCACTAAAATCGTCAGGAGTGACAATGCTGCTACGTTCGCTCAAGGCCTTTCGTACTCCCCGTGATGCATGAATCTCTACGGCAATCTCGGTTATAAAGAAACTCTCAGCTGAGAGGGGACATAGCCGGAGCTCCTTCCCTGCATCACTAATCGCAACTTCGAGGTCAGCGACAAACAACAACTTCCTTCATAACTTTTCACGCATTTTCGACTTGCTATATCTGTTCTGGTCCCTTCAAGTCGCTTGGTTCGCCAGCTTATTCTATACCATCATGTCAGGCGCGTTCGACACTGCCCTTACAAGGGCTCTGGGCATCAAGGTCCCAGTGATCCAAGGTGGAATGATGTGGGTAGGCTACGCCGAACTTGCATCTGCTGTTTCAAATGCTGGAGGGCTAGGAATAGTAAGGCATTCATGGAGCCGATTGCTCTCCCTAAGCTGATCCACGTCTAGATCACGTCTCTTACACAACCCACGCCGAACGATCTTCGAAAAGAGATACAGAAATGCAGGAAGATGACCAATAAACCATTCGCCGTGAACCTCACTATGCTGCCCTCGGTCAATCCTCCTCCGTACCAAGAGTACGCCGACGCCATTATAGCCGAAGGCATCAAGATCGTCGAAACTGCTGGCCTGGTTAAAGACGTAGTGCCCAAGTTCAAGAAGGCCGGTATCACAGTTCTACACAAGTGCACAACAATCAAGCACGCTCTCTCTGCTATCAGGATGGGCGTCGATTTCCTGTCCATCGATGGCTTCGAGTGTGCTGGGCACTGCGGAGAGACGGACATTCCCAACTTCATTCTCGTTTCCCGAGCTCGTCAGGAACTTGGAAACACACCTTTTATCGCATCTGGAGGATTTGCAGATGGGCAAGGGCTAGCTGGAGCTTTGGCATTAGGTGCTTGCGGAATCAACATGGGTACGAGATTCATGTGCACGATTGAGGCACCTATACATCACAACATCAAGGAGACGATTGTGAAGGCTGATGAGAATGATACCGAACTGGTTCTGAGGAGGTGGAACAATACCAATCGATTGTTCAAGAACAAGGTCACGGACGAGGCACTAAAGATCGAGAAGGAGAGCAGTACTGGCAAGTTCGAAGAGGTACAACCTTTGGTCAGTGGGCAAAGAGGAAGGCAGGTGTTCCTGAACGGTGATCCGGACTACGGTGTAAGTTGATGAGGTCTCCCAGTCTTGGATATTTGTGCTGACTTTAAGAATCGACAGGTCTGGACTGCAGGTCTCTGCATTGGTCTGATCCATGATATTCCTACGTGCGAAGTGCTCGTGTCACGCATCGAAAGAGAGGCGTTGGACACGATCAACAAGCAATTGTCCTATGTCAAAGATAAGTCGAAGCTTTAAGTACGTCTTGACTGAGGAAGCAGATGTACAACACTGTCTACTTGTACAGACCAATAATGATACCCAGACATTACTTTAATGACGGAGACTGTTGAGCACGTTGAATCCTTCGGCTTGCCTGACTGGTCGACTTGCGACAGGAGGCGCTGTGTGTTGGCTAGAAATGCTCCAACGTGTGTGTTCAGCTGAAATCCTTAGCCGATGCCACGCTCGACCATGGAACCTTAAGCACATCATCTACATTTCTGGTATAGCGCATCCTCAGCTACTGGCGATCAACCCGGGCACTTCGATGGACTTGCTGGAGGACATCGACTGAATGCATCGTGCCTTGCGTAGCACACACACCGCATACTGCAACTCGACACCCGTAGCAAGTGATAGCTGCTTTTTGGCTGGCGATGCTACTGCATTGGCGCCGCTCGGCTACCTGCACTGGCCCAAACGGGACAGAGCTACTACTGCTTCGGTGCCAAAATTCACGAGATGATCGTCATGATCGGTATAGCTATGATGATCCTCCTTCAGCTAACAGCACGTTGCGTGGAACCTGCCGACACGGGCTACGCAAAGGGCGCATAAGAACAGCAATGCCGGCTGCTATCGATTCTCGAGCCAACTCACTTTGCTACCATCACATACACACGACGCCAACTCCTTCAACATGCTGTCGCAACTCTTCGCACTTGCCGTTGCATTGGCATCTGTCTCTGCTCTCCCGCAGAGTGGTGATCCAGTCGACAATGGTCCCATCTCAGGACCTTACTTGCCAACTGGTACTGGGCCAGGCCAATGCACACGAGACTTTCGTCTTCGAGGAGCTCAGCAGGTTGTTTTCGCATATAACCTTGTCCAGCCCGGCGAGTCTGCAGAAGCCTTTCAGCGCTTACCTCTGAGAGATGACTGCCATACGCAGATGTGAGTCTGCAGCTGAGCATGACATTTCGAGTTTTAGACTGACTGGTCTACAGCAACCCGAATGGTGGTCCAGCAATCCCAGTCGCTATTGATCGGACCACAACATATGACTTCGCACTTGCTACTCGCCAAGTCTTCTCCAGAGTGACTGGTCGCTACACGGATTATCAGAATGGAACCACTATCATCGCCACGAATGTCACGCTAGGCGCTCTCCATTCTGTTGCCATCGCAGTCACCTTCAGCGCAGACGTGTTCCTGACATACGACCTGTCAAACTGCCTGGTCTACAACATCCAGGCTTTTGCGACAATTCCAACAGATATTGCTGGCATTCCGATCAGTCCTCCCATCTTACCGACTTTGCTGGCAGCGAGTGATCTGTACAAGGATGGGAATTCGCCAGTCAAGAGGGAGGAGAGCTTTGAGGCATAGGCTTGACTCTACCACCAGTTTCGAGCAGTTCTTGGCAGTGTCATAGTGACCCGACCCACTAAGCCACAGATTCAGACCCGAGAAGACTTCCAAGCTACTGTCACAAGACCATTGATCTCGCCAGACAAAGCCGAGTACATACTGAACAACACCGCACGCACAATGCCCTTTGTACACAGACAAGGACATGGACTTCGACAATGATCTTTGCACGCAGAGAATGCCGCAGCCTACACAATGCCATTGAGAACACACATAAGCATCATCCAAGCCTGCGTTTCATCAACTTCTGCTTCAACATCAACCATTCCGTCTTAAGTCCGATCTAGCTTCTGCGAAACTGCATTTGACAATAGACAATCACATACAATTATCTCTTATACGCTGCCGGCCAGTAATACTAAGAACCTCTACTACCTCCATATACCACAGACAAGATGTTCCGTTCTCTCTCAATCTTGAAGAAGAGCGCACCGAAGAAGGAGGAGAAGACCGAAGACTGGGAGTCGATCGAAGCTCCCCCGGACTCCAGCTACCCAGGCGACGAGGCCATGGAACCAGATGTAGGTGAAGACAGCTTCGATGTCGTCGAACGTACTGACGTACCAGGATATCTCATGAGCGAAAAAGACATCGCGCATGTTCACGCTATCTACGTCGCTGATCTGGCGAGGCACGTCGTCCCGCCGTACGCCATCAGGGGCAGGTTGCCACCGCATGGTGACCTCTTCAAGGACAGCTTCCACCCTCTCACCACCAAAGGTCAGGAGATGGTGAGGAATGATCCAGATCATTATCAAGACAAAGGCTTCGGTATTGGGTTCATAGAACCGCCCCGGAACTACAAGGTCGTGCACTATTGCGGATATGTATTTCAGGTGCCGAAGTGGTGTCACGACTACGACTGCGATGAAACTTGTCCTGATTTCAGAGACAGAACGGGAATCAGGAGGCTTGCAAGGCGGGCAAAGGAGTACTACGACGACTTTGACCTGGAGACGGCGCTTGCTAAGTTGGCGACGAAGTATGCTGAGAGGTATGGTGGCCAGGATAAGCCAAGGATCTAGACGCTCCTTATAGACATGCTACTCTCCTCATGTTGAGGACCAACGTCTTCCAGAGTGTTTCTCGTCTTTACATATTGGTACGTATATCATCATCATGCACAAAATTATTCACATCATCTCTAGGACACATACCTCCTTTCAACCCGAGTCGTGTGCGATCTCAATACCACAGTGCCCAAAGGATGGCAGAGACAAATCAACTCATAGCAAAAAGTAGTAAGTCTCCCAGCGACTCTGCGTCTCGCATGTTTTGCACCGCGTGCGACCTCATTGCCGCAGTGCGAGAGTAATCGTAGAGAGACCACCAACTCTCGCCGTCATGTGCTTCAACGTCTCCAGATTCTCAGTCATATTTTAGTGGCAGCACTTCACTTCGAACAAGCTGACTGCCTTCCATCTCCTTATCTCAGTCGAGATATTCTCTACATTTCTGAACTGCGTTCGACCTCCATGCCACAGTCGTCGAAGATCTCGGAGAAAGCTTGACTTCTTGCCACATTGTGCTTCGAGTTCTTCAGATATCAAACACGATCCAGCGGGTATGGCACACCTCCTTATCTTCGACTACCCTTACACTGGGTATCTCGATGGCATTGATCCTAGCCGTTTGGAGATGGCATCTGCTTCTTGTGCCATAGCGTTCGACCCACTCGCAGAGACATCTTGACTTCTTGAGGTCCTCGAGAAGCTGCTTTATGCCTCTGTAGCATGCTGACTGTTTGGCGGATGGTGTAGCTAGTGTCTAGAGCACCCCACATGTGTCTTAAGGCTTGCTTGTAGCGTGCCTGAAGTCCAGCAAAGAAGCATAGCAGGCCCCGTTCATTACTGCTGACATTGCACTGACTTGCTGCTGCATATACAATGCGCACTTCAAGATTGCCAGATAACGCAAAGAAGCACGTTAGGTACATATGCATATCCTCGCCGATTGCGCCTGGGTCAGTGTTCCAACCCCCAACATGCTCAACCAAAGTCATGGGCAGTGAGTAGACAGAAGTCGGAATGCAAATGGTCGAGCCATTTGTGGCCCATACTCCCCTGAAATCTCCAGATCTTGAAGTCCCGTCAGTAGTTGAGAGTGATGACAGGCCACATTCTCATCTTCCATACCTACGATCAAACCATCTCTACGCACTCACTTTCTTCACTTCTGCACTGTATCCCCGCTCAGCACCACAGCTGTCCAGATGTCCGCAGAGATACCTTGCCTTCTTGCCAATTTGTGCTCCGAATTCCCTGGAGCTCCCCAGATCTTCTAAGTTTGATGAGCAAATGAGGGTGAGGATAGCACACAATCCCACCTCCTATACTCTCAAACTCTCCATCTCACCGCACTCATTTCCCTCAGTTCTGGACTGTATCCACTCTTAGCACCGCAGCTCATAAGAAATCCGCAGAGATACTTCGATGTTTCGCCATTTGTGTGTCCATTCCACCAGATTCAGTCCAATCCTCTAAGTCTTGCAAGCGATTGCCGGTGAGGCCATCGCACAATTCCACTTGAAGCGTTCTCAACCTCTCCGTCTCCGCGTATCAGTTTCCTCTGACTTCTGAGCAGCTTGCGCTCTTGGTGCCTTAGCTCCCAGCAAATCTGCAGAGATACTTCGACAATTTGCCCTTTCGTGCTTCAGAAACACCAGACTTTGCCAGAAGTTATTAGAGTTCCTTAGAGTTTCTTCGATTCCCCTAAGTCCTACAAGCGATATTCTGTGAGAGCAGCACACCTCCTCGCCGTCGACAGTCCTCGGTAGCTATGTCTCGATGAATCTTTTTCCTTTACTTCTGAGCTATGTGAGCCTCTAGTGCTGTAGCGTCCGAGAAATCGGCAGAGATACTTCGAGGTTCTAACATTTTGTAAGTCAAACTCTCCCGTTTTATAGTATAACTTATTTGACTTAGCCATATTTCAGGCATATTCCCGTAAGAATAGCACACGTTCTCACAATCTCCTCCCCTCGACCTCGTATCTCCGCCGAACAAATTTCCTTTACTTCTGCTCGGTCTGCGCTCTCGGCACCTTAGCTCCCTCGAAAATCAGCAGAGATACCTCATTTTGTTCGCCAAACTCACCCAAAATCACCAATTTCACAGAGGAAAATGGACTATTTCTTCAACTTTTGATTCCAAGATTGCCTATAAAACAGCCCAGAACGCCCAAAATCATCCCAAAACCAGCCATTTTACCCTAAAAAGTGCCCAGATAGCCACTTTTTGAGCCCTAAACCATGCTCAAAAGCTCAAGATATGGCCTTTTTAGACCTCATCCCAGCCATTTCCCACCCAAAAGACCCCAGAAACATCGCAATATAAGTACAAAATCCGCCCAAATCCCGCCCAAATCCGCCTAAGTCCGCTAGTAGTCGTTGACGAGAGGATCCTCATTATCCTCATCCTCCTCCCTCAGCAACTCAGCATCCTCAAGCCCAACATTTTCAGCAAAGATAAAAGGCTTGCCACCCTCATCTTGGCGTACTTCACCAAACATCCGCATGAGTTCTTCGACTGAAAGCTTCTCCTTGAGTCGAGGGTTCTCCATAACTTCGTCGATCTCAGCTTCCTTACGCTCCTTCATGACCATCATAGAGGCATCGATGGTGTTTTCGACGACGAAACGTGTCATACGAGTCTCTTTAGTCTGGCCAATGCGGAAGACTCGGCAGAAAGCTTGCTGTTCGACTGCGGCGTTCCACCAAGGATCGATCAAGATCACACTATAGGTACAAGTTAGTAAAGTATCTCTGAAAAGTTGTGTCGACCAAGCTGCTGGGGTCGCAGACAGGAGGTAGAACTTACTGCTGAGCCATCGTGAGATTCAATCCAAGACCACCACATCGCAAGGAGCAGAGCATGATGTTGCAGTCTGGATCTGCGGCGAATTTCTTGATAGCCTTGTCGCGTGCATCTTGAGACATCTCGCCCTTGTAGGAGACGTGATTCCAGTTTTCAGTATTGCAGACTTTTGCCAAAATGCGGATCACAGGCATAAATTGTGTGTAAATGATGATCTTGCAGGCTGGGTCGGCCTCTTTCCACTCGAGAATCTGAGCTTTGCAGGCGATGGTCTTGGTAGAAGGTAGGACTTCGCCTTTGAGCCCGATCCAGTCGGTTCCAGACATGTCATCTGCTAGGGCCTTCTTGGACGGGCGGCCTCGCTTCTTGTTTCCACGTGGTGGAGAGCTGCTGGCATTTGAGGCGGTATCTGAGGCGGCGACAGACTCGTCGTAGCCAAGGTCATTGCCGAGTTGGCAGGGTTCGACGCCAGTATAGTCGACGCCACACTCAGTGCAAGTAGCGGACTCTTTGCCATTACGAGCTGCGTAGTGTTGCAGCTCTGCGATGCAGGTGTAGCAGTAGATGTGGAAGCACGATGTAATATGTGCGTTAACTGGTGGTTGTCTGCAAGCACTGCAAAGGGAACGATCCTCGATGATCTCGAATGCGTCGGAAGCGGCCAGATTGGAAATATACTTGCCGAAGTTGTAGGTGAGACCGTGCTTGCCTCCTGATGATCCGCTTGCTTCGTTGCCGAAGTCCATGGCGTTGATAGGAGCTGTCTCGGTAGCCTGGATAGTAGAGCTGATGCCTCCCGCGCCAGCTTCGACCGTGTCAAGGGCAGCATCTGCGTGCTTCTTCATGACATCGCGAAGGTGCAGGAGGATGGCAGAACCTTCGGCCTCGTTCTGGGAACGCTTGCAGAGCGCGTTGAGCTTCTCGAAGTCCTCGCGCTGCAAGAGATCGACGATAGTGCCTTGAACGAGCAAGATGTGTGCGCATAGCTGGCGTAGACGAAGGATCATGGTCCAGATGTGATTGTAGTGATTGACTACACTGCCGTGCTGCTTAGCAATGGAGTTGATGCGCTGGATAAAGCGATTCTTGACGATCTCGTAGATCTGGCGCTCCGTCTCGTTGAACTTCAGCCAGACCACTGTTTGCTTGGGTTGTGGCAGATCCAGGAGACGAGCACCAAACAGGGTGTCCAAGTGCGTGCGTCGAATCATGATCTTGCGTAAGAAGACAGCTAGTCGAGCAGTGCCATCCGGATCATCAGGTGTACAGAAGTTCTCCTTGAAGATCTTGAAGGATCCCGTATGCGGCTCGCGGAGGAACTTGAAGTACGGATAGAACTCGGTCAGGCGATTCATGATAGGAGTACCTGTGATGGCCCAGTAGTGAGTAGCCTTGAGTGCACGGCATGCCAGGCTGGTATGTCCCTTGTGGTTCTGTAATGTCAAATGTTAGCTTCTTCTCCATTTCGCAAACTCGAATTTCTCATGGTACTGACCTTGATGCACTGAGCCTCGTCGAGAACAATTCGGTGGAAGGTGATTTGATGAAACACGCCCTTGTTGTTCGCGAAGTAGTCCTTCCACCACAAATCCTTCTGTCTCGCAGTCGAGAGTTCCGGAGGCACAACAGCCTTCGGGTATGACTTGCAGATCTCGGGGTAGGTAGTGATACAGATATCAGACTCCTCAATCTGTCTCTGGCACTCTTCATCATTCGTGCTGAGCCGATGCCCAGCTCTGTGCTGAACCACTCTACCAAGGCCGTGCTTCTTCGCATGCTCAACGTCACGATCTCGAGATTTGCTAAGTGTGTGCTTGCGAATCTCTGTCTCCCACTGTGCGCACAGTGCGGGACTGGCTACGAGAAGCGTGCATCGTGGCTTGCCCTTCTCGCGCGATGTTTGCTTGCCGTTTACGATATTGGCGAGCATCATGACTGTCTTGCCGAGACCCATCTCATCAGCAAGGATGCCGCCTCGAGGCTCGAGAAGCTCGTTCTCGCGCTTTCGCATGAAGGCTGTACCGAGGACCTGGTAATGCTTGAGTGTGGATTTCATGCCTTTCACGAGCCAGTTGCCATCTGGGGCAGCCTTGACGACTCCAGTACCATCGAAAGCCTTGCAGGCTTCATCGAGAAAGCGCTTGTCTGCTGCTGCAGTCTTGCGGTTCTCTTGTGGGACAGAGGCGATAAGCTGCTTCAAGGCGTCCGCCTTGCGGGTGGTACTGCCGAATGTTGGCTGGTCTCCAAGTCCTGCATTGGCTTCCGTGTCCTTGAAGACGTTCGTTGCCATGCCCATAATGTTGCGATCCTTTGTGGGATTGAGATGCTTCTTGCGTGCGCCGCCCTTGGTCTTGGCCTTTTCCTTGCTCTTCTTTCCCTTCTTCATCTCTTGGACTCTGTGAAGCACATCGTCGACGTCAACCTCTCTGTAGCCATCCTTTCTCTTGCGAGGTCGACCTGGACCACGCTTCCTCGGAGCAGTGGTGGTAGTCTCAGTCGTATCACTCTGGAGTCGAGCGGCCTTTCGCTTTCTAGGAACCTGTGGAAAGGCTTGGTTGTCCTCTTCATCGCTAGAATAGAGCTGACCATAGCTTGGATCCTGATTGGTCGGAGTGGCTTCACTGACAAAGAGTCCGCTCTCACTGTCCGGATCCGGCGAGTTTTCTTCATCAGCACGCTTATCTGCAGCAATCTTGCGCTGCCTAGCGTCATACGCAGCCTTGGCCTTGATGTACTCGATGTCCAGCTCAGTCGTCAGCGTACCAGCCTTTCTCTTCAAATCATACTGCTTCTTGTGTCTCTGAAACTCTTCGTCAAGTTTTCTGGGGTCCGGTCGGTCAGGCGGTGGCATGGAAGGCGAGTCGTAACGCGGAGACAACGACAGGTGAGCAGAGTTATCCCGGTACCTCTGAGCCAGATTGAGCTGTGTCTCTCCAAGAAGACTGTTTCCGAAGTCTACGATACGTCCCTCGCTCTGTTGGCGTGGCTGTCGCTCAGACTGCGGAGAGGCATTGCGGGAGGGAGGAGTAGGGGTCTCGAGTCCTGAAATGTATGGATTCACAATGTGAAGATCGAAATCCTCATCATAGTATTCACCATTCTCAGCCATTTGTCCCTCGATGCTTCCGGCGACATCGAAGTGCTCATTTGTGTCCGCCTCTGACTTGATTGCCTCAGTCTCCAAGCCATTTTGGAGAGCAGTCGGGTCCTCCTCCGCCATTTCATCGTCATATTGCTGATTTTCGCCCAGATCGGGCATGAATGTCTCGAAATCCATGCCGTCGATGTTGAATTCGTCTGGTTCGCGGTAGGAGCTTGGCTCGGGGGCATCAGGCAGAGCGGTCTGCGCTCGTGGTGGGGTTGGTGAGGCCATTTGAGGCGCTATTAGCTGGAAAGTAGGTGAAAAGTGGTGGCGCGTGTGCGCAGGGTATCAGTTATGCCTCTGAGGCAGTGTTAAAGGCTCTTATCGGAGGTATGAGAGAGACTAGAGGTGGTGGAGGGTGTCGTAAATGTTAGGATAGAAGAGAGGAAGTATTCAAACCAAAAGCAGGAGTTATATAGTCCTCTATTAGGACCCTGTCGGCATTTTCCGGCCATAAATGCCGTCCATAATGGCGTGATAGGTGGTGTACAGCAAGAACGACCGATATATGAGCATAAGTGAGCAAGAAGTAAACGAATTCACCTCGGGAATCTCCGCAAGTGGGGCGAAAAAGCCCGCATGGGCAGTCTGGAGGGCCGTGCCCTTGGTTTTCAGGCCAATCCAGAGAGTATCAGGCTCATATTCCTAACATGTGATCATAGGATAACAGGATTCACCAGTATGTGAACTTGGGTGAAACATATTTGCCTGGGAAAAGGCACGGGACTCTCTGTTCTGGCCTGAAAATGGGGACACGGGCTGTCTAGAGGGCCGTGCCTATGGTTAACAGTGGCTTTCTAGAGATACCGGGTCTTACGTGTCCTTCATATTGAACCAGAGTGAACCAGAGTGAAACACCTAGGTGAATCCGAAGTGAAGCGAAAGTCCTAGTAGTGAAGTGAATGCCAAGAGTCTCTAGACTAGGCTAGAAGTCCCAGGACTGGCAGTCTTCAAATCCATGCGCAAAGCGGCTGCAGAAGTTCAGAGTACTTCGAGGATGTGAGTCTGAGTGAGCAGATATCACAAACAGTCGATATACATCTCCAGAATACTATGAAAGGGCTCAGGATGACCTTGCCTACTTGTATCCTTCTCTGGTGAAACAGCTCTAGCCAAGCTCATATGTGTAGACAAAGCCTGGGATGACCATTCCCCCGGTTTACAGAGAAAGACAAAGAAAGGCTTCTGTTCCAGTATAAGGCCCGAGTGAGTAGACTTCTCCACTTATGAAGATATCTCCTACTCAGGATAACTCCAGCTTGTATGATACTCCAGGCCATCGAGGTTGGATCCAGACCAGATCATGGATCAGAGTATGCTACAGAAGCGTAGCAAGTCGACTTGAACTTCAATAGTCATCTTGGCTGAGATCAAGTGAAGCTGAAGTCGGGATCAGCCGATCGCTTTGTCTCAAGTGACGAGCTTGTCCTGACTGGAATGTGGGGTGATGTATACTGAATCGCGAACAGTGGAGAAGCGTGACAGCAACCAAACTTGTGCTTGCTGCAGCCAGCATGCCATGTGCTGGATGTGATCCTGTGAGCCAGCCCGAGTGGTGGTACTGCGATCGCCCAGATATGCACCTCAGCGAGGAAGACTTCTACTCCGATCCTCCGACTGTTGCAAGTCCTTGTGCAAGCGCATGGGATATACCCCGACCGTTCAACATCTGCAGTTAACTCGTGAAGCGTCGTTCATCCATCACTGCCTCTCGGGCTTGGGTCTTCGTGGTTGAGAAGATACTGAGCTGCTAAATACTCCTCTTAAGGCTCGGCATGACCTGAAGCGCTGTCTGCGAGAAGATCGACAGAACGTTATCGGCATCGAGGTCGAGAAACATGCTGGCTCACTAGGGGCGAAACGACTAGGCGGGTTCGCAGTGTCGGAAAGGTAGTCATGTCCAGGGCAGGAGAGCTTGTACAGACAGGGAGCAGGGATCAAGGTCTTGACCGGTGAACGATTTTGGATGGAATGCGCAACTTTCAGTCGTCCTTCGATGTGTGAGGTGGATCGTCCTTCGAGTCATGCACCGAACAGTCAGTTCTTATATCAAGGTCAATAGCGTCCAATGTAGCAGTCTTAGTGAAAACGAGTTCAAGTTGGCGAGAGAGATCGTCATTCGAATGAAGCAGTATGTGCTCTTGAAGCGCGGTTCGAGCAGCCACAGCTATGGCAGCTGCGCAGGGTCTGGCAATGGAGTCCGAGAGTATGTCCCTACGATCAGTATGGGAGCCTCAGAAGATCTTACTCCTCACACTCTTGTCCAGTCCAAAGGCGACCTCATCACTCTTCTCCCTGCTCACCGCTGCGACGCCCTTATTCTGTTTGAACTTCATCTTCTCCCTCCCACTCTTTTCGCCCTTGGCTTTCGTGCCTCTCTCTTTTTCTCTCTTCTCCATAGTGTTCAACATCTTGCCCCTCTCCACATCCTCCACAAACTGCTTATTCTCCTTCCTGGTCCTTCGAATCTCCTCTCTCATGCGGGCCGCCCTCTCAGCATTCTCATTACTGATCTGTTCAGTCAAATGATCCCATTTAAACCCTCTCAGGTACTTGATATTCCAGATATCATCATGATAGAAACCGCCCTTCTTGCCTCCTATGATGTTTCCATTCAATTGTTCTGCTGCCAACTTCGCTTCTCGCTTGCTGTTGAATTCGACCCATCCATCTGTGAAGCTCTTCTTCTTGTTCCCGCCATTCTTTACACGTTTGGAGTGCTGAGTGCTGTCTTCTGGAGTCAAGAAGATCCGTCCCAGACCTTTGGATGCATGTGGTTCGAGATAGTGTTTGAGGGTTTGAGGCTTCATGAATGGAGGTACGCGAGAGATGTAGAGGACGCCGCTCTTTTTCGTCTTTGCGTGCGCCGACTCATACGCTTTCAGCTCTTTCGACTTCTTCGCTGGTTTCGTGGAGGAGAGTTCTGGTTCTTCGTCTTCATCTTCGGCGGCGAAGTTGGAGATGTCGAATCGCGAGTCTGTTGTAGTTGCTTTAGGAGGTTCTTCATCATCGGAAATGTCTGAAATGTCGTCTTCTTCGTTCAGCTTCTGCCGCTTGTTCATTATTGCGCCGCCGCGTCCTTCTTCTGCTTCCGAGTCGTAGCCATTCTCGATCTCATCGTCGCTGTCGTCGCCGTCCAGGTATTCGTTTCGCTTACGGACTGACATGGTGTTGTATGTTGAAGTAGGGAAAGAGCGGACTTCGAAGTGGAAGGAGCTCTGCTCAGAAAACTTTATGCGAGGCAAGCACAACCTTGTGCAATGGACTTGGCGTCGCCTTCGCCCGCTTCCTCTCCTCGACCTTCTCCACGACAACATCAACTCGACATCATCATGGATGTGCGGGTGTATGGCAACTCCATATGCACGAAATCTGACATCTGAAGCCATCAGGAACGGCCTTGAGAAGGTCTAGAACACGCCATCTGTAGTGTGACAGCAGGATCGCTTCTGGAGTCGGGCAGTGCTTCAGCTACACAAGCGAGAGATTCCCAAGCGAGTAGCAAGAGAACCGCCCTCACCGTGGACGATTAAGCATCAAGAAGTTTGAAGAAGAGTCTTGTCTTGGTGCTATGCTACTTCACGACCACTCCAGCCTGGAAACCGTAATGATCGATGCTGTTTGCCTCTTATTGATTGAAGGAATCCCAGGCCTGTCCGTATGTAGTACAGGCGAGCTGGCCCCCATACTCAGGTCAGGGATGACAACAAACACCCCAATGCTGACCAAGCTAGTCCATCAGCCCTGTGCTCGATACTTTCACTGAGATGCCGCTGCGAGGAGCACTTGTATCTGGCGAATAGCCTCCATTATCAGATTCCGAGTCCTGTCATCAGAATGCTCAGCTGCCTAGCTTGCAGCATACGCGAGGATTGAAGTGGATACTCCATTATCTGCTTGCTTCAGCTCATGCATTGCGCCTCATTCCTGTCGATAGGTGCCATGTAGTCAGAGAGTACTTCTGATATGCCATGAAGAGGCGAAGCATCCTCGGGGCGACCTCTGGCAGGCTGGGTTTATATATCAGGTAATTCCACGTTGCCTGGCACACTCACTCCTCCAAGACCTATCTCATCTCAACACTACAGCAGTATGTCATCAAAATGCGATATCAAGGACTGCTATGGAGCCCCAAAGTGGAAAGGCGGTCTGTGTGTAGGTCGTAAGCTTGCAGGAGTCCTTCCCAGACGAGGATTGCAGTCACTAAACTGCGTACACAGACAAATGCGACTCGTCGAACTGCTTTGCGCAAAAGCACTATAATGGAGGGCAATTCTGCAAGGGCCGTGAGTGGTGGATATTGAGACTGTATTCGTCTGAAGCCGCTAACACGCTATCTCTTGCAGATGAGTGCACGAAATCTGGATGTCAACGATGGAAGGATAATGCAAAGACGGGTCTTTGCAAGCATCGTATGTTGCATCATATGCTATATACACCAGTCTAACATATGCCAGATACTCCCAAGCCGCCCAAGACAAGTCCCACGATCATTAAAGTCGGGAATGTTACCTACAAGAAAGCTTCATAGCACCATGTCCGCCTCAAACAGCCACAAGGATCACGAAGCCAAGCCTTGACAGCCCGTCCTGCGGAAGACATTGATGGTTGGCCGGTTGCGCGCAGGTCATAGAATGTCAACACGAGTTCAATTTAATAACATACAATCAAACTTCTCAGTGGCGATGAATCTCTTTACGAAGTGTTCTTGACATGGAGACATCCTTGTCTCAATCTTGAAAACCCTCCGGTCCATCATAACTGGCATTGGAATAGGGGAAGACGACTGAACATACATCTTCCAGTCCCGCCTTGTTTGATACAAGTACACGGAGGACCAATTTGTCACAGCACCTTCGACCTTCCCTACACTGCAGGTCATACATCTACCAAGCAAGTCACACACGAACGAACACACAAAATGAATCTCATTCCCTTCCCTCTCCTCCTCCTCTCCATCTCCCTAGTCACCGCTGCACCCACGATTCTCACAAAACGGGACTGCGACACCGACTTCGACGAATGCATGGTTCCCTACCTCGACCTGCCATTTGGTGATGCCTATCTCAAGGCCTATGGCGATCGTGCGACTGCAATCTACTATAGACCGCAGTGCAGGACTGATGGGTCGACTGAGGGACTTTGTGTAAGTGGTTTCTTCTCTATTATGTGGAGAGGAAGTGTACATTTGGTGAAGGGAAATCGATGCTGATGGTCGTGACCTAGGATGCGGAGAGGTGTCCTGATCTTCCGGAGGAGGAGTAGAAGCAAGCTTCATTTGAAAATCTTGGAAGATGAAATGTGGGTATCGAATTAGGAGTATGGTCTTCGAGGGGAGCAGTGCTTCTGCAAAGGATAAACTAAGGAGAGCGAGTAGTTCTCATGTCTGAGATTGGACACTGGGGCGCACAAGTGGGCGTCCGGCATAGACTATTGGCAACACCATGTACATATATGCGACAGCGCTCAAGTGTTGAACTCTGTCCACGCCTGGGAGTCATTCTCGTGAGCTTTGCTCTTCCTCGACATGAGTGATTTCGCTGATAGCTATAGTCTGGACGTTTATGCAAGGCAAACATAACCAGGCATAACCTTGTGCCAGGTTCTTGGCGTCCAAAAAGCCCTCTCATTCCATCTACTTGCTCTACTTTTCTTAACTTCTCAACTTCTCGATCCCATCACCATTTTCCCAAGATTGATATGGCCATGACGACCCATCACGCATATAGCTGGCGACGCTTCGTGCCCACTGGAACTACCGGGAGACCACATAGGATGGCCTCAACAGAAAGACCGGATGATGAACGCGTCTGGTCGCGTCTCATGCAGTTCCAAAACAGATCACATTAACGCCGTACTATAACTTGGAAACTATCACCTTACATCAATCACTCGACCTATGCCTGCCAAACCGCCGAAGCCGAGAGTTTCTGTTCTCTTCCTGACCACTGGGGCTACTGCCCGCTACGGTGTCTTCCTGGGACCTCATAGACCTTGTTGAAGACTTACTTCTACTGGAGACCAAGCGTAAACGACCCCTCTTTGCAGTGGCTTTGGTGTCATCTTCTTGGCTCTTTCCAGCAATTGCACCACACTCAAGTAGGGTTCTGACCGATTCGGATTCTGGCCCTTGGTATAGGTTCGCCAGATCCAGAGCTGTACATCCATCGATGTCCTGATGATTTATTTCAGCTCCTGGCTGCGAGAGCATGCGCTGCAGACATGCGATCTGTCCATACTTCGCGAAATAAAAGATTGCGGTTCTGCCCAGGACATTGGCCTCGCTCCCCAACGCACCATGATCGAGCAGCATGCTTGCACACGCTTGGCTCCTGCAACTGACATGTAATGCTGTCATATCATCGCCGGCACGCGCATTGACATCTTCATCAGCTCTGAGCAGGAGCTCCATGATATCTGGAACGCTGCGCTGAGCGGCAAGCATAAGATTGGTTTCTTCGTGGCCTGCCTCGGTGTGCATTTTCTGGCACACATCCATCAACTCTCTTGCTGTCCAGACTTTAGAGCGAGCTCCGACATTGTCTTTGTCCTGCAACAGCAACCGCACCACTTCAGGATGCCCACCTAGGATGGCGGCATGTATCGGTCGGCACTGGTGAAGACGATGATCCTGGGTACGATTTGGAGACTTGATTGGCGGTGAGATGGCTAGAGAGCCACGATCGGTGTTGTCGAGGTTGAGATCATACTTTGGCTGTGCGATCATCTTCACTGTTTCCATGACTATTGTACCTTCACGGTCCATCAGAATCGGCTCGTTGAACTTCGCCACGAGCTCCACCTTGCCCAGAAAGCTGGCACAATGGAGCACAGATCCAACGAGCGCTCCAGTGATGCTTATCTTGGCGCCATATTCCAGGAGAGTTTCAATCAGCAAATGCCTGTCCTTGAGCACTGCGAGGTGTAAGGCGGTCCCGAGGTACCATGTCACAGCATTTACATCTGCCCCTGCCTCCAACAGGAAGTGCACGACAGCCTGATGGCCAAAGAAGACGGCGTAGTGTAGCGCCGTGAAGTCTCGCGTATCCTTGTCCTCTAGGTTGGCGCCAGAGGCGAGCAAGGCTCTCACACGATGCATTTGACCTTCTGCAGCTGCCAGTAGCAGCTTCGATAGAGATGCTGCATCTGCCTTCGTGATGCCGGAATTAGAGTCGCCAACATGTGTGGGTACGAGGAACGACTGGTTGAATACTACACGGCGTTAGACTCTGAGGAACTGACGCTTCATACGATACACACTGTTGTTATTATTGACAGTTCCGTGGATATCTCCATTATGCTGCCTCGCGTGATCCTTCACAGCAGTCTCCTGGTAATTATGGCCGCCTGGCCTCGAGCCCTCGCCAGCAAGTGGAAAATATGAGTCCTCGCTCATGATTACAACTTGAGGTCGAGAGCTCAGACAAGTTCGGGAATTTGATTGCTTTCAAGCTTCAGGAATGCGGCGGTGGTGCGACTAAAGAGCTCGAGGGCGAGCATGCAGTGCGTCCTTGAGGCCGCTTTGCGATCATTCGCGACCAGGCTGCATCTCGCATATGCACGCTGGAAATGCTGCACCACTACTTGGCAGCAAGAGAATCTTGGGAAATGCATATGGCTAACGTAACAATACTGGTCACTGGCTTGGCTATTATGAACGGCATGATTGCTCTCCTCCCCTCGAGTCGACACATACGCCTACCGACACGGTTCTATTGCTGCGCTGCAGCTATGACTACTATATCAGGGCTCCCGACGCCGCGCATCCTCGAGTGTCTTCGCAGCGATCTTCTCAGCGAACTCCTCAGCAAGCTGTGACTGCTTCTTGTGCTTTCTCATGATCAACCAGACCACGAAAGCAATGGCAGAAATCCCCACCACTGGTAGCATGACGCCTGCGACAATCTGCATATTCCTATGAGCGATGGCATTCTGGTGTTCTCTGGCCTTTGTTAAAGACGTGGAAGTGGCGCTTGGAGCAACTGAGATTTGGCCCACTGTCGCACTGGTTGTGCTGGGTGTGACTGCTGGAAAGTGGAAGTCAGCGCTGAGCAGTCATATCGCATCGGACTCTCACTCACTTGCTGAGCTTGTTACTGTCGCTTGTGCTTTCTTTTCAAGCTGGCAGTACATGTCGAAAGCCATAATCGCACTGGTTGCTTGTGCTTGCGCCGAGCTCAGGACTCCTGTCTCTCCTGCGCACTCGGTCATCACAACATTCGAGATAATCGAGCTCATGCTACTGCTCTTGTCTGTGCAGAAGCAGCTGTATGAGCTCGACATCCCACATCCTGATGATTGGCCACGCACTATGGTGCTCAGTGGTTGCTGCGCACATGCCGTGAGTTGGCTGTACTCTGGCACCTGGTTGATCCAGTATTCAGAGGAATCCGCGAAAACAATACCAGTGGTGAAGACCAGCCAGACTATCGACAGCGATCGTGTTCCTGCTTTGCGGCCAGCCATATCGAATTGATTGTTGGTGTTCAGTGAGGAGTGAAGGACGTAGGAGCGCAGATGGGAAATATGTCGGACTGGCCGAGGCCTCACTGCCCCTTTCTCCTAGCATAGAGGTCAGGCTATGCCCGCGGCCTCGTGCGTTTCCTGTCAGCACTAGGGCTGCTCTCCTTTATTCTCTCGGAGCGCCATGCGTTTCATCTTGTGTAGCTGGGCGCACCTCAAGACGGTCGACAGCCTATCGACCAACCTCATAGACTCTGATCAGGCAACTCAGCTGAGCACACCTACTGGAAGCGCATCAGGCTGTGCTGTCTTGAAGATGCGGACCACATTCCAGGCGGCTAGCGGAAGCCCCGAGCTCGGGATAGGACTTGAGGACTGCTACCCTTTCATTCTTACCATGTGAAGAGAGCACAGCGTCCCACCACCTCATGCCATGTACGCACAGAAGAAGCCCGATGGAGTTTCGCACCCGAATACAGCTCCACACCGCGCCCTCTTGCCTACGCCCCATGTCGTATAACCACGTCTTCTGCAGTTGATAGGGGTACATAGCCCAATCGCCGGGTATGTCAATGCGGGCCAAGTCGCGTCACATATCAAGCTTTAAAAGAATTCACGTGTACCTTTGCAACAGCTACACAGAATCACAAGATGTTTCTCAAGTCACTGAAAATCACTTTTGCTATCGCTACCGGCTTCACAGCTCATGTTGCCAACGCAAGCAACTCATGGGCAGGGTCGAACCTCTACTTCCTGCATGCTCTGCCCAGTGAACAGCAAGCAGCATATGTCACGACTTTATCATCATGGGGAGTTCAGGTGGTCCGTCTTTGGGGTGTGTCTATCTCTTCATCTGTCAGGCACAATGCTGACGCTTCTCAGTGACCGGTACTGGTGATGGCTGCGAGAAGGGCAGCATAACATCCGCGCTACCACAGCTTGAGCCTTCTTCTGTTGGCACTTTCAATGATACCGTTCTCTGTGCACTGGACGACACACTGGCTTTACTACACGCACATGGAATCAAAGCTATCATCTCACCACATGACGCAGGTATAGTCAATGGCGCCAATGGATGCGACGTATACTGCAACAAATACGGCGACCAAAGTACTTTCTACACTTCTGAATCCGCATGGACTGATTACGCCAATCGCCTGCAAACCATCCTGGACTTCGAATCACCCAACTTCGGCGGCAAGAAATGGAGTCAACTCGACGAAGTCATCTTCGCGTTCGACATTCAAAACGAGCCCATGATCAACGCGCTCGACTTGCTCGACCAGAACGACCCGAATGACTGGCTCTGCGGCCACGCTGGTGCCATGAAAGATCTGATCGGCACATCGTCCAACATCAAGATTGCCACAGGAGGCATCGGAGGCTCTCATTACTGCTGCGATCATGAATACAATCTCCTCTCGAAGGCACTGTACTGCGATGCCATCGCTATCATGAGCGTTCATGGCTACATGAGCAAAGCCAGTGACTGGTCCTACTTCGTCACTGGGGATGCCTCTGTTCTTGATGCCGTGAATGGCACAGGCAAGGATGTCATGATTGAGGAGTGGGGAGTCTCCGCTACATCAGAAGATGGCTTCGATACGCAGGTGCAGGTATTCAATGATGCTGGCATACCTTGGCTCTATTGGCAAGTCATACCTGGCCTGGACCAGACTCAATCTGGACATCCTGATAGTTGTGGGTATGATGGGTACGAGATTGGAGTTGAGAGTGCCAAAGGTGATGTTCAAGGTGCTGTAGCCGCTGCAGAGTCTGCAGTGGCTGCGCAAGATTGGACAATCTGATGTTGGTCTGGTCTCTTCATATAGGAAAGTGCTGTGGAATCTGCTGCAGCCACACAACACTAGCTTAACTGATGGTACTACGATCTCATCTTACTTCTTCAGCACATATTCGGCGGACATCCCACACTCGTTCCATGATGGCCCCCTGAGACTTTACAGATCTCCAGGACCGCGTCCACGATGCCCGCGATGCTCTCTCCTGTGATCATACCAGCCGCTACTGGCAGCAAATATACCGTATGAGTGCGAGGCCACTTGCGAAGCCAGAGCCACGCTATGGTTGAACCGATCATCGTGCCAAATGCAATCTGGAAGCCACCAAGCACCACTCCCAATGCGACCAATAACATGTTCGGGGTCCAGCTTCTCAACCTCATCCGCCCAGTTTGTCGAGCACAGAAGCGCAAACATTGCACGCCAACTGTGACTACACCAGCCACAATGCCAAAGATCCAAGACGAACGTGCAATCATCGAGCCCTTGAAGAACGCAAGAGGTATCATGCCTTTCGTGATCGCTGCAGGCACTCCAAACACACATGAGACGGCACTCGCGTCAAGTATGCATGGGTACGCCTTCGCATAGACGACAAACATGGCAGGTGCTAGAAAGACTGCTATCACGCATCCCAGCATTTGAGCCAGCCACTGCTGTCGTATGGGGACGTTGAGAAACATGCCGATCTTGTAGTCGACTGTGAGTTCCTCAATCTGTGCCCCTGTCATCATAGCGACGGCGCCGCAGATCAACACTTTCATGATCGCCGAATCCCTGGTCTGGGCTGTCACTGGCAATATAGTAGCTGCCGCTAGAATCTCGACGATGTCTGATACGATTGGACCCCACACCCATCCACTTTGCCCGGCAGATATCACATAGATCGGAGCAAGAGCGGCACCAAGGACGAGAACTAGGATGGCCACGCCGACATTGATATTCTGCATGAAGGTCAATCAATGCTGTACTTTAAGCCAAATGGCGACGTACCCAGTGAAGACCGAGGATCAAGCATGTACCGATCGTACAGCACAAGGTGAGCAGACTCCATTCCCACGCTCGTACTGCTGATACCGAGCTTCCATCGTCGTACACCGACTTCTCCGACGACAGGCCACGATTTGAACTATTCAGCGCCGACTTTACACGAGCGCCACTGAGACGTCGCCTTACCGAGGAGCTGAAGACGCTTGCATACTTTGCTAGGGCACGCCAGTGACAGGCGAGATCAGTCAAACTCGCAGCTGACATTACGATGATCACAGGCCAAAGGATCCTGCCACAGATAAGCCAAAGCATACATAATCTAGACATCTCAGTCGAGTCGCTTACTCACCAGTACTTTGGCGACGGAGCATGACTGAGGTCTTTGCCCAGGCCACCGAAACTTATAGGCTGAGGATGTTCTTTACTATATGGCTTTCCCACAGCAATTCCTCTTTGAACCAGGATCGGTCCAATGACTCCATAGGCGAGGACATAGCCCAGCAGCATGGGTCCCGTCGCATTCAAATCAATCATCATTCCGTACCCGATGTAGACTGGCGACCACTCAAAGATAAAGAAGCCCCAATTAAGCACATCAACGGCTACACCTTTATACCCGCTCCAAACATAGAACCACCAGAACGTGTACCAAGTCGACAGGATCCCAGGAGCATATTGTTTCACGACCACCCATACCAGACTTGCCAGGAATGCCAAAGCCAGTATCGTGAACTGTTTCCGATTTGCACCATTCGTCTTTCCCACATGTAAAGTCCTAATGGCTTGAGCACATGCCGTTGCAGAGGGATATACCAGTTCCAAGTCTCTTGCTAGATCGATAATGAAAGGTCTTCGATATATCACAGCGATCTCTGATCCGAACAATCCACACGCCGCCGTCAAAGTCGCAAAGTGCCAGTAGTACGATTGTACAGATCCAGTCATCGATTCAAGTCGAAACAGCGCGGGCACAGTAGCGATGAACGGTATAGACATGCCTCCAGAGGCTGTAGCGATCTATTGAATTAGGCAATGTTCTTTCGGACCAAAGACGGCTCCTATGATTGGTATGAAGTACAATCGGATCGTGAGCTTGAAGAGGGCGTACCCGATCAGCACAGCGAACATCGTTGCATCGAAGGTCGAGCCTATCTTGAGCCCCAGATAGACGTTTGAGGCATTGACAACGGCGCCGAGAGACCAGCCTATCAGGATTGCTCCGATAGTGAGAGGTTGTTTCTCGAAGGGAAGGGATGCGTCCGGTGGGAAAGGTCTGTAGAGATCAGTAACGAACTGGTCACTTTCGGAATCAGCTGAAGTGTTGGCCTCATGGTCACATGAATGTACGCTTCGCGTGTGGACTTGACCAGTCTTCTCGTTTCGTTCGGTGGTTTCTGATATACTATCGTGAGACGCCATTTCGTGTCGTGATCTGATATGGATAGGATAAGCGCTGAGCGCAAACATGATGTGTGGAAGACCAAGTTGTATAGATGCGCTGAGATCCTGTTGGAGTGTATGCGCGAGCAATACTAACCTTCGGCATATGAAGAAAGGCAGTGTAGACCATGTCTGCAGCAAAGGTATGTTATTAAGTCTCTTGGCGGCGGCCGCGTATGCGGATCTGTAGCCTATGGTATAAAGTCTGTATCCATGATTGTTGTTCCATACTTGCCCTCGTTCGGCCGTAACTCAATGTCACTCTTTCTCTTCTGATTGCTTCATGCTCACAACACTTGACTTCATTCTTCCTTCGACGATGGTCCAGCGAAATATCAACTGCGACGACCTAAGCATAGTCTTGCTTTACAGCTTGTCATGGATAGGCTGCTCCATAACCACATACTTCCCCACTTCGGATGTGGAGAGCCTAGACACAATGCATTGCAGCCCCCGCGCGAGCATAGTCTCTGCATGCTATGGCCCTCTGCTCTCTCGGGTTTGTCATGACCGCCGAGCACTTTTCCTTCCCTTGCGAAAGCGCGGTGTTTTGAGTCTTCGGAAGAACCGCCGTATACCGTCGAATACTCCCTAATGAGTGCGTCCGTCCTTCGCTTCGTCCTTCGCTTCGGTATTCGCTGCGTCTTCCACTTCGTCCTTCGCTTCGGTCGTCGTACCTGCCTCCTCCTCACGGTTCATGCTCGCTTTTCTGACCTCGATCCACAAGAGTGCCTTGTCGATCAGGGATGTGATCTGTCCCAGGATAACCTCCCTCTCCTCTTCAGGATCCCCAATCTCGTCCACAATCTTCTCGATCCGACCACGAACAGAAGGTGGGAAGTCGATTTCGCGTCTCAAGAAGTCGTCATACTGCAAAGTTAGTAGGTAAGCAAGTATCTCTGATGAGCGCATATGTGTTTCGGCAGGTCTGTGTTTGAGCTTGTTGCCATGGAACCTTGTGTACAGGAGAGATATTTGCCATACCATTGCCTCGGCGATCTCCCTCAGCTTCGCAGCGAGAGTGTCGAGTCCCTCATTGAAGGTCGCCCTGGCATCAGCTCGGATGAACTTGCAAACCTCGAGAAATGGATGGCGAAGCGGTGTAGCACGCCCGAAGTCGCTGGCGGAGAGATCATCGCGGACGATGAGCTTGTAAATCTCAATGCGAAGCTCAGCTGGGAGTTTGCGAAAGTGCAGGTCTTTGCGAGCGTTCTCTTCGTTGTCACCCATTGCTCAGATGGAATGTCTTGGTAGTTGATGTGAATTTGTGTGTGTAATCGCTTGGGCTGTATTGTGTTGGTGTGAATGTAATCGTTTGGTCGAAGATGCAGGAAGAGGTTCGTCGCTAGGTATTGCCGCAGGTAGTCGGGTGGTGGATGCCTCGACATAGTGCAACGCATCCTGTCAGCGAGGAAGGAACATCCAACTCATCTCCACCGAGGGTGTCGCCTTTTGCATGAGAAGACTGCAAGTGAAAGTGCTCCGGATATATAACATAAGAGGACGCCATGCCGAAGTGGGACTGTGATCACGAATGAGAGCGAAACTGTGATCACGAATGAGAGCGAAACTGTCTTCTTGCTGGACCAAGCCGAGTCTACCCTCACGCTCCCGCCTCGTGAATCACATCGCTCCTGACCAGCTTACAAGATATACCGAAAGTTCTTCTGTTCGCGATCCGTGAGATCAAGGAAAGCATCATCGTTGTCTGGAGCTGAAGCGATTGCACTTCCGTGCTCCTTTGCTTGCGCCTTGTCCCGGGCGACGATTCTCCCAGATGTTGACGAATCTGATCAGAAGTAACAGTCCGGCAGCAGCACCATACCTATAACATGATCAGCGAGTCGTCGCTATACTTAGCGTGGATATACTGACATAACAGCGACCATCAATTTGCCATGAAGGTAGTCCGGAGCATCGCTTGCACGGAACGTCTGAGGACCGATCCAATTGCCAGCACCATAGGCGAGGATTTGTAGACCGTTCACTGTGATTTTCTTGGTGTAGCCGACAGTGTTGTTCGAGATCATGCTAACTCATGTCAGTGGAGGTGTTACGCCAGCGACTATGGAATGATGGAACTTACACCATGACCAAACCCCAAGAAGCTCCGGCACATGATATGAAGTAGTACCCGACAAGCAGAGCTGGGGCAGCAGATTGCGGAATAGTGATCATCATGATACCTCCAATCATGGGAATGAGGATAGCACAGATCGCAGGTATACTTCGATCCACAAAGCGATCCGAGAGATATGCAAAACCAAGCTTGCAGACGATGTCAACGAAGCCGCCAGGCATCTGCAGTAGAAGTGCCAAGCGATCGCCAAAGCCGAAAGACTTGATGATGAGAGATCCAAATGTGGTGATGCCACCATTCGGAATATTCATCAGTAATGAGAACAGAACGTATAGGTATGTGCGAGTATCCTTGAATGCTTCGCCAAACTGTTTCCAGTTCCATGCACGGTTGCCCATGATACCTTGAAAGTTGCCTCGGATGCGCTCAATGGCTATAGAGCGTTCTCTGGGGTTGAGGAAGCGGGCAGTAGCTTGGGATTGTCGGGCATGTGGAATACGAGGATGATCCCGGTAATGACTGTCAACAAGCCAAGAAGAATGAACAAAATTCGCCAAGTCTCGATAGCGGCTCCAGTTGCACCCGACAGACCATATGCTAATGGCGCCATGATCAAGGTGGCGATGCCGTTCCAGCATAACCAGGCATTCATGCGTTTGGCTTGTTCGTTGCGTTTGTACCAGATGCTGACGAAGAGGACGAACGCTGGGGTAACAGTGGCTTCGAGAGCACCGAGAAAGAAACGCAGAGCCAGAAGGCCAGCGTAGTTGAAGGCTGCGGCGTGGCACGTGAGCACGACGCCCCATAACGCGATCGTGATAGAGGTGTATTTGCCAAGAGGCAGACGTCGAAGGAGGTACGTGGTAGGGAACTCCTAGCAGATATAGCCGGCATAGAATATAGAGGATATCTTGGTTCCGCGTCAGTACAGTGGTTCCCGGTCCTGCGTATGTGATGTACTCACCAACTGTATTGCTGTGACTTCGAGTCTAAGTGCACATCCGTCCGCAGTCCCATGACACTCGCATAGTTAAGACTGGTCTTGTCTGCAAATTGGATCATGTACACCCACATGAGCATTGGGAGCAGCCATCGATCAATCTTTCGCAGAACCTGCTTGCCCTCTGCGGGCGTAAACTCGACACGCTCATGTCTTGCGATGAGTGTGGCGGGATCGACCACTTTCGACAGCTCTTTCAGCTCGCCCACTTGGTATGACACCGATTGTTTGAGCTGGTCCTGGTTCTCCATGTCCTTGAGGGGTGCAAACTTCTGGTCGTCACTCTTGTGGTCAGCCATGGTGATGGCGCTGGTGTAATTGAGTAGATGATGAGAGTGTGGCAAGTTGGCATATGCCCAAGTCGTACAGTGTTGTCCACATCATAGCGTGATGGAGCATCTCTAGATGTATGTTGTCCAGGCTTATGGGCACAAGATAAGGTAGATGTGGTGTTGGTGGTGCTCTGACATGCCGGCCTAGATTCGTTTCTCGTACATGTGGAGCGCCACCAAGTCCCTGACTAGCCTTGAATTGCTTGGCTATGTGCTGAATAGGTGCTGTGTCCTGACTAGGAATGTCCTGACTAAAAATGTCTTGACTAGGCACTAACAGGATCCCATGCCAGTAGTGGAAGCGGCCAGGATATCTCCAACTTCTCGCAATATGCCACGTGTAGCTTGACCTACCGGCGTGAGAGTAGATGCAAAAGTGTCTGCCATGTGCAATAGAAAGGCTGCTTCGAACGCCCGCGGATCTTCGAAGCCTGGAAGTCCAGGACGGTGTGCGAAATGCTGTCTGGTTTTCTCGAACACCAACGAGGACATCACACTTGCAGGACTGATATCGTGTTTCGGCGAGCCACTGGCACTCTTGAGCTCCATCTCTGTGATGGCACGTCGCAGTGTTCGCCAGAGAAGCAAGAGTATGCGGAAGCCTAGAGTGGTCATCCATGGAGCAGGACGAGTCGCGTGGTCCTTGCACGAAGATATGATTTCTGCGAAAGCCTTCAGCAAGTCGTCCCAAGCCGTCATCGAAGCGTCTTCGCCAAATCTTCGACGACGCGATGTCACAGCCCGCCGTGTCGCCACTGTTGTACCCAGGATGAGATGCGAAGATGTGGCCAGTCCAGCTGTGAGCGAGTTGTCGACGATGCCAGAAAGAAGCAGGTCGTCTGGCTCGCATAGGCCGAGTCGTGCATTCCAGCAGCTCAAGCGAAGCAGACGGTGGACCTGATCATTGCCTGCTTCCATTTTGTCGAGAATGCTGAGAAGAGCTGTGATAGCAGCATTGATGGGTCTGTTCTGTTCAGGTGCAAGAGCATGATATGCAGAAGGATCGGGCAATACCGGTGGCATCTGATAGTAGACGTATGTGAAGTCCCGGATCAAGGTTTCGATGTTAGAGAGTATACATATTGCTGCAAATGGACAAGCAATGAGTCGGCTCAAAATGTGGCTAGGAGGGCTACCATTCATCAGTGCCTGGGTGACGTGAGCAACCGTGTTTACTTCTGCTTGGCGTCAGCAACGACGAGGCTGTACGAAGTATGTGTAGTCCTACCTCCACTGTTCATGGTGCCCGGCAGTGATATATGTCCTCGCTGTAGCTGCTCCTGTACAGCTATCAGCCAGTCATTTGCACTAGGCGCTTCCCAGAGTCTCCGAGATGGAGGCATATCCCAACTCAGCTCAGTGGCCGGCACCAGAGTACGAGTATTGCAGGTTGCAGCTATGTGTTGGCTTATGAGACCAAGCGCCCAAATACACATGCGAAAGGATTCTTGCAAAGCAAATGTTGCCCATGCCTGATCAAGCTCCTCGCTTGACCATGCAGCTGAGCGAGGTATCGTGCTGGTCCATAGCTCAGCTGTGTTTGCGAAAAGTGTAAGGTGCTGGTTCATCAGGCACAATGATCTCAAATCACGAACTAAGGATTGTAAGAGATTCCAGCAGGCTCCAGATGTATTGCTTTCTGCGAAGTAGAAGCCATAGACAACGTGCAGTAGACAAGCCTGCAATGTCCACGGTTCGCGAAACATGATGGAGTTGTCTTGCAGGTAGTCTTCGAGATCCTTCAGTCCGTCTGACCATATTTGGTCACTTGCTCGCTTCGCAGAGGCCATGTCGCGTGAAGGCGCGTAAATACTACCTATGGCGACCACGATCGAGGAAAGAAGATCGTGCCCGGCTGAAAGCGAAAAGGTAGGTCGATGAATGATTGGTAGAGATGGCTGGAAGTGCGTGAAGTACTGTTGTGCATAGGAAGATGCGATCCAAGGAGCAACTCCATGCCGAGCCAGTGTCGCAGATCCGAAGGTAAGCGCCGAAGTTACTTGTCCTGGCATCTGCTCTGTGTCTGGCAATGCGTTTGTAAAGTCATTGTTGACCATGTCTACGTGACCCATATTATCGATATCGTCGGCCACATCCGGTCGCGCAGAGGTGCTCGCAGCTGCAGAACCAGTCTGGCCATCGTTCTCGGGCGTAGAGAGACCGGTTACAGTGGTATTCTTACGACGCTGCTTTCGAGTATGTAGACCTCGTGCGCAGCGTTGCACATGTCTTTTGAGTACATCTCGACGCGAGACAGAAGCATCACATCTTTCACACGCATGAGGTCTTTCTTCTTCTGGTCCTGAAGGATGACCTGAACACGGTGAGTGACTGCACGCCTCTCAATCCTGGCTGTTCCACCTACGAGAGCGTTGATGTCGATCTAGATTCTCGCGCCTAGTGAAGACATCTGCACAATGTGGACAAGAGACGAAGTCGTAGGATTGGCCATCGTCCACCGCAAAGGAAGCTGTCCACTACAGCTGAGAGCTGATGGAGAAGAAAGGTGCCCGAGGAGCGCAGGCACGCCGGAGAGAAGTTGTCTTCACGCTTTGCCATGGCGGAATCAAGGAACTTTGCGGAGCTCCACCAGAATTTGAAACGCCTCATTGGCCGAATTCGCCCGGGATCGGCTGTATTCATGTGGTGGCCAATGCAGACGAAATATGTCTCGTTCAGAAAGCGAGTTGCTGTCGTTGAAGTAGATGGAGTTCGTTCGTTTAGTCGTTCGGTCGTTCGGTGTTCGAGTTTTAGAGCTACAAGTTCTCCTCTTCGTTCGTTCCTTGAACTTTCAACATCACTTTTCAGATCAGCTAGACAACACATCGGTCTCGCCATGGCGGTCCAAAACGACATCCCGAGTACGATCGATCTACCAGCGACCAGTATGAAGACCAAGACCCTGATATCGACCATCTCTATCGATGACAGTGCTTCCGACAGCAGCTCGAAAGTCGAATCTCCTATCAATGGCCAAACCACAGATGCCATCTCTTCACAACCAGCAGCAACGACCTACAGCATCCTAGAACAGCAGTCCCAGTCAACCAGGCCACTACGCGTAATAGCAATAGGCGCGGGAGCCTCAGCGCTCAACTTCGCCCACGAGGTTTCGTTGTCCGATCTGGACATATCACTAACTTGCTACGACAAGAATCCTTCCATTGGCGGCACTTGGTATGAGAATAGGTATCCCGGGTGTTCGTCTCGATCAGATCCGTTATATGACCAGTAATTAGCTTACCAAATATTCAGGCGCATGCGATATACCATCTGTCAACTATGAATACTCTTGGGCTCCAGCAGCATGGTCAACCTACTACTCCAGTGCACCAGAGATCTTGGCATACTTCAAGCGAGTGGTTGATGAGTACGGTCTGATGAAGTATGTGAAGTTATGCCATAGAGTTGTGGGGGCGGAGTGGCAAGAAGAGACTCAGGAGTGGGCTGTCAAAGTCGAGAATCTCAGCACCGGTGAAATCGTGGAAGATCGAGCCAACGTACTGATCAATGCTTCAGGTGTGTTGAACAAATGGAAGTGGCCTGCTATCCCAGGTCGCGAATCGTTCAAAGGAACGATGTTGCATAGTGCAAACTGGGACACTTCGTTCGATGTCAGAGGAAAGAGAGTCGCCGTCGTCGGAGGTGGAAGCAGCGCTGTTCAGATTGTGCCAAACTTGCAGCCACTGGCTGCTGGCATGACCTGCTTCCTGCGTTCATCGTCTTGGATCACAGCCGGATTTGGTCAGAGGTTTGCAGGACCGAATGGAACGAACTTCGAGTACTCGGAGGCGCAGAAAGAGATCTTCAAGAACGACCCAGTCAAGTATCTAAAGTACCGGAAGTGTATCGAGTCCGAGCTGAACGTGCGGTTCAAATTCATTCTCAATGGCAGCGTGGAGCAAGCCAATGCGAGAAAGTTTGCTGAGGAGGACATGCGCAGGCGTCTGGCGAAGAAGCCCGAAATTGCAGACGTACTTGTGCCGAAAGACTATGCTGTCGGTTGCAGAAGACCAACACCAGGAAATGGATATCTGGAAGCATTATGCGAGGACAATGTCGAAGTGGTGTCAGACAGTATCTCCGAGATCACAGCATCAGGTGTGAGAACTGTAGACGGCAAGGTGCACGAAGTCGACGCGATCATCTGCGCAACTGGTTCGATGTCTCCTGGAAGCCAGCATATCCAACAGTTGGCCGCGGCGGGCTTGAGTTGAGCGAAGCCTGGAAGGATAAGCCCAGCACATATCTTTCGATCACTGTGCCAGATTTCCCGAACTATCTCATCTTCAACGGTCCATACGGTCCATATGGACATGGCTCATTCCTGCCCATTACCGAGACTCTTGCAAAGCACTTCATGAAGATGCTTCGCAAGATGAGCGAGGAGAGAATAGCGTCTTTCGCACCAACGCAAGCAGCTGTCGACGACTTTGCAGAACACCGTAGGAAGTTCTTGCCTCGCACAGCCTGGACAAGTCCTTGTCGGTCCTGGTTCAAAGGTGGAACAGTGGATGGCGAAGTAATGATGTGGCCAGGTTCGAAATTGCACTTCTTCGAGACGATGAGGCAACCGAGGTGGGAAGATTATGAGCTGAGGCATCTTGAGTCGAATAGGTTTGCGTATCTGGGTAATGGCTTCGCGTCTAGAGAGACAGATGGCAAGGACTTGAGCTGGTATCTCGGATATTTGCCAGGAGTCGGTGATGAACAGCCGATCTTTACTGATGAGGATGTGAAGGAGTTCATAGCTGATGGTGTTGTCGGGTAGACTCCTGTATAGTATATGTCCTACGGTGCATCAGCCCGTAGCAGGGAGTGGCATATCAAGTTATCAACGCGTCCCGGATATAGATCGCGGCGCAAGCATCGCCAGTGTGCTTGAACGGGAATGCTATCTTGTGTCCCAAAGAGATCACTTCCGCCGTGCCGTGATCTTGATACGATGATTGCGCCAGATGATGTTTGTGTAAGAACGAAGATGCGAGGTGGCAGTGTTTTGATTCTTGTTCATGCCAAGGCTTGGTGCTTTGTGGTTCGCGTCTCTTCGCGTGCAAGACATCACCACTTCCTGATCTACCACGGTCTGTATATCATCGACGGTATGGCCACGAGACGGCCATTGGGTAAGCTGAATGCGTTCATCTGCTTCTCATGCTTGAGCAAAGCTAGTCGAGCAGGCCAAGTATCTCACAATGCTGCTTTCATATCTGCTTTGCGCAGCCTGTCTACACATCATGGCCAATGGAGGACCACATCTATGAGGAA
This sequence comes from Sphaerulina vaccinii, assembly GCA_022570795.1. Lineage (NCBI taxonomy): Eukaryota > Fungi > Ascomycota > Dothideomycetes > Mycosphaerellales > Mycosphaerellaceae > Sphaerulina > Sphaerulina vaccinii. Next base: position 120,128 of record JAKUDP010000017.1, read on the forward strand.
TCAGAGCGAATCGATTCGATCAGCACCGATACGACGCCAACGACGACATCTCCTGACCAGAGGAGGCACGCCGCCTACGACGCTCGAAGCACATGAAAAGCAGGTCAACCAGATATCAACTCGCGTTCGGGGCTTCTACGAACGCAAGGAGAAATTCCGCATCTTTCATGGCTCGACGAATAGTACGCGGAAGTCGGCTATGGGCAGAGATCCCAGGACAGTTGTGGATACCAGCAAGCTGAACCATGTGGTATCAGTCGATACAGAAAGGATGACTGCACTGGTTGAGCCAAATGTGCCCATGGATAGGCTTGTTGAGGAGACGCTCAAGTATGGACTGGTTCCACCTGTAGTCATGGAATTTCCTGTAAGCTGGGCGTACATGTTGACTGAAGACAAGAGCTGATCATGAGGTAGGGCATCACAGTCGGAGGCGGCTATTCAGGAACGTAAGTGGTTACCAGAAGGCAGTATATGGTTGTACTGTCATATTTCGCAAGAGCTATTTGCCAGCCCACTCGTCTTCTTGGTGACATGTTTGATACATCGGCTTACTTTCTAACAGAGCAGGCGAGTCGTCGTCCTTCAAGCACGGCTTCTTCGATCGAACTCTGAACAGTGTCGAAATGGTACTCGCTACGGGAGAAGTCGTGACCGCATCAGAAACAGAGAATCCAGATCTCTTCCACGGAGCTGCAGGCGCAGTAGGGACATTCGGAGTTACTACGATGGTCGAGCTCCAGTTGATCAAAGCGACGAAATATGTCGAGGCTACATACCACCCAGTCACCAGCATGGAAGAGGCCGCAGCAAAGCTGCTAGACTTCACATCACGACCCGATGATCTTGACTACATTGATGGCATCATGTACTCTCAAACGAGTGGGGCTATCGTTACTGGCCGTATGACAGATATTCCTTCTGCCGGAGTGTCAGAACAGCGATTCAGCGAGCCCAAGGATCCATGGTTCTACCTTCATGTCAAAGACCGTATTGCCAAAAATTCATCTACACCAACTTCAGATGCCATTCCACTGCCTGATTACCTCTTCCGCTACGACCGAGGCGGCTTCTGGGTCGGTGAAGGCGCGTTTGACTACTTCAAGTTTCCCTTCGCAAACTGGTCTCGGAGATGGCTCGACGACTTCTTACACACTCGCATGCTATACAATGCTCTTCACTCCTCTGGTCGTTCCGAGCAGATGATCATCCAAGATCTTGCACTTCCCTACGACAATGCTACTGAGTTCGTCCAGCGTATGGACGCAAAGCTTGGCATCTGGCCACTCTGGCTGTGCCCACTCAAGCAATCCCCTTACTCGACGATGCATCCACACTACAACGTGTATGAAGCGGATGGCAAGACGTTGAAGCCGATGCTGAACATTGGCTACTGGGGCAAAGCACCGCCTACATATGATGGATTCGTGGAGGCGAACAGGTTCATTGAAGCCACATTGCAAGACTTACGAGGCATGAAGTGGCTCTATGCGCAGACCTACTTCAATGAAGACGACTTCTGGAAAGACTTCAACAGAACTTGGTATGAGAAGCTTAGACACAAGTACTCTGCCACTACGCTGCCTACTGCTTGGGAAAAGGTACATGTCAACGTTGAGGCTGAGAAGAGCGCGAAGGCAAACAAGTCCTGGTCGCAGAGGTTTATGGAGAGCTGGCCTATGGCGGGATTTGTGGGGATCAGAAGGAGTATACAGAGTAAGGACTATGTAGAGGCAAGGAACGCGGCTTGGAAGGAGTGGGTGCCGAGAAAGTGAAGTAGCAATGGCAATTTCCATAAAGCTATCGCTATACAGAGCGCAGAGACATGAAATCAATGCTTAGAGGTACTTGTGAACGTTTCATCGCTTCACATCTGTGTGACTGCCTGAAAATGCTCGCAGACAATTCATCGTCGGCCTGTTTGACTCTGAAGACGGAGGTGAGGTAGGATTCTTGCGTGTACAGAATCCTAAAAATGAACATTTTCAAAATATCGTTAATTCCGATGATTTGGAATGCTGCTCTACACCTTGAGTTGATCAGCGCGTAACTTCTCAAACATCATTCTATCGATACAAAGCATAGAATGGCTTCATCGAAATGTCGAGGAATACACCTTATCGTCGTCCCGGAGGTTTCGGGCAACCCTAAGATATGTGCTAAGCAGGGGGCGGGGACAGCTCCTGATCACGCAAGAGCGATCTGTTCCTTCACCGTGACTTCGCCTCTGCCATAAACAACAACAACTCTTCTCACACCCAGAAGCTGCCAATCTTGCAATACTCTCCGGACATAGCTGTGGTTCCTGAGCCGAAGCGGTCCACCAGCAATGGCCAGGTCTCGGAAATGGACTCAGAAATGACGCGCAGGAACAGCTATTGCATTGGCTAGTTCAGGTACAGACAGAACCACTGCAAACCTTCCCCGCACCCCTCAGCAATCACAGGACGAGAAATGGACACACGGGATAGCTGTCAGAAACAACTGTCGACTCGCCTGTATGCGCGTCGCACGCCTTTCCGCGCTTCAGCACGCTCTGGCGAAGACATCCAGTCAGTCGAAGACCTCACGATCGGTCGTCAGCATCATGATGCTTGTTTGCAGGCTGTGCCTGCAGCTAAACGTCAGCATTATGGAACCCGCAAAATATGCCCTCCAATGCTAGAGCCACGTTGCTCTCTTCTGTCAGGGCATGGTTGGCCGTCGAGTCCCGATCCAACAATTATTGCTGCACCATGCGTTGCTGTGGGGACTAAGTCTGTCGACAACATTTCCATGCTTGAGAATCCTCATGATGCTCGCCCCATAGTACGACCTGCGACTGCTGCCATGGCCCCATGACGATGCAGGCCATTACCAATCGTACACAGAGGGTCTTGAAAGTGTCAGCATACTAGTCCGGAGGCCTAGTCCGCTAAGGACCAAGGTACCTGCGATCAAGTGCTTCTGCTAAGTGCCTACATCGAACAGCTCCTCTTATACCCTCTGGAACGAGATCACGCAATTCCTAGCATCCATTTCTACTACTGCATTACTTACGAAACAGCTATGGGTTCCATTCCAGACGCTGAGAAAACTTCTCGACCTGATATCATCGATATCAGAAGTGATGCCGCTGGCATTGAGCTGAAGCAGCTCATTCACGAGGGCTTGGATGCCGAAGATGGCACGAACGAGAAGACACTGCCAACGCTCTTGTTGTACGACAACAAAGGGCTAAAGCTGTTCGAACAGATCACCTATCTCGATGAATACTACCTGACTGGGGAGGAGATCGAGGTGCTCGAGAAGAATGCGGACCGCATTGCTGAGAGGATTCCCAACGATGCTCTGGTTGTCGAGCTTGGGAGCGGGTAGGACTCGTCCCATTCAGGCATCAGCCTGAGCTGTTCTCACTGACAGGACCAAATAGCAATCTGAGGAAAGTCAAGATTCTGCTGGACGCTCTCGACCGAGCAGGAAAGAGCATCGAATACTATGCCTTGGACCTGATGCAGTCGGAGCTCGAACGAACTTTAGCTGCTGTGCCTAAGCATGCCTTCCGCCACGTGAAGTGTTACGGCCTTTGGGGTACATATGATGATGGTCTCGAATGGCTCAAGCGAGCTGAGAATGCAGCACGACCGAAGACGATCCTCTCCTTGGGATCGAGCATTGGCAATTTCAACCGCGATGATGCCGTCGGATTCATTGCTCAATTTGCAGAAACGCTGAAGCCCACCGACTCCTTCATACTTGGCCTCGACGCCTGCCAGGATCACGATCGCGTGTATAGTGCATACAATGATCGCGATGACATAACCCACAACTTCACCATGAATGGCCTGCATCATGCGAATATTATCCTGGGCAAGAACGAATTTGTCATCGATGACTGGGAAGCAGTCGGCGAGTATGATAAGATTGGCGAGCGACACCGTGCCTACGTGGTACCCAAGCGAGATGTCGTCGTCGAAGGGGTCGCTGTCAAGAAAGGTGAAAGAGTTCGCATCGAAGAGAGCTACAAGTACAACCACAAGCAGTCGAGCCAACTCTGGTCGAATGCTGGAGTAATTGAAAGTGCTGGCTGGGCCAATCACAGTGGCAGCTATGGTGGGTCACTCCGGCGTTCCAGCTTTGTCACCACCCGTCCCCAATGTCCGGCCTATCCATAATCCATGACATCAGTTCGTGCCTTTACCAAAGAAGTCTTAGACTGACAACCATCTTCAGCCTTGCATATGCTCACGAGACCTGCAACAATGTATCCTACCAAGCCAGAAGCGTACGCTGCACATCCAGTGCCATCCATTCCAGAATGGGAACAATTATGGGCTGTTTGGGACAAAGTCACTCGACAGATGATCCCTGATGAAGAATTGCTGGAGAAGCCAATCAAGCTGAGGAATGCCTGCATATTCTACCTTGGCCACATTCCGACTTTCTTCGACATGAAGATTAACGAAGCCACTGGATTTGGCCTCACCGAGCCGAGCTATTTCACAAAGATATTCGAACGAGGCATTGATCCCGATGTGGACAATCCAGAGCAATGTCACGATCACAGTGAGATACCGGATGAATGGCCTGCACTCGAAACCATCCTGAAGTATCAGAATGATGTGCGCGATCGCGTCCGGGACCTGTATAAAAGCAACCGGGTCTATGAAGACAACTGGGCCGGTCGTGCCATGTGGCTCGGTTTCGAGCACGAAGTGATGCATTTGGAGACGCTGCTCTACATGGCACTGCAAAGCGACAAGACCCATCCGCCCGAGGGCACAGTCAAGGCAGACTTCGAACAACTAGCCGCGAAGGCTAAACGGGATGCTGTGCCGAACGAATGGTTCACTATTCCTGAGCAGACTGTCACCATCGGCTTGAACGACCCGGATACGCCAGAAGGACTTGTGAGGCACTTTGGCTGGGATGTCGAGAAGCCAGCTTATACCACAAAAGTGCACAGCTTCAAATCCGCTGCTAGACCCATCACTAACGAAGACTACGTGCGTTACATGGTTGCCAAGGACGTTGAACAGATTCCAGCTTCCTGGACTACCCAGAACAAGCGTGACAGTGGTATTAATGGTCATGCCAATGGAGTCACTAACGGCATCAATGGCCATGCCGGAGGTGACGCCACTCTCGACCATTTCCTCAGCGACAAGTTCGTCCGCACCTTCTACGGGTCTATTCCATTGAAGTACGCCCTGGACTGGCCTTGCTCCGCCTCCTACGACGAGCTCAATGGTTGTGCTATGTACATGGGAGGCCGCATCCCTACCATGGAGGAGACCCGCTCCATCCACGAGTATGCTGCCCACCTCAAGAAGAAAGAAGCAGACAAAGCGCAAGGCAAGACTATTCCAGCAGTCAACAGCCATCTCGTCAACGAGGGCGTCGAAGAGTCCCCGCCATCCAAGCCTGCCATCAATGGGCTCGGCAGTGATGCCGACCCATATAAGAGCAAAGAGCTCTTCGTCGATCTTGGTGATGCCAATGTTGGCTTCAAGCATTGGCATCCAATGCCAGTGACCCAGAATGGAAACAGACTTGCTGGTCTTGGTGAGATAGGTGGTCTGTGGGAGTGGACTAGCTCGGAGTTGAAGAAGAGAGATGGTTTCGAGCCGATGAAGCTATATCCCGCTTACAGTGCTGACTTCTATGATGGAAAGCATTATATTGTGCTTGGTGGATCTTGGGCTACTCATCCAAGATTCGCTGGACGGAAGTCTGTGTAAGTGATGTGATCATCAATCCTGTTCGATATACGGGAGGAAAGCTAATGTATAACAGCATCAACTGGTACCAGCGCAACTACCCATATGTATGGGCTGGCGCTCGCCTTGTCAAGGACAATTAGAAGAGAAACGACCTGCGAGGGTAACGATCTCGGATGATGAGATATGTTGCGAAATATCAAGAAAAAGTATGCACAATGTCATGGTGATTTGGCATCGGGTGAGAAATACATAAGCAATGTAGTGACAATTCACAGCCGTCTCAACACGGCCGACATCTTCAGCGCCTCTGTTGTCGATGTCTTTGCTCCTCAAAAGTTGTGGTCAAAAGTGAGCATGTTTCGACAGTGAAGTGAAGTTGACAGCACGAAAGTGTCGCGCTAACTTCCAGACCGTGGTTATCACATGCAAAGTGAAATTGAAAATCGCGTCGTCTCCCCTGCACAACGCGTACCCTTGTGCAACTGCGTACAAACGAACTCGTCACATTTGACGAACCATCCCTCTGGATGTGTAGCTGCATCTATCCGCTTCTCAATCTAGCCTCACCGACCTTCATCTCGAGACACCAGAGACATTCTGGCTTCATCTGCTTTGTGAGAGAAAGAAAGCCGATGGGCTTCAGCTACAAATTGAAGTAGTCTGAGACCCGTCACTCTACGAGAATTCATGCATGACGCTTCAGTTGTTACATAAACAACAAGAAACCTTGAAATCAACAACGGACCTCACCAAGACAACGACAACGCCGCACCTCAGCAACGCGTTCGTCCCGCACTCATTTTCAGACATCTTCCGCACACAAACCTGCTACCATCTGCAGTCACCCACCTCGACATTTTTTCGCACACTCCAAATTCAGACGGAGCGGCGACGGACTTTCAATCAAAGGTAATACTCACAGTCAGAACATGCAGACCTCGCTGCCTAGCATCGCCATCGCACCCACCCACGACAATAGTATTGTAGCTTCAGATAGAAGAACAGGCAGCACTCGAGAGGTCAACGAGCAGCAAAGGCGGATGAACGGCCGAGTGGAAGGACAAAGGACAACTCAAAGGAGAACAACAACACGTACCAGAAGACAGCAGAGATGGGGCAAGATCTCTACAAGTGGGACGAAGGCGGTGTCCTGAAGTAAGTCATCCTCCTCTTCAGACCAACACTGCCGACCTCGACTTCGCTGTCGGCGAGTATGCAGAACAGTATGCTGACCTCCGCAGACACCATTGCCCGATTTGCAGCCAGCCTCTCTCGCACGAGAAGTGTAGGACTACATGCCTCGGCAAGCATGTTGAGTGGTGCCACAGATATCACTCGTAAGTCAATGCCAGAACATACCACCAAACATGTCGAGGTGATCGCTGACAAGTCTCTTCCCACTTCTAGGCTCTTTCGCATGACATGGGCCACCCGCTGCAGCGCCTGCAAGAACTGTGACGAACAGCACGAGAAGCGCCATAGAGAGATCGCCGAGATGGTCCACGCAATCAAGAAGACCAGGATTGAAGGAGAGACTGTGTCCGCAGAGGTGCTGATGTCTCCGACCACGCCAATGACACCCACCTGCAGGACACCTTTGACAGCCAAAGCACTCAAGACGATCGACAGCCCGATGACACCAATCAATGGCATTCAGAAGACGACCAAGAAAGAGCGGAAGGCAGCAAAGAAGGTGGCCAAGGCAATGGACCGGGACAAGTTCGTGAACACGGCAGACATCCTTCTCGTTGCCAAAGTTCTTCATCCAGAGCCAGAGAAAGATGCGGACAATGCTGACGCGGACATCGAGGCCATGGCTGAAGACGAGGAGATCAAGCGAAATCTCAGGTTTAACTACAGCACTTGCAACACCAAGTCCATCCGGCAGAGCTACATCGACAAGGAACGTAGCGGTCAGCAGCAGCACCAGGTCCAGGATACTGACATCAACGCCATGCTCGAACAGTTCGAGATCGACGTCGATGCTGTCGGCAAGGAAGGCGAGCTCGTGAAGGAGTTGATCAAGGCCATCAAGGGTGACTTGCTCCATTTCCACGAAGAAGTCGAAAGTACTGCCAGGAACAAGGCAGGTTTCTGGCGCTGGGCCAACAAGAAGCACTATCGTGCTCTGATGGACCGAGGCAAAGATTGGGACGACAAGCACAAGCCAATGGAGAGTGGCGAGACTAGCGTCGTCGAGGAGCGTAGAGACAGTGCTACTGCTTCCGATCCAGAGGGCGAGGACCAAGCAAGCCCAACAAGCTCGCGCAGTGGCAGTATCGGTGTCCCCAGTCTGACGCACTCTTCTGGCACCAACAGTGATAGTACTGTTCTCACTGTACCATCGTCCTCGAAGCCAACTTCATCGGCCCAGAAGACGCCTGTCCTCAGTCTTACTATCCCATCGACTCCGGTGAAAGTGACCAAGTCAGCTCCAGTCGGCGATCCTGGTTGGACGAAAGTTGGTAAGAAGGTGCTGAGTGCACCACCAAAGGGCAAGATTACTTTGGCTGGAAATGGCGGTCTCAAGCACCTTCATCTGAAGCCAAAGGGCAAGTTCGGCGCGCTGTCGTGGGCTGATACCGCTAAGAGCAATTGATTGCGCACGGCTTCGCAGCGTACTGCTCAGGTATGAGCTTCTTGGACTGATTGGTCTCTTGGAAGGGCAATCAGATGGTAGTCGTCGCATGAGGTTTGGACGGATCAAAAACGCTGTTATGATAGAAAAGAAGGGATGGGCGAACGGCTACACAAGTAGCTACGCTCACAAGAGCACAAGAGGCAATCACAAAACGTCCTCTGGCAAGGACTACTGCGCATGGCACTTCCTCATCTTTCCCTCTGATGTCGTCCCTGCCGCGTGACGAAAGTGTGAGTCGTGGCTTCCTCGAAGATAGAGTTTCGGATAGATCTGCCGAAACGTCCGTGCCTCTATCGTAATCAGATCTTGATGAAGGCGAAAAAGATGAAATGACAAAGCTTCGCGTTCACTCAGAAACATCCCACTTCCGAACAGCATTTCTCGCCTTGCCCAAACACCAGGACGTTGGAAAGGAGAACCACATAACAATACATATATCGCAACACCTCAGAGGACTCCCACGAACACCGCCCACCATGTCGATGGAGATCGACTCCATCGCGCTCGAGCAGCGGCCGACTACGATGGCGACAGTGCTCTGCTACAACTGTGGCGCACCGATAGACGGCACACAAGCAGCAGGCGCACTATGTAATGACTGCCTCAAGACCACTGTCGACATCACATCCAGCATCGAGCGAGACGGCATACTACTCATGTGCAGAGATTGCGAAAGATGGCATTCGCCTCCAGCAACCTGGGTTGTCGCAGCGCCTGAGTCGAGAGAACTGCTTGCATTATGCCTACGGAAACTGAGAGGACTGCACAAGACGAGGATCATAGATGCGAGCTTCATCTGGACAGAACCGCATTCGAGGCGTGTAAAGGTGAAGATTACGGTACAGCAAGAGGCGATGCAAGGCACGATATTGCAGCAGACATTCGAGGTGGAGTTCACGCAGAACTATAAGCAGTGTCCTGACTGCGCAAAGTCATACACACACAACACATGGCGAGCCGTCGTGCAAGTGAGGCAGAAGGTCTCTCACAAGAGAACTTTCCTGTACTTGGAGCAGCTTATCCTGAAGCAGGGAGCGCACAACAACACAATCAACATCAAAGAAGTACCCAATGGTATCGATTTCTACTTTGCAGAACGGAACAGCGCCGAGAAGTTTGTGGATTTCCTGCAATCTGTTGTGCCTGTTACGACGAAGAAGGCACAAGAGCTGATTTCGATGGACACACACACCAGCGTGAAGAGCTACAAGTTCACGTTCTCAGTAAATCTTGTGCCTATCTGCAAGGACGATCTGGTTGCTCTCCCACCGAAGCTCGCGAAGTCCATTGGCAACATCTCTCCTCTGACACTGTGCTACCGCATCGGCACGTCAGTGAATCTCCTCGACCCGAACACGCTGCAGACGGCAGATCTCAGCACTCCCATCTACTGGCGAGAACCCTTCGCGCCACTTGCAGCTTCGAAGGACCTGATCGAGTTCGTGGTGATGGACATCGAGCCAACTGGACAGCGAAATGGTCGTTTCGAGCTCGCTGAAGCCACAGTGGTCCGCGCGTCTGACCTAGGCGTCAACGACAACACATATCTGATCCGCACACATCTTGGCAGCGTCCTCAACGCAGGCGATAGCGCGATGGGTTACCTCCTATCAGGCACACAATTCAACAACCCGAACTGGGAGGCACTCGAAGAATCAAAGAAGTACTCCGGCACAATACCTGATGTAATACTGGTCAAGAAGCACTACGAGCGTACCAAGAAGAAGAGTGGAAAGGGCCGTAACTGGAAGTTGAGAAGAATGGCTCGCGAGGAGAGTGAGATGAAGCCGAGGAAACAAGACCAGGATCGTGATGAGATTGATTACGAGCAGTTCTTGCAGGATCTTGAGCAAGATCCGGAGCTTAGAGGTAATCTCAATCTGTATAGGAACAGGGAGGCTGCTGCTGCGGCTGCTGCGGCGAGCGAGATGGAGACAGACGATGAGGATGATGATGGTCTGCAAATACCAATGGATCAGCTCATTGACGAGATGGAAGATATGACGATGGAAATGGAGGATGCGAGTGGGGAGGAAAGCGATGATGAGTAAAACAGAAGTGCTCGTGTTCAAGGCATTGTTGGTGTTATGTTTGGCGCTGGCGGGAGTTGTTGGCATGATGCTGTGAATGAGCATGAGAGCATACGGCACCGAGGTACGAGGAGATATCTCAGGGTACTGATAGCCCTATCGTGTTGAGGTGTAGTCACCTTGCGGCGAACAATCAAACGTTCGAAACTTGTGAAAGAGTATCTCATTTCACGAGCTGGACACCATGCTCGCACATCTCCAGACACAGCTTCAATTGCAATCATTGAACTCCTGGAGAGCAGACTTCTCCATCATGTGTTTCGATTCCACGCCGGTAGACCATACCACTCCCTCGACGTAGCTAGGTTGGCTGCGGTCGACATGTCTTGAGCCAAGAACATGCTTGCAATTCATCCCCTCATCCTAGCAATTGATCACACGAGCACTGTGGGTGATTTTCTTATCTCTTGCTGTATCGTGAAGTACCATCACCAGACTACTTGTCTTCCCATCTCTATCTCCCATACCAATCACCGTATCAAGATACTCATGTCTACCGCACTTGATGATCGGTACTTGTGATACTATGCAATGTGGATCACTCGACCTCGTGCATAAAGCACTATCTCCACTGACCACGATATGCCAAGTTGTGAAGAAGCCGGGCCAAGTCCTAGTCGGTATATGTACTGTACGTAGAGCGAGTGTCAACTTCCATGTCCAAGACAAGGATCCGTCTGCTTGTGCACAAACACAAATCACTTCACTTTTGGCGCGGTCATCATCATCCATTGTTGCTGCTAGTGACAGTCACCGGCGCCACCGGCTAGTTCTTGTCGTGTACCCTGATTAGTAGCGTGGTGGTCCCTACTCCACTTCACTCATCATTGCTACTCGTCGCTGTTGAGTTGAGTTGGCAGATACGGCATTGACTTGAGATACAATACACAAAGACGACGAGAACATTTGGTATTACACAGCAGCAGACGAACGAACAGCATACTGGGTTCATCAATTGCATGCGAAGACCAGATCCGCGTCCGCTCGCTTCTTCAGTCGCATACCACTTACGATCGAAAGCCCAATCGAGGCACGGATACAGCCTTCTGTCAGTTTCCGAGAAGAACTCGGTGTGACCAGCAAGAGAAAGAGAAAAAGAAAAAGGAAAAGGAAGGGCCATTGGCCACGTCACGGCGGCGTACAGTGGAACAGAAGCACGAACGAGTCGGATCGCATGTCTTCGTCACAAGACGCTGTAGCAGGCGCATCATCTCTTCCCTCGACAACGACAAATACATCAGAAGAGCCGAGCAAGCCTGTCGAGATGAGCACATTCAACGCTGCTAGTGAACGCGTGGAGATTGTGGGAGAACCTGGTAGAGACTTGGGGATTATCACACAGCCTGCCACGAGTACAGAAGCAGAACCAGTAACATCACAACCCTCAGCGCCCGCAGTAGCATCATCAGCACCCCAGGATAACCTCCGCAGAACGGAAACAGAACATCTCGGACCTGCCGTCGAGCACGATGTACCCATAGCTCCCACCACGACAGCCTCAGCCGGTCCTGTTCTAATGATTAGTCTCATGCTCATCACCGGCGCTCGACATCCTTACAAGATCGATGAGAAGTATCTCCGAAATCGCAAAGTCACAGCACAGAACTCAGCTGGAGAGTTCGACCCGAGAGAATTGAGTGGGTATCAGCTGAAAGAGCTCATATGGACGGATTGGCGTTCAGAATGGGAGCCACGACCCAGTAGTCCTGGGAGAATAAGATTGATTGTGATGGGAAGGATGATTGAGGATAAGGGGCTATTAAAAGGTGAGTCTTGCAGCATGCTCATCCTTGCCCAGTAATCAGTCACCGATGTTTACTGACATCACGACAGACTTGCCGTTCAATATCACAGCAACGAATGTCGTGCACATGACTGTCAAACCCGCCGATATCATCGATGAAGACGAAACCGCTAACGCGAAAGGTACTGGCAAAGTCGCCAGACAGCGAGAGTCAGAAGAGCAAGGTGCAGGGTGTAGATGTGTTATCTTATAGGATATGAGCCTCTTTTGGTAGATGGACCTTCCAGACCTTCATCGTTCAGGGTCTGAGGAGTGGTTATAAGCAGACGCATTCTTGATGGGCTTTTACTGGCGTTTAATGGGAAGCATAAGGGGAAAATGGACATTCGGATGTTCATAGGGCGTTCTTTTAGGTCTGTATCATAGACGGTGGTCAGGGCATGAGTGATGTGACTTACGCAGCGGTCCAATATATCAAGTACAACGTTTCCGTACGAGAGATCTCTCTCTCTCCACGGTCACGCACATCAGATTCAGGGGTGCGATGTTCTACACATGACTTGCTGAGGTTGTGTTGATACATTCAGTTTCATTTGGTAGTTATGCAGTTGTAGTAGCCATCTCGCCACTTCATGTGCCGAGATGGTAGTATACAGCGAAGCGTAGCCATTGACTCCTTCTATGCATGCAGTCTCCTCCGTAGCCATTCTATTTCGTCTGTCCTCATCGACAGCAGCCGCAGCAGAAGGTCATCAGCTAGACCTTCCAGCCTTACGACCCCTTCCAGTCATCATACAGCAGCATTATCCCATCACCCTTGCCTCTCAAGCCATGAATGCTCGAGAGATGCTGATACAATATGCCCATCTACCAAACATTCATCCTAAACCTCCCCTCCATCTCCGAATGGAAATCCACCGAATCCCTCAACTCCTCCCCAGAAAAGACATCCTCCCAACAAATCTCACAATCCCGTCCAGCCAGCACATCAGCATGAACTCCAGCCCCTCCAAATCCCCCAAGAATACTAGGTCTCCACTCCCCAGCTCTCACAATACTCAATTCCATCTGTCGCTTCACAGGTTCAGCAATACCGTATTGTTGACGTAAGAGATTGTATTTGAGGCTATCTTGTTGGTTTCGCCAGTTGGAAAGACGGTTCTCGAGGGGGTGGGCGGATTGGAGAGTTATTGCTGCGCCGGAAGATGTGGTTTTGGGGGCGGGAGTGGAGAGGCTGAGGTTTGAGCGGAGAGTGTCGTGGACGCCTGGGGCGGAGGGGGCGCCGATGTTGGCGTGGGAGTGGGAGGGGTTGTTGGAGGAGGGGACGATGCGGAGAGACTGGAGGTATATGGTTAGCTGGTGCTGTGAGAAGTGGGAGGTGAAGGAGGGTGGTTACAAACCATGGTCGTGGTGTTTGAGCGGCGCTCGGTGTTGTGTTTGATGTGTTGAGAGCGCTTTCGGAGTCTATGTCGATGTTGGTTTGGAGATTGGGTCCTGTTTCGGCGTTTGGCTTAGATGGATTTGGTGTCTGGATGGCGATGAGGTGGTGGTGTTTGATGTGTTTGAGTGAGCTTGATCTGGAGCTCAGCGCGAAGGCAGTCGCGACTGCATCACCAACGGGAAGGACGGGAAGCACCGCGATTTGCCGCCTCACTTCATGTCCGTTCGCCGACAAGGTTTCCTCCCAGCGACCTAAACATCTACCTATACTAGTCACAGGAACATGGTTTCAGCTTCAAGGTCTCCAAGCTAGGAGTCGAGATCGTGCTCAATGACACGCCGATTAAGCCCAAAGGCATTTCCCACGGCTACAGAAGTGCTCACCTCTGGATGTTTAACCCACAACCAGCTGATCGAGCCCGAAGACTGCTGTATGGGTGCAGGCCGTCAACGTGGAACTCGGTGAACTTTGATACAACGAAGAGATGGAGGCTTCAAGGGAGCCTACTGGATGGCGATCGAAAGTCTCACACCAAGGACAATCAATCAAGATCTATGCTGCGCTGGCTATGCTCTCATCCCACACCCTACCGATATGGTTGCCATAAATCCACTGCATATTACGACTGCCGGGATTGATCACTTTGTTTCTCACACGATCCTCTGCTGAAGGAGCCCCGATCTTTTGCAAGTTCAGCTCCTTCTGCCGCGCGGCCTCAGCGAGATGGGCATACATCTTCGAGTAGTACGGTAGTCGAATCTTGTTGAACTGGGGAAGTGCTTGGTGGATCTTGTTCCGACTTGCCTTGAGTGCCTGGGCCAAGATCCAGCCGTCTTCCATCGCGAAGCCTGCTCCAGACCCGAACGCCCCAGAAAGCGCATGAGAAGAGTCTCCCACAAGCACGATCTTATCATCCCAGGCAGTGAGATCGTCTAATTCGGGACCGGCAAAAGCAGCGAATTCTTTCCAGCCTCCCGGCGGCACCCTTCGCAAGGCCTCTCTGACTTGTGGCAGATATTCCTGATCACGGTCATCAGCACAGCTACTATTGCTTTCCTCATCTCGACTTACACCGAAGTGCGACTCCACGATATCATTGGCAACAGGCACGCCCCAGCTATGCTTATCGGCAGCATGTACAGCTGGATCTTGGTACGCTCTAGCTGCTATCTCCCACAAGCCTTCGCCAACTAGGGAGAAGTAGATATGTGTGGTCGGGCTATGCCACCAAGCAGTTGTATCAAACCTGGCGTCCAGATCCTTCACGGCGTCCCAAGGAAGTAATGTTCGCCAGATGGTCGTACCAGTGAAATTCAGCTCATAGTCTTCGAAAGCGGCATCTCGGACGACGCTTCGGACTCCATCAGCACCAACGACTAAGTCAGCAATGACTTCCGCACCATCCGCGAACGCCAAACGGATGCCATCGACCCCCAGGTCCTTGACCCCAACGATCTTCCTTCCTAGCTTAATCATACTATCAGGCACGTGTGACCGCAGAGCTGATTGCAGCTTCGCTCGCTGAGTGCGAATGGGCAGCCTTGCAGTATCCGGTTTCTTCTCCATTCTGGAGAGCTGTTCCCCAGTCGAGCCATTGCTGTAAAAGCGTCAGCGAGAGTGCTATATCAGCAGATCGTGCACTCACAGGTTGAGGACAGTCAGCGTGGGATAACCACTTGTCAGGCTATTGGCCACGCCAAGCAACTCAAGCACATTCCAGCTGTTTTGACCGATGCTTATACCTGCTCCAACTTCACGCAGCACTTTCGCCTGCTCGTACACTGTCACTTCGACATTCGGGATCTTGCTCAAGGCGAGCGCTGTCGCTAGTCCACCTGGTCCTGCTCCCACAATCGCAATGCGCAAGTTCGGGTATGTATCATCAATAGCCATCGTATTTCAGAAGTGAACTTCACTGAAGTGTGACATCGCAGTATCTCTAGCTATAGGCTCGCCAATATCATTGCCAGTATCCTGGTCACATTGCGCCATATCCTGGTCGATGATGTGCGCACCTTGCCGAGCCAATGATGCTATGGGACTGCTTATCGTCCACCAACGTATCAAGCAAGCAGTCTTTCTACTCCATACACTCCACTCCGATTCATACCCCAATACGTTCCCTGCTGAGGTCACTCTTTCCTGGCCGCACCACCAAGCTCCTGATCAGTCGAAGGGGTTGCCAAGTTCTGTCCATTGGTGAAGAATCGAGTCTGCTGACTACTAAGATGTCAGGAATGGTGAACGAAGAAGAAATGACGCTATGGCCACTTACCTTGCTACTGTCCTCCTGTGGAACCTCAGCCAGCCGCTTGCTAGCGTTGAGTCTGGTCTTCACTTTGAAGCCACCGCGTGGCTCCAGAAGTGAAAGTGAACGGTGTCCTGGTCTCCACTCCATCTCGATCATGGCCACCACTTTCTGGGAGCCCTCTGGCTCTGGCTCGTCCATATACCGCAACTCATCCCAGGCTGCCTTTCTTTTCTTCCAGTTGGACTTCCGAGTAGCAAGTTTCACTTCCGCTGCGGTACGGGTACGGGTCGAATATAGTGAAGTGATATTCTTGGATGGCATCTGAAGCTCCATTCGCTTAGTAGGATCTGAGAGTGTACCCCGAGCATAGAAGAGATGCAGGACAGCCTCAGCAGCGCGACGCCGAGAGGCTGAATAAGCCTGTATATAGTTCTAAAAGCATATCAGTAAGAGACGATGGAAGCAGATGAAGTATGGATGACTGCTCACATAGTCGGCCTGATCCATCTTGGATGTTGATGTTGCGAGTATGGTGATACTTGAAGGAAGGATAAGCAAGATATATGGTGCGAAGTGAGCATGTTGAGGAGCAGAAGTGAAACGAGGAATGGCGCGAAGTGAGCATATTGAGGAGCGGAAGTGAAACGAGGAAGTGAAATGTTCGTCGAGGGTGAACGAATGTATTGTGCTCATTTCATCAGGAACATTAAAGTATCCTGCGCAGCAAACAGGCAGATCACAACAGAAGGCGATCGAAGTGGTTTCTCAGTGCGACAGATGACTACCGAGCAAGCAACAAGCTATGGCGGCATGCTTCAACATGCTCAGCTATGCGAATCACGCGCTACGTCTGCGAGGTATGGTCAATCACACGAGCAATGCTGATGATGAAGCAGAGTGCCATGCTATACGCAAGTTGCGAGGACGTCCGCAATCTACTACATATCCATCATATCTATCCACCTAAGCACTACCCAACGACAGCCATCATGATGGCGTTCATCTCGATACTGGCCCTGCTCACTCTCCATCTGTCACTGTTCGGCTGCGTGAGCGAAGGCGCGACACTGCCAGCCTTTAATGGCACACGAAGTCATCATCCAGCGCCTCGCGGTGGCCACAAGTACAAGCTCGAGGACTACTTCCGTGTTGAGCTGAAAGATCCGAAGGCCCCAGGAAGCTGTCAGAAGTATGAAGAGAAGATGCGGGAGTCTTGGGACGAGACCATCGAGCTTTTGACTCTAGCCCGAGATCAGGCAAAGTTGTTGACTACCAAGAAGCCAGGCATCGAGAAGAAGCAAGAAGCTGCTGAGTGGGTGCGAATCGAACAGACATTTCGAGCACTGTGAGTATAACGGTCGCTCCAACTGTACCGGTCATCATACTCACACACTTGACAGGTTTGGCAGGTACGATGCGAAGCAGGCGCCAGATAAAGCAGGAAAGATCGTAACCCAAGCACAGCCGGTCTCCAGTATGCAAGCATCATAATCGTGTGACATGTACGAAACGTGGCTGACGCGATGTATAGATCAGTTCGAGAAGATGCTCGCAGTGCACCTCAAAGCTAAGAAGAAAGTATACCTACGTTGCGGCGCCGACTTCATTGTGTATGTAGGGCCTAACACGAAAGATCCAAGAGACGCTGGCACCAAAGAAGAGCATAAATGGCATACCTTTGCGAAACGTAAGCTGATATATTCTATCTTTACGCGAGGCTTTCAGCTGATCTATCACAGCTAGTAAAGCACAGGAACCATGTCCCAATGGCGCCTGGATCGCGAAAGGCGAACCCTGGGCCGACAGCTTCGTGGAGTGCGAGTACCGGAGACTAGCGCCAGGACTACAACCACCGTCGCGCTGGTGCCTGCCTTCGCACAAGGCGAAGACCACTTTACCGCCAGCTGCATCAATGCTTGTGTTCTGCCCATGGGCGTTGGACAAGGAGAAGTGGTCTATCAGTTCCATTGCTGCGAATGCTGGAACGCTCGCCAACTACGATAACTTCCTAGCATCGACTTGGGTGCACGAGCTGGGTCACTATGGCATGAATTGTAATTGTCAGGACAGTAGAATGGATTGAGCCGCACACTAACGCAGTACATAGGGGACGACGAGCCTGCTGTTGATGCCAAAGGCAACAGAATTCGGCCACTTGCTGGCAAGCCAGTCAACACATATGGTTGGGCATTGTCTGTCAATCTTGGTCAACACGACTCAGCTCGAGCAGTCGTCTCACCAGAAGCTATGTCGTACTTTGCCTCAGCCATATATCTCGATCAGTGGCACTGGGCAAGCGGAGCAGCGAAGAAGGAGCCCGAGAAGGATGATTTTGATGCGGTCAGACTTGGAGTGTGTCGTTGGAGTGTCCAGCAGCTAACAATGAACAGATCAAGGTGTATCAAAAGACCTTTGGGAAAGGTGTCGATTGGGCGAGTAGCAGTTCTGATAGCGAGGACAGCGATCCATTCGACTCACGACCTCATCATTCGCCGGTCGATTCGAGTGGTGATGAACTTTATGAAAGAAGGCGTCGGCGTGCAGTCTTCGTCTGAGCATCAACTTGACTGCATCAACTTGACTGCTCCCTTAGCAAGGCTGGAGGTGCAATGGCATGGCACGTAGTTCGTGCCTGGGTTATAATCATCATCAAGCATGATATTGCGAGCATTGCAGTGTGAGAAGAGAAATGGTGTCAGAAGTAAGCACTTAAGTAATTCATTAGTCAATCCCCTTGAAAATGTAACTCAAATCAAAATATTACTACGCGGAACTACGCGCTGCGCGTCCTCTACATACACTCTCAGCTACTGTTTCTCCAACGTATACACACTTACAATACCACAACAATGCTCGCCCTCCAACCCTCCAGCAAACAAACCGCCATAATCCCAAACCTCCTCCCATGCAAAATCGCCCACTCAGGTCCCATACCCACATCCCAACGCCATTGGAACCCCATACCAACAACCTCTTCCAAACCCGAACATCAGAATACACAAGAAGTACATTTCCGAGGACGAAAGCTCTGCTCCAAAATTGTAAAACTTCCAGAAGGATATACAGGCGTTATGGCGCAGAAGACAGAGCGTAAATTACCACAACAAGAACAGCAGGAGGAGCATGAAGAGGATGAGGAGCTAGTACAAGAGGTGAAAGTCTTAGAGACGACTGGAACGTTTGATGAGATTAATGTATGGGCTCATGAGGCAGTGCCGGAGGGAGAAGATGTTTATGTTAAGGGGATAGAGGAGTGGATTGGATTTGCTGAGAGTGTGAGTTCTACTGCTTCACATGAGCTGTGTAGACTTGAGACTGACGAGACTTATACAGATACACGCCTATGATGCGCCTGCAGCAGCGACATGAAGCGTGGTTGACGGTACGAATGATGAGAGGAAGACGAAGATACCCACTGTCACGCATAGTCTAAGTCTGACAGCACGCGCAAGCAAGCAGACTAGCAGAGACACTGAGACAAGGACATGATATGCAAGCCGGGTATATTATCGTTCTTTCCTTTCTTTTCTATGATGATTGAGCTACGCATACAGCTCGAGGACCGAGGCGAAAGTCCCAGCACGCGCCTTGTATGGTATCCGCCATGATGTTCATCACATCTCCGCCGCCATAGTCCCTGCAATGCTGCTGCTTCTGCCCGAAAGCTCTTTTTCTTCGTAGCACATGTCTGACAAGTGAGATCTGACTCAATTACAAGAAGTAGTCTGGCGTTCGGCGAGATACCATTGGCTCGCCCGCGCGTGGGCATGGGTCGAATTGTAGGCTGGGATAGAGGATCAGTGGGTGACATAGTCTGCGACCCGGGCGCAGATACGTACAAGGTGTACTTAAGATGTTCGTCAATCTCCATGATTGCTGCTTGATTTCCACATCGATAGCAGTAGTTAGGTGCTGTAGTCAAAATCAGTAAATGCCTCAAATGCAGCTCACGCAAGACACGCTCACCCGAGAATATCGTAACCACATTGCGATCCTGGCTCCAGTTGTATCCTTCCATAACCAGTTGATGCGCTCTTGCCACGAGTGTGAGCCCGTTGTTGTGGTTGAATGCTTCGCTAATGTCCTGTCCGAATGTGTACCCAGCACCTCTTGGGCTTATTCCCCATCCACATCTGTCATCTGGATCTGACCAGAGTAGATCACACATTGGACCCTCGTGGGGTACTTCTTGAATGCGATCGAGAGCTCGAATGTTATCCAGTGTATCGATACTAGGCGAAAGACCACCGTGCAAGCAGAAGATCTGGTTGTCGATCAATGCGGTAAGTGGGAGGTAGTCGAACAAGTCGGTGAAGAACTTCCAGACATTGGCGTTGCCATACTTGCGGAGGCACTCGTCGTAGAAGCCATAGACTTGCGTGATCTGACGTGACTCGTGGTTACCGCGCAGAATGGTGATGCGCTGAGGGTAGCGGATCTTGAGCGCGACCAGAAGGGTCACAGTCTCGACGGAAAAGTATCCACGATCAACGTAGTCACCCATGAAGAGGTAGTTGGTGTCTGGATTGGGGCCGCCAATCTTGAAGAGCTCCATCAGGTCGTGAAACTGGCCGTGGATATCGCCGCAGACTGTGACTGGGCATTTCACGGGCTGAACATTGGACTCGTCCTGGAGCACTTCTCGCGCTTTCTCGCATAATCGCCTGACATCGTCCTCGGCCAGCTGTTTGCAGGTCATGAGCGACTCGATCCAACCATCGAGAGTCGGTATTGTCGGCGGGTCGATTGGCGTGCCCAAGCTATGCTCAATCTTGCCCGCGTCCTCCATTGCCGTATCGCCCATCACGGGCTGCTGCCTCAGTGCGGCAGCCTCCGCCATCTTTGCGGTTACAATGCGGTCGGCGGTGCTGTCAGTGGAGCTGGCGAGCGGTGGTGTTCAGACACAGGAGGAGCTGTGCCTTAATGGTGGGACTGGGCGCAACGTGGTGAGGTGGGTTCGTCTTGAGGTGAGGAAGTGACGTTCGCGTGGGATCAGGTCAGCTTTGGCAATCGTGTCGTGGAACTCGTGAGCAGATGTTGCGCGTATTCTGTATGTCGTGGTTTTGTCTTTGATGCTGCGAGGTTCCAAAACAACAGAGATGTTTCAAACGTCAGAGGCAGGAACGGGACTTGGCGTTTGACACGCGACAGCCCAGAATGCAGAACAGCACAACATTGGCTATCAGGACACGATTACACGACTCGAAGAATGGTCGAAGAGAACACGATCAATCAGTTATGCAATGTCTACTATATGTAGAAGTGTTGAACCGAAGCAAGCTGCGAACCACCAAGCCGTCACTACGAACTTTGAACCACCCCACTCTCCTGTGTGCTGAGAACGATGAGCCTGCACATTACGACCGCAAGTTTAGCTCACTACAAACGCTTGTATCAGCACATCAATACTTCCTGCCCTTGCCCTTGCCGCGAGTACCAGGTAGACCTGGAAATGCGTCCTCTTCTTCCGCAGACTGCTTACTCTGCTCTTCTGCCAGGCTCAACTGAATGGCGAAGTCCAGATCATTCATTTCTGCAGCTTGACTTGAGCCCACCAATGCTGGTGAGGGTCTGGGAGACGTCTGCGTAGATGGTGCCCGCTTGTTCTTTGGTTTCGCGTGCCTGATCGGGATATCGTAGCCCGCAGGTGGCGAGGCGGCCAGGCTCTGGCGAATTGCTTCAGCAATGTCTGCGTCCAGTTCGTCTTCCGTCTTTGGGGTAGCCTGACGTGGAGAGGGACTCCGTGCCGGAGTGAGATCAACACTGTGATCAGTGCTACTAGCTGCGACGCTGTGAGATGCACTGGTATCAGAGGCCCGTCGAGCATGGTCCTGCTCAAACTGTTCTTGCGACAGCATTGCAGCATACGCGATCATCTCTTCTTCGCTTCCATCCAGTAGCTCTGTGCCGAAGCGCCCAGCAAAGCGCTGAGAGTCCTTGCTGCGTTGTTGTTTCTCACGATGAAGCTCGAATTGCTCTGACTCGATATAGTTCTTGAGGTTGCTACGAGTAGCACCCGAGAAACGTTCCGTGGCAGCATTGCTTCCGCGTTCCGAGCGCCTCAGTCGCCGTTTGTTTGACTTGTACTGGTCTGCGGCAGAGGAGCTATAGGCCCAGTACAGCAAATGCGTACCCAGAGACACGATACCGCGCAAGACAGTCGGATCCGGGTCGAGTGCGATAGCACCTGCTGCGAACAGGTTGATGCCGACACCCTGTGGACTAGCCTGAGCCTGGAGCAACCTGCGACGTGCACGAGAAGAGAACTTGGAGTTGAGTGTGCGAATAGGCTGCATATCCGACGCGAGCACGTCCCAAGCCTGCACGAGACCATCGTTACCACCATGCACTAAGCACAGAGACGAAAGAGCCAAGCAAGAGATCTCGGGAGAATCAGTGTGTATGATGCGCAAAGGGTCGATCGTGTTGATCGAGTCCACTGATCGCGATGTAGGTGCGCGCATGTCCCACAGCATGACAGTACCAAGCTTGGTACCAATAGCGAACAAGCGAGCTCGTTGACCCGGCACATCTGATGGTGAAGCGGCAGTGTCTGAGCCTGACATTGGGGTGTACGAGGGTGATGAGGTTGTAGACTTGCCAGAGAAGCCAAGTAGTGGATCCTCAGATGTAGTCTGAGTGGCGAAGGTAGACTGGTCAACGGTCGTAGCCAGTATCTCAACGTGCTTGATACCATTGAAGGAGTAGTCTGTAGTTCGCCACTCCTCAGTCATCGGCCTAGGTGTAGTAGCTCCATCAAAGTCATCATGGCCCAGAGAGTCGCCAAGACGATCGAAAGAGAAGCCTGCAACAGGTGCGGTGACTGGCGATGCAGACCCTCCAAACAAGGATGGTGGTGTAGAAGCCTCAGTGCTGGTAGCAGTCAAAGGTGGTGTTGTTGGCGTCTGCGAGACGGAGTGGTCTTGGACTCGACGACGACTGTAGCGCTTCACGCTGGCAAAGCTGTCCTCTTCCAGTCCGCATTCGAAGACAATGATATTCTCGCCGGAGTTGTTGCCATCATCACCAGCAAAGTCGACCTCAAGCTTGCGACGCATGTCCCAGCCTGAGCATAAACGCTGAAAGTCCTTGGGTTTCCGTCCAACAAAGGCCTCGATTTCATGAGTTTCAGCCGACACTTGTGCAGCGCTCAAGCACATCCCATTCCAGGAAGAACGTGGCGAGTAGCTGCCGTCAACGCTTGCGTCTGCGTATGGATACAGTTTAGCAATCCGTCTACTTGGCTCCACGGCATTCCAGTACACGGTGCGGCCAGTCTGCCACGCCATACGTTCTATGCCCTCATCGTCAAGTCGAGTGCCGCGCTCAAGATGCGGACGTTTGGGAAACTTGGTCGAATAGAAGACCTCACCCAGGGCATTCAGCACTACAGCCCAGATCCGATTTTGTGCCATACGCTTCAAGCTGTATTCGTTGTCGATGGCGACTGCGATGATTGGCACTCCGGGACTAAGGACCCAGCGAGCCGTCATCTCGCCACGATTGAACCTCTGATTACGAGTGCTGCCGCTGCTTGAAGCACCGAGACTGTATGCCGTGAGTACGCCGAGTGAAGAGCCAGAGAGGAGCCCGATCAGCCCGTCAGTGAGACTAGGCACGGCTGAGGACTTTGCAATCCACACTGCAGTGACGGCCTCGTTGGTTGAGGCGATCTTGGGGATACCAAGCTCACGTGCGACCATGGCAGAAGAGAACGTCAGGAAGCGGCCACGCATCTCTTCCGTGGAGCGATAGTATATCATGCCGCCTGGAGAGCCTTCGCCGACAATCATGCCGTATGGCTGACTGACGCCCATCGAATTTGGTACACCGACCACCTCGCCTGGACCGAGTCCATATTGTGCGTCTCCTGGAAAGCGGTCGGCAAATTGTGGGAACATTTGAGGATCTGAAAGACCCCAGCTATCGACCTTCGCCGCGGTCGGATCACTGCTAGTGGCAGTGCCAAACTCATCGGCGCCATGCGCGAAGCGAGGAAGTTTTTTGTTTGACACAGATCCGAAGGTTGCATGAATGTGATTGATCGTCGTGTAGAGCTGCGAGTTGTACATGACCGTGGGAGCAACAGTCTGAGTCCGAGTAGCATGAGAATTGGCAGCCTGCACCGGCTTGCCACGAGACAAAGATCGCAACAGCCGAGTTCGCATGATGTACTCGCTTCGCCATGATGCCAATGGTGTAAGACGCGTAAAAGCGCGTCGTTCGGACTTGATCACAGTCGGAGAATCGCTGTCATCGTCAAGTAAGTCTGCGTTGATAGAGTCCGGCCCAGGAAAGAAGTGTGAAAACGCGGTTCGCCATGCATGGGGGCCTGTGACTAGATCATGAAAGCGCTTCGAGACAAGCGAAACAGATGCAAGATCGTTGGGTGCAAGTCGCGCCAATGCGTGTGTCAAGACCTCTGCGCAATGTCAGTAAGGTCCATCTTCCACACGCGGTATCCTCAATCACTTACCGTTTGGCAAGTCCTGTATAGGAGAGCGCTTATCACCGGGACTTCGTGGTTTCTTGATAACCTCAAATACAGGTCCCTCTCTTTTCCTTACAGGTGGTGTAGATGCCTGTTCATATTCCAAGATTCGGTTGCGCGCCGGAGGCGACGGGGTGTTTCTCGCATTCAATCGCTCGAAAGAATTCGTACTGTCTGCGCCATCATCTGCGCTTTCTTGCAGTGATGCTGCGGGCGCAGCGTCGAGGGCTGACTGCTCCTCTCCGATTGTCGTCTCTGCACCAGCGGGTGGCAGAGCGACTGCGGGATGGTCATCGTGAAGGAAGCCATGCTGGGAGGTCGAAGAACTTTGTTCGGTGGAAGTCTGGATCGTGGCTGTTGGAAGTGGTGTGGGCTCTGGAAGCATAAAACGTGTGGAGGTGGTAGCGGAGTATCGAAGGACTGAGCCAGTGATGGTTCAGTCGAGGCGCTGGTAGACTTGCGAGTGCGTGTGGCGTGTGGTTGTCGTGTCGAGAGGGCAGAGATGAGATCGGAAGTGTTAACGTTTGCGTGAGAATCTGGCCTCAGGCATGACAAAGGTGGCAAAAACTGGTGACTTCGAATTGCTCCTTTCACGAACAACATCATCTTCATCATGTCTTCTTTCTTCGACGCAGCAGCCTCTGTTGACGGCAATTGAGAGTGTATATGAAGGCGCCATAGCATCACGTCTCCACTGCGCACTTGAACTCACAAGCACAGCGATGTAGGGGTGACGATATCAAGACATGAAGCTACAGAAATAGTTGCATTGAGGTCTGCTAGCATACACATGACCGGCACATGGTGATTAGAGCCTAAGGACCGATGCTCCATGCAAGTTTCTCCATTCTCACGAGTCTCTAATCGCTAGGTAGACAAATCAACGAGCAAGCTGAATTCCATCGCAGCATTTGTCTCCAACACCAAAACCACTGCGCAAGGTCACCCGTTTTCAAATCGTATCAAACCACCCTCTGATCGCAGACCCGTCTCCTCCCATTCCTAGTCTTTCTGCCAAGCCGCCTTCGTGGGCTTAGGAGCCTCCATCCAGAACGCTCCACTCGAGTAATCAACAACGGTTTGATGATTTATCACACCCTGAATTGGTGGCGGCACCATGGCCACACCCACCCAGCCCTCCTCCCAGCCAGCATCCCAGTCTGCAGGTGGTCTCGCTGGCTCACCTGGGTCCAACCCTTCTTTCATGCACCAGCACTCCTTTCCTCCAGCAGGCCACCAAGGATTATTGGCTAGCAGGCGACAACGCTTAGCAGGATGACTGGCTCGGCATGGTTCGTCGATGCGTTCCTGGCGGTAGAAGGCCGCTTCTGGCTTGGGGGCAGCGGTCACAACAACCCCAACGACGGTGGGCGTAGGAAGAATCTGAGTGACAGTTATGTCCGGAGTCGGAGTCGGTGTGTACATGATGGTCGTGGGTGTAGGTGTCACGAATATGGTCGTAGTTGCTTCGACGTCTCGCCTGTCCTCTAGCTTATCTTTTGCTTGCTCGTGGCTCGTGGCGAAGACGCCGTGGGTTGCATAGGCAGCTAATGCTGCAGCTGATAAGATCTTCATAGTGCTGCTGTCGATTAGATCGTAAATGGTTGATGTTGGTGTGGATGTTGAAAGTATAGAATATTTCAGATAAGTGCTGAAGCGAAATATCTATTCGCAAGGCAGCTGGCCTGAAATAATTATGGAGCGTAGCCTTTATATCAAGTTTGGTACTGGGTTGTCGAGAAGCGTGGTGATGGCCTTACTTCTGCTTGGTCTGCCAGGTGGCTTGTCCCAGACTTTGATATTTCTGCTATGAAGGTGTTGACTTCGTGGTTCGGGTATCTATCGTCTATTCCTGGTGCACTACCTGATCTTTAACCCGCATCTTGCTTTTCTCACTTCATGATGTCGTCTCGGTCTCGTCTTGCTCATAGCCTTCTGTCTTGATGTCGTTCAAGCCAAGGTCCTCTTCTTCCTCGTGTGACCTGGTGTAGTCCTCGAGCTCTAGCTTTGGGTCAGGCTCGGGCGCAGTCAAACTTTGCACGTACGAGCCAGCGAGAGGATCCTCAAGCACCAGTGTGAACTCTTTGCGACCCTCAATGGCATCGCCAAGGGACGTGAAGAAGTCGTACCATTGCTTCTTGCTGTCAGATGCCATAGAATCGCCAGCCCCTTCAGGTAGGTCAGCGTCGCCGTCCTCAAGCCCGAAGGCCTGTGCTCGCAAGTCTTTGCGGATGTTGCTCATGATGCCTTCCACAGTCGTGAAGCGACCACCCATAGTGCCTGGCTCCACGCGCAATTGTAGCTCTGGGCAGCTCAGCGCGGCACTCTCGCTCTTCAAGATATCTCTAGCCAGATCTTCTTTCGTGCTGACCTTCAGAGTGATCTTGCGTCCTTTCTCTGGCACTTCACCCCCCGTCTTGACCTCGTTACTTCGGTAGCCACATGATTCGCAGACTGTCGACATCAATACAACCTGCTTGAAGAATGGAATGTTGACCATCTTCATGTTCGTAGCGCAGGGTCTTGTACATCCTGGACATGACGCTGGGAAGCTGTATACTTGGTTCTCCACAATGTCCTCTTCCTCCTGGTCAACGTTGTTCGCCTGTACTGCTCCAGGAGTGTCACCGCCGACCAGGCCTTCTGCGTGGTACTCAGGTCGTATCGAGGTTTCTGGTGCTTCAGTCCCAGGTGCTGGTAGATCATCGCCAAGACCAAGCGTTGCATTCTGTGCTGCCGTTCGAATGTACTCGCTCTTTGCCCATTTTCCTGCTGCATCACCTGGCCTTGGCTCTATCGTGCTGTTGCCAGTGGGATCATCCACTGATATCATGAAAGGGTATTTCTGTCCATTGAGCATGTACTCCATAGATCGAATGATCTCTGCAACCTTTGCGCCCACTTCAGGCATTTGTTGCATGCGCGCCTCTTGATGTGACTCCAGATCATCTTTGACTGCTCGGATTATGCCCTCCACGTTCGAGTACTGGCCCTTGCCCGGCGGAATCTCCAGGTCGATATCCTCTATCCTGAAAGAGCATACGTCGCTCTTCACCACATTGCGCTGCAAGTCCTCCTCCTTCTCTACTCGTAAAGCGTACTTCGCACCCTTGGGCTGAATCTGACCGGCAGATTGGATCTCGTTGTTCTGGAACCCGCACTTCTCGCAGCTGAAGGACATGATGACAATTTCCCGGAAGAAAGGAATCCTCGTGAGCAAAAGTCTGGTTACACCATCTTCGTGGCAGTTCATGCACAGGCTCTCAATCTCGTCAACCACTTTCTGGTCGTCGTTGTTACTCGACAATTCCTCTGCTCTGCGGCCCATGTCCTCAAAGAGATCCTTGGCCAAGGAAGGCTGTCCGCCGTTGGTCTGCGCCATGTCTGTTGCTTGTGGAAGTCCCATGATGCGTTTTCGTGTGAGTCGTGTTATGTTCACAGAAAGAAATCAAAGTTTTGTCAGCGCCGTGCGACCAGTGACGCAAAGAACCCTGCAATCGATAACAGTCAACGGTCACTAGCGCCGTTTCCGCCGACATCAGATGAGGCTTCTCTTCTCCTCTCCTTCCACGGCGACATCGAGACATGGGAGCACTTCGTACTCGTCTCTGAGACGCGCTCAAATGGCTCAGTACTGCCGTCTGCTACTTGTCGACTCAGCTTGTGCGGAGGTCCGGAAGCAAGGCACACATTGCAAGGGCTCTCGCGCGCTCATGCAGGTCTCCTACCGTATGCGAGAAAGCCGTTTGCGCTGTTCCAGCAGGTATTTCTGCAGCTTGACGAACGATGAGATCTCCATATGGTGAGACTCTCGATGGCAATTCTGTGTGGTCCACGAGGTAAGCATAAAGTTCAGCATGAGCAGGGAGTGTGTGGATTGGCATCAGAGAGCTCTTGCCTGCCAGTCCTTTGTCTACCCAGTGGAGGTAGTCGTAGATGGACAAGCTTCAAACGGGAATGTGCGACCTCAGTCCGTAAGTGCCACTGTCCTTGCTCGATACTTAACCACTACAGTAAACACACAAACACCACCATTCTCCGCCACCACGCTCACTACGAGCTCACCACACAACCAAGACTCATATCTTCAAGAAATCCATACAACCGTCAAGAATGAAGCTGATCGCCCTTCTCATCGCCTTCATCGGCTTCGGCGCCGCCGCTCTCAATGTCACTTCTCCCCAGTTCTACCTGAAGGTGGACTCGCAGTCTCGAACCAGCCAGTTCAACGGTAAGCTTCGACATCCCGCGCTCGGGTGCTCAGACTGTGTACTGACAGAAATACAGACCTCTACATGTCCTCCTATCACACCGGTGCTGGCCTCAACGATGTCGTCTTCTCCGCCGGCTCTCCAGGCACAGTAGGAGTTGTGAAGGGCTTCTTCAACGCCACAAACGTCACCGGCAGCGACAATCTCCTGTTCGATCTCGGCAACGACTTTGCTTGGGGCCTCAAGATGATTCCAAACGCTCAGTTCTACACTGCCTGGCAGCCAGTCGAGCTTGATGCAGGTGTTAGTGGCAGTGACATGGACGTTTCCGGCTTCTTCGTCAACAGTACTGGCTTGCAGTGGAACAGTACTGACTTTGGTGGCTGGCTCAGTAAGTCTCTTATCTCTGTGAGCTGTCGTCGACTAGGCATCTGAAATCAGGAAAGGGCGGCTTTCAGAACCCAAGACAGATGCTGACCTGCAATAGTCTGCGACTGGTGGCACGGCGCTCCCCAGCTCTTCTTCCGCATCTCGTCGCGCGCCAAGTCTTGGTACCCAGCACCATCCAGCTGTGGCGATGTCTATCTGGTTCCAGAGTACGTCTAGGGGAACGATACTGCTGCGGCTGGTGGCCTCTCCTGCACAGGATAGCATACTGGTGCATTTACAATGACGCGGGCATTGAAGAAAGGGACGATAGACACCGAGAAAGCACTGTTGATAAGTTGTAGCATTATAGTGGAATGGCTACTACTTCTTCCCTCAACTACGTGCCAATCCTCTACCGCCCGAAACAACCTGTGCACCTTAAAGCCAAGACGGCTTGCAAAGTAAGCTGCTAATCACGCCAAGACTACCATAGGTTGTGAGTGAATGAGCTCGAAAGGGTAGTCAGTCTGTGCACCTTGGCACCAAAATACACCTCATAGCTTCTTCACCTACACACAAACACCAACTTCCAACACCTGCCTCGGTTTTCATCACCACGCTCTGTCGCAAGAGGCCATGGCTCGAAAGAACGAACTCGACATGGTCGCGCTGGACGCACGCATCGGAGGCATAGCGCAAGAACTACAAGACATGATCCTCGACTGCACTCTTACCAGCAGCGTGCCAGCAATATACCCCAACCAGTATCTGATCGTGGTCGACAAGGAGTACCGGCCACCATGGCAACTCCAGCTGAACGCGAGAAGCCGAAAAGTATTTGCCAATTGGTACTACAAACATCACATATTCCGAGTGGACACAGGTGCGATGGAAGAGGACGTTCGATGGCTGCAATCACTAGGTGCACAAGACCAAGCGACAATACCCGACATCCGCATAGGCAGTTTCCGTTCCGCCGCATACACGCCTATGCAAATGAAGCACATGCTTAGACGTGACCCGAACTGGTCCAGGCAATGTCTGGTCAAACGCAAGAAAATGCTACAGGACGTTGAGCATTACCTCGCAGAGAAGAAATTCGCTTTTCGAGGTGGCGTCTTGAGGGCTTGCTGTCGCATCCTAGGGAAAGAATTCAGCGTGACGAGGATTTGGCTCAGCGCAGACGAGATGGAGAGGACGCTCCAGCAGTAAGCATACTTTCAAGAGTCGTTGCACTAGCAGAGACTAACAGGGCACTGACAGGTACGATGCCAAAGGCTATGTCTCAGCTATCGTATGATGAAGGCTCTGATCGCAGGATTGCAACCACACGCGCCAGATTCCAGGCCAGACAAGGTGGATTCGAGAGCCAAGCGATGGAGGAGCATTATTCTGACCAGGTTGGAGGGGCAAAACCTGCTCGAACCCACTTCGCCATGGCATGAGAAGTGGAGTGCTTCCAGAACCAAGAATAAGAGCTGTGATATCTTGAGGTTGATATGGAGTAGCACGGTCAAAGCAATTCAGTAGAGAAGCAGTATTCAATTCTATGCTTGGCTCTGCAACTTATTGTTGCCCCAATCGCAACGTATTGGCTCAGCGCCTGTCTTTCCGTCATTCTCCAACATGTGTGCTAATCGTACCGCTGTGCTTTTTCAATCCTCCTCACACTCCTATTTCCAATACCATCCTTACTTCGACCTTCGAGCTAGTAGCTTGGTCATCGCCACTCGACGGAGTCGTGTGTCGCCTTATATCCAGCAGTCGTACCCTTCATGCTTCATGACCTCAGCCACGATAGCATCCGCATCTGCGTCTGCCGGCATCTTGCGGTCGCCTCGCGGGGGCATCAGAGGCTGCCATTGTTCAGTCATCTCATATGTTCCTCCTGACCATGGCTTCTCCAGTAGACTGTCTCCGAAGAAGCGCAACGCAGCCGATGGCAGGTGCAAGCCCTGCAACGCTAGTACGATCTTCGCAAGCTCGGTGGGCAGATCTGTATGACCGGATTGGTATGAGCCCCAACCTTGGGCCCCAGCAAGATAGGGACCGCGAGCGAGGAGTTGTGATGTCCCAACCTGGTCAGGGCAGAATCCCTCAACAACAGTCATCGTGACTTTCTTGAGATTCGGCAGCTGACGCGTTAGTCGTGGAAGAGCTCTTTGCGCAGCGTAAAGTTGTGCTGGGTATGACACCCCGGATTGGAAAGACAGGAAAGCGCTGAAATGAATGGCGTTGATGTGCTTGCTCCATGGCTTGAGGTGGAGGGCGTAGAGAAGTTGACTCGGGCTCGAAGCAGAAGGAAATCGTACTGTCGAGACAATTTCGGAAGATCTTAGAATTGACTTCTCGACGCGCTCAGTGAGGTCGTCCGTGGGTACTGCCGACGACTTGTCCGGGGGTGCTGCCGAAGCCTCGACCCACGACGGGTGCACCAGCTGTAGCCCATTGACGTAGCTTATCATCCGGCCAGTGTCGCAAGCCACGCGGCCCACCAGGATTGCTCTGGCCAAGATAGTGAGTGGCGCTTCCGGAGAAATGGTGAGTGGTGCGTCCAGAGATGAAGCCTCAACGTCGAGGCGCAAGCGCAATGGCAAGGTGGCCTCGAAGATCTTGTCACCTAGCTCCTCCGGCAGGGCTATAATGTGTCTTAGAATCTGGGAGCGCGCTTCCCTCATGCGGTCCAACAGCTCTGAGTCACTAGGCACTGAAGTCACGGGCATGGCGCCTTTCTTTCCGTCGAGAGCGACGTGTTTGTCTTGAAAAATGACTTCGTCCTGGATTGAGGGAAGTTGTGCCATGGCATCGTCGATTCTCCAGTAATTATCACTTGTTGGTATTCGAGGTACGACGCGTTTGTTCTCGATGGTGTCGGTCTTGCTTTCGAGGTGACGGCGAAGGCCAGGAAATCCAGTCTCCATCTCGGCGAGCGCGTCTAGAGGTACTTGTTCGAACTTCTCCAGACCAAGGTCGGCCATGGTAATGTCGATGTCCATCTTCTCCGATGCTTGGAGTCTTGATGTTCGCAAAGATGTGAAGTTGTTGGAGAGAAGGAAGTCGGATGTTTGGTGGGAGAGGCGCGAGCTTCACTTGGTGTCCAGCTCAATCAGTTCCCTGAATCCTCAAGCTCTTCGGGCTGTTCACTAATGGCGAACGTCCAGTACTCTCTGGACGGCTTCCCGGCGGCTTCGAGTTCTGTCTGGACACTCAGTGCCACGATTGCAGGTCGTGTGGAAGGAAAGATACTGGTCTTTTGGATGATAGACTTGCCAAAGTCTGACTCCTTGCTGACACGACTCTTCACATCTGTTCTCGCCCTTGGGATTCGATGATCTCATGCAGTAAGGAGACCTGCCATATGATGTTACAGTTTGAACTTGAATCGTGATACTGTACTGT
Source organism: Sphaerulina vaccinii (assembly GCA_022570795.1). NCBI lineage: Eukaryota > Fungi > Ascomycota > Dothideomycetes > Mycosphaerellales > Mycosphaerellaceae > Sphaerulina > Sphaerulina vaccinii. The sequence continues at coordinate 152,467 of JAKUDP010000017.1, forward strand.
TACATGCCAACACACTCTTGGCCCAACCACTACCTGTGTGGTCTTCGGCCTTCCAGAGAGTCTATAGCGTATCCAAGCTCATTAACGCCCCTTCGTGCACATTCTCAAGGCTCGCCGGCCGAGAACGTGATGTCCTTTTCGTAACGCCGTGATATGCCAGCTTAGTCCTGTAAGCCGATGCAAGTCTATCGATAGAACTCCCCGCGTTTGACGTTGACTCCATACTCTCCCACAGCCATTCCTAGATCTTCCATAGTAAGAACTGTCCGGCCTTGACCTCCGCTTGCTCCACCACCACCGTATCCTGCTCTCGGCCCACCTAGAGGTGCAGCCTTTCCTGTCGCATCCTTCTTGCCTTTTCCTGCTGCTTCGTCCCCTGCTCCACCGGGTAGCCCAAAACCAGCTGCACCTCCCAAACCAGTAAGAGGGTTGTTTGACGTGGTGTTTGTGCTTCGTATCCGCGAGTACTGGTATGCGTCTGCTGCTATGTCGGCAATGAATTTCTGCGTTGCGAGGGCTAGTAGTCGAGCTAGCTTGCGGTCAGTCTCAGGTGGTGGAGGAAGGCCGGCCACTGTCAGGTAGTAGTCTGTCACGGCGTCTGGAATCAGCGGCGCGTAGTCGTCCATCTTGCCCATGAACTCGCGCAAACTCGTGTCCTTCTTCACAGGTATGCGCGGTTCCTCAGGAGCCTTCAATCCATTGGTGTGTTCAGCTGTCGCAGGTTGCGCTTGTGATTGTGATGCCGAAGCAGCTACATCGTTTGCACCGTCCATACTGTTGGTCATTGCAGTGTCTTGGGTGGTAATCTCGGCGTCGAGGTCGAGCTCCTGTCGTGCATCAAGTGCGGTATCGTCGCTTCCAGATTGAGGCTGTGTCGTTGAAGTGGAGGGAGCTGCGGCGACTGCAGTGGCCGAGGTTGAAGATTCTGCTGCGTTCGAAGTCGCGTTGGCTGCAAGTGAGCTCGAGGCGGCGGTTGGATCAGGTTTGGCGTCTGTGTTGCTGTCTGCCATGCTTGCGGTGGTTGTGGCTGCTGCCGTGCAACTTCACTTGCAGCTGAAGGTGAAGCACGTGAAGCTGGCAATTCACTCAGCTCGATACAGCTAGTTGAATTCGAAGAAGTGGAGTTCGATCGCGTCGTTGCGGTATCGATGCTGGCGCTGCTCGTTGGTCTCGTTGATAGTCGCTGGCACGCGGGTAGTGTAGGTGAAGTGAGGGCTTCACACCAACAGCGGTCCCGCTGCCGTCTCCCGCTGCCGCTGATTCCCTTCTCTTCCGCCGAGAGCAAGATATGAGTTAGATATCGCATTCTATCAGACTTGAACTGTCTACTTCTTATTCTGCTTGTTCTTCTCAGGTGTGCCCAGGTTCAAGACTTCCAGGTCGTCGTGGTATTGGGATCTCAGCCACGATCAAAGTCTGCTGAGGAAGTGGGTACTGACGACCAATATCACTTGGGTCGCTACCTCCCAGCTACAACGTGGTGCCTGCGCTTATACTGAGACGAGGAAAAGGATGAGAGTGGCAGTACCTCACTGATACCATCTTCACGCCTGAATGATTGCTACACATTCGATACGATACACAGTGCTCCTCGTGCCACCTACCATGATGGACGCGATACTCAAATCTAAACGGCAGCATTGCTCCCATCACGACTCTACCACGGGTCTCGCACACGTGCTCTCGTGGTATTTCGAGATTGCTGCGAATTGTGAGCCATGAGAAGGACAGACCTGTTACACTGGAACCGCGATCCGGTGTTTGAGCGTAAGCTGCCACCATCTCGCGTGCAATACACATGTAATGCTGGAAGTCGACACACGCCATCACCTGGCCACTAAACCACTTGATGACCTCCTCAGTATCTGCATGCGGGAGCACGGTATAGTGTCGCGAGGTATTGACGAATCGAAGGAGAGCTTTGTGCCGATAGCAGAATTCAGCTGGCTGCTCCATTGCTTGACCCTACACCCAAACATGGCTTATTGCTAGATTTCGAAGGCCGGATATCTCCTCCGAGTACTGGTTCATTGGCTCTGCACCACGCCTGGCAGTGCAGTAACTTGCAGCTCGATGGCCACAGATGATACCGGGCTTGTTCAACTCCGAACTGCTCCCAACGAGCGTGTTCCCTCGACAAAGGCACCACAATCACTAGCAAGATACTATGGTACTCACTGGACTGCGTTGTCTAGCTTCGTCGCATCTCATATACCGTCCTTCGAAGGATCACTTTGCCCTCAAATTCGTGGCCGAATCCTTCTGCCCTAAGCCCAGTAACCCGACGGCCCTTGCCTTAGAGCATCCGGACTCAGCCTTTAGCGTACCAGGGGCAATAGCCTGTGGAATGGTCAAGGACAATGTTGTTGAGCTCGACGACTACTTTACCAAGTGCTAGGATCACTGAACGCAAGCATGCAATGGCTCTGCGACACCGCATCGACGGTACTTGAGAAGTCTTTGGATCTACTGACTAGGACGGTGAAGCGGTCCGGTCTACACGAAATCGCGAACTTTGACACTACTGCTAGTGGAACGAGCATGCCTATCTGGCCATGTGCACGGCACGCCAGTTCGTGCATGCATGACACCACGTTCAGTGACAGCCTAGGGCAAGGACTTCCTAAGAGGGTTCGAGCAGTCAATCTGTGCGCACAAACTGCAAGGTAGCCTTGCAGGTGTACCTCGCAGTAGCCTTGCAGGTGTACCTCGCAGTATCGGGAAGCTGTCATTAGTGCATCGAACCAAATGCTATTGACACACACACCTTCAAGTGGACTCGGCGAGGTCTTCGGACGAACCACCGACGTAGGATTGGACTACAGCACGATTAGAAGCTCGGACGTACTCCTCCGCACAAATCCTACCTCCATTGGCCCAAGTTCTGGGACTGATCAGGCCTCTGGTTAGGAAAACATCATCCAAGACTCACAATATGACGCCCGGTACTGCATGTGGACTCCAGTGCCTGGTATGAATAAAGCATGCGCGAACATATTAAAACTATTCTGCCAGATTGCACTACGGTTCGCGTTCTGAGATTCTACAGACCTTATTTGCTCGCATAATGCTCTCGCTTGCTGCATAATCAGGAAACAGTGAACGGGCGCACGAACCAACACTTCAATGCAGGACACCATCCAGCTTGAAAGCTCTAGAGCCAATTTAACAGGTAAGCCCTGGCTCCTCCTTCACGGGAAGGATTCCGGATGCGGCTACGATTGGACTTCGACAACTGCTCCAAGTTCCTCCGTTGTAGGGCTTCACGAGACCTTTGGCAGGACCATCTCCTTGGTCGTCCGGTCATGTGTTCTGTGTCTTTGGCATACACTGGTCCGGAACCGAGTGGCTCGCTGTCAGGCAACATGTGGTATGAGGAGTAAGTGAAGAAACTTCCATTCAGTATAACGTGCCACAGCAGCCTCATCACTCACCAAGTCCCACCATCTCGAGCGCAGAGCGATTTATCCATCTAACAACGAACGTATTGGGCAGCATTCGTCACGTTTGTTCACCAGGTCTGGCATGTCGATCCAGCTATTGATGGCACAAAAGTCCGCAGGTGATGCGACCAGTGGATCTCGAAGAAGCAATGGTGTTGCAACTAGCGCGACGTATGTTCATCTTCTCTTCGTCTTGCAAAGCTCGTCGTGCCTGGTGTTGATGCTCCGATGCGATGAGCACATATTGCGTGAGTCACTTGAATGACTGACACTCCTAGTAGCAATGGCCTTCCGCCGCTGGTAACATCACAGCCCAGCGTCTACCAGCCCACAAGTCCAGGATCTATACAGGAGTACACGACCCAGCTCGCATACCTGCATGAGCAAAATCGACGGCGGCAAGCGGCACAAGACCAATATCAACCTCACTCAGAGCCACACAGTCCAGTGAGGCCGCGTTCTGTAGGCGATCCCAGACTCTGGTCCCTTCGCACGTATAGTGACAGCGAACAGCGCGGAAGTGTTAGTGCGCATCCGGTTGACGAGACGGTCGACTCGATACAGCAATACCAGCGGATGCTGCTGATCGAGCGACAACGTCGGATCCAGGAGATGGAAGAGGACCGCCGCACACGGAGCCGTGATGGCGAGCGCAGATGACTGGTACAAAGACACGACTTCACGCAGCAATGACCGAAAAGCAAGCATACAGCGATGGCGTACCTGGTGCTCCTGGTTTCTACTTGTGGCGACGCACTAACGAATTGACTATACTGCTCTTCGCGCATATGTAGCATGTATCGCACTACCGAATACAGATATCCTCTGTCACAGTACCCGCTGACTCGGCCGGTGTCCATACACATGTTTGCCGTACAGGCTGCCACAGCATACTCTGGTGGTAGGGCGCTGTACCTGTGGAAAGCGCTCTAGTTACCACTTCTAACCACAAGCAATACGAACACTTGTTCACGTACTTCATAAAACTTAATAGGACCATACAAGCAGGACATCCCAGACGTAACACGTTGAGATCAGGGACTCGCGAGACACATACCAGCAGCACCGTGCATGCAAACCTACCGAGAACACACAAGCACAACGAAGGACCGGTGAGTCGATCATTAAGACGAAAGGCAAGTGAACACGACAAGTTCCTGTCGTACAAGTTTGCTGTCTGCTACACAACTCGACTTGGCTGTGCGACCGAACGAAACGAAGCTTGTCACCATCATACTCATTCGCGTTGAGCTCCGGCCAACTCCTGTTCGCGAGTCCTCATAACCTCAACTGCAGCAATGGTTCATAATCTAGATCCCAGAAATATGGAACGTGTCGACGATATGGAGGACAAGAACGAGAAATTGCCCTCGCGCGATAACGTACATGCCGGAGTAGGCCAGGATGACAAGGCTCCCAAAAAGCTGTGGTTGACAAGAGCTTCACTACCCGCGGAGGGCATGCCGTTGCGCTTACTGCCACCTCCGGTCACTGGCGCTGCTTCCCATACATCACTCGCAGAGAAGAATGAACATGACCATATCAAGCACACCAAACTGAGGTCAATGTGCTCTGTCTCGACTGATATTCGTCCTGATGATGATCAACGCGAATGTGGTGTGCGAATGGGGAACAAGATTCGCAGGGATGACTTGCTCGCCAAATGGCTCGAGATCGAGAACTCGGCGGCTGCCCTTGTGAGAAATGAGCGAAGACGTGGCTTAGTCTTGAGTGAGCACGAAGAACCACAAGACTTCATACACTCTGCAGCTGAAGCGAGGTTGTGGTATCTGATGGCCGCGAGGAGAGCTGGCCGCCCAGGAACCATCATTTCAGACGAGCTTCTTACCGAAGAGGCGATACAGCAGCTACGGCAGTGGGGGAGGAGAATAAAAGAAGAGGCATCTTCAAGATATACGGATGCGAGAAGGGAGGCGGCCCAAGTGATAGGATTGATCCAGACTACGATCGAGGAGTCGGTCTCTGAGGGTTGTAAGAAGGACGGTTTGCAAGAGTATCGATCATGTATGAGTGCGCACCAGCAGCAGGCTCTCAACGCTGAATGTAAGAAGGAATCGCCGTCTAGGCCAGTGTTGGGAACTTGTAACCGAGCAGATTCGATGTCTCCTGAAGAAGCTGAACACGTTCTTGAGCAAGACTACTCAATGCAGTATGGGACAATGCAGGAACTCATTGCGAGAGCTCAAATGAAGGAGAATCCACGGGACTACTCAATGCTACTACGACACTGCCAGAGACAGGCCGGAGCTTCCTACCGCGGACGTGAGGGCTACGTCATGAAAGTTACCTCTGCACCAACAGGCCTTTCATATCGTTGGACTGGCGATGGGAAAGAGGGTGACATGTCACTTGATATGGTTCGAGGATTCCTGAGGCTGTCTCCAAGGTCTACCGAGCAAGAGGTACATGAAGCAGCGACTTTCGCCACTGTCATCCCACATATTGTCCATGTATATTCCTGGGATATGGAAGCGCTCATCTGCCAATGTTCCAATAACTTGGCAATGGAGGACAGTGATTACATTGGCAAGCACTACTACTACACTCAGATGGACCGAGTGCGTAGCGGAGCTATAACTACCAGGCCTGCAAGAGAGGACGAGGATTTTGCTGCTCTGTGCAACACATGCATGGTCCCATATGAGCTGTATTTGGCGAGGGTTCTGTTAGATGAGCGTGCACGTCTTCAGGCTGAGTTTGGCTTGACTGTGGAGTACTTCGTCAAGTGACTGCTCTCACAATCTCTTGCAGTCACTGCTACTCGGCAAGTCGGTCGACCACATCTCCACAAAGCTTTCGTCCGGGTATCAGAGAGTTGGCCTATGAAGAGAGGTACCCGCAACCTGGCAGCGATTGAGTGGGCGTGCAGATGATTGGTGATTGCAATGTCAAATGTCATAATGAGTGAACACTTCTTCGTGTCGAATGTGAGCTTTTGCTTAGGGTGTGTCTCGAGCTTCTTGTTTTCGATCGACAGGCCATGTATCATACACATGTAGCATCTCCGAAGAATATGTCGACATGTCGTCGTGATAAGCAGCGAAGGCGATCGTCATGGCTAGGTCCTCGTTACACAGATTGACGGGTTCTCGTGTCCGATCTTCCATTGCAGCGGGGCTGCATCGGAGCACTTGACGCGCCATTTCCGGAAAAGCAGGCATTATCTGGTGCTGACGAACTTCGATCTGTATTGTTTAGGTGATGTCCGCTAGATATGATGTTCGTATAGGCGCGTGGGGGTGTTCTACTTCTTGAAGTCTTGGAGTGGACTATTGACATGTGCGGGGGTAGAGCTTTGAGGCGAGATCCTGGTCAATATGCAGACGGGAAGACAAGCTGCATCAATAGTTCGCGTCTATTGGAATGAACTTTGCCATTTCGTGACGCTCGACCATGTTGTTGAGTGAGGCAAAAGTGAATGCTTGCAATCCGAGTTCGTCGCGTCGAAGGTGGAGCGCAGCAATGCATGTAATCGTTCAAGTTTCGCCTGTACTTTTGTTATCACTCATTGAATTTGGCCAATTCAGGCAATCGCATTGTGCATAGTCGTGTCACCTCACTCCCAGCGGAATTGTGAGCGCATCTGATATGCACGTCATGCTCTCGCCGGTAGTTCAGTGACCCAGCATAATGGTAAGGCATTGTATGTGGATACCAAGCGAGAACTGGTGCATGTATTGGGTACTCGGGCGAGATCTGATGAGCAGATGTGTGGAGCAACATCCCAGAAGCAGTCCATTTCCATCGTGATCCCTTGTCGATGGTCGGACATCTGAATCTGCGCATCTCTATTGCTTCAGGAGGTCCACTGGTGCTTCAAAGGTCATGACAGGATCTCAGCGCCTATCTCTATCGTGAGAGCAATCAGATGTTCGATTCCAATCAGAATATCGTGTGATGCGCAGCTCGTATCTCAGATGTAGAACTAGAAAGTGTCAGTGTTCGGGAGAGGCTTCTGGTGCCCTGAACGCCATCATGATATCCTTCCTGCAATCAGTGCAATGCACATGCAGAGGCTGAATCCTGACACGCAAGCCGCGCCTAGCCCCCTGCCATGATGATAGCAGTCGACAGCTTGGCAGCCACTTTGGGCGCGCTGTACCTGGTCGTGAAGGTCTGTAGTGGAGGTCTTGTTTCCAGTTTTGTCGGAAAGGTCACGGAGAAGTTACTCTGCTGGAGATGTTCGGTCCAGCATCTTGTCCCTGGAGCACGACAATCGTTCATGTGAGAGCAGGGAGAGTTTTGAGAGGCCCTGCAGTCGAGACGCCGTTACCCCTAGGCCGAGCGGTTCTTGTGCGCCCACAGAAAGTCGAGGCGGGAGAGCTTGTGAAAGTTGAGGCTATGGCTGATCTCTTCCGCGTTTTGCTGTTCATCTTGGCTGTCTCCATGCATGACTCTGGGGTGTAAGCACAAGAGATTGAAGTTCGCAAAGGTGGCCATTGTGACCACCGGCACTCAGCCTGACGAGTCTGGGCAAGCATGTGAAGAGGCTCTTCTTGTAACGTTTCAGGTGATGTCTCCGGATGTGTGAAGAGTGTTGATAGGTTGAAGTCGCGAAGGCTCTCTATTTCGCGTGGCAATAGAGTTTGTCTAGCGTCCGTGTGCTTGGATCCCCGGAGACAGCCGCCGCGTTGATCTCCGCCTCATCCCCATTTTTGGCGATCAGAATCCTTCCGGTCACATCACATCGAGTACTTGTTATCTACAGCCATTCGCAGCAGGAGACGAGGGTGCTGGTGTAATTTGAACAGTACAGCACGGAGCTGTTCACAAGCTTATCCGGCGGACACTGCAGAAAGCATCTTCAAGCCCGCGTACAGAACCGTAAGGGACATGAAGCTCGGCACAAGAAGAGGCGTTCTCACCGTTCTGGCACTTCTACTGAGCACATTCTCACTTACTCTTTCGTGAGAGACAGTCGGTGTCGCCAAGGAAGAGAGAAGATACTGCTCACTGTGTAGCAAACCGGCACGACGACGAACATAATCAGTCTCGGACTGAACACATAACCTCAACTTCCACCTGGAAGCTCTCGACTCGACCCGCGATGACAGGCAGGGACGCTAGTACCTGTCAGGATTGAACCAGAGGAACCTCTGTGCCGCCAGTGCACGAACTCGGCCCGTCCTCTCAATCATGAGCGCTCCGAATGTTCACAGGTACGTGTGTACTCTTCTACGAACATCCAATGCCACCACTCGTTCTCCATGAGATGGCATTGCGTCCACCGAGGGCCGCCTCGAGGGCACCACCGAGCCCACTAGCTAACCATGACTTTTTCGACACTCACAGGCGATCACTTCGCGATGTTACTAGGTCGCTCCAGACCCACTTCACTACTGGACCCAAGGTTCCTACGAGTCTGCCCTCTGACAGCCGACGCTTGCTGCAATCCTTCATCGACGAACACGATGGCGAAATTGATCACGAGGAGGCGACCCGAGCCAACTTTGAGCTCAAGTCGTTCTGGGACAGGAACATCATGGGGCAGACATCCAGGTTGGGAGCCTTTGTGGGAGTAGTGAGAGAGCTGCGGCCTGCTCTGGTCAGCGAAGATGATATACTGGAGTGGTATCAACTGGCAGCACGGCCTGTGATCAATGCGGCCGGTTATAAGAAAGCTGCTGTCGAAGATGCGCAGGAGTTCATTACGAGCATCATGATATACGACGAAGACGAGCCCAATGCCAACCAGCGAGAACGAACATCGAATCGCATATGTGCCGATCTGCTAAATATCTATTTGTCAAGGACGCGAGGCTTGAACGAAGATGATCAATTCATTGCACCTGAGGTTGCTGCGATTGCTCAGCAGGTGGAAACGGTGCTCATCAACTTCGGGAAGAAGATGCCCAGACGTCTGTTTCACGCCTTGGACGATTTGGTGGTGAAGGCAGATTCGCGATTGCAGGGATTGACCTTGCTCAGCACATTCCTTCGACATCAAGCAGCACACTTGTACCAGGTCATACATACACCGCTCCTCGACAATTTGCTTAAGTGCCTGATGAACGACACGTCCACGACTGTGCTCTGTGTAGCACTCACGTCGCTCATCATGCTACTTCCGCACGTTCCTGGCTCCTTGCCTCAGCGCTTACCAAGACTCTTTCTTATCTACAGTCGACTGCTGTGCTGGGAACGCTTCTCTGCTCTGAGCGACGAAGCTCAGAAAAGCCTGGTCACGGACGATCGCATCTCGTCCAGTCCCTATGATCACGGCGATGTAGGGATCGATGCAGCCTGGGAGAAGTGCCGGCCAAAACAGGGAATTGTTGAAGCCACAACACCTGAACTCAAAACATACTTCACCTACTTGTATGGGCTCTATCCCCTCAACTTCATGAGCTATATCCGCAAGCCAAGAAAGTACTTGAAGAACGTGGACTTCCCTGGCGCCGATGAGTTTGACCTGGATCAGACTGTCATTCGAAGCAGAAGTGATCAATTCCGACAAGTACACCTACTGCACCCGAACTTCTATAACTCGACAATCGAGGAAGAGCTTATTGACGTGAAATGGCCAAAGATGGACGCGGCAGATGTGGTCGCGGACTGTCACGCACTTGCAATGGACAGCTTGAGGTCATCTCTCGTCAGCCCTGGACCTCCGCCGACCGGCAAGCTTCCTGCGTTGCCGCCCTTGCCACCTATTCCCCAGAGCAATACTGGCTCGGTATCGCCTGCGGTCAGTCACAACAGCCTGAGGTCTGGCAACAGCTGGCGAGACACGCAGTCAACAGCATTCGACCCAGATAGCCCTGTGCTAGGTCCTGCAGACAGTGCTGAGCTCCTCCGACCCAGAAGTAAGGGTATCGATCAGATTCGCGCTTCGCTCACTTCTCCCTCCGACGAGTTTCCGCCGCCTACAATGAACTTGACCAACATTCAAGCACCTCCGGAGAAGCACGATCTACCACAGACTAACCTGGCTTATCTTCAACGCGAGTTGACTTTAATGCGCAGCGACCTCAACTTCGAACGTTGGCACAAGGCACAGTTCTCGCAGCACATTGGCCAGCTGATGCGAAAGAATGTGAGAGACGCCACCGTAGAGGCGGAGCACCTGAATCTGCTGAATGCGAATCGTGCACTCAAGCAACAGCTCGAGCAAGTCCGCAGCGCACGCGAGGCTACCATTAAAGATTCAACCCTTACTCGAAAGCAGGCCAACAACTTGGAGGTCAACATGACCGAGCGATTCAACAAACTGAAGAAGGAACAGGAGACGTGGGCTGCTGATGCAGAAGAGCTTCGCAAGCTTCGAGCTGAGATGAAGACCTACCGGGATCTACTTAGCGAGTCAGAGGCGCGAGAGTTGAGAACTTCGCATGACCTGGAGATGGCCAAGCGTGACCTGGAACATGTGAAGCAGCTCGAACAGCAGCTTGACGAAGCGCGGCATAAAGTCAAGAAGCTTGAGTACCGCGAATGGGACTTTGAGCAGGGCAAGCGTGACCAAGAATTCCTGGTGAGCGAGAAGGAGACCTTGCAGATGAGAGTCCGGCGACAGGAGCAAGATCTGGAGCGTACCAAGCGTATGTACAGCGATCGCATTGCCGAACTTGAGGCTGGCATGGGCTCGAGGACCAGCTTCGAACGCTCGCCGACGTCGCTGGGCATGGCGCCAGAATCTTCCACATCGCACGCTGCCACACTCCGAGAGCTTGACGACACGAGAGCCAGACTAACACAGCTGAAGAAGACCCACTCAAAGCTGCTCGAGCGCTTCACAGATATGGAGCTAGAGTACCATTCTGTAAAGACTCAGCTGGCTCGGGTCTATGGGGAGGATGACTCCAGCTACGTCGATGCCGCGATCAGTGGCAGCAATGGCATGGGCAGCGCGAGGGACTCTACCATCATGTCTGGCGGTCTACCTGGCATACCTGGAAGCCGACCAGGCGTGATCGAGAGCTTCTACGATGTGGCTAGTGAATATGCTCCATCCGAGTTCAACTTGACAAGTGTCAGTAGGAGCGACCCGACACCCAGGAACAACGGTCGTGGCTTTCCGATCTCGCCAATATCTCCTCCGCGGACTGAAGTGTCTGTTGACAGAACCGCCGGTCTAACATGGAAGCCATCGACCTCTCGAACACAAAAGAGCGGAGAGAGCGATCGCGATCCCTCTCTCGTGTACAATAAGACTGCGCCACTTGGTTCGGATGAGCGAAGTGTAGTCAGCGGCGGAAGCGAGCCTAAGAAAGCGAAGATCGACCCTAAGAGTGAGGTCCGCGTTTATGGCCGTGGTGAGTCGAAGATGGATACTGGATCACAGAACAGTATACTAACAGCCTTTAGGTGGTGCCCAGAACATAAAGCTTAAGACGAAAGAGGAACAACAAAAGAAGGCCGAGAAGAAGAACGGATTCGGGAGCCGTCTTGGAAAAGGACTGGGCTTGACTGGATGATGATTTGGACATAAGTGCTTGTACAGATACTTGCTACATATGGGAGGGTCGAGTAGTTTACAGAACTGCGGAAAAGGACAAGCATTTGGATACTGCTGCGGAAAAGGCTAAGCGTGCCGTTTGGGAAGGCTTACTTGACTGGATGTCAAAGACGGCCAGATTGTTTGCACATACCCCAGAAGATACGACCGCGCGCGCATGGCGCTGACGATTTTACGTTCACGTATATAAGAGCTGCTAGTGGAGTCGCTAAGGATCTACGATCAAGACTAGCACAACATCGTGGTGTACCTTCGAATTGTGCACGAGACTCTAGAGATTGGACTCATCATGCTTTGTACCTTCCTCTCACCTGCCTTATCTGTGATGCCAATGTAATGAGCTGTCAGTGTATGGAGATCAGCCGTTTTATGTGTGACGACTGTCGATCAGCTGAAGTCTAAGTGCACCTCACTCCTTGTGTGCTCAGACTGGAGCCATGTCTTGTTGCTGACTCGTGCGACGAGAACTATAGCACGTCTCACAGCTAGACAGCGGGTATAAGACTCGCATCGTCGAGTCTCTTCTCTGAGATAGATAAAATATCTCAACCACTCGAATCCGTGGAAGAGTCGACGACAGGCTCCCATAGCCGATCCGCAAGCCCAGCGTCCTCCGGATCCGGGTACTGCTGTAACAGCATCGCGACCGGTCCCCCTATCTCCATAAACTCTGCACACCTCTTCAAACACATAGAGACCGCATTCAGCTCTGCATGTTGTCTGCCCCAACAGCTGAACACCAGGCGCATGCCATCATCGAAGTCGTCTAAGTCGAAGCTCCACTCCGTCACTTTCTGCGACTTCGGGCGCCTCAAATCATTTTGAAGAAAGTCGTCAAGACTTCCCGTTGATCTGTTCATCCAAGGAAAGTCAATTCTGACCATTTGCAGATTTGGACCTTGAAATGCACTTAGGCTCCTCGCAGCGTCTTCGAGGTACATTAAGCCGGTGCCACAGTGGACTTCGAGTAGGACGAGGCAGTCCGGTAGTATAGCCTCCGCGCGAAAGTCAGACCAGCTCTGAGGCCCGAGTAGAAGCTGAGCATCAATCTTCAAAGTGTGAAGTCGACGAAAGCGATGGAAACTTTCGATTGATGGCTCGTCCATCCAGGCCAATCCGTCATCGATTCGATTTGTCAGGGAAAGACATTCGAGGCTCCTCGCTTGCCGACTCAGCGCACCTGAGAGCGTCTTGACATTGACGTACAGATAGAGATCCTGATCCGGATCATCCTCTTCTCCAGCCATCGTGGCCTCCCAATTGACCTCGAGGTCTACAAGTGCTTTGCACGCATTCAGGATATGCAACATTCCAGCGGCATCGACGTTACCATACACCAGCTTCAGATGGCTGATATTGATACCGGGATAGGACTTCACGTCGGCCAAGGGACTATCGAACTGGGAACTCAAGCCACTGCAATCCAGTTTCCTCAGGCTGGGGAGCTGAATCAGATTCATGAGAGTCTCGTGCGGCGCGCATCTGCTTTGGCCCGTTGAGAGATCTATGTATCTAAAGCGAAGCAAATTAGCGTCAGCAAGTATCTCCGACATCGCGGGTCTTCCATCTCTCAATCTGTTGCCGTAGCAGACACGAGTTCGATGAGGGACCAGGTATGTTGATGTTACCTACTTGCCAAAGACGAAAGCGTAGCTCAGTAAGCTGTAGGGCTCGTCTTTTAAAGTCTCTAGTCGAACAGGATCGAAGACAGCCTGTAGACAGTCTGCCATGCGTGGACAATGCTCACAAGCACGCCTCTCTTTCGGCTTTGTCTGATGATCATAATTGCTGATCTGAAGGATCTTCATCCGCGTCGTCACACACATGATGACAGCCATCTCCGCAGTGTGGCAGCCCTCCGATAATGCGAGGATAATATCGAGCATCTCCTCTCGCATCTTCATTGTGAGTAGCACTTTCGTGAAGAGTCCCAATTGGTGGGGTGACGGTGGGTGGTCCACCTTCACGCGAGACGGAATCAGGTTGACTACTTGCACTAGCTTGGCAAGGTCTGGTCGTTCACAGAGCGTAGTCGCAAATGAGCGTACTCCTTGGCCATCGTGTAAGGACTCAAAGCTTCGATACAAGTATGGCGCAGCAGCCTTGTGCAGAATCCGAGAGGTGCGGCTCAGAGAGCTGTAAAAGAAGCAGTAAGGTAAGCAAGAATCTCCGACTCCGGCATCTTGAGAACTCACCTGAAAGCGTGCACGCGGTTCTGGTATCTGGTTACAACGTCCACGGACGCCAGATCATCTACCTCTTCCAAGATCAAGATCAGAAGCTCAGCCGGAAGGCTCTCTAGCTTGCTTTTCATCATCACTTCATCACCAAATGATGGCAACTTGGCCGCTATGAAAGCACACATGTTGATGATGATGGAGTATGTGGTGCAAGTGCAAACGAGCCCGAAGATCGCGTTGTTATGCAGCAAATGACTAACCTGATCAAGTCTAGCGAGACTTGGCGGCCTTTCGCTTGACATCCTTGTGACCTCCTTTCCCTCTTCTCCATCGACAAGACATCAACAATCGAGTCACTCACTTCGGCACGTCTTCTGCCTTAGCAGTTGGATCGGCCCTACATGCTCAGTTTGCAGCCATGAAACCCTCAGTGGAAGATCTCAGAAGCCCTCAAAGATCGACAATGTCATGCATAACCTTCGATCCTTATCTCGCTAGTGAATATGAAGCTGAATCAGCCTCTATAGCATTCCTACATACGCAAGAACATGCAAGATGATGGCACAGGCTGACGCCATACTAACGTTTCGAAGAACGCAGCATAACCATTCCTACTTCATTGAACATGTCGACCACGGAAGACATCCAGGAGAAGCAAGGTCACGACACAGAAACCCCATCCCAAGATCACGAGGAAGTAGCTCTCGAGAAAGCCGAAGCACGCCTCATTCGCAAAATCGACTTCCACGTAACCTTTCCATGCTGGCTGCTCTTCTTCCTCTCATTCCTAGACCGCATCAACATAGGCAATGTCGCAGTACTAGGCCTAGTCGAAGACCTCAACCTCACAGGAAACGCCCTGAACATCGCCGTTCAAGTAGTCTTCATTCCGATAATCCTCCTCAAAGTCCCTTCAAATATTCTCATTCGAAGAATCAGACCATCAATCTACCTTTGCACGATCGCATTTTGCTGGGGCATAATTTGCATGTGTCAGGGATTCGTGCAAAGCAAAGGCGCTCTGATTGCTTGTAGGTTCTTGATGGGAGTGTTCGAAGCACCTAATTCTAATTCTAATTCACCTGGTTCTTCTTATCTTATGGCGATGTATTATACGAGGCTTGAGTTGCAGCCGAGGCTCTCTGTTATCTGGTGCGCTGCAGTTACTGGTGCAGCTTTTGGCGGCTTACTAGCTTATGCGTTGGACAATATGGATGGGCTGAGAAGTTTGGCGGGCTG
Organism: Sphaerulina vaccinii; assembly: GCA_022570795.1. Classification (NCBI taxonomy): domain Eukaryota; kingdom Fungi; phylum Ascomycota; class Dothideomycetes; order Mycosphaerellales; family Mycosphaerellaceae; genus Sphaerulina; species Sphaerulina vaccinii. The sequence goes on from JAKUDP010000017.1 coordinate 167,805, forward strand.
GAGGTGAGAAAGTGCTTGAACTTTGAACACATGCATAGCCTGAACCACGACTAATGGTCTGTGGTATACAGATGGGTACTGATCATCGAAGGCCTCGTCACTATCGCCGCAGTCCCGCTAATCTATCTCATCCTCGACGACTGGCCAGACAAGTCGAGATTCCTCACACCCGACGAGAAACTTCTTCTCAAGAAGCGTCTAGAGAACGACAGCTCACCCATGGCACGAATGGACACTCTCAACACAAAAGCCTGGCGCCGCATCCTGCTAGACTGGAAGCTCTGGCTAGGCTGTATCATGTTCTTGGCCTTAGGAATAAGCATCTTTGCATGCGCACTATTCGTCCCTAGCATAATTTTCACTCTCAGCTACAGTGGCATCGAAGCAAACGTCCACAGCATACCAGTCTGGATCGTAGCCGCACTCACTACGCTCGCCACTAGCTGGCTCTCACACAGACTTCGTCATAGATACTGGTTTATCATCGGCAGTGCGACTCTATGTATGATCGGCTACGCAATTCTCCTCTTCCAAGGTGATTCACCAACATCTGGAGGAAACCTTGATGCTGGACTCAGCTCTGGTGTGCGATACATGGCAGTCTTCTTCACAGTGACTGGAGGGTATACATGCTATCCACTTGCTCTAGGCTGAATGACTTCGAACATTGCCGGACACTACAAACGTGCCGTTGGGCTTGCTGCGCTGCTCAGTTGTGGGAACATCGGCGGAGTTATTGCGAGTAATCTGTTTGTGCGGCGTCAGAGTCCTCGGTACACGGTTGGTTATAGCGTTGGTCTCGCCATGACGGCTTTGCTTTTGGTTGTGGTTACGGGCTTCGCACTGGAATTTATTCGCGAGAATCGCACAATGAGTAATGGTGGTAGGGATGATAGGATGATGTTGCCAGATGAAGAGCGGGAGAATCTTGGGGACGATGATCCTGCTTATCGCTTCAAGTTGTAGATGTGAAGCGAGGTATGGTGCGCTTGAGACAGATTGTTATTTGCGGCTCTGATGGCATTGTGATCAACTGTATCGTTACAATGCGCGCTCTAGCACGTATCAAGACCCTGCAGCAAGTAGCGAGCAATGTCAAGTATGTTACAACAAGGGTGTAGCGTTCATAGCGCAAACACGACCAATGTGCCAACGTTGCTCTCGTGGCTACCAATGTATTCACTCTTCACACCATCGTCGCAAGCGTTTCACATGATCTCGTGCTGACATACTGTATTCTGTCAGGGTCCATCCTCGATCAGTCCGAGTCAATGACAATAGGCGCTGATATCTTCGCCTTCTTGCGTGAACTAGTGTTCGTGTTGTTGTTGAAGTGCTCGGCCTCATAGACCGGTGTCATAACCTCAGACATCGTGTCTGGAGTGTCCTCTGGAACCGAGCTCAGCTCCGAAGATACGGCGCCAGGAGTGTAGAGCCACGCATCGTACTTGTCTTCAATCTTCTTGCGCGCAAGGTCGATAAACTCGGCATCATTCGGATCTTGCATTCGCTCGACGCAGTGCGGGCATTCAATGAAGTATGCTTGTGAATTCTTGCCGAAATTGAGCATTTCGAACTCTGGTAGAGTGTCGCCGACAAGCTTGACGGTGTCCCAGTCCAGGCAATCCTCGCAGAAGCCGTTCTCGCAGAAACGGCAGCGGTAGATCATTCCACCCACATCGCCGGTCTTGCCGCCACAATCGCGGCACTGGTGCTGTGGGCAGTGAAACTGCAAAGGAGACTTCATCTTGGCCTTCCAGTCCTTATCCAGACAGCCGTAATGATAGGCCCGAGGGCAGCCAGAGCAAGTGTAGACCTCACCGCCATCCCAACAGCACTGACAGAAGTCTTGGTGGTTGATGGGTGCTTTCTTTTCTTTTTTGTACTCCGCCAGGCGAGGATCCTTGCCCGCGAGTGTCGGCACAGCCTCCCAATCGGCACAATTGAGAGACACTTTGTTGATCATGAAGCCATCCATCTCGACTGTTGTATTCTTGCCTGCTCGACGGTCGGCGCGATTGAGGTCCGTAGGCTGCTGCATCTGCTTTTCGATTTCCTTTTGATGTTTCTTTCCTTCGAAAACAGCACACTCGACTTTCTCCATAGTGTTGAGCCACTTTTGCTCGTCCACCTCTGCTGCACTGACATCGCCCTCGACCAAAGGGTCGAGAGGCTTGTCTTTGCATTTCTCGAGGGTGGTCTCCCAGTCCCATGACAGCAACTCGTCCACAGAGACTTCAGGTCGTGCTAAAGTCTGCGCGCCGCGGCGAAGCAAGGACTGCAGAGAAGCGGTGTCGAGATGAGGAGCGTCGTCCTCCGCAACGACCCTGCCACTCGGTTGCCGCTTGCGCTTCTTATCTTGCGAATTCTCCGTGTGTATGTTCCGCATGGATTCTGTGATCTTAGCGGACAGGTAGAGCTTCTTTCGTATGCGTCCCATCATCTGCTCTTCGACAGTGCCCGAGGTACACAGCTTGTAGATGGTGACTTTTTGGGTTTGCCCGATGCGATGAGCTCGTGCTTCAGCTTGCAGTGTTACTTGGGGATTCCAATCTTCATCTAAGAACACCACATCTGTGGCGGAGGTCAGATTGATGCCCAGCCCTCCTGCTCGAGTCGACAGCAGCATGACCTTGTAATCACTGTCCATCTTATTAAATAGGCGTATACTTAAATTGCGTTGCGCACGACCAGTGCCTCCATCCAATCGAGCAAATCGAAATGGGCCGGTGCCCGTGTTGGCTCCCTTTGTGTGGAAGAGCTCTTCGCAAAGATTGAGCATCCTGGTGAAGCCCGAAAAGATAAGAACCTTCTTTCCCTTCTTAATGGCCAGCTCCTCAATCAATTTGTCCAATACCATGAACTTGCTAGAGGCGTTCTTGACGTGGTCGCCGATGATATACTCAAGCGGTGCAGCACCGGGAAGCAGATACGGGTGATTGCAGGCCTTGCGCAGCTGCATCAACAGATTCATCAATTTCTTCCAGGTCCCACTCTGTTTGTCGGCATCTTGACCCTCAATTGCTTGTTGCATGATAGCCTTAGACTCAGCCCAGACTCTTGTTGTATCGACATCCTCAGCTTTGGCCAAAGCAGCACCAGCCTCTTCTAGCAACGCAAGCTGTGCATCATTTGCGTCGTGCTTCAGAGCCTGCTCTTCTTTGTCCTGTGCTCCGGCGAACAAGTCTGACAAAGTGGCACTATCAGCACGTGTCAGGAGTCTCGTATACCAGAATCTCTGCATTGGAGTGAGCGGCAGGTACAACAGGACTTCTTCCTTCGGAGGCAGGCCAAGATTGACTCCTGGGCTGGACTTCATTCGGCGAAGCATGATCAACTCCAGCAAGCGGCGAGCATCGTCCATGAATGATGTAGACACAGTCCCTTTGGTCAGATCGAACGCCCTTCGGAATGCATCGCCAGTGTCAAGGGTAAAGACTTCTGGGAACAGCCAGTGAAGTAGTGCCCAAGCTTCCTTGAGGTTGTTCTGCAGTGGTGTACCTGTGAGAAGGAGGCGGTATTCGGCACGGAGACTCTGCAGAGACGAGGCAATGTCGCTCTTGTCGTTCTTGATCTTGTGACCCTCGTCAAGAACACAATATCGCCACACAAAAGCTCGCTTGAACCAGTTGGCCTCGGCACAGAATGTTTCGTATGTCGTCACGAATATGTCGATGCGATCTGTGGAGTCGTTGTCGTTCCTTGCTTTGCGGGTCGTCGACTCCTTCATGATGCGCTCGCGTTCGGTCCTGGGGCCATGGAATCGCACGACATTGAGTCCGGGGACCCACTTCTTAGCCTCAGCCATCCAGGAAGAAAGTACTGAAAGTGGGCACACGACCAAATTCGGTCGATACTCGCCGGTAGTAGGCTTGTTCTCAATGAGATATTGAAACAGTGACAGCGTTTGCAAAGTCTTTCCAAGTCCCATCTCGTCTCCCAGTATGCCCGACATGCCGTTCTCGTGCATGTGGACGAGGAATGAGAGACCCTGTAATTGGTAGGGCTTCATTGTAGCTTTGATGCCTCGTGGTTGCACGCTCAGCTCCTCATACTCGACGTATGATGTATCATCCTCGCCTTGTTTACGGGCAAGCTTCGCAATGTAGTTGTTCTCCGGCAGCAGAGGTTCGAAGAAGTCTTGATGAGCCAACAAGAAAGCATCACGCTTCGGCTTTGTGTGAAGGGCGATGTCCTGACGAACAAGGTTGCGAGCAGTCTCGCCACGCACTTTGGTAGCACCAGGATATGTGTCTGATTTGAGCTTGGGAACCTTCTTGGAAGTCTTCTTGTACTTCTGTGGTGGGGCGTGCACTCGTCTGTCATAGCTCACATTGCCTCTCCGCGACCTCTGTGGCATTTCTGGAGGCGCATACAATGTAGCTCGTGGCACAGCTGGACCAGTGTTAGCTCAGATTGGATGAGTGGTGATGCTGATACTGACCATGTATCACGTCTTCAGAGATCAATTCATCCTCGCTGACTAGATCTATCATCGCGCCGTCCTCTTCGCCTTGATCACTGTCAAAGCTAGACACTGTGCGTGGTGAGTCCTGAGTCGATGCCGGCGACTCTGCATAAGAGATGTTTGCCGCACCTCTCAGACGGTGACCTTTGACGGGAGTCCGATTCATTGCGCTGACTGAGCTGTGTGATTTTTGAGCGCCGAACGCTGATAGCAGATCTAACGATCTGTTTGGAGATGACTTTGCGACAATGGGGACCAGCTTCCGCCGCTTTGGCAATGGCGTTATGGCAATATCGTCCTCGCTGTCGAGGAGGTCGATGACTTCGGTTGGCATGTTGAGAATTGAGGAATGTGAAGAAGGGCAAGTGCCCGGTCCCGGCTGCTTTGCTGTGACGTCTCCAGTGCGTGAAGTTGATTGCGTGAACGCCTGCGAAGTTCACGCTGTGCTTATCCGGTGGCGTGAAGACAGGGATGATTACTGGGCAAGTTTGTTTTCATTTGGTCCAGACAACAACGTGGAGACAAGATCAAGAGGACGTTCCTGTCGTCGGCAAGAGAAGCTGTGATCAGGCGGATGCTGTCAAATGTTCACAATGTGAGGTTTGAATCAGGGAGTGAAGATGAGCAAGATCGCGTCGCTGCCAAAATTTAGTCGCGTGTTTGACGCGCCTGCCGTTGATCGTCGCAGGGATCACGAACCTTATTTTATGCGAGCAACAACTTCAGCCTCAAGCTCCAGCTCCAGTCAGTTCACTCCCAGTTGATGGTTCTACGCTGCTGCCATGAGAGTATAGCACTTCGAGCATGATCTCAGCGCATGCTGCACGATCTTCTCACTCTTCTCGCTCACCAGGCTCCGCCACCTCACCGCAATGGCACGATTCTACCCAGTCTATGCGCGCCGCAGCGATGGCAAGCTCGAAGTCGTGGGCAAAGGCAGGCGGAAAGAGAGGAACCAGCCGACGGACGATCAACTCGACCAGAAACCTGACAAGAGTGGCATCGCCGACTTCTACCGTGAAGTACAGCCAGATGAGCAGAAACACATTGATTGGCGGAGGAAGCTAGGTGGGATGCTGGCACGAGAGCTGCAAGCCACGGACAAGTCTGGAGGTGGTGAGTATGTGGTTGCTCATATGTATGGGCTGTCCATCTCCCGTGCTTATCGATCGACAGAGAACGGCTACATGTTGGTCGCGTTGCCGGAAAACTACCGCCTGTTTGAACATGTCAAGAAGACCGAGCAAAATGGTAAGACCGAGCTCAAGAACAAGACACACACCGGCGGGCAGAACGATCGACAAGATGCATATCTGTATGGCCATCCAGCAGGGCGGAAGAAGCGCTTTCGTAGCCCGAACGACTTCTTCCCACATCTGCTATGGCTCAGTACTGATGAGAGCGGCGACCCGGACAACTGCTCCTGCAAGATCTGCACACCCGAAGAGTTGGATGCTATCATGCCAGGCTCTGGAAAGGCTAAGGCGGAGAGGCCGGTTAAGAGCGAGGCAGAGTCGTCGGCGAGGCCACTAAGCGGGCAAGGCGTGAAGTACTCTCCGCAAGTACAAACACCGCGGCCAGTATCACAACAGCAACAGCAACAGCGACCCACACCCATGCCCACACCATTACCACCGGCAAAGTCACAGAACCAAAGTCTGGATCGCACATTTGGTACTTTCCTGTATCGAGCCGGAGAGCTTGTCTGGTTTTCGCGTGGCCAGGCTTGGGGTATTGGTGTGGTGATCAAACGATGGAATAATGGGAGTACCTTCTGCTACTCTATCCAGCCACTCTCATACCCTCAACACCATACACAGGTTACCGAAAAGCGAGGTCATAACGAGATCCGTCCATGGTTGGCTTGGAGTGTGCCTAGGTTTTTGAACGTCAACCTGAACGACCAGCCGATGCCACCTCGATACGAGTCTGCGGACTGGAGTGGCATCATGCAGAAGAAGTACGGCAACGGAGACCTGGAAGTCGATGGTTCTATCATGGCTGCCAAAATGGTCGATGCATCGTACACGTTACTGGGCCAGAATCCTAGCACGCGACCTGAACCCAATGTCGTTGAGACACGTTATGATGGCATGTTTCTCGGCGCAGAGAAGATCTGGTGCGGCGAACCTGTACGCCTCACTATTGGTTCTGGCACGGATGTTGCAGTCGTCACTTCAATTGTTAAGCGAGAGCGCGTCTCGCCTGCAACTTCGCAGGTCATTCAGCAAGCAGTATACCTCGTGGGTGACACATACTCCATGGTGTCCGTACAGCATAACAATCCATCGCTACCGTCGCCAAATGACAGCAATCCTCACTTACCTGAGCGCATGAGAAAGGATATGCATGTTAGGAACGAGCAATCCCTGAAAATGCGACGCGTCCTCGGCTACTGGAAGCCAATCACTATCCAACAGCGCATCGATCTTGATAACATCAAAGGACGTTGGTACGAAGCCAGCATCTTGATGCCCATCCTCCACAAGGGGACTTGGGACACAGCTTATGCTAAGGGTGAGTGTCAAGAGGCCTCACTCTGGATGAACAGTCGTGGCGACTGCTTGAATAGTAATCGAGACGAGAAGCTGCCGCGCATCCCACGCGAGAACAACTTCAAAGCTACGCGACGTGAAGCCTTTGGACCTTCGATTCCTGCCAATACGACGATCGACGATGGCATGCAAGCTCCCAGTGCACCTCATAATATCAATCCTGGCCTCTCATCAGCGCCTCCGGACCACACTATCGACATCGACATCAATCCGAGATTCGACACTGCTGACAATGCTGGTGGAACCACCGGACTGGAGGACTTCATGGACCTCGATCGACTAGGCAATGATGGTTTCGGGCAGGACTTTGGAAGCCATCATCATGACTCTACCAATCAACATGGGTTCTTCTAGGCGTGGGAGCTTGATCAGAGTGGTAGGGGACATCTCGTGTGCTCTTATGATGGCAGGAGACTGGGCGTGAAGCGTGGAAAGCGTGACAGACGTGTTACGCCGGTTTGATGGGTTGAGAAGAGCTATGGATTGAAAGAAGGGGCTTGATCTCTGTATGGGAGTACATAATTCGAAGAGCACTCTCTGCGACAGGAGCAGCTTGAGCTCCACATGAGAATGGAGAGGCGCGGCACATGGAGCAGGAGCATAAGAGTAGCAGTCAAGCATTGACGCATTGTCAGCATGAATAGACTTGATGTTGGGTGGACTGCAAACAGATATGTTGGGCATTATATAAAAGTGCTACGACAAGAAGCAGCGTCTAGGAACATCAACGTACCTCCTTGTTCTAGTCCATTCATCTCCCCTTCATCTCATTCCCGCACAACACTGTATCATCCATGCTAACGAGCAGGCCACTGCGAGATGCAGGTACGTATACGACTCGGATATCGTACCCTTTAACAGTCGTCAGTCGTCCTTAGAAAAATATCACGCTACAATTCACTTACATTTACGGAACTTCCCGACAGAACCTAGTAACATAGCATGTTCACCTATATGCCACTGTAGGGTTATACGTAACACCTAGTACTTACATCTGCAGAAAACACTAACTACCTAATTACTCCCAGGTATAGGATATAGCCGAATTTACAGTTTTTTCAAAAATCTAATATTTTCTAACCGTTTCTACTCAATATCTTTCACATTTTCTTGCTTACTCATCAGTCGTCTAGAGCCATACTGGCATAGTCGTATAAGTCGTTGGCATAGCTAATGCCCGATCAGTGAGCGCAAAACAACCACGGAGACCATACTATTCTATGGTCGCAGCGGGAGTGATGTTGTACCTATCCGTTAGGATATGGGCGATTGTTTTGCCTACTTGGGAACCTTTGTGGGAAATAAACTAGTGTTCTTTGTTGTTGTTTTTGTTCGTTTTGCTCTTCTTTTGTCACTCCGCAATCTGACTGTTCATAGAAGCAGTCCAAGGCTTTTGCTTTACTACTCCTGATGTCACTCATGGAGGTACCTATACTGGCTGATATGATGTCCTGCAACAGTCATCCTTGGTGTAGTGGAACACTCGTAAGTCGCAGTCGGAGATTGTGCTTGATCATGCTATGTCGTGCCCAAACTGGCTTGAGGAGTATCTTCTCGAAGTTGAAGCCCATTGCAGCCTCTCCCTCGGCGCGATTGTTTTGTTCCCCTTTTGCTACTTCTCCGTTCACGAAGCAAAAGGAGAACAAGTCTTCCTCTTTTCTGACTTCACCCGTTAGAACTGGATCAGCCATCATGTACGAACGTGTATGCCGTGTCATCAACTGTCGTCCTTGGTCTAGCGGTAAGACAGTAAGTCGCAGTCTATGATCGTGCCTGATAAGTCTTAGTATGACGGAAACTACAAGAGGTCCATTCTTGACCTCATTACCACCATTGTGCTCTTAAGAGCCGCAAGTAAGCAGCGATTGTTTTGCTTCCCTTTTGGCACTTCTCCCTATTCGATGAGCACTTTTCGCAGAGGTAGCAGGGATGTTTGAGTTTCATATAGCTTATGAATTGCTGTTTCATCAACGATCCTCCCTGATCTAGTGGACGGACCAGTAAGCCGCAGTCTGTAGACTGTGCTTGGCTAATGCTTAGTGTCCGATCACTCAACCAGGTTTTGATGCCTGGTCCCACAGGTAAGGTAACAGGGCTGCTCCAGATGACAGGCGATTGTTTTGCCCCTTCTTTTGCCACTTAGCGGTGCGACAGCTGTCACGACTCTTTTGATCACTGTAGCAGGCTTTCAACCAAGCATCATGTAGCTTCCAGAATGAACCACTCTCAATAGTCGTCCATGGTCTAGTGGAATACCAGTAAGTCGCAGCCCAAGATTGTGCTTGAACATGCAGGTCCAAGTCGAGCAGTCTCCAGGCTGATATAATCTGGCAGTGCCAGCACTGGGGTTCCTGCACTGAACGAAGAGGCGATTGTTTTGGCAGTCTATTGGCCATATGGTAGTAAGCTACCACTACTCTTTTGGCTTTTGACATCTCCGAAGACATGCCATCATATATCACCTGGAACTCCGCACTCCAATAGTTCGTCCATGGTCTAGTGGTGTAGCTGATAAGTCGTTGGTGTATGCTTATGCTCGAGTAATGACGTTCAGACGCGGGAACACGTTCAGATGCCTGCGAAGAGTTCATCGCTGAAGAGAGCATCCTTGACGAGGGCGATTGTTTTGCTGGCCTGAGTGTCAACGATCTTTTGCTTAGCACGCTGCCGTCAAGTGACAGTCATATATCGTGCGAGATGTAATCATCTCATCAGTCGTCCGTGGTCTAGCGGCGTGGTCGGTAAGACGTCAGCGTATGCTGGTGCTTGACTCAGGTCATACAAGATGCAAGTGAAGCGAATGCTTTTACGCTCTCTCAATATTCTCCAGGCCTTCCACCCTATACAGGGCGATTGTTTTGCTCTTCTTTTGCTACTCCTCTGGTCTCCTGAGCACCGCAAGGCGTTAATAGCCCTTTTTGTTTAAAAGCCTTCTTGAAGTAGGTGTTATATACCTTCCGAAATCAACCATCCTCAACAGTCGTCCGTGGTCTAGTGGCGAGCGCGATAAGTCGTTAGTGTATGTTGATGCCCGGCATAACATGGTTAGGTTCGGGTGATTCGGATGCTATCAGGCATTAATTCTGGCAGAACATCCTTTCGCCCTGCGAGGGCGATTCTTTTGCTCTTCTTTTGCGACTTTTCCGTATGCACAAGTAGCGGTAGGAGTTCATTAGCTTTTGTGCCCCTCAGCCACCCACGAACGGGTATCATATACTTTTCGGAAACCTGCATTCTCAATAGTCGTCGATGGTCTAGCGGCAAGCTCGATAAGTCGTCGGTGTATACTGATGCTCAGACCAGAGGAGCCAGCCGGTGTGCACTACCATGTCTACGCAGGCATGTAATGCTGCGGTATATGTATACCCTTAGCCTCTAGTAGAGGGCGATCGTTTTGCTCCAGCGTCTTTTGTCTTGTTGGAGCAAAGACTAGACTTCTGAGGTTGCAGATCATTTTCGTGTCTTACGAGGCTGGTAGCCATCATATGGCTTCTACACGGAGCAGATCTCAACAATCGTCCGTGGTCTAGTGGTAAGTCGTCAGCGTATGCTGATGCTCGGGGGCATAAGCTGTGTAGATCTGAGGACAGGCCTCATAGACCTGCCATCTCATTCGCTTGATCTGCTACTGGAGATCGCGCTTATTTTGCGCGCATTTTTGTTTGTTGCGTATTCTTGCATCTGTTTGTTCGTACGATGTCGATAGGTTCCTTCATCCAGTTGACAGGTACATGATGTGAGCCAGCGAGCAGGTTCATAGTGGCCAGATCTTTTGCAGCACAGTAGCTCAATTCTCAAATTACCGCACCTCATTAGTCCTCTTCATCCTCCCCACCTTCATCCCCATCTTCAATCCCCTTAACCATACTCAAATCTTCCATCCCATCATCCTCATCCAGTACAACCCCACCAACCCCTCTCCCCCTCTCCTGCTCCCTCCCAATTCTCTTAATAACCCCCCTCGCCCTCCTAACAGCCTCTTCCTCACTCTTCTTAATCGTCCCACTAACCCTCACAACCTGAATCACACATTCCTCCCCACCTACCCTCGTAACAAACGTCAAAGCAGCCCAAACCATCCTATAATGCGCTCTCGCCACCCGGATGATGGCGGTGGAAGTTGCAGCAGAACAATATTTGATTTGTAGAGAGCCGGCGATCATGCCTGCGCCGTAGTCGCCGAAGAGTTCGGAGACATTTTCTTTTATCATGCGGTGGAGGATTGCAGAGGAGAATTTGTCGCTGGTGGGGCGGCGGAATTGGATTGTCCAGGGGAGGGGTCCATCTGTACTTGAGGTGGGCTACTTGAGGAGGGTCTGGATGGCTTCGATTCGCTTGGGCTTGGATAGAGGATGTTGATGAGCAGGTAGCGGTGTTTTATTCGGACCATTTGGATGGTATGTCTTCAGGATGTTGCTTGATGATTTTGATATTCTTGGTAGTTCCCGGTATTGGGTGTCTTCAGCCTTCTTCACGTAGTTCTCGATAGTCGTTGATGGCGAGTATGATGGGCATAGTCTTGTCTGTTATTCGAAGTCCTGTTATTACATATCTCGATGTCGTTGTTGTCGTCAGAAGGTGAAGTCGCGTTGGTTGGAGTGTGTCAAAATGCGCCGGAGCCAATTCCGCTCTTCCCAAAAAAGTCTCCAACAGCTCTTCTTCTTCTTCCTGTCTTCAACACAACGACTACAGCAAGAATGTCCGACTCACGCTTCTCGGCGCTCCAAAGCGACCCTCGCTATCGTCTCCCCTCACGAAAAGCCGCACGAACATCCGTTGACCCTCGCTTCTCAACGCTCTTCACCGACGAACAGTTTCGCAAAAAGGCTTCCGTAGATCGGTATGGAAGGAAGATTAAAGCTGAGGACGGGAAGAAGGACTTGGAGAGGTTGTATAGACTTGATAAGAAGAAGAAGAAGCCAGAACGAGAGGTGGTAGGAAGTAGTGACGAAGAAGAGAGTCAGGAGGAAGAGGAAGTAGAGGAGAAAGTAAGAGATCCAGCGCGCGATGGCGGGTTTGATGAGTCGAGTTCTAGCGAAGAGGACAGCGATGAAGAAGAGGAAGAAGACGAGGAAGCGGAATGGGCAGATGCGACTGCTGGACAGGAACAAACGGAAGATATCCCTATGGGCGAGGTCACGAAGAGGATTGCTTGTGTGAATCTCGATTGGGACAATATACGCGCTGCGGATGTCATGGCGGTGGCGAGCAGTTTCTTACCGGCGAGCGGGAAGGTGGAGAGCGTCATCATATATCCTAGTGAGTTTGGGAGGGAACGATTGGAGAGGGAGCAGTTGGAGGGGCCGCCGAGGGAGATCTTCTCGTCGAGTAAGAGGAAGGTGGAGGAGGAGAGTGATGAGGAGGAGGATAGCGAGAGTGAGGATGATGAAATGGTCAAGGAGAGGTTGCTGAAGCAGCAGGCCAGCGAGGGGGAGGAGTTCGACACTGCGAAGCTCAGGCAATACCAGCTGGAACGACTACGATACTACTACGCCGTGATAGAGTGCTCGGATCCGGGCACTGCGAAAGTGCTCTACGATGCAATGGACGGGAGAGAATACCTTTCAACCTCAAACTTCTTCGACCTGCGATTCATTCCAGACGAAACATCCTTCGAAGACGATGAGGTCCACGACGAATGCTTACAGATCTCACAAAGCTACAAACCCAACGACTTCCGAACCGAAGCTCTCACACACTCGAAAGTCCAACTTACATGGGACCAAGACGACGCTACAAGAAAAGAAGTCCAGAAACGAGCTTTCTCGAGAGCAGAAATGGACGATAACGACATGCAAGCATACATCGGCTCAGATGATAGTGATGCAGACAGCACGTCTTCTCGTATGTCTGTAGCTGAGAAGAAGAAAGCTGCAAAGCGAGCTTCTCTGCGTACTGCGCTTGGTCTAGGAGCAGAGCCTATGAAAGCTTCCTCCAAGAAGAATGATGCAGAAGTCGGCGAGATGCAAATCACATTCACATCAGGTCTCAGTAACGCCAACAGCAAAGACAGAGGCGAAGTCTTCGAGAACGAACCTCAAGATGAGGAGTCCACGCGCCAGCGCTATGTGCGTAAGGAAAAGGAACGCAAACAGAAGAGAAAGGAGAGGATGAAGGCTAGAGCTAATGGCGAGACTGTGAATTCGGAAGCCGAACAAGAAGAAGTTGTGGGACAAGCCGACTCAGAAGACAACGACGAAGATCCCTTCAACGACCCCTTCTTCAACGACCCCGCCCTCGCAGCAAAGAATGAGAAGGCCGCTAAGAAAGCCGAACGAGATGCCAAACGTGCTGTCCGTGAAGCTGCAGCTACCGAAGCTGAAGGTCGCAAAGCTGAATTGGAGCTTCTCATGGCGGGAGATGATCAAGGTGCTAAGCACTTTGATATGAGAGATATTGAGAAAGCCGAGAAGTTGGCCAAGAAGAAGGGCAAGCACTTGAAAAAGAAGGATAAGAAAGCGCCTGCGGAACTGGATGACTTCAAAGTGGAGACAGAAGATCCTAGGTTCAAGGCGCTATTCGAAAGCCACGAGTACGCCATCGATCCGACCAACCCGAAGTTCAAGAAGACGAAGGGTATGGAGACGCTGCTGGAGGAGGGAAGGAAGAAGAGAAAGGGCAGGCATAACGAAGAGGACGCAGAGCCCTCGGAGAAGAGGAAGAAAGTCAAGTCTACCAACGAGAGGGATGCTGGAGCAGACGATGTCAAAGGACTTGTGGCGAGGTTGAAGAGCAAAAATAAGAGCAAAAAGTAAAGCAGGTAATGTATAGATCGTAATCTGAAAGACGTGCCTTGGACGACGACTGCCACCTCTCGCTCCAGGTTAAGGAATTGCCATGATGTCAAGTAAAACAGCAAAAAAGTCGTCTCCGTCTTCACGCAAGACTCTCCGAACAAGAGCACTCAGACTACGTTCAGTCTCGCTGCCTCGTGTCATCTTAGCTTTTCACCATGCATCAGCTGTACCGACGACTTACTGGCATGCCACTAGACTAGGACGACTGTTACGACTCCCAGACTTTGACAAGTATATGATCTCCCATTACCAGCAGGGACAGAAAGCAAAAAGGAGACTGACAAAAGGAGGACTTGGAAAGCAAAACAATCGCCTTTCGCGCTAGTGGCGGACGACTACATGGGACCAAATACAGGCTACTCTGTACGCAGACTGTGCAAGTGTATGTCAAGCATCAGCATACGCCGACGACTTACTGACTCGACCACTAGACCATTGGCGACTGTTGAAAACGCAGGAATCTCAGCCGTATGTGGAACTTCACAGACAGGCTGTGCTGCGACCCAAAAAGAGAAGCAAAACAATCAGTTTCGCCTGAAGATTACCAAACATGCGTGGAGCGCTAGGTCCTGACCGGCCTTTGTAGTCCACCGCAACTGCGCAAAATCTGTTAGCATTGCATACGCAACGACTTATTGGTTGTACCGCTAGACTAGGACGACTGGTTAGAAGAAAGGAAATTTGAGGGGTATATGACACTCACATCGCAGAGATGAACACAAAGCAAAAAGCAAAAGATGATGGGAGGAGAGTGGAGAAGCAAAACAGTCGCTTCTAGTGGAACCAGTTTCACCGCTGTCGCAGTAGGCCTCAGGCCTGAATTGGCCTTACGACCAGGCTATGTTCGCACAGGATGTTAGGCATCGTAGAGCACGACGACTTACGAGCATGCCGCTGGACTAGGACGACTGTTGAGAGAAGACCAGTCTCTGCAATACATATACCTCTATAGGAAGAGGTGTCCTGCAAGGATCCAAGAAGCAAAAAAAAACATACAAAACGATCGCCTGCATCTAGCGGCAGAGACAGATCATTCCAGACCTTTGAAACACAATACAGCAGGACTGCAAAACTGCAAAACAATCGCTGACAGCGGTGTGAGTGTTGGGAGTGTCACAGACTCGTTTGGGTCTCTCGACTCAACTCACGAATACTGCCATCAAGCATCAGCATACGCCAACGACTTACCGACTAGGCCACTTAGCCTGGACGACTGTTGAAGGAAGATGAAATTATGATTCCTCATCGAATGATTCCTCATCAAGATGCTGTTTCCGCGCAGAGGTGCAAAGGAGATGCAAAACAATCGCTCACTGGAACAGCGGAGCAGGTATTACAAGTTCTCTGCAAAGCAGAGAGTATCTGTCTCAACTCGAAGGTACTACTCCTAATGTTCAGCATCAGTAATACTGACGACTTACTGGTTCTACCACTAGACCACGGACAACTGTTGAAGATGAAGAAATGGAGGTGCTACATGAGTGCCAACCGAGCCTCAACCTCCAAGCAAAAGGTGAGTTCAGAGAGTAGAGGAGATGCAAAACAATCACCCTCTGAACCGAGAGCAGCTACTGCGCTCGAGAAACATCTCAGGCCCGTATAGACCTGGGAACAGGGCTTGAGTATACGCTAATCACCGAGCGTCAGCTGTACCGACGACTTACTGGTCTTGCTGCTAGACTACGGACGACTGTTGATAATCGAGGAATCGATAAGCTATTCGAATCCTCAGTTGTTCCTGGACATGTCAAAATGACAGACGACAGCCGTGGTTGAGAAGACAAGACTTTTGTGCAAAACAGGAAGCAAAACAACCGTACGCAGACCCGGTCACCGGTGACCCGTCAGGTCGACTGACGTGCTGCTTGTTAGCGACATATCAAGCGTCGGTTATACCAACGACTTACTGACCTGATCATAATGCCTGGACGACTGTTGCTGAGTGTGAATTCGTCATGGTACTTGATATCTCATATGGTACTTCAGCAGAGCAAAAGAAAGCCGAGTTTTGTCGATTCCTGCATCGAAGATTGGAGGAGAAAATGCAAAACAATCGAATGCAGCGAGGAGTTGTTGATAGCTTGGTACTATGTGCCAAGTCCGTTCATGAACTTTGAGCGTCAGATCTGCTTCTCATACTCAAGCATCAGCTGTGCTGACGACTTACAGTACTACCACTCGACTAATGAGGACTGTTGAAGAGTAAGGATCTCAAATGACATATGACTGCTCATATTACATTGTCCGATGCCAAGGATGAAAGTCGCAGCCAATGCCAGCAAAAGACTAGCAAAACAATCTGACATGGCGAAGCCGTAAAACTCGAGAATAGCCCTTCTGTCCTTAAGTCCTGCTTACTCGTCTCAAGCATCAGCATAGCTGACGACTTACCAGTTCTGCCAGTGAGCCAATAGCGACTGTTGAAGATGCAGAATATGAAGCTGCATATGGTTATTCATATCCCACACGAAATCACAGGCCGTTCTATATCACATTACCCTGATCCATCGTCCCCAACCTCCTCCTCTCAGCAAATTCCGTCCTACTCAGAGGCGGCCCAGCGATAGCATGCAACGAATTAAGAATCGGATCATCACTCCACTCAGCAGGTTCATCAGAACCATATTGATCTTGAGAAGCATTGATCTCCTTCCACGGATAGCACGATTCTGAGCAATTATCTTCATTAAGCTCATGCCAGAACCTCACCCTACGCTGTAACAACATCAATTATTTCTCGCGGTGGCTGGAAGACATACATTCATTACTCACCCCAAACTCCTTCTTCGCCAAACTATGCACTTTCCGAATATACCTATCCGCACAAGCTGAATACCTTCCACTGACTTTCGAGCTGAAAGTTAGAAACTTGGTGCCATCACGAGGTATCCCGGCGATTCCTCCTACTATGAAGTCGTAGTAGCCGACTTTCGAAACCACTTGTGGGTCGGTCGCGAAGGCTTCTTGTACAGATCTGAGAAAGCGGGACCAAGAAGCTTTGTCTTCTGAAGAGTTTGTGAGGCAGGGATAGATGTCGAAGCCGGAGTCGTATCCCATTGTTCTTGTTGATCAGGAGAGTGATATAGTGAGAAGCTCATATGTGAGGTTCTCGATGCCGGATTGTGCCCTTGTCGACGGCCTCCGCTCTTGACTGGGGGCGGCATAGTTCTATGGCCTGGTCCTGGACGATTCCTTGTTAGCAGAAGCTTGATATGTGTCCGTGTTGTGTTGATGATCAGTGATGGCTCGTAGGAACACATGTGCATCCGGATGTGCTTGCAGACCTTACTAGTCAAGAGTCGTCGATAGTCAAGTGGTATAGAGTACACTTTCAGTTGCCAGCCGTTCCTGCCTCCTCAATACCAATCTTCCTCCCTCCATTCGGCAGCGGCACTCTCAACAACGAATACGGCGTCTGTCTCCTATCATCCCCAGGCGCAAACATCGGCGAAAAAGGCAACTGATTGTTCGTGAAATAAAGATATCCATCCCACCCAACAGAAAGCGTATCAGGCCAATTGATCCTCGGATCTCTCACAAACACCGTGTGGCTCGCATTCGCAGGATTAAACACCGCAACAGCATTCATCTCGGCATGTCCATGATAAATCAGATTGTTCGAATCAGTCTCCACACCATCAGAAACACCCGTCTGACCCCAATTTCTGATAGAAGCTTGCGCAAGCCATTCACTGGTCGCAGAACGATCACGAAGTCGTTCTGTAGGTATGGAAAACATATCTCTGCCTGCTACGGCTTTCCAGAATAGTGTGGATCCATCTGCTGAGAGAGCGATACCGTCTGCTCCGAAGTTCGTGCAAGCGAAAGGTGTACCGGGACGAGGTGCAGGAGCACCATAGAGTGTCTGGCCCCAGTTCGAAAAGACGAATTGCTGTTGTGTACGCACTGCAGGATGAAGATCCAGATGACGCCAAGTTTCACCAGAAGCAATATCGGCCATGACTATTCCGTTACGGCCTTCTCCCGATGAGTCTGTGATGTAGATGGTTCCTTCTTCGCCGTGACTCAGGTCGATGCGCAGGTCATTGAGGTAGGAGTCTGGGTATGCGACATCTGGAGGGAAGACGATAGTCTTAAAGATTGTGTCGTTTGTGAGATCGACTCCGATAACTTTGGTCCCGCCGGGTGAAGCGCTCACGATGACTCCGTTTGGCATGGAGACTCTGCCGGTGTCGAGGATCCAGGCACGGTTTGCGGCATCGACGACTATGGATTGAGAGCCAATCAGGTAGTTCTGGTAATTAGCGCCAGTTGGTGGGTTTGTGGTGTAATTGATCGCTCCGCCTGGAGGATTGTTGATCTCTACACTTGGCCAAGCGACTTCATGTGTGCCGTTGATGAGCTCAGCAATGGTGAAGCGACCATTGGTACCGTTGTTGGTGTTTGCGGAATCGAGGGCACCGGGATAGTTGGAGAAGAGGCGGCCTTCTCTTGAGACTGCAATTCCAGTTGGAAACTGTGGGTTGCCAGCATACAGATGGACCAGCTCGATAGCAGGACCGTATACACCTGGATCGCGGACGAGAAGGCTGTAGTCCAGACCATCACTTGTGTTGTTACGCGTGTGAAGCTGTGCTGTAGCAAGCAGAGCGAAGCCGATGGCTGCGACCGCTAATCTGATAGCCATAATAACAGTAAGTCGATACCAGGAACAGACTCACTCCTCGCGCGTGTCAGACCATGTTTCTATACTGTCTGCCAGATCGCGGCACAAGTTGCGCGTGCTCAAGATACTGTGACTAAGTTCCATTATTGTGAACGTGGTGCGGGTTAGCTGTGCCGCCAATGTGATCCGACGTGGCCAAGCAAAGCAGTAACGTGCCCACAGAGCACTACGATCAATCGAAGTTCCACGGAGGTTACTGGCTTGTTTCCAGTGATCTGGAAACCAGTAGCGTCGTTTGTGATTGAAGTGATGTCGTGACGTGGTTGAGGCTCACGAAGTGCTTGGCCGTCGTCAGTAATTTGTCACACTTTGCCGTCTTGCAGTTCGAGCGCGTGCCTGATCTTTGGCTGTGGTTGTGCTATTGTGCTTGGAGATTGACATCGTGCAGTCCAAGGGCATCATGTTGCCTGAGAACTGCCTCTGCGGTATCCTGTTACAGCTCACTGCCAATTCTGCCCATCAGTAGGGCATCGCACTTCTCGCCTTTCTCCAGAACACCCTCTACAGTAGGTAGACATAGCAGTGCATTCGCTCCCTTGAACGATCCAATAGCTGAGCTGCGCTGAAAGCCTGTGCTAGTCGCATATAATCCTCCATCTCGTTTCGCTGTGACAATAACACGGTGGTACTCTGCTCTCTTTGGATCTGGTCTGACATCCTGCTCAAGTATGACTTTGACAGTAGGTAGACCTACAGGAGAGATGCCAGAGAGCTTATGCAGAGCCGGCAGCACGAAGAGGTGGAATGTCACGACCGCTGATGCAGGATTGCCAGGCAAAGAGAAGATCACTCGCTTCTCATCTGTTCCAGAGTTTGACTTGAAAGGTACGGTGGCATATGTTGTTGGCTTTCCTGGTTTCATCGAAACGCGTCCGAAGTGTATCGTACCTCCCAACTGTCGTTCGATTGTTGGTTTGAGAAGGTCGAGCTCACCCATGCTGACACCTCCCGAAGTGATAATGACATCGCATTTCCGCATGGCTGATCGAAGTGCTTCTTCAAGGGCTCCAGGTTGATCAGAAGCTATTCCGAGGTCTACCGCTTCATAGCCTTGACCTCGGATTGCGGTCAAGAGCGTCGGACGATTGGTGTCGCGAACTTCGCCAAGTCTGAGGTCGCGAGCAGTGTCGTGAGGTATGATCTCGTCACCTGTGCTCAGCACACCTACCACGGGACGAGTATATATCTCGACTTCCTGTGTGCCGACAGATGCCAGAAGGCCAAACTCACCACCTATGGCTGTAATGCCCTCTCCACGTCGCAGGATCGTCGCGCCCGCTTTGACGTCTGAGCCAGGTTCTCGGACGTTCTCGCCAGATTTGATGGCATCTGTGAGAATCTCAATTTCGGCCTCTTCTCTCCCATCCTCGGTCATGCTGCGAAGGACAGTATCCTCAACCATTACTACGGCCGTGGCACCGGGAGGCAAAGGAGCTCCTGTTGTTATGCGGACTACTTCACCTGTATGGAGTTTCGGAATCTCCTTTCCTGCCTGAGCATGGGAGATACTGACTACCGGAAATAGGCCTTTCGTTGAAGGAACCAGAGGGTGGTAAGAGGCTACGATTGCATAGCCGTCCACTATGCTCGCACGAAATGCTGGGACTGACTCGGATGCTACGACGTCTGCTGCCAAAACAGAGCCGATGAGCGACTCCTTCACAGCAGCTTTTATGATCTTGGGTGATGGCGTATGAGTAGCGATTTGAGCGAGTGCTTCAGGAACTGGCAGCATCGGATACGGCGACTCGCGATATCGGCGAGACGCACCAGCACTTGGATCGTTCGTTACAGGTCTGTCTTCTGGTTTAGTATGCGCCTTCGGGCCGTGGTGATGGCCATGCCCGTGTCCATGGCTGTGTCCGTTCGAGCATGAATGCGAGTGATCGTGATGTCCGTGTGCTGAAATAGTAGCAGTTACGACATTCAAACCTGCATCTTCTTCGAGCTCCTTCACTCCGCCGGCATGTAAGGTCCGAGAGTCAGCTCCGGCTGCCTGTTGACACGCATGAGGTAGCAACTTGAGGACAGCCTCAAGATTCTCTTTGGCGCCCTTAGGAGATCCGGGAAGTGTAAGGATTAGAGTCTTGTTGCGTACTCCAGCCACCGGACGAGCCATCGAGGCGACTGTAACGCTGTTCAGTACTCAATAATGCATGAAATCCGGAAAAGACTTACACGGCGTTATTGCCAGCGAAGTGGCAAGCATAGTATGCACAAGACCAGAGGCATGCTTGTGTATAAGTGGTGTCACCGCCTGGAATTCTGTCAATACTTGCACAATACCCATACAATCTCGCAGCGGTCGTGAGACAAAACGCGAGGTCTGCCAATGCTACAGCATACGTTATCTCTGTCTGATGCGAATTATGCTCACCTCGGGCGTGACATCTTTCTGTGCAAAGCCTGTGCCACCACTTGTGATGACCAGATTGACATACTCAGGACCGTCTGTCCATTCGGTGATAGCACGCTGTATGTCGAGCACATTATCCGTGACTATCTTCGTATCTTGCGCAGTCCATTGGTCATTGCCTTTCTCTGCAAAGACTTCCTTCAGCGCTGGGATGCCTTTATCAGTGCTCGCATCTTTGCTTGCAGTTTCCGAGATGATCAGGATAGCGGCACGAAGTGACATTGTGAGATTGCAATGTCGTGGAACAAGATTGTACAGTCCCGGAAAGGTGGAGATGGTGTTGCTGGCTGGGATGTTGAGGAGAGCATGACTGCGTAAAGATGGGGCTAGAACTATTGGCTTGGCAGATTTCGAACTCGGTCTTACTTTGCATCAATCATACATTATCTAGGCTTGAAGCAGGTCACAGCTCTACCAATCCTGTGGTACCAGATCAAATTCCATCATCTTCCTGCACGATGCCAGCATTTGTCTGGAAAGTGTCCCACGAATCACAAGTGTCCTGCAGTTCTGTGGCATTGTACAAGGCAGCGATCTCATCATAGCGTTCGACAAACTGGAGAGCGAAGCCCTCATCAGTGTGCCATCCAATGCTGCGAATGATGTTAGTCTTCAGCTAGGAACGGAGAGATGAAAGCAGAACTTACTGGCAATGAGCTAACCAGACACCTGGGTTGTCCGCTTGCCAGGCCATGACGAGGTAGCCTGCCGCAGGCAGCATCTGAACATCTCCACGAGGAGGATTATCTGTATTCAGGGTCGCTCCCGAGTCGGCGTAGGTGCCTGTTCCGTAGGCGAGGACGAAGATATCGTGGCCGTGAAGATGGATTGGGTCTGTCATCAAGGTAAGTGTGTGCTCATATCTCTCGTCAGGATGTGCACCGCTTCAAAACTTACGAGGAATTGCGAGGGTCGACTCAACAACTAAAGTCATCCATTCGCCGGCAGTTGGTAACTCTGTCACTGCATAGCTTGAACTGTAGGTTGTCTCGCCATCGACAACAAGGAGGGAAGTAGGTTCTTGCCAGCTCACGTTGAAGCTTGGGTTGGTGGTACCCAAGAACCACTGTTCTACAACTCCTGTCGTAATATCACCGGCATCAACAGTGACCTCATCGTTGAGGTACACATTTGCAGCTGTGCTTGCTGTCAAGGCTAGGTAGGGCACAATGGACGCGCTGGGCTCGCCAATGCAATCTTGTTCTGTGATCGTATAGCTGGTGGTTGTTGGAGTTGCCGTGCTGTCACCGTAGTGGATGACGCCTTTGATGAGCGTGGGATTGTAGTTGTTGGAACAGAAAGTATCAGGAGCTGCGCGAAGCCAGAAGTCGGAGGCCACAGACGACTGATCTGCTGTGACGATCACGTCGTAGCGCTGACCCATACCGATAGAAATCGAGTCGGTCGTGTAGGGGACAATAGGTACGAAGTCTGATGCGATGACCTATAACTGGTCAATCTGCGTGTATGTCATTTCAGAAGCGATTTGCTCACCTGTAGTGTATGATTGTCAATGGAGAAGTCAAAGTGAGTGTCGATTGCTGCATTGACAACTCGTAGAAGGTAGGATGTGCCAGACGTGAAGCTGGTCTCCCAATACGAGCCCAGTGTGCCACTCATATTCGTGCCTGGTATCACATCTAATGTTAGCCGCTGGTTCCTGCTGCGACTCCTGTGCTCAACTTACCATTGATCAATCCTGAGTCTGCAGTTGGAGGACCAGTGTACTGCACGTAGCTGTACAATTGACTAGCAGTAAGATGGTCCCACTCAGTCAGAAAGAGATTTCCCAGATCGACATCATAGTTGGCAGTCGCAGGACCGTTGATCAGGATCCCTCCGAAAACGCCATCCCATGCTTGCATGCTAAAGTGCGAATGGTACCAGGAAGAGCCATACTGAGTGGCTTTGAAGGTATATGTCATGGTGTCTCCTGGTGCAGTCGGACATTGTGTGATTGAAGGGACACCATCATTTGGATTGGTAAAGTTCTGTCTTACACCGTGCCAGTGTATCGTTGTTCCGTTGATGTCTAGGGAGTTTGTAACGTGGACTACAATGGTGTCGCCCCTAGATCTGGTCAGTACAAGAGACTCGAGAGCGAGCGACACATGAGACGACGTTATATCCCATGGCCCACATATTCGTACTTCGTCCAGTGTCAGAAGTAGCGTACGCGTCCAGGACACCAGGTACCTGGCCGAAACGTATCGATATGTAGATTGAGACGGTCGGTGGAGACCTCGTTGGAAGCCTTCTTTTCTGTGGTGTATGGCCAGTAAGATCTTCGCATTCGTGCTTAGAAGTGGGTCCCGCAACTAAGAATATTATACGCACTAGGCTTCCACCCACCGTCTCAATAGTGAGAGCCACAGCGCTGAGGACGTAGAAGAGGAAGACACCGACCCACTGACACTCATTTTCAATTCACGCTTCTTGAACCCTCGATCATCATGAAGTTCTTTTCTCTCACTTCTGCTATTGCGCTTTCCTCTTGCTTGGGATCTGCCCTGGCAGCTCCTCAGAAGCGCGCGACTACCACTCCACTTGGCCAGATCTTCGCATATGGTACCAACATCACCGGTTTCCCAGTCTTCGTCAGCGAGGGAATTGCATATATTGGCAATGTGTCTCTCGCGACAGCTGCAGGCGCAGCCAACGTTACTTGTGAGTTGGCAGACAAATTTTGCCTTTCGAATATTACTGACCATCATCTTCACGATCAGTCGAAGAAAGCGGCACCGAAATCTTAGTCCATAAGCATTTCAACAACGGCACTACGACCGACAGTGACCAGTACCTCGCCATCGATACCACATCTGGCGCCTCCAACCCAGTGCTTGTCGCCAACTCCACTGTCGAGACGGGCTACACCACCGACGGCTACAACATCTACGGCACGCAGATTACGTGGCTCACAACATCCCGATCTATGCAGTCGAACTTCTATGTCGTGTCGACGGAAGTAGATGGCTTCTCGGAGCTCTACTGGGACGCTGACAGCGCTGCTGGTACCAAAGGAACTGTCGTCATTCTGAAGGCCTGTGGGCCCGGAGGCTGTTGATACCAGCAAAGCTGCAGTCAGGCATGATGCTGTGATTCATAATGGGTCCAGACAGAGCATACAAGTGATGGCAAGATGGAACACAAGCCAGTGACAGGCCTGGTGGCGTTCGATGTACTCAGCAGCCAAAATACCGCAAGTTTGTTTCAGTCGTGTCTCATGCGCTGATGCCTGCTCAATGGTCCGAAGAGGTGCGTCGTTGATGTCCGGTAGCATGTTGGCCCCAGATGGTCCATAATACACATCCATACTTCCCACTTTCACTAAGTGCACCGCCCTTTCCACCACACTGGTCCATGACAGTAGTGAGCTTGCGTTTGCACTCCTCGCCATCTGTGCTGAAAGGCTTAGAGTAACCGCAATCTGTCTGCCCTTCGCCACTGTATTCCGCGACGGCCTTGACAACAATATCACCTTTGATGTAATTGTTCCTCGATTGTCCTTTGGGGATGTCCACAAGAAAGGTATCACTGAAGATGTAGTCCGGAGCGAGTTCCAGAGGTGTACTACAGTACTCTGCAATTCCTTGTCGCATGATTGACAAAGGCATGTCGACCGACCGTGGATATGGATTGTCTCCACATGCGATGAGCTCTTCGGGCTGGGTTACGAGAGTGTAAACACCACATCCAGATGTTGCTACACCGCCATACTTTCCCAGATATCCCGACGGGCTGGTGTCGCACTCGTCGAGAAGTCGATAGAAGGCGTGCTCGCACGTGGCTTCGTTCACGATCAGCTCTGCAGTTGTTTCAAGACTGCAGCTCGTATCATAAGTCTGTCTAGTGGTCGTATATGAGATGTTGAGCAAAATGTTCGAATTGCCTGAGGCTGTCTTGAAGATGCCAGTTTGGTTCTTGGAAGGTCCGACTATGCTTGACGCTGTGGCGGCGCAAAAGTCCGAAATCAGAGTCTTTGCTTCGTGGTAATTGACTCCAGTGCCGCCTGGTAAAGCGCCGGCGCAAGATATGCCGTTCATAGCTTGATAGAGGATGATCGCAGCGGCAGTGAAAGTCCTATGTGTGCGGTAATGGCTGATGAAGTGAGGTCAGTTTGATCTGTAATATACTTGCCTCACCTTGGAGAACTCTGCTACTGCCGAAGTGTGTGAGTTGAAATGCCCAAACTCTAGTATGGTGTCGTGGTGTTATCCGCAGAATCCGAGATTGGAGATGCCGGCGCATCTTTGGCAATCGTATACCAGGGCCGTAGAACAACCTTGTATGACAGGCAGGCTTGTTGATAATGATGATTTGTCTTCGTATCGCACCTCGAAAGTTTGCCTTCGCTTTTTGACATCGCTTGAACACTGTGTGCGCGACAATGTCGCAGCAGAAGTACATATGGTATGAGTGCAGCCACTTTCTAAAGATCTGAGTAATTATGCTGATCAGTGCATAGTGCAAGCACATCGCTGCACTGTTGATCTGATGGCAGGCAGTTACCAGGCAGACCGCCTCGAGGCGCGCGATTCTGTCGAAGGCAACTCATCGTGGTGACAAAGAGTACGGCGTCTTCGCACCTCAGCAGGGTGCTAGTCTCCGGCGGACCCTACTGAACATGCCAACCCGTCTTTCTTGGAGTCGTTATTGGCCGCAAGCCTGATTTTGGAGGAAAGCCAGCTAATGCGGTCACGTCGGATGCGTGAACATGCAGTAGACTGGCAAGACCAGACGAGCACCAGCAAGTACAACAGATCGAGACAGTACAAATCCATGAGATGTAGCGTCAGGACTGATGTAGCAGTCCAGGTATGCCTCGCGCTCCGTATGAGTAGAGTAGCGCCACCGAGACGTAGTGTCGTCGTTCATCGTTCCTGTCAGAATGAATGAAGATCCCGAAAGCAATGGCATACCCATATATGTGGCTCTACCACCACGGTGTGTAGGAATACCAAGCAGAAAGTCAGACTTCAGCCAATTTTCGCGAATGAAGATCTCGATCGTCGTCGCCTCGATCTCAATCCTATCTGGACCAGTCTCCGCATATTGGGTGAGTTTTCTCGGTCCCTTCCGCTCTTCATGGGTAGATTGGAACTGACGTTCGCGCGGAATTGCAAACTACCTGGCACCTTTGAGTTCGGAGGTTGCCTTTCCAATGGGCAGACCTGCGTAGACGAAGGGGGCTGTTACTATTCAGCCTGCACTCGGGTGAGTCCCATCGCGCCGAATCGTAAGAAACCTGTCGCTCACAGCACATCACAGGACCATCCTTGCAAGACAGAGTGCAATGGTTGCGTCGTCCTGGGTCCGGACAATGCCCATTGTTCTTGAGGGAGAATCAGTCGTTCAAACTTTATCAGTCTAGATGGAGGGCCCGTGAGACGCCAGGGACAGTCTCTCGCATGGCATGAAGGCTGCAGACATCATGTCCATGGCGGTCTTGATCCGGGAGTTCTGGAGGTTGCTGTCGAACGGCTTCACTTGAGCAATCCTGATGGAAGTAGTGTAGAGGAGCAGGAGACAATAAGATTCGTTAAAGACGTGCATGATGTCGTTCCCGCCTGCGCGTCTGCACTGTGCCGGATCTCGAATATCGCGTTGTTTGTTGTGTTGAGGGTCAGGTCAGGTGCAACCGGACTGCATAAGGCAGCCACGCGACGGATTAGTCACTAGCGGCTCTTGCGGCTCCACTTCTGCCAGCCTCCTTCCGCTTCTGCCTTCTCGAGTTTCCCCTTGTCTTCGTCGCCCTTCCGCTTCTCATCTTCACCAACATCAACGCGCGACAACAACAAAGTCATCCATCACCGCGCAGCGTCAAGACAATCAGACGCGCATTCTGCCATCGACGATACCCGCCGCGACAATAATATCAACCCCAAGCGGCCTCGAAATCGACACGGCGCAAGCCTCTGCCACCTTGCCTTTGCGAACCGCGACAGCCTTGACGACTTCACTCGAGGGCGATCATCCATCATCTTCTACCTCGACAGCGCTTACTTTCTATCTACTCAAGCCACTTTAATTCTTCAGCGACTCGCTCACCACACGTCCGCGCCACTTTCAGAACATCATACACAACAACACACCAACTCAACCAACACACCACAACTCACCATGTCTGGAAAGCTTGACCAGTCGCTCGACGCCATCATGAAGGACCGCCCAGCTGGCGGCCGCCGCGGAGGACGATCTGGACCACGCAAGGCTGCCACGAAGTCGAAGGCCGCGACTGCAGCCGTAGTCGCACCAGCTGGAGGCATCGCGAAGAAGACTAAAGGCGGGAAGCCACCAAAGGGACCCGCGGCCGCGGCGTTGCCATTCGCAGGAGAGAGCAAGATTTCAGTCTCCGGCCTGCCCGATGATGTAACGGAAGCGATGATTAAGGTACGTTGACCGCGCCGACTGCACGGTACACGTTTTGAGCCGAGATGTTCGATCTCCTACTATGCGCGTGCCATCCATATTTGGACACATGGTGGTCTCCTCACCCACCCAAAGCCCAGTGGTACCAGTTGAGCTGGTAGATGGCCTCTGCCCGCGATCGCCCGCTTCTCGAAGCACAGTGCACCGCGCATGGGTACAGAGCGACCACGACACGTCTTGCACGAACTTCTCACGAACCGCTACCTGGCAAGTATGCGCGTGTTGAAGGCAGACGTCCACATCTGTGGCACGAATCCCGAGGGCAAGCAGTAGCACATGGACAGCAGTATACGGAAAGCAGCAGAATTGGTTGACACAAGAGGAGAGGAAGACACCATGCGCACGCTTTGGCAGATCATGTCGGTGATGGCGACTCGATGCTGGCATTGCGAAAGCTGTGCCCTAGCTCATGTCGAGTATGCGCATGGATGCTGAACGATGCGCGATGAGCGGAAGGCTTTACACGAAGCGGGTCAATCATGGACGAAGGGCTACCACTGCCAACATGCTGCTGCTTGCCCTCTGTTATTCAATGTCGCCGCTTTCCTCTTGAGGAGCCTCTGACTAGGTCCTGGCGCGCGAACATGACTCGGAATCTCTTTCTCTGGGCATCAAACATTATCAATTCTGGAGGTCGACTAACATGGATTGTGTTCAGGAATACTTTACCAAATCTGTTGCGCCAGTGAAGAGGGTTATTCTCAACTATGGACCGACTGGCCGCAGCCGTGGATCCGCAACGGTCTTCTTCAGCAAGCCAGGTGCGGCTGCCGACGCCGTATCCTACGACGGCACCTTGGTTGATGGCAAGAAGATGAGGGTATGTCAATGTCATTCGCGTGAACCTGACTGTCCACTAACTTCAACAGGTCGAAGTGCTAGTCGATGCACGAACCGTACCTGCTCCACAAGCACCAAAGCCACTTTCCGATCGCATTGTGTAAGATCCTCTATACGACTCCTCACGACCTCCACTGACTCATTTTTGTAGTAACAAGCCAAAGAACGCTGCCAAGAAGGACACCAAACCAGCCGGAGCACAAAAGACCAAGGGCCAAGCTGGCAACACAAATGGAGCCGCGGGAGATAAGAAGGGCAAGGCGAAGTCGGGTCGCGCGGGCAGAGCGAAGGCGAAGACTGCAGAGGAGCTGGACGCAGAGATGCAGGACTACTTTGGCAGTGGTGAAGCACCTGCCGCTGCCACTAATGGCGCACAGCCCGCGGCAACGAACGGCGCCGATACTGGTATGGTCGACGAGGTGATGTAAGGACGATGCACTCAACAATGACGATGGTGCTCGCGAAGAGGTTCCGATGCGATACGGCGATGCGGCGATGCTCCGACTTCAGTTTCTCAAGATTGTATCAGTACGACGTTGTCGCTTTCGAAAGGCTTTGGTAACAACAGGTGGGCTTCGAAGCCGTGGAGGAGGAGTTCGATAAGACTGGCATAAGGACGACAATTCTGCTTTACGATCTCACTGCTCTTCGCTCCTTCGACCTTTCTTCATAAACACCGACTAGCATCCAATTCAGGAACAGAGCCTTGACTGACAGCGCAATGCATCTTTTGGCTAAGCCACGACGAGCTGTTCCTGTGGAATGGTCCCATGAGCATCTCTGCAGCGACGATCGTCTAGAACGGAGCCTGATGATTCGTAATCTGGGGGCTATATCGCTCCACATTGAGTGTATTGCCAGTGGCTTTGACCCCTTCCGAGCTGCATTCGAGTTACCACCGGAGCTCTTTGGAGCTGTTCGAACGCTCGAAGCTGGTCCTTGTCACGACGGCTAACCTGCCATGTCCTTTTGCCCCTCATGCAACCTGCGCGGAAGCCAACCTTCTTTCGAGCTCTTAGAACTCGCCTTTTTTCATCTCGCGGAGCGCTGTCCAGACAACAAGCGCCGCTCGCTTCGGAGCCAATTCCCTAGACTTCGCCTCGTGCTAAAGGCTACCGAGCACGTTATATCAGTGGACGAGATTGTGCTGCACATGTGGACAGAAATCCATCACTGTCGTCGCAGTTGACCTGGACCAAACACCCTAATGTACTGCGCACGCAGGGCTGCGTAGTCTTTGAATTACAGTGCCGCCAGAGCCTCTGCCGATCTGTACCTAATGCTTCGAATCTAGACTGAGAGTGGTGTTTTTCCCAGCAACGAACACGCTAGACCCCGCTTTTTGGCTCCAGTAGACGCTGCGGGGCTACGGAGTTACCTCATCAGAGTCCAAATCACCCAGCGAGCCATGTCGCCGACAGCCATTCACAGCATTCCTGCCTGGACAAGTGGAGCGGTACGGTGGAGATCACGAACCCTTCAGAGCGAATTGCTGGAGCTTAATCCCGTAGCAGTCCGTGGAGAAGGTCGAAGAAGGGGACACCTTCCACCATTGCTACTACTTAACCCCTCCACCACCCTCTTCGCTGTTGTTTCTGCTCCTATCACTCATCGCTGTGCGATCTGAGAATAAAAGAAACATTTCCCTTTTGAGATACCCAGTCGACGAGACTACCAATACCAATCATGTCTGATCTTTCCGTCCAGCTTGAGACGCCATCTTCTGGCAAGTACACGCAGCCGACTGGACTGTGAGTAGCTTCTCTCGAGCAGGTGGAAATTGGGCGACATGCTTACGATCTATTCAGTTTCATCAACAATGAGTTCGTGAAGGGTGTGGATGGCAAGACCTTTGAGGTCATCAACCCAGCTACCGAGGAGGTCATCACCTCCGTTCACGAGGCCACCGAGAAGGATGTCGATATCGCCGTCGCCGCCGCACGCAAGGCATTCGAGGGACCATGGAGACAAGAGACCCCAGAAAACCGTGGCAAGCTGCTGAACAAGCTCGCCGACTTGTTCGAGAAGAACCTCGAGCTCCTCGCATCTGTTGAGGCACTTGACAACGGCAAGGCTCAGTCCATGGCCAAGGTTGACATCAGCATGTGTGCTGGTTGCTTGAGATACTATGGCGGCTGGGCCGACAAGATCGAGGGCAAGGTCGTCGACACAACTCCAGACACCTTCAACTACATCAAGAAGGAGCCAATTGGTGTTTGCGCACAAATCATTCCATGGAACTTCCCACTGCTCATGTGGGCATGGAAGATTGGTCCAGCTATCGCCGCCGGTAACACTGTGGTCTTGAAGACCGCTGAGCAGACCCCACTTGGTGGTCTCGTTGCCGCCAACCTCATTAAGGAGGCTGGTTTCCCACCAGGAGTTGTCAACATCATCTCTGGTTTCGGTAAGGTTGCTGGTGCAGCTCTTGCTTCGCACATGGACGTCGACAAGGTTGCCTTCACTGGTTCCACCGTTGTTGGCCGACAGATCCTCAAGGCTGCTGCTGGCTCTAACCTGAAGAAGGTTACCCTCGAGCTTGGTGGTAAGTCACCAAACATTGTCTTCGACGATGCCGACATCGACAACGCCATTTCGTGGGTCAACTTCGGTATCTTCTTCAACCACGGCCAGTGCTGCTGTGCCGGTTCGCGTATCTACGTCCAGGAGGGCATCTACGACAAGTTCTTGCAACGCTTCAGAGAGCGTGCTGCTAAGAACGTTGTTGGTGACCCATTCGCCAAGGACACCTTCCAGGGCCCACAGGTCTCGCAAGTGCAGTTTGACCGCATCATGAACTACATCAAGGCCGGCAAGGACGCTGGTGCCAACGTCGAGATCGGTGGTAACCGCAAGGGAGACAAGGGCTACTTCATTGAGCCAACGATCTTCTCCAACGTCACCGAGGACATGCAAATCATGCAAGAGGAGATCTTCGGCCCAGTCTGCTCCATCTCCAAGTTCAAGACCAAGGAGGAGGTCATCAAGGTGGCTAACAGCACCACCTACGGTCTCGCCGCCGCTGTCCACACCAAGAACCTCAACACCGCCATCGAGGTCTCCAACGCACTCAAGGCAGGAACTGTAAGTTATCCACGCTCAATACCATACCTTGAAACAGTACTAACAGCATATAGGTCTGGGTCAACACATATAACACCCTCCACCACCAGCTTCCATTCGGTGGCTTCAAGGAGTCTGGTATCGGCCGTGAACTCGGTGAGAACGCTCTTGACAACTACGTCCAGCACAAGACCGTGTCGATCCGTCTTGGAGATGCTCTGTTCGGTTAAAAGCTATTCGCCTAATGCTGGGAATGCTGCGAGAACCTTTCATGTAATTAGTTATGAGGCTATGATGATCCAAGATATGTAGAAATTTGACGAAAAGCTTCCAAAAACATGAGCCATGCTGTGTCTTCTCTCTTCTCCCTCTTGTCCATGGGGCTTCCATCAAACCGAGCACACGGTATCTGAATTCCTTGGCAGCAGCAAGAGACTTTCGTTCTCGCTGTGGACTTCTTTCTCGCTCTCTCGCACTTCCTCGCACCGAACACCATCGTCTGCTTATTGATGACAACGTGCAATGGCTCTCATGATGCCGACTTTGTCACAGATATCGTCCGCGACGACCTGAATTGTGCCGATCTCAGGATGAGTATGGTGTGGTATGATGCTCATCGTGTCTAGAACTGCCAATTGGATTCTAGCGTGCGCCATTGTAATGCTGTCCAAGTCGATGATAAGTAAGTCCACGAGGAAACCTAAATTATTGCTACTCTCATCTATACTTCTCTGTATTGCTATGTCCTCCCTGCTCCAGCGCCTCTCATCACCACTCCGCAGATACTACTACTCCACCATGAGAGCTATACCACCACAGTCCTTCCACCTCGACCCCAAAATCTTTCACCCAACACTCTACTCCTCCGTCCACGAATACTGGTTCAAAGGCCTTGAACCCAACGCCAAAGTCCAAAATGATACAACGAAAAATCGCTGGTGGGGAATGGGTCGCAGTGCGGAAGATTTGAAAGTTATGGATGATGAAGTTCGAGAACTTTTCGGTAAAGCGATTAGTTCTATTGGACCCGAGAAATTTCCTCTCCCGCAACTCCAAGGCTATGTGACTGAAGGGGAGAGGGCAGAAGATATTGCGAGACCATTTGTGGAAGAAGTGAAGCAAGCAGGGAATGGCAAAGCTCAAGCGGATAGATTGCTGGCATTGATCTTATTATTGGATCAGTTTCCGAGACACCTGTTTCGTGAAAAGGATGAGTTGAAACTGGTTTATACGCATGATGATCGTTTAGCCTGGAGCCTGTTTCGATCATTCAAGAAAGCCAACACATCAGCATCTTCGGAAAGTCCAATCGCGGATTCATGGTACCTCGCCCATCCAGTCAGAAACGCATGGTTCTATATGCCTCTCATGCATGCAGAAGATTTGGTTTCGCAGGAAGAAGCTTTCGCCGCAGTGACAGAGTGGCAAGCTGAAGCGGGAACCAATGGCGAGGCTGAGGTGGTGGCTGATTTGAAGTCTAACGAAGGAGCTGCGAAGTCTCACTTGGAGATTGTTAGGAGGTTTGGGAGATTTCCGCATAGGAATGAGGCGCTTGGGAGGGAGAGTACGGAGGAAGAGGAGGAGTGGTTGAAGACTGGGGAGACTTTTGGGGTTAAGCAGAGTGAGAAGGAATAGGATGTGAGATATTCGTTGTTGGATGTCTTGTAGGCTACGAGATTTGTTCTTCGGCACCTGGCACATGTCTGCACAAGCTCCTGGCTCAGTGGTTATGCACATGTACTAGAGAGAAAGAAAGGTGTATGATGTGTGCAAGAAGAATGTGTATAATATGTATAGATGAACA
This sequence comes from Sphaerulina vaccinii, assembly GCA_022570795.1. NCBI lineage: Eukaryota > Fungi > Ascomycota > Dothideomycetes > Mycosphaerellales > Mycosphaerellaceae > Sphaerulina > Sphaerulina vaccinii. Next base: position 200,864 of record JAKUDP010000017.1, read on the forward strand.
ATATACGAAATATCAAATCGAACCAAAACAACAGAAAATACGAAACATCAAAACAAATTAGTTCGCTCTCTAACGTCTCTCTCCTCTCGGAAACTTCTTCTCGCGCTCTCGTCTGCGAATAGCATCAGCAATATCATGGTAGGCTGAAATAGGGTCATCACTCGGCTCAGGGAGATCCATAGCATCGATAGCTTCCTGTCTCGCTTCGTCAAGTTCGGCTTGTTCAGCCTCCTCTCGAAGTGTGGCTTGACGACGCTCCTCATACGCAGCGATCCATTCTGGAGTCAAACGAGCCTCTCCGATACGGATGTTCCAGCGTAGGCGACGTTCGTCATCGGTCTCGTCAGCTTCATCTGGTATGGGTGGAGATGTGCTTCGAGGTGGAGGTGGTGGCGGTGCTCTGCGACCTCCGCTTCTCGGAACGTACTCGTATTCGGGGAAGCTTTCGGGTTGGCTTTCTGGTGTGCTTCGTCTAGGTGGCGGTGAAGGTCTGCGGCTGCTGCTACTTTTCGGTGAGCTCTCGTTAGCGTCAGCCGTAGTTGAAGGTTCTGGCTTGGCAGCTAGCTGCTCCTTCAGAGTCTGGTTAACATTCTGAAGCATCACGATATCCTGCGTGAGAAGTGCGGTGGCGGCTTTGCTGTCGATCAGTACCTTCAAGAGACGGTCGAGCTCCTCATTAGCGTTCTCCTTCTCGTCTCTCAGTGCCTGACCATGTTGAAGACATTTGGTGAGTTTGTCCTGCAGCTCTCTGGTCTCAGCATCTTCCAGATCTTCTTCGCACTCGAAGAATTCGTCGTTATTGGATCCATCGGAACCTTTGGAGGAAGGTCTTGACTGAAGGCTGATTCTGAGCCCCTCGAGCTCCTGCTCAGCAGCAATTTTGCTCGTCTCGGTCTTCTCAAGATTGTGCTTCTTCTCCTCAATCTTCTTCATGAGATCATAGATCGTGATATTCTCGTGATCTTTGGAGGCCAGGCTTTGCATCAATGGCGCGAACGGCTTCAGTTCAGGAGCAGGAGCGAGGTCAGATTCGGAGAGGGGCTCATCCGGGATGCTTGTCGTGAAGAGTGTCTTGTCATCTTTGGCGGCTTCAGCAGCCCGTCGAGCCAGCAAATCCCAGTACGCCTGTGGCACTGGCACGGCTGGGGGAGCACCTGGTGGTGGTAGGGTAAGACCCGAGGGAGGAGTTGTCTGTTGCGCAGGAGGAGTGGCCCGTGCAGAGGGAGCTCCTTGCTGAGCAGGGGCGAAAGCCTGACGAGATCTTGCCTGTGGTGCCGTTGCTGGACGCCGTGGACCAAAGGACCCTCGTTCTGGTTCAAAACGAGGACCAGAAGGTGCTCGTTCTGGTCTAGTGAAAGTATCAGCTGTCAATCTGCCTATACGCTCAAGTTCGTCATTGCGCGCTTTGAGCACTGCCATTCGGTCCCGCAAGGCGTTGGCCTCGTTCGTGCGCTCTTGATACGTCCTCTGAAACTCTGCGAGAGCTAGGCGCGCAGCGTCTTGTTGGTCCTTCATTGTGCGAGCTCTTTCTCTGAGCCTACTGTACTTCGCCCGCAGATCCTCGAGCTCCTGATTATGTTCTTCCCTCTCAGAGCGTTGCAGCGCAATAGTATCGTCAAGTTCTTGCTGAACATCAAGCATGTCCTGCTCGAGTGCACTATGCTTGGCCGTCACCGTGGAGAGGTCCTTCAGTGCCTTTTCAGCTTGTTGTCTGGCACGTTCACGGTCAGCCCATTGCTGTTGCATCGTCACGAATCGTTCGTGATATTCGTGCAAAAGACCTCGCGTGAACGCCGCGCGCTCCTCGGGAAACTCTGGTATCTTTTCGCTGTTGCGTAGAAGAGGTCTCCCAGCTTCCTGGAGACGCAGATTCTGTTGCTCAGTCTGGAACTTGAGTAATGCTCGCTGCGTCTTGAGATAGTCGCCGTCTGTTGAGGCTTGAGGGCCAAGAAGGTTGACCGCTGTAGCTAGACCAGTCTCTCGGTCCATGCCGGTGAGCTCTTCGAGTTCTGCCGGCGTTGCGGGCAATGTGAAGCCATCAGGCAACGGTAGAGGCAACGGAGGGAAGGCCACTTGACCAGGTACGTTATGCCTCCTAGGTGGCGTTGGAACAGCCCGTGGACTTTCGAAAGCAGGGACGCCATCTTCGCCCGGCGAGACAAATTCCACTCCACCATCCGTGGGGCCGGACGAGACAGGAGAGCCCGGACGCGAATTGGTAGTAGGAGAGCGCGGACGCAATGGTGGAAAGGACTCTGTCCGGTCTGGATTGAGCAGACTTGGTCGCCGTGGGAGCTCAGATGGCCTGAACATAGCTTGGTCGGAGCGCTTGGTTAGACCTCTCGCACGATTTACAGCAGCCGCGTTGTCGAGTCCAGGGGAGCTTGGTCGGGGAAGACGGCCATCTTTTCTTCGAAATACAGGGATTTTCAGACTCCGACTATATTTTATAGCACGTTCAGGCCTCGATGGTAAGCCGCGTCTTTCGATCTCCCATCGCAATCTACTTCGTGGACTGAGCGGTGGACCTCGAATACGATCGACTGCTGCTTGAAGCTTGGCTCGAGCCTGTTCAGGGGCACTAGTGGTATCAGCGGGCATTGGGCGCGCTCTGCCCAGCATCGAGTCGAGGTACGCATCACCAGAGCCCATGCTGAATGTTCGCGGTAGCTCAAATGCCGTGCGACCAGGAGGTGCAAAGTCTTGTGACGAGCCAACACTGCGCCTTCGCTGCTCGGGTCTGGTGTATTGATCAAGTGAAGCTGCATTTTGACTGTCAAAGTCCGCGAACAGATCTGGACTTGATGCTCGTGGAGCTTGCTGGGCGGCCGATGGTGCTTGAGCTGGACGAGCAGGTCCTCGACCTGGTGGCAGCGGGAATTGTTCGAACGTCGCTGGAGCTTCCAGAGCAGGTGTCTGGGGGGTCGGAAAGAATAGTGAGGATCGTCGACCAGCCGCAGGACTTGAGGTACGAGTTGGTTGCTGTGTAGCTGCTAGAGCCTGCGGTGGACCGAAAGCACCTAGAGTTCCTAGATTTGCAAGTGTCGTGGGCGCCTGAGTAGGCGCTGGAAATCCAAACGTAGAACTAGACGCTGGCCTTGGGGTCGGCGGTGCTTGCTGTGTAGCTGCTAGGGCTTGTGTCGGACCGAAAACACCTGGACCTGCAAGTGACACGGGTGCCTGAGTGGGCGCTCCAAAGGCGAAAGTACGCGCTGGGCTTGAGTTTCTTGGTGCTTGCGGCGCTGTAAAAAGGCCTCCTAGCCCTGCAAGGTTCGCTAGCGCCGGTGTGGGCGCTGGAGGTCCCAAAGTGAGAGCAGGCGCTGGACTTGGAGCGGTGGGTGTTTGAGCAGCCGGAGTCTGAGAAGGAGTTGCAGACGCAGCCGGTGCACCTGTGAAATCCATGCCCAGACCTCTCAAATCGAAGGCGTCGTTATTATCTTGACCAGCCATGGTCATCGAGTATATCGTTTCTGGACGTAGTATACTGGTGTAATGCTGATAGAGGGACCTGCCTCCTATTCGAATGCGTGTATAGTAAAAATTAGCAGATACGAAGAGTTGAAGCAGGAGTTTGGAACGAAGAAGGAAAGCCGCCAGACGCGCATGGTGTACTTCGAGTCGCCACTCAACTGCCATCATTGGCATCCCCTTTGAGCATAGCAGGGCCTCGACCAGGTCAAAGAAGTTGTTCTTTGAAGCAGTAATTGCTCATGACTACCGTCATCTCGGTAGCACAAAGAACGTCCATATAATGACAAAGGTCTTGTAATTTCTCGAGATGAAGCCCACTGTGCCTCGACATGAGCCTCTGGCAATAGAGAATTTGTCGTGATGAAGCCATTTTGGGCTGGGAACAATGCCCAGCAATTTTGGCTTCATAGCGATGTGCTGAGTGACTGCTACAGCCTTGTTTGTATGCATTTGACTTGCTCGCGATGCATTACACTGCCAAACAGAGGGCTCAGTGGCTCCATATTCATGAATTGAGCAGTCCTTTGCGCTGCGAATGATGGCAGCCAATGCGCAAGATCCTGTGAGTGCTTCGCTGAAGGACGTCCCTCGTTCTTGACGGGCGGACTGGAAACTGGGATGACCAGATTGCATCGCGCGGAAGTTTGGTGTCATGCATTACGGCATTCGGTAGATTGCATTCGTAACACGATGTTGTTGATGAAGATGTGGCAGAAGAGAAGGACGCGTCGTAGTTGAATCTCGATTGACGCCAAGTCCATCTCCGAGATCGCTCCCGCAGCTTGACATCCATGCTGTGTCGAAGGCCTCACGATAACACTCTCCATCACCTCACTATCTCTCTTTCTTGCATTTTCAGGGCGTTGGGGGTCTGTCGTGTCTTGTTGTTATGGAAGGGCAATCGTTGGTCGAATCGCCATATCTCCGAGATCTCATTGTATGCAACAAAAGACAAGCTCTCCAAGCTCATGCAATGGCTAACAGACCTAGGCAGGCGGGATAGCAGGCACGACCGTTGACATCTCCCTCTATCCACTCGATACTCTGAAAACTCGCCTCCAATCCAGCGCCGGCTTCTGGGCTTCGGGCGGCTTCCGCGGCGTGTACAATGGAGTAGGATCGGCAGCAGTCGGCTCTGCGCCTGGAGCTGCTTTGTTCTTCATGACTTATGAAGGGACAAAGAGATATCTGGCACCATACAGGAAGAGCGCGTCAAGCGAGACGGGAGTGCACATGGCAGCTGCGAGTCTGGGAGAGATCGCAGCTTGTTCAGTAAGAGTGCCAACTGAAGTGGTCAAGCAGCGAGCACAGGCGAAGCAGCATCCGAGTTCACTGAGTGCTTTGACGCATATATTGGGACAAAGAGCTACACATGGCCTGGGACATGTGTGGAGGGAGCTATATCGAGGCTGGGGCATTACTGTGATGAGAGAAGTGCCTTTCACGATCATACAGTTCCCGTTGTGGGAAGGCTTGAAGAAGTGGTCATTGGCACAGAGACAAGGTCCAAAGCCTGCAGATGTTACTGCTGCTGAGAGTTCATTGTATGGAGCCATGTCAGGAGCCATTGCTGCTGGTCTCACGACGCCGCTGGATGTGCTGAAGACGAGGATGATGTTGTCGAAAGAGCGCGTCAACGTCTTCGACATGACCGCACGGATCTGGAAGCAGGAAGGAGGCCGCGTCTTCTTGAGTGGTGTCGGACCTAGGACAATGTGGATCAGTATTGGTGGTGCTGTATTCCTGGGTAGCTACCAATGGGCAAGCAACCTGCTGGGTGGACGATGATCACCACATCTCGTGGGGAGCCGGTCCCGCTCCATCATGGCTAGCAGCGACGAGCCTCTATGTCAGGATCATGGCGTACTTCCATTGGATGGATGTGTGAGTATTGTCAAGTCTCCGAGAGTTTATATCGAGCGACCGAGATGTGAACATCTCACACCCTCCTGCTTCACATTATATATCGACAGTCTCGCTTCCTTATCAGAGCGACATACACCGAAGCATGACATCAGGAAGTCAAGCTTGCTGCTGGACGCACACGAGCCATTGTCGAAGCAAGATGCCCTTCTAGAAGCACTCAAAGCGACCTACAAGGATATTTACTGGTCCGCGGCTAGCTCCGGCGACCGTTGGCTGCGCGTGAGCTTTGGCAAGCACGCGTCTGCTCCGCTGGTGAAGCGAATTAGTATGAGCCAGTCACCAAGATAAAGCTCACTTTCGCTGTTCACCGGTGCTGCTCTTGCTTGCGAAGTCGGCCAGACCGCCGTTTGAAGTCACAAAATCAACTTCGATACCAGAAGCTCACCTTCTTCTCCACTTCCACAACTTTCGCTATCACATACCTCCAAGACAACGAACAGCGTCTTCACAACAACACTCTCTGCCACGCTACTCAACCACACACAGATCCAGCACACCTCGACCATCATGTCTACCAGTCTGACTCTCACCGCCCGCGAGCTGGAGCTACTTAAGGAAGTCGGCAAGCACCTCCAGACTGCTTCGGTGCGCGATAACACTGCCAACTACCAAGCATTTCAAAGCTGACACTTTACAGGTTGACTGGGCTTCTGTTGCCAACAACATCAATTACAAGACACCAAAAGCTGCTCGCGACAAGTGGTACCCGCTTCGCGACAAGTTGTTCGGTGCAGAGTCCGGCTCTGCTCCAGCCTCTGCCTCGAAGAAGGCCGCCGCCACACCAAAGAAGCGCAAGACATGTGAGTGACCACGTTCTCTCACCAGATGTAGCGACTGCAAGCTGACGTGACAGCAGCGAGCGACGGAGACGACGATGAGGCCACTCCCTCCAAGTGGGCCAAGAAGTCGAAGTCTAAGAAGGCTGGTTCCTCAGTCGCTGATCAGGACGATGAGGAGACTGCCAAGGCTGCAAAGGTCAAGCCCGAGACCAATGGAGACGAGGATGACGATGACGACTTGTTGTAGTGTGCTTTCGCGATCGAGACTTACTGCACTGCTGTTGTGGTAGCAAACGTCGACTTCCGGGAGTCTTTGAGAACGTTGATGAATATACGAGGCGGCTACTGACATTGGCTACATAAGCACGTCCTGGTGGATGGACTGCATACGTGAAGCTAGAATGCGAGAGGACAGGATAGGCTAGACTTCAGCGACATCTTGCCAATTGAATCGAGTGAATGAGTGCATCATCTAGCCACCTTCCTTGCTACTGTGTATGACATGACAATGTGCAGGAGCAAAGGATCTTCTTTCATAGCACTGCGAAATCCATGTCGCTTCTCTGAGATCAAACTCTTCGTGCAGCCATTCCACTCCCTCGATCCATCGGATTGTGGGTCCTGCTGACAAAGACAACGTCCACCCCATCTCTCACACAACAGGCTTCCATCACAAAACACTCTCTGCCATCGTCCTCATAATTCGCAACTATGGACATCATACAAGACTTCGCCCGAGAACACATAACCCAAATCAGTGCCACAATCGCCCTAGTGACCTATGCCATCTCCCGAAACAAACTCACACCTGCGGGTGTCCTCTCCGGCATAGTCGTAGCAATCATACACATGCTACATCCTTGGCAAGCGTTCTTCTGGCTCTTGATGGTCTTCTTTCTTTTAGGAACGCTGGTTACAAAGGTACACAACCTTTCTCTTTCCTACCAGCAAGGATACTGACTACTTCCACCAGATCGGCCACACCAAAAAGTCCACTCTCACCCAGTCAGCAACAGGCGGAACAGGAGGCGAAGGCGCACGCTCTGCAATTCAAGTCTTCGCAAACAGTGGCTGGGGTTCCATCCTCATCGCCCTCCACGCCTACTTATTATACAACAAGACACCTTTCATCTCCTCCTTCAACATCCCTGGAACCACACCCGGCCCACATTTTCCAGTTCTGGAGAAACTCCTACCCATAGGAATCATAGCTCAATACGCAGCCGTAGCAGCCGATACTTTCTCTTCCGAACTCGGCATCTTGTCAAAAAGCAAACCGTTTCTGATCACAGCACCATGGAAAACTGTGCCTCCCGGAACGAATGGCGGTGTTACTGTTGACGGATTCAAATATGGTGGTCTCGGCTCTTCTTCATTAGTTTTCACATCTATACTAGCACTGACGCTACTCCCACCGCACATTGACGTCCATCCTCAGATCTCCGCGCTGTTGATTGGAAGTGGGATTGCAGGAACGATTATTGATTCGGTTTTGGGAGCTTTGTGTCAAATTACAGTGGAGGATAAGGGTAGTGGGAGAGTTGTGGAAGGTGCTGGTGGTTCGAGAGTTCAGGTTCTCAAAGGTGGGAGTCGAGTCCAGATAGGAAAGGACTTGTTGACGAATAATGGAGTCAACTTCGTCATGGCGATGTTGAGTAGTTTGTTGGCTATGGGTGTCGCGGGGGCTGTTGGGTTGGGGTTGGAGGAGGGTGTTAGGTTGAAGGTTTGAGAGTGCGCAAAAGAAGAGCCATTCGAAAAGTACAACTAACGCACTGATCTCAAGAGAAAAATACAAGGAACAAAAGATCGCCTCCCAAGGAAGAAAGCTGGAGAGCGCTTGAGACTTTCTTATACGCTCTTCCCGGCTCTACTTAACCAAGCATCGACTGATTACAACAACGACTTACTGACCTCGCCACTAGACCAAGGACGACCATTGAATACTGAAGGTTGTGGATCATATATATCGACTCATGATCAGAGGCTCAGGCCTGCTGTCCGCATCGTTGGGGAGTGATCATGGAGTCGTGAGCTGTTCACATACCTTCACTCTCTGAGGCCAATATGTTGAGAATGACCACACAGAGTTCAGCAGGCTGCTTGGCCCAGCCTTGCCTTCCAGGTGTATGTTTCTCTCCTCTTTTTCTACGCTGCTTCGAGCGCCTGCTGTGTGCATCTGCTTTGCCTGATCTTGTCTTGCGCATCTGACATGCATGCGGACCTCTCGTCTTGCCATGTCGTTACGTTCTTCTCCTTCCCATGGAGCGGACAAGAAAGAAGCCGCGATACATATTGCTGCCATAGCTGCTGAGGTGATGAAGTGATGAAGGAGAAGATGAACCTCTTCACTTCTCTGAGCTCGGTACAGAGGCTAGCGCGGCTCTAGTCTACCCCTCAATCCTGGTCAATCGACGGAGATAACGAGCTAACTTGGCCGATAAGAAGCAGCAACCGACATGCCCTATATAAAGTGACACCAGACGTGTTTCCATACCAGTTCTGCTGCTTACATCACCTCCATCGAGACCATCCGTCAACCTCCACCGCTCTTCCCATACTCCGCTGCTCCGATGATCTCGATGTCATCTCTCCTTGAGCTCTCCCATGAGCTTCTCCATTGCATCTTCACCGAGATCGAACCAGCCGACCTCTCAACCCTCTCCAGAAGCTGTCGTGCACTGCACAGCTACATCACCGGCAATAGACTGCTCCATAAGGATCTCTACGTTCGACGATATGATGAGCCAACAGATCTCAAGTCTGAGCCAGACTATGAAGATTGGATACACCGCCGAGTCAAGCTCGAGAAGCTCCTAAACACAGACAACAGGGAAGCCAAGAGACAAGAGCTTGCATTTGTAGCAAACGAGATCAACAGCCTGGTAGAGACTGCCGATAAGGATCAGGAAGAGAGCAAGAATGTACACCTCTTGAGTAAGAGCTTCTCAGATGGGAAGAACATCGATACGCTGTTATGCTCCTCGGCACTCTTTGCACCAGGCCGAGCAGGAGATAGCGAACAGACACAAGCCGAGACGCCAGAGCTACGTCAAGCAAGTGCAAAGCTGCACTGCCTGTATGGTGTGCCAGTCGAGCCCATCGTCTCTCGCATAGTGCCATTCCACTCCTTTCTTCGACATCATCGGGCAGGCCTTACTTTGTCACCCTCTCTATGTACTCGCTCTCAAGCTCATGGCCGAAACACGCACCAGTATGCTCGGAGTAAAGTCTATGACTTGCGGGAGTACTCGGATGCCACGCTCTGGGGCCCGTTCATGAACGATGGCTCTCACCGAGTAGACTGGGAGAAGGTCGAGGCCATCATGATAGTCCTCGGCTTCAACTTACGACGCTTCACAGACCGTAGCGATGGCCGCTTCCCACTAATCTGGAAGCATCCATTTGTAGGTGCAACTCCAGGTTCATATAAGACTCCACCACGTATCGCACCACCAGAGAGGAAAGACTTCGATGAAGACGCTGGTGTGATCCGTGAGCTGGCACTTGGACTAGATGCTATGGACCCATATGGCGTGACCGGCTCGTGGATGCGTGTAGTCTGCTTCCTCGATTACAACGATCTCTACGCCTTCAACTTCAGCGAACGTATACCAGAAGATCAACTACGAGAACCGATTGACACAGAAGAAGGTTTGATTGAACTTAGTGAAATGGCACGTATTCGTTCCCTCACTGATAGTTCGTAGCTATAAGACTGATTCGCATCAAGTTGCAAGTCACGCGAATCGACCCTCCCAGCGGTGACAGCAGTAGAAGAAGTTCCGGCAGCACTGCAGTCTTTGACGAAAACGATTATGATGATGACGACTACGAAACGGAGGACGAAGAAGAAGCCGAAATGGACTGGAGCAACTTTCAAGGCGAGAGACTGCCTGTTGTACACTTCCGCGGCACGAGTCGCTCTCTACACGCGAGCTGGGATCCCAATGCCAACAGCAGGATTCGAGGCACTGTTCGACAAACGCCAGAAGGTGAAATCAGATGGACCACCTTCTCCATCTTCCATGGTGAAGAAAAGTGGAGAAGTGAAGGCATTCAAGTCGGTGGTCTGAAGTCTGCAAGAGGAGTTCTGGGCAACTGGTTCGATAAGGTACGTCTCCCTCTCTTCTTCCCACCTCTCCTAAATGCGATACTAACGCATCTGCCAGGACTACGACATGCACGGCCCAGCAGGTCCTACAGCATTCTGGAAGGAAAGCGATGAACTAGACGAGGACAAGTCAGAGAGTACGCCTTCTGCTTATTTCTGACTATCTACGATCTTGTCCTGACGAGGCTACAGAGACTGAGTCCGATGGCTATCTCCCGTGGGTTCAGAGGCTGCTGGATGAGATTGTGTTAGAGAGTGATGACTGATGAAGGACACAGGTTCTTCGATTGATGCGTTTTGACGAATATGAATGACAACATGAGCATGAGCAAGATAACAGGATACAAGGCATTGGAATGTCGGCTGATATAGCATTTGCTTTCAATCATAAAGAGCATGAAACTAGGCACGACCTCCCACCTCCAGCTCTGAGCTACCAACTACCCCACCTAACTGATACACGTGGAGAGCTAAGGCAACTAGATGCGCTGTACAACACTAAAAGAACTAGTACTACTTCCAAGAAGCACGATCGACATCATTACGGGTCCTCATTCGGGAGGGCTTGAACCGACATCCGAATATAAGCGGCTAGCGTGCGATCTAAGGCATCACTTGTTACGACGGTAACATCGAACACAACACCGAAGAACTCCGTAACAGCAAGAAGAACTCAATGGCAGGCTCAACGACAAGCCCACGAATCCTCATCACAGGCGCAAGCGGAGCATACGGACAACTCCTCTTCAAACGTCTTCTCGAGAAAGGTGTCGATCCATCAACCATCATCCTCGTCTCACGAAACCCAGACAAGCTCTCCGCAACAACTCCATCACAAGTAACACTACGCAAAGGCTCCTTCGACGACCCCCTCGATAACCTAGCCACCATGTTCGCTGGTGCATCAACGGTATTCCTAATCAGCACCTCCCGAGCCGGAGCCCGTCTCCCTCAACACCAAAACGCCATTGACGCAGCAGTCAAAGCCGGAGCTCAACACATTTTCTACACAGGTTTCATTGGAGCCGATTTACCCAGACCTGCAGCTCTCGTTGTTCGTGAACATCGCGCCACTGAGGAGATGTTGAAGAAAAGCGGTTTAGCATATACTGTACTCCGTGATACTCAATACTCTGATGCTTTCGTCGATGTCATCCTACCCGCTGCTCGCCAACTCGGAGTCTGGAGAACGAACACCGGAGAAGGAAAGATTGCTCCTGTGAGTAAAAATGACTGTGTCGTAGTCGCTGCTTGTGCTCTCACTGCACCTCATCTCCACAAAAACAAGATATATAACATCACTGGACCGGAACTTCTTTCTTTCGGAGATGTAGCGGCTATCGCAAGTAAACATTACAACGAAGACATACCGGTGGAGCAGGTTTCTGATGAACAAATGTTTGAATCTTTCGATCAGATGGGTGTGCCTAGAGAACCTAGCGACGAGTTCGAGGCGAATGGCGTTTCTGGATACAAATGGAACTCCTCGGATATGGTTTCTTTTGGTACGGCGATCAGAGTTGGAGAGATGGCGGTTATCAGTGATGATGTTGAGAAGATTACTGGGAGAAAGCCAGCTGGGATCTTGGATGTTCTGAAGAGTCGAGGATCATAGGCATGACTAGCGACAGATCGAGCATACAGTCTCATGCTGTGTCGTTGGTGGAGATGGACAGTGCTATAAGGTACAGAGCACGAAGACTTTGAGATCATGAAACACCGTCGGTGACATACATCGGGTACAAGTGTCTTCTTCGTGCTCGTTGGCACAATGCGTTGTTCTCGATTGTGCCTCACGGGACACCTTCGACATCTCAACACCAAGAAGTCTTCGTGATCGGGCACAGTCTCATCTGCGTCAGATGTCGCTGCGCAAAGGCAATGGAGCGACATTCGTAGCAAGACTATGTGATCATCAAGTCAACGGCGATGACAGCACTGATAGTTAGGACTCTTGCATATAACAGCAGTGCAGCTCGAGTAGAGGAAGACAGTCAGCGACAACGATCACATCAATCATCCAAACCGACTTGAACACACAGACGATGTACGCCCTACTCCTCATCACCACAATCCTAATGGCCAGCTACGCCGCCAACGCCACGCCTTATACCCCTTACCAAACTACTAACTGCGGGCCTCCATCCTGGTCCATAACATCCTGTCCAGTAGGATTAGCCCAGGAACCATACACTCTTCCTACAACAACAACTTCTCCAACCTCCTCCTCATCGTCCTCGTCCCTTGCATTACCAACGGCTACTGCAATACCATCCAACCCCGAACAACGTTCCTTCTACATCGAATCTTTCGACAGCTTTCTATGCTCTGCTACGGATGATGTGAGATTAATTGGTATTACGACTTTCGCTACGGGGCAATGGTAAGTCCGCAACCAATCTATCCATCTAAACAAGAAGTATGGAATAACGGATTTCATGCATGCAGGTACTGTTATCCCCTAACCTGGGGCGTCTCAATCAAACGCTGGACCCGGCCAGAAGGGCTGGACTACGCAGCCGGCTGTGAAATCTATCTCCATCACAGTTTCGACGTTCCGAGTACATGTGCAGGACCCGATGCTGGGAATCAAACTGTCGTGGAATTGAAGTCTGATGGGGGTTGTTTGAGTTTTGAGGGAGAGGGGTTTGAGGTTATGGTTAGGTGTAGTGTTTCAGAGGAGGAGGAAGAAGTCAGAAGAAGCTCATCGCCGACACACTTTAGTGGGCAGAGGGGTGGTGGGAGGGGATGGTGTTGGATGGTAGGTGGGGGGTCGTGGTGTGATCGAGATGGAGATTGATGGATGTGATGATGATATAGCACTGACGATCAGGAAACGAAACGAAATGAAATAGTATTTGAAGGAGCGAGACAATGCGTTCCTCTTTACTGATGCAGCAACTTGGAGAGTGTTGAAGACGTTTGACGGCTGATCCGTCTACAACTTATCGTCAATCTTCATGCACTTGCTCACAAGCGACTTACAGATCACATCATTAGACCAATAGAACGACTGCTAGTAATCGACTTCTCAAGGGCTTATTCATATCCCGCTTTCCAGGGCTATGATGGACTTGGTGTTTCACTTCATCGAGTTCTCGATCGAGTGTCGAAAGTGACCTTTTATGTACGAGTTTCTTCGTCATCGTCCCAGCCTTAGTGGCTCAATCAGTAAGTCGTCGGTATAGCTGATGCTTGATGAGAGATAGTGCGTATTTCACTCCTCTCAGGCAATTACTCACCTGATAAGAGTCGTGTGATGCTCCAGCATAGAGTGCAAGGGGATTGTTTTGCCAAGTGTTTCGTGTTTGACTTTTCCGCTTCTCGTGTCCAAGCTCTTTATCTGTTTGCTGCTGACCTGATGTGCAGCAGTGAGCCAATATGTATGGGAAGCAGTTGTGAGTCTCCAGGAATCGTCCTTGGTCTAGTGGCGAGATCAGTAAGTCGTTGACGTGGTTGATGCTTGGCCTAAGCAGTGGTGAACGAGAGGGAGACAGTACTCCCCACTTGCGTGACTACCACTGTGGCTGCCATAGCGGACGATTGTTTTGCTGTTTGAATTGTTCTTTTGTGATACTGGCCAAGAAGACATATGTGGTGATACCATATTGTGTTCGAAGTGAGGCAGTTGGCCGGTACTAGACGTATCTGCAGACATGAGTAAAGTTTCTACCTTCCACCTCTACTGCCTCCTCTCCCTCCTCTCCCACCACCACCACGTCCACCACCTCTTGAACCACCACCACCAGTCCCACCCCTCTTACTAGGCCTAGCATTCTTCTCTTTCCTCTTATCCGCCAAACTCCTCAACTTCCTCACATCCTCCGCCCCTCTCAATTCACTCTTACCCTTTCCATCAGCATATTTGCCTCTCCTCGCCTCCTTAGCCTCCTCGACTCTCTTCTTTCTCACATGATAATCATCGCGATACTTATCCGCTTCCTTGGGTGCGCGTTCCTGTTTATGTTTGAAACGTCCTCCACCTCTCATATTCTCGCTGGACTGGGTGTAAGCGTTATGGGAATTGCTCTTTTCGAGCTCTCCGACTCGTGGAAGTCGTTCGACACGATTATCTTTCCTCCAGCGATCGAAACGTCCAGACTTGAATGATGCGGCGATTTTCAGCCCCGATTCTCCACGTATCATCTTGGCGCCTTTACTACCATCTTCGTCGTTGGCACGTTGGACGTAGTTTTTACTCTTTTTGTCCCATCTGAGTCCAGCACCGGCTTTTGTTGCGAGTTTCATACTACTATCCTCGTCGCCATTAAGGTCCATGGTGGCGCTACGAGCTTGATCGAGGAAGTGGTTTGAGGCGTTCGTGCCGCCGGAGTGGACACCGTAGCCTTTATCTTCTACCATGTTGATTGTGGAGGGAGTGTAAGACATGAAGAATTCGTCGTCTTGGGCTGAGGGGTCTGATTTCTTGGCTTTCTTTGCTGCGCGTTTTGAGGTTGAGGGGTCGGCAGGTGTGGTGAAAGTGAGTTCGAGCTCGGAGTCGGAGGCGAGGTCCATGTCGACGCCGTTGGGTTGCGTTAGGATCAGTTCGTCGTCTTCGGAGTCGTCTTCATCATCTGCGGTGGTCTTGGAGGTATGAACATCGTCGTCTTCTGCTGCGTCTTCCTGCGCTCGTGCTTTTCGTTGCTTTTGAGCTTCGATTGTCATTCTTCGCTTCTTCATCACCTCTGCTGCTGCGTCTTTTGCATCGCCACGCTTGCCGACTTCGAAGACAGTCTCCACAGGTCGGAAGCTGGACACTCTCGCAAGCATGTCTAGTCTCTTCTGCTCGACATCGGCGCTCTCGTCAGCCTCAAACAGCATGTTCGTCGCGCTAGAGTCCTCACTCTGCGCAACTTGCTTCGCGCGCTTCACACTTTCGGCAGATGCAGAGTTGCGCGTTCGCAGGTATTGTTTCTCTCCCTTCGCAGCCACGTCACGCATGTTCTGCAGATCAATGTCTTCGTCGATGACCTTAGCTGCTTCTTCTGTGTATCGCTCGAGCGCATCTCTGCGCAAGTTGCCGGACACAATCGCATGCTGGAACATGCCCGGCTCTTTCGACGTTCTTCCCATGATCAACTTGCGACTGAGGAATAGTTGCAGGTCTAGCAGATATGGCATATCGGGTTGTGTTATTAAGCTGTAACTCCAACCTTCCTTCCCTGCTCGCGCCGTTCGGCCAACACGGTGCACGAAGATCTTGGGCTGAGACGGAAAGTCGTAGTTGATGACATTTGCAAGCAAAGGGACATCCAGACCGCGAGCTGCGACATCTGTGACGACCAGGATGTTGCTCACTCCAGATCGGAAGTCATGAACCTGCATCTTGCGAGCGGTCTGATCGAGTGATCCATATACGTAGGATACGGCATAGCCCCAGGCTTTCAGGAAGTTGGCAAGATACTCAACATGGTGCTTGGTTGAAGTAAACACCACAGTCGAGTGTGGTGAAGTCGCCTCGTTGTAGGAAGGACCATCGGCACCTCTCTTCCTCTTCTTGTCACCTTTCTTCGCCTCCTTGACTAGCCTTTCTCGGTCATTCGCTCCCGTTGGCATCTTGATCACATCCTGCAAGATATGCAGAAGCGCGCCCTCCTTCTCTGCGCGCTTTACTGTAAAGAATGCACTCTGCAGTCCCGGCGCGATCTTGCTCTCAGAGTCCAGTCTCACCAGCTTTGGCTCCTGCAGCCCAGCTCTCGCGAACTCCACCAAGCTCTTTGGCAATGTAGCAGAGAACAGCAACGTCTGCCTCGTCGCAGGCAAGGAATGCATAATCTCCATCAGTTGCGCCGCGAATCCCATCTCGAACAAGCGATCTGCTTCATCGAACACCATGTACTTCACCGAGCTCAAATCCAGACCCATCTCCACCTTGACATGCTCGAATCGTCCCGGCGTGGCAATAATGATGTCTGGATTCGCAGCCATAGACCCGAAGTTATCCTCAATACCATCACCGCCCACAATCAACACAGTCCTCAGATCCGTGCCTTTGCCCATCTCTTTCACCACCTTTAGCGTCTGCAGAGCCAATTCTCTCGAAGGACTCAGAATCATAGCTCTGGCGCCAAACTTTGCCGAATGCGCCTTCAACTTTTCAATCATGGGTATCACAAACGCCGCGGTCTTTCCTGAGCCAGTCCTAGCCATACCAACGACATCTTGGCCGTCTAGTATGAGCGGAATCGTCTTTCTCTGAATAGGTGTAGGAACATTGAATCCTTTGCGCGTAATGGCTTTGAGGAGATGAGTGTTCAAGCCCATGCCCTGAAATGCGCCGGCTTTCTTGGCGACTTTGCTGTCATTTTTACGGTTCGCCTGTGATTGAGTGGCCGCAATAAAGGCATCGTCGCTGTCGGAGGCATCCTCGATTGCTGCTGGTCGTGGAGGCGGGAAGTCGGTATTTTCGTCGTCAGAGGAGAGAAGATCGGGCTCGCCTCCGAAGAGAGATGTTGAGATATCGAATTCATTCTCCGAAAGCGCTGGAGAAGCGGCGCGGACCATGGCGGCGGTGTTGGTGGGCGCAGACCAGCTGCAGAGTTGGAGAGGATGTTCTTCGTAGAATCTGAGACTTTTCGCGACAAGCTTCAGACACATCCTTGCAATCGGCAATCTTAGCGTGCCTTGGCACGGACTGAGCTCCTTCCTCAAAACCGTCTTCCTTCTTCCTCCTCCCCACTCCATGCTTTGCCATGTCTACCCACTCGATGTACGACCCGAGATCTCATCGCTGCTGACATCGCGAACCTCCAGTAGCCCCATCTGGCTCGTTATCACCACTCCTCGACAGTACCTGTTTCGATTCGATCCGTATGATGTAGACCACAAGCATACTCATGGCGGCTTCGGCGGCGTCGATTGCTAGACTAGCAGCAGCAGCATCGTGCTATGCGCGTCCATAGCCCGTTGCGTCGCTCAGCAGGCACCTGTCGTTCATCAAGTTCTCAGATCTGTCACCAATATTGATGCGTCCTCTGTCCCGCGACCAAGGTGAATGCTTTTGCAATACGGCGCCAAGAGCCTCTTCTCTCTAAGACTACATAGGCCGAACGGGAATGCGTCTTCCAGTCGGGACTACGAAAGCGAAAAGGCTAGGCACAAGTCACTTATAAGAAGTGAGCCATTATGTGTTGTTTGAGCTGACCGCATGCGCTAGACATTGCAATGCTATATCCAGTGTCCAGAAGAGCTGCGAGTCTGCTATGTGCCAGCGCCACTCTATACCCTTACGCTACCATAGCATCGCTCTATACCACAAATTACTGAACAGCCATTCGGACCGCAGCAACATAACAGATGCTCCACGATCCCTTCAGGTGAAGAGTCCACTTCCGTTCAGGCCATGAGATCCAATCTTGCGCTCGTCAACACGCCAAGCGTAAATACTGGAGTTCCATCAGTTGTAGCCCCTGGTCTGACCTGAGAAGACTTCGAGGTCGCTTCAACTGGAGGCAGCAAAGACGGTTCTTGGATACTTGTGCCATGTGGTTGAGCCCGCTCCGTGCCGTGCCATACAGCCATACAGCCCGATCCCCTCACGATATATATTCGATACACCACTCTGGCCTGCGGTCGACATCTTCAACACCAGCCACTTTATACCTCCAACAAGGACTCTGTCAGACCACCCAGCATACGTAGCTATGGAAGCGAGCCTAGGGATACCATCGCATACGTCGACCACACATCGGCTCTCTCCACTCTCGTTTCTCCCGAGCATCGGCACTGTCAAGTCACTTCTGACCGCGGCAGCAAAATCTACTGCCAAAGACGACGACGCGAAACTAGCCTGGCAACTCCGAGAGCTGCCACAAGAACTCTGGAACCAGATTTACGACCACGTCTTCACCGATGACGTAGATGTTGTCTACGTCGATAGGACTTATCTACCTCCACATCTCCTGCAGGTTAACCGAGAATCCCGCAAGCGCTTTCGACGTTCGTACTACAAGAACACTATTTTCGTCTTCACCTCGAACGTTACCATCCGCAAATGGCGCTCTTGCAAGACTCGCAAGGAAAGAGCACTGATTGGCTACACTGTGTATAACAGCTCGGTACCATCTCTCGAACGTGATTCAACTTCTTACATTATGGGGGAAATTGAACGGCATGCTATAGAGATGCAGCTGAGAGAAGGGCATGGTGATGTTGATGTCAGGATGGTACTGAGGCGGCGATATTCACCAGCCTATGCCCATTATCACCTATCACGGCCGGACAACCTGCAACGAGCACAGAAGCACGAGCTGATTTCGATGCTTTCACTCGTTGCTTGCTTTGCTATCGTCACTATCCTGTGCAATATCATCTGCATAAAGCTCTGATGTGCCGACTCCTCACCTCCTTACTAGGCTGATCGAGCCAGCTTAGGGTTACCCGAAACTTGTGGGACGTGCTTCTGGCAGCGATCTGAATACACTAGTTCATGGTCCTTGTAGGTGTATGATCACATGGGCATCATGAAGGCAGTCGGTCGGAGCTGGACGACATCGCAGACGAAAGTCCAAATTAACGATTTCCAGAAATGTTGACAGTTCGGAACCTTGTACTCATATCAGCATGGAATGAACCACACTCTCGCTTCATCTCTGAATGTCCAACTCTTGTCGTTCGGGCTCATGAGCCATCTCTGAAACTTGTGCCTGATCTACAGGCAGTTCGTCCGCATACCTATCACCTTTACTGCCTGGATGATCTGAAGACATGCCATGTACATCATCTTTCGGTGACTCGTGCTTGTGCTGTAGTAAGATTCCATCTTCGTCCGGCGAAGTAGTCTTTCTCTTCAGCTTTCTCAGAAGATGCCACTGCCAGACGATGAACATGGTCGCGAGCAGTAATGGAACACCCAACGCTACACCGGTCGCCACGCCGATCGTCTTGGATCCTGCACTTTGTCTGAATGTGCCGTTCGTGCCGATAGGAAGCGAGCTCGTGTATTCGTCCAACGTCATCTGTGTGTTCGGATAGTACACATAACCTCGATCCAGTGTACGAGGCGGGTTGCCATTTGTGCAGTTCCCCGTAGTGATGTCGTATTGACCACAGCAGAACTTCGCGGATTTGGCTCCATCATCGAGCTCGCCGGCTACTGCGAGGAAGATGCTCATGACGGTATCTTTCGCTGTGAAAAAGTTTCAGTATAAAGGCAGTGTGCGAAGATAAGCAGTACTTTCCCATCATGGAGGTTTGACCTACTCTTCGGGCAGTACTTCCTACATGTCGAGTTGGCCGGCCACTCGGAGTCCGTACAGCCTCCTGTTGAGAGACGATTGCCTATCTCATCTTGATTGTAGCAAAGGCCGTTGCTTCGGCAAAGAGCATTTGCGCCGCAACAGGGGCTGATCGGTGTGCTGCTTGTTGTAAGATAGCATGGCACTAGGTACTTGTTTGTGCCTGGCGTATTCTCCCCAGCGACTCCGTCCTGAAGGTAGCAGGTTGCCATGTCTTAGGTGGTGAAAGCTTGAACATGCTGACTCGAGGAACACTGTGAGATCGAGTTGACCAGGTGTCTGGTAAGTTCAGCTGAAGAATTGCGGCTGTGTCTGATCGGAGTAAGCGCATCGCACGCTGTGAGACACCTTTGTGTGTTACACAGCATACAGCCAGGAGCACAAAGATTCAGCCTCACTTCCATTGACGATGTTCAGCCGCACTGCCATTTCTCAGTATGTTCGACCTACCTCTTCCAATCATGGCTTTGGCTGGGACACAATAGCCAACATCTATGCGCGCATAGTCGAGTCTCCTTGTATCGAGTAGGTGGTCCGAGCATGGCCTTGTGCTAAAACAGGTCTGGCCACTGGCACAGCAGTACGAGATACCAGACTGACGCAGAGCGTTGGCGCGCTGTACTTTACCAAACATCGACCTTCAGCGTACCCGAGCGAGACAAGGACGACTGCGTGCATGAAGACTCAATGTTCAGCTCACTGGTCGAGAAAGTACCAGGCTATATTGCCAGGACCAGAAGATCAAGCTCTACCACCACGCTCGCACATCGATCGTCTGGCCCTGTTGCCAGAGTCTGTCTTCGACATTGCCTGTCATGATGACTGCCATAGAACCCTCCAAAGAGATGGCATTGTATGATCACGGAAGATACCATAAAGTACACTCCGTACATCGCTCATGAGGATCACATCGAGCTCCTCATGAATGAAGATCAGCGAGCGGGATCCTGAAGACTTCCTTGGGAGAAGAAGACACACCGAGAGACTGGTAGCACCGGGCTCATCTTGAAACTGCAGTTCACTGCCGTCTACACGCCGGGCCGTACGGCAGACAGACAGTTCGAACTTCTCGGAGTCGTCGTGCGAGATGTGTCGGCCTGAGGGATTTCTTGTGTCCGGATGGATATCACGTCTCGTTCATCTCGTTCGGCTTTCTGGTGCGATCGCTGGTGATGGCCGCGTCCCCGAATGAGTTTCAGGAACATGTCCCAGGGCGGTGACTGCTGATCGCAACTCATATAGGGCAGAAAGGACACCAGAAGTGGTAAGCGTGTCGAGGAGAGGTGACTAAGACAGAACTGCGCTGATCTTTGCCAAGTGCAGCCAGCTCTGCGACAACTTGAAGTTGAGAGAAGTGAGGTCAAAGTAGACTTTCTTCCTCAATCAATCTCACATGGCGTGGGAAAGTTCCACAGTGATCTGGTTCGGAAAAGTGGTTCCGCGAGAGTGGGCAGCTGCAGTTAATATATCTTACTCTCGCGGTGCGTGATGACAGCTCCTGCTCGAGGGGGTGTGACAGTGATACCGAGGCTTTCGTTGTCGATAGTGAGGCGACGAGTTCAAGAGTTGGATTTCCTGCCTCAAGATTGCTCGCGTGTTGGGTGAATTTGATGCGATGTGTTTGTAAAGATGTTGCTCTTGCTGACGTTCGCTCATGTGGTGCTCGCTCCGCTCGGAAAGCTGTTGTGAAGTTGCGACAGTTATGGGAGACACGACTTTCTGAGTTCCGCGCAATCTGACTGGCTACTTCGTGCCTTCGCTGTGGCCTGTCGGTATGGCTGCCGTCTGCTTTCTCCAAGGCTGTCTAGTGATCAAGATACTTTGACCGAAGATCGCTATGATCGGGAAGCTAAGAGAGCCGGCCATCTAGCAAAGTACGCCCCGTACCGACAGCTTCAGTACCGTGCTTTTGTTGCATGCGCTGGCAGCTGCAAGCGGTATGCGGTTGCTCGAAGTACATAATTTGTGTAGGCAACGGCACTTCTTCCAGCTGTCATGTTTCAGCATCAGCAAGCTCAGTACAGTGATACCTCGCTATAAGCAAGTGGGTCTGGCGAGGGCGTTAGTTGCTTATCCCAAGCAGTTACTTATATGCCGTGCGCACTTTTTGCTGGATCTGTAGTCCCCTCGAGGAACTTCAACTAGAAAGTACCTAACCCGGGCATCCGTCTAGACTAATAACGGGAGCACTTATAAACGCGTCTTTCCGACTCTTTCGACCTTGCCGCTGCGACAAAATCGCCTGCGAGAAGTGCTTTTCCTCGCGGTTTCGAGGCTAGAATAGGCTAAATCTGGGCATTTTTACCTCTTGCTATAAGCATACCCGCAAAAATCTGGCCGAAAAGCTAAGCAACTGCCTCTATCGAGGGTTTGCTTATATACCTAGTTAAAAAGTCCTTGCAAGGGGGTAGGTTGCTTATACAAGGCATTTGCTTATATCCAGAGTTTCTTATATGGAGGTATTACTGTAGTGGTCTAGTTAGCAAAATTACATATGACGATGGTCTCCAGTTTGTCCAAGATCGTGCCGCTTCCTCCAAGTTCAAGCCGTGCATCTCATTTGCGTACCGCGAGTCTCGGACGGTGTGTGACTATCTCTCGGCATTGTTCTGTCGCGTTGCCCCAGAGCAGGTCGTCCGATGTACACGTGCGAAAGCTCACAATGGTTGGTATGGAGATGGTCGACCGAGCCTGGGCGGTGCGGGCGAACCTGGCACGACGAGGGCGGTGCTGGAAGTCGCTATATCTGCTGTCGCATTCCGCGGAGGCTGTCCAGCGCGAATTGTGTCGTAACTTCATCCAGACAAGCAGAAATGATGTGCGACGAAGCCATACGGAAAGTGCAGTTGTCCTCCTGCCAGATTCGGAAGCCAGAAGTTCCTAACACGCCCATAGGCCCGAGACAACACATCGGATTGCCCGAAGACGCCACATAAGTTTGCAGGACTGAGGATCAGCTGAGGGCAAGAATTGGATATCAATTGCGATTGGCGTCAGTCGAAGGAGGTACCGAACATTGCCGCCAGGCGTATGCTTGCAAACAACCAGAAGAGTCCGATGAGAGGTGCAGATGTAGCCGCACCTTCATATGCAGACAGGGACAAGGCGTGTAACCACGCGCGCAGCTGCCATGCGATGATGTCGTGTCACAGCAGATGAAGCTGACAAGTTCGAAAATAGGCGAAGCTCTTTATCATGTTGTAGTAATAGTACCTCAGGTTCCGCAAGGCATGGTGTGTTGAGATGCACAACAGCTCATGAGCTCGAGGCTGATGCCTTCTGTTGCACGACGTGCTGTCGCCCAGCATGAAGAAGGAGTTTCGGGCAGCAAGAGGCGGCCACGCGCGTGGTTGATAATTGATAATCATCGCGCAAATCTGTCGTCAGTTGAGCACAGCGCTCAAGATCTCGGCACAATGTGATTCGTGAGATCTTGGGCGCTTTCTTTAAGGCGCAGATAAGGTTTGGGTTGTCTGAAAAGGAGACCAGATTGTTCGCTGGAGAAGGCACCGGGAGACCAGGATATGGCCATAAAGCCACGAGTCGTAGATTATTGCTTGGTATTGGTGCTCTAGATCTCAGTGGTTGCTGACCTCACGTACCAGACGAACTCGTCTTTCGGGACGCGCCACGCTTCCCTGGTGTCGTCGAAGGGTCTGCGGCTCTGCAGGATCCAGGAGTCTTCAGAGCATGTCCGAGATTCTTGGAAAACTCGTCGTCTTCTTGCATCTTATGTGACGAGCAAGAACACATGCAGAGCTTCCGGTTCTGATTATGTTCCGGCTGGGGTTATTAGATTCATGCTGTAAAACGGCTGCGGGCTGGATCATCTGGTGGAAGCGTTGTTCGATAGATGCAGAGTTCATATCGGGTACGCTAGAGGCCGTATGGAAGCCGGACTGCGATTGGTGGCGTGGTCAGCGTGCATGAAGATGTGTGAGACAAGCTGCAGGTACAGCTTCATACCAATGTTGGTAGCTGAGGTGGCGGCCAATATCTTTCACTGTAGCATGAATGTCGTTATATGCGATGAAGTGGAAGTTGGCAGCGAAGTCGTGATAGACGCGGCAGGTTACGCGCAGCCGGCTTTTCTTAGGGGTGTTTCAATATCACTGCCGATGGAATGAAATGGAAGCTTTGAGCTATCCGCCAGCCTGGGTACCTGACAGCTTGGTACAGAGCTACATCTCTGGTACGGCATCGGGATATTTCTGCTGTCAAACGTGGAAGCATCCAGTGTACCAGAGGAGTGTCATCGCCGACGCATTCGAGAACAATCCTTGTGCACCATCTTCGTCGCCGATTGAAGCTCGAGGAAGTGTTGTCGTCGGCGTTGTCTCCATGTGCTGTTCGTAGTTGTACAATGCAGGCACAAATAGGCTAGGCCTCTTCTATTAGGCGGCGGGCGCTAATAGCCCCTGGCACAGACATCCTTTCCTTCACAGTAAGGGAACGAACAGAGTTAGTCCGCTTTGGCGGATCACTCGCAAGGGCCACTGCGGGAACGGAGGAGAGTGTTCGATAGCAGAAGCCTCAAGTACCTCTCGCCCTCGAGTTGCGCGGCGCGTGCTTCTGCTGCATGTGCTCTGCTGTTTGATCTTCCGCCATCACCACCACTATCGCCGCCGCCGCCGCCTCCTCCACACAGCAACTCGAAACAGGCATTGGAGCGCTGGTATTGCGTGTATCTTATCGACATTATTGAGGATCGACGCTGCATGAAACAGCATCGCCCAACACTGGCGTTCCCTGTCCTCCTATGCAGTCGGTGCGTGGCAGGGAAGTGGAAATATACTGAGGCAAAGGCCATTTCCAAGGGGCCAGGGCCTGTCTGCTACCAACAACACTATCAACAATAACACCACGCCGACCTTATTCTCTACCGGACTGCGATTAGACAACCACACGTCGACCTCGAGTCGGACACGACGTTCGCTCGCCAAACACCATTTCCTCGGCACCCGCTAGTCTTAGTTGACAAGGCGAGGGTGAAACAAGCCGACTGGAGGAACGACACCTAAGCGACGGCCACCCTGGTCTCGCGCGCGCGTGGGCGAGAGACAGTGATATGCCCCTGTTGACGGGCGAGATGGAGGCTCCTCTGTTCCCGACTCCTCTGTCGCCCGGTGCATATCAGGTCTCCTCAGCAGGAGCACCAGCAGCGGCAGCAGCAGTGCAGCGCCAGAGTATGGCGAGCATACGGCCGAACCACTCCCGCACGCAGAGCCGCTTCGCAGACAGTGCGAGTCGGGTCAGCGATGAGGAGGGATCGAGGACGGCGGTGAAAGTCGGTCAGTATCATAATCTTCATGGCAGCTGACAACAGGTCAGTGAGAGTATATGCTAACTGTAGAGTGTCACAGCTGTACGGGTACGACCGCCCCTCAAGGCGACCGATCCTGGATATGACCTGATTCCACAACGATTTCGCGAAAGCACATGCGAAGTGCCCACTGACAGCAACCTCTCTGTACAATCGCCGCAAGGGAAGAAGCTGTTTGTGTTCGATCGAGTGTTCGACGAGACGACGACGCAGGAAGGCGTGTGGGAGTATGTGAGCGATAGTGTGACTTCGTTCGTGAAGGGATACAATGTCTCCATTCTCGCATATGGTCAGTCTGGCGCTGGAAAATCATATACAATGGGCACGTCCGGACCGGAGGACCAGAATGAGCCAGATGTCAAGGGAATAGTGCCGCGAGCTGCTGAAGCTCTGTTCGACATGCTCAACGACACTGCCGCAGCGAGACCTTCAGGGCTGCAAACGCCCAAGCGCTACTCAACGCAAGCTTTGACAACGATACAAAAGGCCAGTAACGGTGCACCCAAGACCTGGGAACTGCGAGCGTCTTACGTGGAGATCTACAATGAGCAATTGCGTGATCTATTGATACCAGAGACTGTGCCTCAAGCTGAGCGCGGTCAAGTGGCCATCCGGGAGGACACGAAAGGTCGAATTATGCTTACAGGCCTTACACAAGTGCCTGTCAACTCAGTCGAGGACATGCTGAATGCACTGAACTTTGGATCACAAATCAGGCAGACCGATGCAACGGCCATCAACGCTCGCTCCTCTCGTTCACACGCAGTCTTTAGTCTCAACCTCATTCAGAAGAAGCACGACATATTAGGACCTACGTCCAAGGCGGACAAGCGAAGGTCTGTACCGATCGAGCAGCTCAATGCTGACAGTGTCGTCACGCTCGACAGCAAACTGCACTTCGTCGACTTAGCTGGTAGCGAACGTTTGAAGAATACCGGCGCAACGGGCGAGAGAGCTAAAGAGGGCATTTCGATCAATGCTGGACTCGCCAGTCTTGGCAAAGTCATCTCGCAATTGTCCTCCAAGGGCGGCAACGGCCACATCTCCTACCGCGACTCCCGCCTGACACGATTGTTGCAAGACTCGCTTGGTGGCAATGCCATCACATTCATGGTTGCTTGCGTGACACCGGCGGTCTTCCATCTTAGTGAGACGTTGAACACCGTCACCTACGCGCAGAGAGCGCGTGCCATACAGAGCAAGCCTGAGATCCAGCAGACGCACGAGGAGACAGACAAGCAAGCTGCCATTGATCGGTTACGAGCTGAAGTCGGCTTCCTTCGTGATCAGATCCGCCACGCCGAGCATAATACTGGACGAGCCGTGGATGGACATGACCGCATTGGAGCACGAGGCCGGGAGAATGAGCTACAATCGCAGTTGATGGATATGCAAGAGAACTACAACGCCTTGAGTCAACGACACGCGAAACTCATTTCTGAAATCTCGAAGAGTAGGGACAGCGAAGACGCCGATACCCCAATTCTGAACGAAGCGATTGGTGATAACGCGAGTGAGAGGATCAAGCGATCGAACTCGTTCGCAGAAGCTGTTGAGCAAGTGGTTCTCGAGTACGAAAAGACGATTCAGAGCCTCGAACAATCTCTTTCGCAAACGAGAGCTTCATTGGCAAGCAGTGAGAGCACGCTTCTGGAGAAAGAGACGCGCATAGCATACATGGATACCATTCAGAAGCAGATGCAGTCTCGGATTACGAAGTATATGGAGCGGGAGGCCAACAATGACTCGTACACTCGCGATCTAGAGGATAAGATGGAAGGAGCATCATCTGAGGAAGATCGCAAGGATACCATGATCAACGAGCTACGAAAGGAAATCGCTCGTGTGCGAGACAGCGAAGGCAATGCGGAAGAGTACATTTCCACGCTCGAGGAGCGCTTGGCAGAAGCGGAGCAGGATCAAGAGATTATGCAGCGCGAGATCGATCGTCTGGAGCACGTTGTTGAACGGCAACGAAGCATCGGCAGGCTCGACAATCTCCTTGGGGAACTCGATGGTATGCGTAGCAACGATGCCACCACGAATGGACGCGGCTCGACACATTCGCCTGAACCAATGCCGAAGACTAACGGCCACCGCCAATCATACGATCCTTTCCGGGAGCAGGGCAGCGTCGACGAGGACGACTATTACGAGAAAATT
Organism: Sphaerulina vaccinii; assembly: GCA_022570795.1. NCBI lineage: Eukaryota > Fungi > Ascomycota > Dothideomycetes > Mycosphaerellales > Mycosphaerellaceae > Sphaerulina > Sphaerulina vaccinii. Next base: position 227,873 of record JAKUDP010000017.1, read on the forward strand.
GAGCATGCTTCTCCCGCACCAGAGGAGGATTTGCAAAGATCAACAACCGTGGAAGCGGCTCGCACACCAGCCCAGGATGATTTCGTGGCCGAAAAGCTCGAGAACCTGACGCAAGAGTTCTTCGATTTGAGATCAGAGCACGAGTCTGTGCTGACTGATTACGATAACCTTCAGCAGAAATACCGCACAGCTCTCGAGACACTCGCGAAGTTGGAGTATGGCAAGGATGCGACATCGAAGGCAGAGCCCGAGGACGAATCTCCTGTGGCCAGCAGCCGAAGCTCTTTTTTAGCGGAGACGGGGATGAAAGACGAGGACAAGGCTACCGACGAGCAGCTTTCATCCTCACGATCATCGCATTCGGAGTTGTCCTCGCAGGAGGCGTTGGATGGTACCACCGACAACAAGGTGACGAGAATCATCACGAGTGAGAGCCCTACCGACAATGCCACAAGCCCGACTTCTGGAGAGCACATGCAGGTCCTTCAAGAAATGGAAACGCTTAAGAAGCTACATGCCGAGAAGGAAGTGTCCGTTGCAGAGCTGACCAAGAACTACATGAGTCTGGCACAAAGGCATGAGGCCACTCTGAGTCATGTTGAAGAACTGAAGGCGGAAGTACAGAGCTCACAGCGATCTTCCTCACCAGCATTCCCAAGTTCACCCAGCTTTGGCGCCTCTCCAGGCATCAGACAGGGATCGTGGCGAAGGAGGTCTGAGGAGATTCTTGGAAGCAATTCTGATCGTGCTTCTCGATCCTACGTGTCGCTTCGCACAATGGCACTCAATAACTTCGAGGACCAGGCTGATGTGCGACATACATTCGAGCAACATCTCAACACTGTGATGACTGAGCTGCACGGCCGATCTGAGCGCGTACAGTCCCTCGAAGCCGAGATCACGACATTGCGGAAGGATATGGAGCAAAAGCAGACGATCATCACAGGTCTGACGCGAGAACGGTCGAGCATGGCAGCAGTCAATGCATCAGGAGTGGACTTTTCTGTTGTTGGCCAAATGCGCGAGCAGCTTATGGAAAGTGAGAACAAGATTCGCTCCCTTCACGAGGAGCATGCTGCTCGCGAAAAGGAGCTCCAGCAAGAAGTGGAGAACCTCAAGACTGCGCTTGCCGAACATCAGAACTCTGCGGCAGAGTCGCTGCCCACACCTATGGAGCTACCTGGCCAATTCCCAATCACACCCGGTATGGATCTTGGCCCGCAACTGGAACAGTCAAGAGACCAGGCATCAGCTGGAGCATCGCAATCTGCTCAGCATGAAGAAGTTGAGCGCCTCCAGAAGGAGGTAGCCGCATGGGAACACAAGCATCGCGAGGCAGTTGAGAGCATGACTACATCTCAGAACAGCCTCATGAGCACTATCTCCGAACTCCAGGCTTCGCTAAAGCAGACTGAGCAAGGCGAAAGGGCGATCACAAGTCCGCACACCGAAGGCTTGCTAGAAGAAGAACGAGCCAAGCACCAGGCGATAGTCGATACTCTCAACACACAGGTGAACGAGCATAGATTGATTGCCGAAGATCATGTCTCACGTCTCGAACAGTTGCAACAGCAGCACAACGATGTGCAGAAACAGCTGGAAGAGCATGGCCAATCTCGTGAGCTCACACAGAAGGAACTCGACCAGCACAAGGAGCTCGTTTCCAATCTCGAGAACCAATTACAAGTGCACAAGTCGGCGATCACCATCCACCAGGAGAGCTTGGAGTCGCTGCAGGCTTCGCACACCAAGGAGGTTGAGGAGCACACTGCCAAGTATACCGAACTGCAGCAGAAACATGACGAAGTCACTGCTGGTCTTGAGAAGCAATTGAGTGAGGCCAAGAGCGAGTCCTCAAGCCTCCTTCGCCTTGCATCCTCCGCGCTGGGCTACGAGACGGACCGCGCAAATCTTCATACCCATATCTCGGGTTTGGTCGAGGAAGGTAAAGAGTTGCATGGCAGACATCTCAAGACCACTAACGACATGAAGAATGTGCAAGAGGAACTGCAAAACGCTATCAGCCGCTCGACCCAGCTTGAGAGCGAAATGGAAGAGCTCAAGATTGTCAGTGAAGAAAGAGCCAAGAAGCTGGAAGACATCACCGACAAGTACAACAAGACCTCAGCACTTGTCGACCAGCTCGAGGAGCAGCTCAGCTCAAACTTTGACGAGCACCAGGCGACCAATAACCGTCTGTCGACTATGCAATCGGAGACTGTCGAAGCACGCGGTGCGCTAGAAAAGGAGTTGGAAGATGCTAAAGCGAGAAGCATCTACCTCGAGCAACAACTCAATGCATTCAAGCATTTGTCGCTCAACTCGAATGCTTCTTCGCAAGTCAACCGCGACTCTCTGTCGCCTGACGCAGCAGGTGGTGCACTTGGCCGTCAAGGCTCGTCATCGTCACAACAGCGCAAGTCTGGTCCAACTACGCTGCCGACGCCGCCTCCTTCGATCCCACTTCCACCATTGCCAGGCTCACCTGTCTCTGCTATGGAAAGGACGACATCTCCTACGCCGCGCACACAATCACCTCTCGGTGGCTCACCACCAGCCTCGAGGCATACTTCTCACGAAGTCAGCCCAAGCCCAGCAGTCTCACAGCTTATCGAGGACCAAGAAGCTCGAATTCGGACGATCGAGAAGCACCTGTTCGCCGAGAAGCAGCTTACAGCGACGCTCGAAGAAGCACTTGTCGATCTCGAGACCTCTGCCAACCGAACGAAGTCCGAGATGGAGAACTGGCGTAAGAAGTGTCAGAGTCTCGAGGACGAGCTTGTCAGCTTGCGAAAAGAGCGTAGCAACTCCCGCGCCAGTCTGCAGGCTGTCGAAGAGGAACGTGAGATGCGCATGCGAGCTGAAAGAGCACGAACCGCACTTGAGCAACGCATGGCGGAGCTCAATACCAACAAGAAAAAGAAGAAGAGTGGCTTGAACTGCTTCTAGGAAAAGCACATTCGTCATTCTCTACATGTCGTGCATCGACCTCGACATGGACACCACAAACTACACGGCCGGGAACTTTATGCGAATTGCTTCAGCCAGGGCTATCTTTCACCTTGATTGGAGGACCCAGTCACATTGTTTCTATTGCGCGTTCTTGTTTCTATACCCCAACACGTTCCGACATACGCAGACTCCGAGACGAGACGAAATCTCTCACGTGTACATGGACTCGCGCAGGAGGGGCTTGCGTGTATCATTCCTTTTTTCAATCCGCAGATACGAAGAATATGGCCCCACAGGCGCAAGCATGGTGTTTCTTGATACGAAAAGGAGGGACAGATTGGAAGACATGTAATGGTCTACACTTTTGAAATGGGTTGGAAGCACTGTTTCGGTCTCGAGCTTGGGATGGCTAATACCCTCTTCACGCGAATGTAGCTGTAAGATTGGATGCTCTGAGCGCAAGGAGCGGAGACGTTGTATCTTTGTTGTATAACACACATGAAACCAAGTTTGACCTGCTTCATACATCGTATCACTTTCATCCTATTAAATGATACGCTCTTCTCTCACATACTAGTAAATATCAACTTCATGACCTTCTTGTCATAGAGCCGACCGACCGAAAAGCCCAGCACCACCACGACTGTATCGTTGAACACTTCACAGAACGTTATTCGACTTCTTGAGCAAGCAACGACAACATGCAACATGATCTCTCCGCCGAACGAGCTGGAGAGGCAGGCCACTCAGATCGTGTATACTTTCTTTCTGCTAGCATTCGCCAAAGGCCCGGCGGATGTTTGTCTCGAGCGGTACGGCTGGAATCTTGCTGAGATCTGCAGCAGGAAGATCTTTGCGAGTGTTATGTTCAGACCATGGCTGGCTCACTTCGAGAGGGCAGGCACCTGCACTCGCAGCGTCGCCAAAATCCCAGTGCTTCTCACAAAAGGATTACATTCGCTTGAAGTCTAGCCTTACTCTGCACAATCCTCCTATATGCACTTCTCATTACTGCATTTCGTCTTTCAGCATACTACAACGCTTACCGTGCCTTAGCCGGCTATACAAGTTTCATTCAGGCTATGGCGAGTGGCCATCCTTACGGCGAGACACATGGCGGCCAACATGCTAACATACACAATTAGCGACGTGTACGGGAACGTGCAGAGTATCGATGTCCAACAAGCAAGCTTCTACATGTTGCTGCAAGAGGTGTTTTGTACCTGTCGTACTACACTTAGACCGAGATGTTTCACCCAGAGCTTAGTAGAACTCCTCTGTGGCGGCTCGGCCAGTAGTCATCAGTGGCCAGAGGTGCCTCATCGACTGCCTCACCAACGACTCGCATCCTCGACTCGTATCCTCGGTGCCCGGATATTCCTCCTGTAGTAATGTAACCGAAAAATATCACCGTCCAGCCAATTCGTGAAGACATCCACACCAGCTGGGCAATTCGCGAGGCCCTGCTCACACGTCGAAAGATTCACGTGATTATACTTCCGTTGAGACATGTCTGCAGAGATGGCGATGTCTGGTCGTTGTGCACAGAGCGTGCCCAGGTCCGTGAATGTCATGGGGATGTGTCTACGGCCTTCAACTTCCACAACCAAGCTTCGTAGACTTGTTGGTAACACATGTTGCAGGTTCAAGGGTATGTTTGGATCTCCATTGCCGTCCCACAAAGCTCTGCTGGGCAGAGCGAGCTTTTCCAAAGCTGCAAGGCCAGACAAGGTGGCGAAAGGTCGATCCGGGTGGTCTTCATCAACCCAGCAGTTGCAGCCATCAATGTCCACATCTAGCTGCAGTGTCCTCAGAGTGCGATGGTGACTCTGCAGGGCAGGGTAAAGCTGACGGTCAAAGTCTACCCGCGGGTAATTTGGTGCGTGAAGATAGCCACGCGACCATTCGAAGTGGTGCAGTGCCTGACAGGAGTTGATCATTCCCGATATGAAAGAGGCTGTGACGTGACAAAAATCAAGTATGATCGTGGTTATGGTCGATAGTCGTGGAAGAACAGGCCAGTCGCCCTTGCTCCCGATTCCTTCGCTCAGCCCAAGGCCTGCGAATACTTCCACAGCTGGCAGTCGAAGTACCATGCCAAGGATCGCGTATAAATCCGTATCTTGGTCGTGTTCTGAGCCAATAAGATTGAATCTGCGGAGTCTGTCGAAGTACATTCGACCATTCGGTCGAAATCTCCCAATCGCGGACGACATGCATCTTATAGTCGTGGAGAATTGTAGGCCGTAATATCTAGGGTCCATGCTGGGCCAATAGTGGCAGTAAGAGGTCTTCATGCGTAAGCTTTCGAGATCGCTACACGCTAGTATCAAGAGCGCACAAGTGGTGTCGTTGGTAATAGTCCAGGGCTGGAGGAAAGGCTGCATAAAATGAAGGAGGCCCCCAAAAGATTGACCAGCTTGTTGAAGGATTTCAGCTTCCTCAACTGTGAGACTGGCACCTCTCCATATGGTGAGTCCTTCAACATTCAGGCGATGAACCATAGGAGCAACCTCTGGGCGGCTGGTAACAGCGTACAATAATGAGAGCCATTTTATTGCGATTCGGAGGATAGTGGCACCGGCCGAGATCGGCGGTATGGGATGATCGATGTCTTGATTGACGACATTGGGCTGATGGAAGACTTGATTGACGACAATGCCGTTTAGAAGTGTCGATGCAAGGTACATGCTGTACTGATCGCGGAAGCTAAGATGGGCGGAGATCATGAGAATGATCTCAGATGGGAGTCTCTGGATGCTAGCGCGCTGGGCCATAGCGGCGAAGTGCGTCGTATGGTGATCGAAAGCGTTATACTGTGTTCGAAGTTGGTATAGATCGCACCCGAAATCATGAGTTCTTGTAGAAGTGCTGAGATATAGTATATCATCGGGCACCGCCGCACAAGTTGATGTACCTAAGAGGGTCGATGTTGGGTTTGTGTGCGGAGGAAGCTGAGTCGCGGCAAGTCGAGCGGGAATGTCGAAGGTGCGAAGTGGAAATGGAAGGTATGACTCTGATCTGCCAACTCATAAGCAAGTCGCACATGCAGTATGAAAAGGATGCTCTTACACATTCGTACTGGGCGCTACTTACTTCAAGTTCAGACTCATTCTGGTCGATACCAACACTGTACACAAAACTCCTTGCTAATGTTCATTACGGCCCTCCTTCTCTTTTCCTATGCAAAACTTTGCTGGAGCCGGAATAAGAGACGTTCGTAGTCATGCACTTTGCTGCAGTCTATACAACGTGTGGGGGTTCTCAAGTCAAGTCTTGGACAAGATATGCCTCACCTCACGCCGCCCAAATGCGTCCCTAATCTCCCAAGTGCTAGCTGTGTCACGCCTTCTCTGCACTCGCCCACGATACCAGCAACACCCAGTATGCTCTCCTCGAACCCACGTAACGTACTCGCAAGCTCTCTGACAGTATCCTCGCTAGTCGCACGCTGCGATCCACCCATGCCCGATCTTCGCTGAGCTAGCTCCTGTGCTCGCTGTACTGTCGAACCCTCGATCACGCGCATGTGTTGCTCGATTTCACCCAGATTGCTTGCATATGCGTCCATATTCTTCTGCAGTTCAGCCGCCATGGGTAGGAAGTAGTTGTTGATTAGGTCTGTGTCGTAACTCTCGTCTCCTGATTGTGCGGTCTGCGGCTGCTGTGTCCGTTGTTGTGAAGCATACATACTGCTCGTGCTCAGGTTTGGGTATTGGTATGGCTGTGGCAGCGCGAGATTCGTGACAATTCGCTGTAGTCTTTGCACATCCTTGGAATCCTTCTCGGCATTCTTGCGCTGTGCATCAACTCCTTGTGCATCTGTAGCTAGTGATTGCTCCACATCATCCGCCTTGTCTTTGACGAAGTCGATGTCAGGCAGCAGGCTGTTCACATCTTCTTCGTGCTTCGGGAGGAAAGCTTCAATCTGCTTCGCGTACTGCTCCTGTTGCTGTATCATCTTATCGAGGTTCTCCAGCTCTTGTCGCACACTGTCGGCACAGTCTTCGAACCGCGTGGTGCCTTTGAGGTTATCGATGGTGACTTGCGCTGCAGCTTGAGTTGCAGGAGCGGAAGTGCTCTGTCCCATGCCTAGTCTACCAAATGGCGTGTTCTGGTTCATACTCGATGCCTGCGTGGCGCCGAGGAGTGAGGGTGCATTCTGTCGTGCAGTGCTGCCAAACATGCTGCCGCCGGTGTTGTTGTTGTTGTTCGTCGAAGCTGCTGCGCCAAAGAGACTCCCAGTGGGCGCGGGTTGTGCTGCAGGGCGAGAGAACATGCTACTGGTGTTTGCCGTGTTGTTCGCGCTTCCAAATATGCTGCCTCCTAATGTGCTAGATGCATTGTTGTTCGTGGTTGTGTTTCCAAATAGACTACTCCCCGCTGCCGGCTGATTCGTAGTGGTATTGCCAAAGAGACTGCTACCCGCTGCCGGCTGAGTCGAGGTGGTGTTGCCAAACAGACTAGTTCCAGCTGCGGGCTGACTCGTTTGCGTATTCGTGTTATTCGTGTTGCCGAAGAGGGATGAAGTCGCGTTACTCGTGGTCGCGTTGTTGCCAAAGATGCTGCCGCCTGCTGCTGGCGCCTGGTTGTTGTTCTGCTGCGAGCTGGATGCATTGTTAGCTGGTGGATTCTGGCCAGCTCTCGGAGTCTTCAAGGAGCTGTAGTTGAACATGGCTGGTGCTTTCGAAGGCGCTGGTCGGGCTGGTGGTGCTATAGGGAACTTTCTGGGAATCGGCGTGGCCACCGTGGGAATGATGGGAATGTGTGCGACTGCGTTGAGAAGAGTGTTGACGATTTCGTCTGGCATCGGCGCAAACTGAGGCACTGCGTAATAGTCCCGTTCCGCTTGGGCGGCTCGATTCCTCTTGGCAGCCACTGGGTCGTCGGACCATCTTGAAGATGAAGCAAGGGACATTTTGGGCTGATATGTATGGTGTTTTCCTGGCTGAGAATGTGAGGAACTGGTTTGTACTTACAAGAGAGAGTTCGCTGCGCCTGTATTTAGGGACAGGCTATTTGACCTGCCGAAAGCCATGACTATTGTGGTCTGCCTATTGTGCAGCTACGCGTGGCTATTGTGAAGGTGGTACAACGGGCGGATGTCTGCAGCGAGCTATTGTTGTTGATTTGAAGCTGAAGTTCGCGTTTGCGGCAAGAGCGGGCTTTTCCGTCGCTCTTTCCGTCTCATCGCGTCACTACTCACGCGCCTCTTTCGTACTTCCTTCACCAACAACACCATGTAGTCAACCTCGTCGCAGCAGAGTCGCTGACGATATACCAGCAAGATGCTGCCTCTTGCTGCTCGGCGGCAGCTGGTCCGCATCAATGCCGCCAGCATCACCCCACTAACACCGCAGAGACGGACGTTCTTCGGCATGGGAGAGATTCTTGGAGTACTCACAAACCCAGCAGCCACACTTCAGCAATTGAAGGAGTCGAAAGACATGCTTCAAAAGGCCAAGGAAGAGAGCGAACTCAAGAACGAACGAACCAAGATTCCGCCCAAGCACACTTTCAGCAAGCTGCCAGGATTCCATGGACGAAAGGTTGAGCAGACGTTGTTGCGCAAGATCCTGTCGAACACGCCGAAGATGACAGTGATGTTCGGTGCGACAAGTGTTGGCAAGACAGCCCTGCTTCGGGAGGTGCTTGCCACAGAGGACTTCTATGTTGTCAAATTCGACCTCCGAATAAGCGGTTTCGCTGATCTCAGAACGTTATACATGGTGCTCTGCGAGCAGTTCGAGCAATTCTTCGCTGAGGTGTGTGCGAATCTAAACATTTCAATACGAATGACTGACGTTTCTAGATGCACGATGAAGAAATGGAGAAGAGTGGGCTCGTGTTCAAGCACCTCAAGTTAGATCTGCTCGAGAAGGAGCAGCCTGACAATGCTGGCAATGCAGGCTACACAGTCACAGTTGCCGATCTCGCGAGCTTGATGGAGTCATTGCAAAGCTGTCTGCTCAAGTACTGGGAATACGAACCTCCATCAGTCAAAGACGAAGAGGGCAAAGATCTAGCAGAGAAGTCGCAGAACACTGACTCCTTGCAGGCTCGGCAGGCTGATGCGACCGAGGCATCATCCGCAAAGGAAGTCTCAAAACCTTTGTCGAAGCAGGTCGGCGTGGCGAAGAAGGATGGGAAAGATGGCGAGTCCGGGAAGGAACAAAAAGAGCCCTTCAAGAAGCGACCCATCGTCTTCCTCATGGACGAAGCCCACAAGCTCCCGGCCCTTGTCGACGACCAACTGAGCTTGAAAGTCTTCCTCGACACTCTCCTCGTACTCACGAAACAAGACCGCCTCTGCCACGTAATCTTAGCGACCAGCGACTCTTTCTTCCACCATTTTCTGCGCACCATGAACGTCGGGCACCACTCTCAACTCATCACGATAGGCGACTGCTCCAAGGAAGAAACCAAAGCGTACTTCGACGACATCGTCCTCGACACCATCCCCAAACATTTGAAGAACAAGCTCAGCTTCGACGAACTCTACGACGCCTTTGGTGGCAAATTGGCACACATCAGCGACTACGTCAGCAGCTGGGTCAACTGCGATGGCGACCTTACTATCTACGAATCCGCAATCTTTGTGCAAGCCTACACATTACTCCAATTCCATCTTACGCGCAGCACTTTTGCCACCTACAGTCCCCTCTCAGTCGCCATAGCCGGGAAGAGCACAGATGAAGACGAGTCCGTCTTCAAACCAGAACATCTGATCCATGTCATGAAGAAAATGGTTCAGACACCATACTCTCTGCCTTACTTCCAGCTATGCAAAGAGATCGGTACAAATGAAGTCGATTCCATGATCAAGACGCGCATACTGGAATTGAGGTGGACGAAGAGTGTCGCGAAGGAGGATACTGCTGCTGAACATATCTGGAGTAAGGATGGGATTCAGAGGCCTGTTGTGTTGCCTATGACGAGGATTGTGAGGAGGGCTATGGAAGTTGTGTTGCAGGAGGATGGTGATCGGGAGAAGATTGCTAAAGGAGCGGGTGGGAGTGGGGAGAGGGATGCAGGCGCAGTCAATGACAGCAAGGAGAGGGATGCAGGAGGCAAGTATTGCTAAGGTCTCAAGGTGCGCCTGAAAACATTGCTGGCACTGTCGGAAGCGCCGCACTGGACGAGATATCAATATCGACAGAACAAAGATTGCCAGAACACTTGGCAGGTCAAATGGCAAGTTTCATGAGAAGGAGGATGCCTGCCTGGCATTGTCTCTTACTGAAGCGTTGATGGGTGAAGCGATCAGACAGGCTCTTGTGACATTGCTGGTGTTTTTAAAAGCGGACTTTGCGAGTGCTACAGCGAGCACTTCCTCTGTAGTGCCCAGCGAAGGTGCGAAAGCTGTAGATCTAGCGCCAGCTCAAAACGACGTAAGCAGATCCGCAACACAGCTCGAACGCCAACGGCACATACAATGCCAACCACCGAGTACGTCAGCTATCTTTGTAGCTACAACTCCAGCGGGCAAGTTGTTGTTGTAACCACACCGTACTCCCCATTGGCCCCACAGCCACGCAGTCAGCACGAAGCGAAGTCGCACAACATGTAGTTGATCTACAACAAGGTATATACAACACACTCTGTAACATCTGACAGTCAGCCCACCGGCTCCGCCCTATACAAGATGTAAGCACGCTGTAGACAGTCTCGCTGAACTGCTCTCCACATCTTGCTTTTTTTACAACGACCACACCACGATGGACGCCCCCAAGCAGCCAGGCTCGGACGACCAAGCGCCCGAAGTCTCGTATCGAGGTCATGACGATGGACCAATTCTAGCTTCACAAGGACCGATACTCGCTTCGCAGACATGGAATACGACGAGCAGCTTCGATCATAGTCCGCAGTACCAGCAAGAGAACAAGCCACACACGGGTGTCACGCCACTGCAACAGCAAGCTTTCTTGCCTCAGTATGCTCAATCGATGCAGGGGCAAGTGCTACCAGCACCCACGATTCCGCAACAACACGAAGAACCCTCTCCGCCACCGGTCAAGAGGAAATGGATATGGCCACTGGCTCTTGTCGTCGCAGCTCTCGTAGCGTTGGGAGCAGGCATCGGCATAGGCTACGCTGTGGGCGACAACAAGCCTTCATCATCATCTGCAAACAACAACTCGACAAACGGCACCAGGTAGGCACAATCCCCAGCCAACAAGTTCACATCCACTAACATTATATCCAGTGATTTCGTAACATCCGGCGACACCGGGATAACAGCTTTCACCTGCGACACAACCAAAACCTACGCTTCCCCATCCGGCCAGTCCTTCGCTCAAGAATGCGGCGTTTCCTATAAAACGAACCAAACAGCCTACGACAATTCCAGCGTGATCGTCAAGAATTTCGCAGGACTGACAGTCTACGACTTTGAAACTTGTATGGATGAATGCGCGAAGAGGAATCGACAGCTAGCGATCGGAAATATGCTAGGAGATCCGTGTGTGGCTGTGAGCTTTTATGCGAATTTGACTTATAGTAAGTTTTTCGCAGCACAGGGGATGGGCTGAGGGATTTGCTAATGAGTGATATAGGTATACCAGCATGGGCAGGAAACTGCTTCATCAAGAATGCGAAAGGCATAGGCAAGAATTGGGATACTAATAGCAATGCTAGCTTGACTGCTAGTGCTTATGTTGTTCAACTGAGTTAAGTGGTTCGGGGAAGGGGAGGGGAGTAGCTGACCGCATCTTCTAAGATACATGGAGAACCATATAGAAGAAGTACCTTTTTAGCATCGCATCGCATCACAAAGACTTCTCTATCATGGCAGAATAGAACAATCAAAGCACTTTGCAACTTATGAGAAAGTCTACCCAGCCTTTCTCTGTACCTACTCACTCTGCCCGTTTTGACCCCTGCTTGAGCCTTGCCTTGACTGCTAGTGCTTATATGGTTCAGTTGAGCTGAGTCGAGATAGGATGAGGTGGCAGAAAAGAATTTCGTGAAAGCACTTGTGTATACCGATTTACAGTCTAGCTCGCAAACGCTCTCAGAACAAACAGCTTAACACATCAGAGAGGAACAGCCCACTTCTCAAGCCAATCGAATCAAATCAAGAACTGGTCGCCGCACAGTGTAGAATGGTCGACGTCCATACCAGCCTTACTCTGCACCTTCCGATCCTGCACCTCACTAACCCTTCCAGTCTTAACCTCGCCTCGAACCTCAAGTCCATCCCTAATAATATACACCCTCCCCTCCCAAGCCTGCAACCTCTCCTGCGGCTCAACAACATTGCTCGAAATCAGTCTATACGTGTGTCCAAGCAGATGTCGCTGAGGTGTGTTCAACGCGAGCTCCTCATTTGAGAAGTTGAGTATAATGAGTGCCATTTGTCCGTCTTCGGCCATCTTCGTGAAAGTGAACGTATCCTTGTTGTCATGGTCATACAGTGCAAAAGTCCCGAACATGAAGAGTTCTTTGTACTCTTTCCGCATTGCAATTCTTCGCTTCCAGAAATTCCAGATAGAGTCGTGGTCGGCTTTTTGAGCTTCGACGTTGAGCCAGGAGAAATTATCGTTGACTTTCATCCAGGTGGGATTAGAGCCTGTGAAGCCACCGTTGGCTTCTGCGTTCCATTGCATTGGTGTTCGGGAGTTATCGCGGCCGACTTTGAAGACTCCGTGGATAGCGTTCTCGCGAGCGTTGGGATCGATGTCGCGATAGTTGTTACAGTAATCTTCGACGTAGATCTTCGCGTCTGGGTCACGGAACTCGGAGACGCCCCAAGATTCTGGCATGTTGAGCATGCCGATCTCTTGGCCTTGGTAGATGAATTCTGTACCACTGAGGGTCGTTTGGAGTATTGCAAGGAGTTTGCCAGCTTTGCGCCAGTACTTGTGTTCTGGAGTTGCGTAGCGAGCGATGCTACGTGGCTGATCGTGGTTCTCCATGAAGACTGTGCCCCATGCGCCGCTGTCTGTGATGAGGCTTTGGGCTTTCATCAAGGCGTCCTTGAACTTGGGAAGAGTATAGCTTTCATCGTCATCCATGTAGTTGCTGACCTCGTGCTTGGCATATTCGTCTGGGTTATCGTTGTTGCCGAGCTTGACCATGTCGAAGTCGAAGACCATGCTTAGCTCTTTCTCGTCAGGATGAACATATTTCAATAGTTCTTCGCATGGGGTTAGAGGCAGTTCGCCCACAATCATCAGATCTTTGCCATTGCTGTCTCGTTCCATCTTAGTCCGAATCTCTTTCAGCCATTTATGCATCTCTGGTCCATTCATGTAGTGCTTACTTCCAGGTTGCCACTTGCCTGGTACACTGACCTCGACATCTGGATACTGCGGATTCTTGCAGAAGCGGTTCGCAGTATCCAGTCGGAAGCCGTCAACACCACGATCGATCCAGAACTTGATGGCTGACTGGTAGACAGCCTCTCGCATCTCTGAGTTATGCCAATTGAGATCTGGTTGAGACTCAAGGAACAGATGGATATAGTACTGGTCTCTTGCCGGAACATGAGTCCAGGCACTACCGCCGAAAGCTGCACGCCAGTTGGATGGCTCCTCAACAAGTTCGCCTTTGATCATATTCTCAGGTCTCTTATCAGCCCACATGTACCAATCAGCCTTCGGGTTGTCCTTTGACTTGGCACTCTCCTTGAACCATGCATGTTGATCAGAGGTATGAGTAATGACAAGGTCGAGAATGATCTTCATATCACGATCGTGGACTCCTTTGATCAACGTCTCAATGTCGCCAAGTGATCCGAACTGATCGTGCATGTCTTCATAGTCGCTGATGTCGTAGCCCCAGTCGTCGAGAGGAGACTTGTATGTTGGCGATAGCCAGATCATATCAATGCCGAAGTCTTTAAGGTAGTCGAGCTTGGAAATGATACCTTGCAGATCACCGATACCGTCGCCATTGGAGTCTTTGAATGACATAGGCCAGACTTGGTAAGCGACCACGCCCTTCCACCATGGCCTGCCTTGTGCATCTATCTCAAGAACATTAGCTGGCGCTGTGCTGTTTGCGACAATCTTGAGAGTGTCAACAGATGCTGTCTCGCTTGCAACAAGCTCAAGATCTTTGGCTGGTGCTTTGCCATTGACGACATCCTCAGAGGCGTTTACTGATGGAGCGCAACTTGTGGCCAAGACTTCACTGGCTGCGCTAGAGCTTGCTGGCGATGGCACAACGCTCCAGGCAGACTCTTGCTCATCAGAAGGTGCAATTTCATTACTTGATTTCTGCTGAGCAGGATGATCGACTCCGTCAACTGACTCGCTCGGCAAACCGGTTTGCACCGAGCTGCTTACAACATTGGATATCCCTTGGTCAGGAGCTGGAGCAATGGAGGATCGCGCAGACAGTGCTGCACCGAAGAATTCGTCAATTGTGCGTTGTTTCTTCATGATCGGTTCGTGTTTCGCGTCAGCATCCCGAGTGCTCGAGGTAGAGGTCTCATACTCCAAAGGCTTCGAGGTTGATAGACGGATTCCATTTGTTCCGTCACCCGGTATAGAGTGTTGGTCTTGGTCCTTGGCGGTCTTTTTCCCCGACTCTTCAGCTACTGTAGCAGCAGAAAGCTGCTGGCTTAGTGCTCTGCTCAATGACCCGCCAATTGTATCTTGTTTGTCAAGCGACAGGCCGAGAGATGCTGGGGCATCTTGGCCGCCGGAGGCTGGAGTGGCAAAGTTGTACGGTCTGCAGATCGAAAGCTGGGATCCATTGGCAACCTCTTCCGCCAGAGTGGGTCGCACATGATCGCCAACAGCAATAGCGTCCGAATCGTCAAATGCCGCAATAATGTCCGCCCCATCGGTCTCCCTGCTGCTCACGCTCAAGGATTCGCCAGTTGTGTCTTGTTCGTCCATCGACGGGCTGTGACTCCCGTTGGCAGTCTGCTCGTTCGCGGCTGGTTGCTGTACGGCTTCAGCACTGTCGGTCTGGGTGGTTGAATCATGGACTCCATTGACAATCTTCGCTGGCAATGTGGGTCTCGCGGATCGCACTTGTTCTCGTCCCAGTCTGGTAAGGGCCTCGACAATCTTTGAATAAAGTTCTTGAACGATTTGAAGAAGTTGAGATGCATCGAATTGAGCTGGAAAGATCTGCTGGGAGTCCGAGGTAGACATAGAGTATGGGCGTTCCAGGTTCAGGTGAGGAATGCCGTCGAGGTTGTCGTACGGTTACTGATCTCAATGCTGAAGTGTACTGCTATCAGAGGCTGGCCAGAAGTGTATATATGTTGCTTGAGTAGCATTATACCATGATGCTTGAGGTTGGTGAGTTGGCCGCGTACAGTATGTCATGCTGCCTGTCAGCAACTGATTTGTTTGCCAGAGTCCCTTGTGTTTGTGTCTTTGACCTCGATGTTTTCCGGCTCCGAGTCCTCGGTGGTGAATGTGGTGCTGGCTCGAGGTTACCAAAACTGAGGGCAAATATGGCAGCAGTAGGAGTCTCCTAGCACATCTTGGCCTTTCATCCTTCCAACGTCACCTCTCTTCCCTCCTTCAGTGGCAAATAAATCTTCTGCCACAGTTCACTCTCCTCGCCGATTGTATAGCTCAAATCAACCTGATCCATTCCTCTTTCATCCCTCATCCACTCCAGTTGTGAGATAATATTCTCCAGCCCCAAAGCTTTGCCCACAGCTTGAGTTCCAGTGGCGTCGAGGTTCACATGCACAATATGTGTGTGGAAGTGATAATATGTCGGTTGGTAGTGGATGTAGAACTTCAGCATGTCGCTTTCAACTCCAGGATAAAGCTTGACCACAGCTTCCATGACCGCCTTTCGTAGCAGTCTGAGCCATGGCACATCCTGCTTGGTGAGATCACGAACAGACCAGATGTCTCGTCTGGAGACGAGAGCGAGAAGGTGAAGGGAGCCGATCGTCTTACGATCCCAGTTGAGGTCCGGTAAGAGTAAGAAGTCATCTTGAGGATTTGCTTCGCTCGAGCGATACAGCACGTTCTCTTGTTCTTTCCTCCCCTCAAGAATGTTGAACACCCAGTTGAGTCGACCCTCCTCTCTGCACAATTTCATGTAAGGTCTCACATATCTGGCATATATCTCGGGAGTCTCTGTGACAACTCGTGTCTGTTGGAAAGAGTACTTCTTAAAATGCTTCTCTGTTGCTGGCCAGATGAGGTTGATCTTGAGATCGGGTGGCGTAGGCTGAACGGGTGATACCGCAGCGGCAGAATTGGCCATGTACCACCTGTAGATATCATTCTCGCCCAAATTCCGTACATTTGTCAGGAGCTTCGCGAAGAAGGTGAAGTAGGTAATGTCCGCACTGTTAAAAGTCGGGAAGGCCGCTCTTTCCGCCAAGAGAAGAGCCGGTTGGTCTTGAATTCTGCCTGAAAGAATGATGCGGCGACCTTGTGAGTCTGTGTTGAGAACCTTCTCGAATTGGAATGAGGCGAGGACCTCTGCTGATGGAGATGCCATCTTTGTTGATTGGTGGGTGATATGTTGTTGGTGTGAGGGTGTACAGGAGAGAAGGTGAAGTTGAGCGACTTCCGAAGTGGAGGAACTAGCCGATTGACGCCAAGCAATGGTCGATATATATGGAAAGAGCAGAAGTTAGGAAGTTACTAGGAAGGATAGCATCGGGCATCGTAAGACTGGTGTTTAGGCAGGGCAGGGCAGAGGGGAGACTCATTAGTGGAATTCGGCTCTGCTCGGAAGCCAGTAGAGGAAGCCAAGTGAGCGAATGAGCAAATGAGCACCAATGATAGATATATGTTGAAGATACACGCTCCATTGTGTTCTTCTTTTGGGTATCCAGTCGCTTGTGTAGCCAAGTCTATTCTTCTATATCCTCCAAGCAGATGTTCTCACGTATGTGTGCCACATATGTTCCACACCTCATTTCTTCCTCCTACTTCTTCAAAGCATCTAAGAACTCCTTCGGAGGCTGCTGTCTATACCCCTGAGGGTTATTCTCCGTCCACCTCCACAGATCCGCACAAGCATCTTCGAGCGTGAACTTGGTCTCCCACTTGAGCTCCCTGTTTGCTCGTGTAGCATTGGCAGTCAAGTTGAGCACATCTCCCGCACGTCGAGGAGCGACCTCGTATGGCAAGTCCCTCCCTACGGCTTTGCTGAAAGCTGCAATCATCTCGTACACGGTACTACCGCGACCAGTGCCCAGATTCCATGCTCTGACGCCAGGGCTGTGTTCGCGGAGGTGGTTGAGTGCGACGACGTGGCCGGCTGAAAGGTCGAGGACGTGGAGGTAGTCGCGGATGGCGGTGCCGTCTTTGGAGTCGTAGTCTATCGCACATCTCGTTAGCATGATACTTCTTGTACAGTAGAGCAGGTTGGAGAGATATACCATCTCCAAAGACGAGCAACTTCTCTCTCTTCCCTACAGCAACCTGCGCCAACAATGGCAACAAATTATACGGCACACCCTGAGGATCCTCGCCCATAATGCCTGAAGGATGACTTCCAGCTGGATTGAAATATCTCAGCAGAGCCGCATTATGCACTTTCTCATCTTTGCCCTCTTTCTTCGCCCGTGTCCTCTCAGCATTGATATAATCAGTGATGAGCGTCTCTACAGTGAACTTCGTATTTCCATAAGGATTCGTAGGACCGAGAGGACATTCCTCCGGGATAGGAATCATATGCGGGAACCTCGTCGCATCTCCATACACCGTCGCCGACGAAGAGAAGACAATGTTTGTCACATTGTGCTTCTGCATACTCCTCAACAAGCAAAGAGTACCGTAGACATTGACATGGTAATAATCCAATGGAATCTCAGCACTTTCGCCTACAGCTTTCAAAGCAGCGAAGTGGATGACATTGTCAATGTCTGGATGTTTGTCAAAGACTGCGTCCAAAGCTTTCTCGTCGGTGATGTCGAGTTTCTCGTATTCTGGTCTTTTGCCGGAGATGAGTTCGATGCGGTTGAGGACTTCGTCGGAGGAATTGTAGAGATTGTCGACGATGACCACCTTGTAGTCGGCTTCGAGGAGCGCGAGTGCTGTGAAGGACCCGATATAGCCTGTGCCACTGTTCTTTCCATATCAGTATACAGACATTAACAGCTGTTTGAAGCTATAACGTGCTCGAAGATGAGGTGAAAGAGGCATTGAGACATACCCAGTGACGAGAACTGATCCGACGACCATTTTGACAGCTTCGAGAGGCGCAGAGATGTAGTGAAACTGTGTTACTCGGGAGAGACACACAACTGTTGTATGCGCGGGGCAGTTGGATGGTGGATATATTTTGTTGACCGCTACACAGATCCCTGCAGGAGCTCGTGCTTCGGGCGTTTCAAGGTCAAACTTCGGGAAGTGGCCATCTTTCCCGATCGTTTCAAAGTCCAACAACACCTTCTCCTTCTTCTTTCCTACAACACCACCGAAAGTCGGGTCATTCTCTCCACCGCTGACTCCTTACCCGGGGCTGAAAATGCGATGGGGTGTGACGAGCTTTTGACGTCCACTTCCACCTCATCTTCTCGACTTCGCCACACTAGTCTCATTAAAGTTTGGATGACTAATACCATATATCTTGGCGCCTTTTTCGCCACTCACCCTTCGCGTTGGTCTCTTTCATTCTCTTCTCATCATCATACCAATCCTCACACTTGCGTACTCTCAAGCGTTAAGCTACGATGGTCACTTCCAGCGAGGTCCAGAGTCCCTGTCCTCGACACAGACACCCCAGGTGAAGCAATTTGACGCGTCCGCGAAGAGGACGTGGACGCGATCCAGGCCTACTAAACAAGCATGAGAAAGATCTAATCAGGATGGAAGTGAGTACGACGTGCATTCAGATATGGGAGTCTCTTACGACCACACGACGACTTCGATTGGTACCTCCTGCATGCTACCACCCAAGCTGGTATACAACATCTTGCTGCTCCCACAACCAATTTCAAGCATCCTGCTTCGCTTTCTTGAAGAACTCAGTCACGCGCTCAGACACTCCGTCATACCTTGCGAGGTCATCTAGCGCCTGTCTGCCCTCACGTTCCACCGCCTGCCGAATGTCCTCGGATCTTGGCGTGAAACGACACGGAAATTCTTGTGGCCGCATATTGAGACCATTGGTGTAGTTGAATATGTCGACCGGGATCTCCTGGCCTTTGGAATCTCGAGCCTTCTCGATCCTGAACGCCCACAGCAGCCTGGCAACAGTGATGAATGTTCCCTGCTCCGCAAGACCTTGGCCGCTGCATACCCGACGACCCCATCCGAAAGTCATGTAGCCCTTCTCATTCGGAAATGGGCGGGACTTAGCGCTATCTTTCATGAATCGATCTGGATTAAAGCGGTCTGGCTCTGGAAACTCGTTCTCGTTATGATGGATGGCCCAGACATTTCCTTGTGTCCAGGTGCCTTTTGGAATCTTGTAGCCATTCCACACGTCGTCCTGGACAGGAGCATGCGGCTGACCGCCGATGATTGCTACACTCCGCCATCTGAGAACCTCCTTCACAAAATCCTTGATATAGACAAGCTCAGCTTCGTCATCCCAAGTTGGACTCCGGTGGTGACCAACAACGCGATCGAGCTCCTCCCAGGCTTTCGGCAGTACTTCCGGAAAAGCGCAGCACGCTAGCACAAAAGTGATCAAAGTGCTACTCGAGGTATCACTACCTGCACCGAACAAGTTTCCAGCCAGCGACGAGATCTCGTCTTTCCTCAAGCCATACTTTGGCGCCTCCGCAAACAGTGTGTTCACATAACAGTCTTGGTCAGGATGTCTGTCCCTGGCCTCCAGAGCAAGAGCATAAAAGAAGTCCTGGCCTCTTCGTCTTCGACCCAGGCCATGGAACATCCAGGGAAACCATCGAGGTGGGAGATTGGCCAGCCACGGGAACGTCTCGAATAGCATGGGAAAGGACTTGCCAGGAACGTTTAGATCTGCTGCGGCCTGCATGACAGCAATGACTTCTGTGATCAGCGGATCTGTAATGCTCGATATCCTCCTTCCGAATCCAATGATTGATACGACAGAAGCAGCATATCGCTCGAAGTGTGCAACGTATTCCTGCGGAGTGCTGAGAAGGTTGAAGGCGACCAGTTTGCTCTCATCGTTCTGGAAGTCTCGATATTTGCGAACTTGCTGGAGGCCAACTCCAGCGTGCGTTATCTTACGATGTACTCGCCAACGCTCGCCGTAGTACATTGTGACAAGATTTGAGCCTGGTACTTTGGCGTTCGGATCCGCTGATTGGTGCATGCCTGTCAGCTCTCCGAAGACGACCATTCTTGGACGTGACGCGTAGATGGCGGCTTTCTTGTCCAACAACTCTGATGCAGACCAAGCATCGTTGATCCAAACAGTCGGATTGCGTCCAATCCAAAATGTGATCACCGGAGATTTGAGTTTCTTCGACAGCTCTTCGAAGTATATCCATGGCTTGTTCTTTGGCAGAAGATAAGTGTTGCCCACAATTGGAAGCGGAAGAACCCCAGGCGGCTACACTGGCATCAGCCAAGCGGTGTTATTGAACGAAGAAAACATACCATCTGCTTATGGAGTATAATTATGCGAACATAGTCTATCACGACCGCAGCTAGCGCTATCATCAGCAGCAGCATTGTAGCCCTCGAAAGGGCACTCGAAGCTAGAAAAGATGCTGCCAAGCCATGGCCGGCGAAGCTCTCCAACACCGCCATCTGAGCTGTAGCAAGACGCCAACACTTCCTAGAGTAATGCACAGAACAGACTTGTGTTCAACAGACGATCATGAGCTAGTACTTGGGCCGCCGCATAGGGTCGTCCTCAGACCGGCAGTTGACTTTGAGCACTTGCGGGGAAAAGCTTCCCATGAGTAGCACAAACCACCCCGGCAGCTATTACAACCACATGTGTGGGGAAGACGGAGCTACTGCATATTTCTAGTATGGGACCATGTATCCGTCACTGGTGTTAGCAGCGTCGCGCCCACCAGACCCTTCAACTATACAACCTAATGCTCAGCATGTGATAGCCTATTGGGCCCTGAGCGAGATGTACCTCCCCAGTATGAGCGGAGAACCTAGTTGTCGATTACTATATCTCGACCACACGCGAGAGCTCTTTCGCTAGTCGCAAATGGTAGCCATGTGTCTACGAGCTGCCAGAGCCTAGCGCTCTCCACGGACAAGAAAGATCTGCGTTGTTGTTACAAGCAGGCAACAATGTCTCCCGAGACGTTGATTAAGCGATTTCTTACCAGGGAGACCATCTTCCTGCGGCTGGCGGACCAGTAGATTTCTGGTTGTCGTATCCCGGGCTAGGTGGTTGAGAGTGTATGGCGCACAACATGTTCACAGTACAAGTCGACCACCTGAGATCGGCAGTTCTTCTTGCGCAGCGAGATGAATGAGTGATACCACCGACATATCGTCAACGCCTCGCCGACAGCCACGAGATGTGGTGCGAATCATGAGCTGCGAATCTTTCATTGATAATCGGTCTACATCAAGCCTCTAACACTGATAAAGTCGACAGCAGACCATAGACAAGCACAGATTGACCAGAATGGCAGTGAAGGACTATGAGTCGTTGCGCGCGAATTGGAAGTGTCTGCTAGCATGCCTCCTCGTATCAATGTGTCCATTCCAGTACGGAATCGATTTTGGACTCATTGCAGGTCTTCAAGGTACGACTGGAAATCAGAAGCCAGCATCGCATCACAATTAATTTAACATTTGCAGCCATGGTCGGCTTCCTGAAGGTCTATGGCCATCCAGCACCTGAGCTCGATCTTGGCTACAACATCTCGACCACACGACAACAGCTCATCGCTTCGCTCATGACTCTCGGTGCAGTCATCGCATCTGGCTTCGCAGGTCCCATTGCCTGGAAGTTAGGCCGAAAATCGTGTATCTGGGTTGCCTGCGCCCTCTGCTGCGCAGCCAATATCATCATGATGGCTAGTACCACAATTGGAGGCCTCTACGCCGGGCGTCTCATCATTGGACTAGCCAACGGACTGCTGATGTCTTTCTCCCAACTCTACCTCCAAGAATGTTCTCCAGCAAAGTTCAGAGGCCTGGCCCTCGCGGGATTCAACTTCTGGACATCAATTGGCACGCTCGTGGGCACGCTCGTGGATAATTACACGGCTCCTATAAGCAGAAAGTCGTCCTACCTGATCCCACTTGGTGTCGTCTACATCGTACCAGTGTTCATCGCAGTGGGACTCTTCTTCATACCTGAAAGTCCCAGATGGTTGATGGAGCGCGGTAGGACCGAACAGGCACGCAAAGCACTGCACTGGCTGCGACCAAATCAGGACGCTGTCGAGCCGGAGTTGCAAGCCATACAAACGGCCATCGATGAAGCATCTCAGAACAAAGGCAGCGCCCTCTTCCTTGAGATGTGGCGTGACCCCATCGACCGGAGGAGAACTATGCTTGCTATCTGTGCAGTCAACACGCAAGCTGCTTCCGGAGCCATGTTCATGATAGCTTACGGTACCTACTTCTTCCAGATCGCCGGTGTAGGAAACGCGTTCCAGAACTCCTGTATCTTGGTTGGTGTGGGCGTAATCGTCATGATCATCAACGCCTGCATCATTGTACGCTGGGGTCGGAGACGAGTTATGCTCATTTCTGGTTTGCTGCTTTGCGGGATCTCACAGCTTATCATTGCAGCGATATACGACGCCATGCCGACAAACAAATCTGTGCTGAAAGCCATTATTGGACTATCGGTGGTCTTCATCTGCGGTTATAACGGCATGATCAGTTCATATGCTTGGGTCTCTGGAGGCGAACTGCCCAGTCAGAGATTAAGGTCTTATACCTTCGGTTTGGCTGCCGCAGCTGGATTTCTGGGAGCGTGGTTGGCGACATTCACTGCTCCTTACTTCATCAATCCAGATTCGCTGAACTGGGGACCACGGTATGGGTATATTTGGGCTCCAAGTTGCTTTGTGACGGCGATCTGGGTTTACATATACTTGCCCGAGGTCAAAGGGCGTACTCGTAAGTACATTCCAGCTTACACCCAGACACAGACCAAACACTGATATCATCGCAGTCGAAGAAGTCGACGAAATGTTCGCAGCTCGTCTTCCAGCTCGCAAGTTCCGCAAATATCAATGCATTGGCATCGCCCAGCACGAGATGACTCCGTCGGACAAGGACGAGAAAGAGACGGCGGAAACCATCGAACGAGTATCGGTGGATATGAAAGGCGCTCCACAAGTCGCAGAGGCCATTGTCAATCCAGTCTGAATGACTACAACCTTGCCTGATCACCTCCGACCAGACTTTCACTTAGCTGCCACAGCCTCTCCGCAATGTCAGGATCCTTAGCATAGTCCTTTACATCTTCGAATTGACAATCGCTCAGAAAAGCTTTGTCCTGCACTGTGGCTAGCTTTGGGTCCAAAGCCGCCACCAGTAGAGTCGCGATCCCTTGATCGTGAGTCTTCCAGACACCGTTCTTAGCTGTGCCTTCGATGAAAGCCCAATCTTCTGGCGACAAATTTCTCGAGAGATCGGTATTGATTGCTACACTCAACATCATCAGCGTCAATCAGAAGACGCGCCTCACGATAGACGACTTACTCCCAGGATGCACAGCATAAGCCCTCAGCCCCGACTTCCCATACCTCTCATTCAAACTCACCACATGCAAAATATTCGCAGTCTTACTCTGCCCATACGCACAAAACCCAGTATACGGTCGTCCCTCCTCTGGCTTGGGAGTGAAAGACTCAGGAAAACCTGACGATATCTCCTCATCAGGTGGTATAACCTTTCCCTCGATATTATAATCATGAAATCTGAAAGGAGAGATGGTATAACCTAGACTAGTCACGTTAACGACCCTTGGAGATGCACTTGCTAGTAATCTCGGCATCAATAGGTTTGTGAGAAGGAAATGTCCGATGTGGTTGACTCCGAATTGCAATTCGAGGCCATCGGTTGTTAGTCTGCGATCTGATGCTACGACTCCGGCGTTGTTGATGAGGATGTCAATGTGCGGTTCTGGGTCCATAATTTCCTGTGCGGCTTCTCGGATTGAGGACTGGGAGGCAAGGTCTAGTACCACAAGGCGAGCTAGGACTCTGGTCGTTCCATAGATTTGACGTTGGACCTTTTGAAGATTGGCTTGGGATCTGGAGGCAAGGACGAGGTCGTTGGGTCGGTGTTTTGCTATTGCGAGTGCTAGGGAGCCGCCGAGGGAGTTTGGAGATACGCCAGTTATGACCACTGTAGTGAGTGTGAGTTGAAAGTGCCATAAAGCCCAACTTGGCATGAAGCACGCGTCGTGGGCGTAGCTCAGCTGCACTTGTCGCGACATACCATTTTTGCCTTTGATTCCTTCGTAAAAGAGCTCTGCTACCTCTGTTCCTGTCGTGTTCGCACCGAACTCTGGCTGCGAAGTCATGATGTTGCACTAGACAATGCCGCAAGTGGCTGGGAATGGCTGAAGTCCCCCGGTGACAGATACTCTGCAGCTTTCGGACTCTCCTCAGGCAATACTAGATGTATGCAAAGCCTCAAAGCAGTAGTCAGCGACATGCTCATAGCCTCCAGGCTCCAACTCATTTCACTCGGAACTAACGCCGAGCAATATGACATTGCAAGCTACCCTAGCCTGTGAGCAACATCCCTACATACCCTGCATACAAGCTTCGTGGGGTAATGGTTGCATTCCTTCCAGTCGTTTAGAACATGATGTAGCACTTCATGTGCGAGACCATGTGCCTCATGTGCCTTTGCGTGAGGGGTTCCTGACCCGGCAGATGTTGTCTGAAAATGCCGAACTGGCGACCACAACGCCTCTGTACTTGGTCAAGAGATCATTCGTTCTCCGAGAGGCCTCAAATAGTCAGCAACTGAAGAGCTTCAGACGTCCATAGTCCCTGCGCTCGATCTTGCCAAGAGTCATGGGTTCAGTTCCGCAAGAAGAGAGAAGCCATCCTATGCGGACGAAACCAAAGACAGGCATTAAAGTCATCATCGTCGGAGCAGGCTTCGGTGGTCTCTGTGCAGCAGTCGAATGTTTCAAGCAAGGCCACGATGTCGAAATCTACGAAGCCTTCGCAGAACTGAAAGTCTTAGGCGACATCATCAGTTTCGGCTCCAATGGTGGGCTGATCTTTCGCCGATGGTTCACCAGAGATGGGAAAACAAGAATCTCGGACATTCTCCAACCGTTATCGATCAATCTCCAAAAACATGGCTTCAATCTCCATAAATATACAGGCGAGCTGATCATGAATCAGAGGACGCCTCCGCCGAACCCGGAAACTCCAGTGTTCAATGGTCATCGAGGAGAGTTCCACGAAATAGTGTTCAACTACGTCAAAGACGATCTCGGAATCCCTATTCATCTGGGATGTCGCATTTTCAAGTACTTCGAGACTGCAAAAGCAGCGGGTATCGAACTCGACACAGGCAAACGTATAAGTGCAGACGTCGTCGTGGGCGCTGATGGAGTTCGCTCGAAAGCCAGGGAACTTGTGTTGGGTTACTATGACAAGCCAAAGTCTTCCGGTTACGCAGTCTTTCGGGCCTGGTTCACTAACGAGGAAATGATGAAGGATCCACTGACTCGACGGTTTTGCGAGAACGGTGATACGTTCAATGGCTGGATTGGTCCGGATGTCCACTTCCTCTTCTCCACGATCAAAGATGGAAGCGATTGTTGTTGGGTCTTGACACATGTAGACGAGGCTGATATTGAGGAGTCTTGGTCTCTTCCAGGCAAGCTCGAAGATGTCTATAAGGTCTTCGAAGGCTGGGATCCGCTGTGTAAACGCATTGTAAGCAAAACGCCTGAGGAACGGATTGTGGACTGGAAGCTCGTCTATCGGGATCCACTTCCGCGATGGATAAGTGATGGAGGCAGAACTTCATTGCTTGGTGACTCCGCGCATCCGTTTTTGCCGACTTCTGCGCAAGGTGCCACTCAGGCTATGGAGGATGGTGTGACGATTGCGATATGCTTGAGAGAAGCTGGTAAGGAGAATGTGTCGGCTGGGCTGAGGGCATTCCAGGAGATCCGATACGAGCGCGTCAAGGCCGTGCAGAAGACTGGCGAGACCACGAGAGATATGTGGCATAAGGCGGATTGGGATAAAGTCAAGGAAGACCCGGAGAGCGTCGGCATTCCGCGTGAGGATTGGATTCACAAACATGATGCCGAGAAGCATGCTGAAGAAGTCGTGGCCAGCGCAATTGCCAAGTTTTCGAGACCTATGGCGTCGTTATGATAGGCTCACCTTCATAGAACCATATATTGCTTGAACAATCGTCGCTTCAATCCGATTCGTGCGAGTCCAGCACTTGTATAATTTGCGCTCCGTAGCCTCATGGCTCCTGATCAGCCTGTTGACAGTCTAAGACATGCAAGGCCTGATGCAGAAACCGCTTCTTCTGCTAGGACTCATGTCCAGTACCAGTATCCGGGAACCACTGGAACAGATCTGGCACGGCCGTGGCCGCGTCCACGTCCTCTACGCGGACGTGTCGACAGTGCTTTACCCAAGAGGCGTGTGTCGAAGAAGGAACAGGCTCATAGTGGCAGCAGAGTCCTCCGCATCGCACGGGTTGCAAGACGCGTTTATCCGCACGCGCACGACGCGCTGGAAGTGATGATTGACGCGTTGGAAGGTGTTGTTGCAGAACGAAATTGCAGGGACGTGGAGATCCGAAAATGCCAAGACGGTATAACAAAACATATCGAAACGCCCGCTAGGGTTGAGTGAAGTATCGGCGATGATGGTATTAGAAGTATTGTTTTGGACCATCAAGTTGTTTGTAGCTGTTCCGAAATACTTGAGTATTCTTGTGTTGTTCGATGAAGGTGGTCGAACACAAATTGAAAAATACTGAATTAGCCATTCTGCAAAAACATGTGGTATTCTGGAACATGACCCTACTCTTGCAACAGCTCGCCTGCGTCTCCAGACTTACGTTTTCCGTCCATCATTCAGACGCGACTTCCTCCCTCACTCCACTGGTTCGCGCTTCTGTCATTTCAATGCCGTACATACACTCATGGACATCCAAGATAGAAGCAGACGTTGAGCATGGTCTGAGCTGCTCACTTATCCAGACTGGATTCTCCCATTCGTGCCATTCTTCTCGATAGCAACGTTCCCATTCGTCCCATCCTTCGTCGGCCCCGCCCTCTTCACAGCGAAAGCATTTGCCGTGAAAGTGCCATACGGATCAGCTTTCTTCCGAATCTCCATCAACCTCTCATACTTCTCTCGGTTGTCGTAGTAAGTCTGCCAGACAGAGTCGAGATCGAACTCCCCATAGCTTCCCCAAAGGACTCTGCGATCTTGCTTGGAAAAGATGCCGCCTGGTCCCACTCCCTGTTCAACATCAGATTAGCTGAATTTCATTATGTTAAGAAGTAGTACTTACCACTTGATCATTGACCTTCTGCCACTCATCCGCAGTATCCTTTGCCTCACTCCAGTGGAAAGCGTCAAGTGTGGCGCACATAGTGGAATCTCTCCAAGAGTACGCAGTCCCATTATTGGCATTCTTCGCAAACATGCTGTTCTTCCCGCCGAATGCCTGAATTTGACAAGACAGCCAACATTTATTGTCGATGGGCTCGACTAACTCATCGATCCTCCCTGCAACCCACTCCGGCCAGTTGTCCTTAACCAGGCTCGTGCTCTTGGTAAGATACGTGCGTTTGACATATGGCAATTCATACTCTCTGATATTTGTGAACAGCCACATGGTCGTGATTTGACTCATGGGTTTCTTGACAACATCATCATCTCCGAAGATCTGGAGCGCACCCTTTCTCAGACGATTAAACCAAGCCATGTCAGGCTTGTCGTCCTTGGAGAAAGGCACCCACTGCGCGTAGACGATGATCGTGCGTGGCCAGCCTAGCATTTGGTCATTACCGAAGATGTCCGGCTGTTCACGCTTCATTTTGTCGTCTAGGCCAGGCCAGAGTGCACGCAACGGAAAACTGGAACTCAGGACAGAGACGCACAGATCGTAATTTCTTGGCATGTCGACGTTGTCGGACATCTCGGCGACGTATCCCATGAGGCGTTTGACTGTGTCGCGGTTGTAGAGGTGGATGGCTTTGAGTGCCATTGAGCCAGGGTAGTCCTCATCGCGGTGAGGTTCGATAAGGAGATGGGTAATGACACCCATGTTGCCTGGGCTGCCTCCAAGCACGCCATAGAAGAGATCAGGATCGGAGTCTTTGGTAACTTCTAGTTCGACACCATCTGCGTTGATCATGTAGATGGTACGGATGTGGTCACCAAAGAGACCAAAACTTCGGCCAAGTTGACCTACCAAGCCACCAAGCTGAATTAGTCCTGTGTTCTGGAGATCAATGTAACTTTAGAGAAGCTCACCATAACCACCAGTCTGGACATGTCCGCCTAGATGCACATGTGCGCATTGTCCAGTTGGCACGAACAGCTTGTGAGCTCCAAGAAACTTGTTGAATTCCAACAATGGATGAGATACACTTGTGAACACAAACCGCTTCCCATCATCTGGCTGCTTTGGAGGCAGTACTACCATATCTTCTGGACTCCTGAAGGTCTGACTCAGATCCAGCTGTATGTTCTGTCCTCCCGTCGAAGAGGCACCACTGTACTGATGACCTCCAGTCCGGATAGCGACGGCGATACCCTGATCCTTGGCATATTTAAGGGCGAGTTTGATGTCTTGCTTATTCTTGGGCTGTATTACGATAGCTGGATTCATGTCATGGTCGATGCCATGAGAGCTTGACGCGTATTGGTATCTGGGAAGCAGGCGAATTGTCAGTGTATGCTGTGATAGATGATTCTTTGCATACTTGTTGTTCTCCCATGCCTGAGTTCCCTTGACAAACTGCTTTCCACCTATTCCTGCAATAGTCGCCATGTTGCCTGTGTAATGGACGCTGTCAAGCAGATGGTGCAGTAACGTATGGTGTGAGTAGGACACGATGAGCTGATATACATGTCCCGCACTCATTCAGCTCAGCTGAGGACGCCTCAGCCTTGACAAAGATATCAGGCCATAGCTGGCAGTACTTTGTCGAGGCTGTGGCGTTCTCGGCTGAGCTGAAAGCAATGCATGCAGATGGCGTGCCGAATCGGGCTTGGGATCTGTAGCCGGTGCCTGTCATCCATACACTGTATATTGGTCCAAGAATTCGCAGGAATATGTAAGCCCAGTCAGACATACTTGATGGGCTGACAGATGCTGTGTATTCAGTATACATGCTACAGAATCCTTACCGCGTCTCAGCTGAAGATGTGCGTCTTACTTACATGTACATCAGCCGGGCTGTATTGTGGAAGCTGATGTGGCTTGCAGCTTTGATGCAGACCACATGAAACTCATGCGCGAGCCGGACACAATGCTGCAAGCGTCCATTGTCTTCGTACAGCAGGTCTTTCCTGCTCGGTAGTCTCGACCACACAGTGTTTCGGGTCATGCGTCTGAGCGGTCCACGCGTCCTCCTTCACATGATGGTACTCGCCGAGAAGGAGGATAGTGCGCATGAAGCCTTCCGAGTTCCCCACTGCATGCGGCTTATGGGACACGAGTGAGGCGGAAGAGGCCAGAAGCCGTCAGGCTACGACTTTTGTATCCGGAGGACCGGAGGAGCATTATAGGGATGAACACAAAGGAGACAACCGCTTCACACGCGTAGATGTATTGAGTCTCTCGTACAATGTTGTCGGAGAGAAGAAGTAGGAAGAGACGGACAAAGAAGCTTGACTTGTGGAGCGCATCGTGCCGTTGCGTCTCTTGGCGCGTTCAAAAGGTGGCGAATTCGTGACGACCACCTGTACAACATGGTCGATGGACTAGCATCATCAGCGCGACTTAGACGCTGCTTTGCGCTGCATAAGATACTGCTCGAACGACCACGTGGCCAAGAGAGTCGCAGTTGGGTTGAGTCGAAAGTCACCTGCCGGCGCACGAATTAGGATGTCGCATATTGACATAAGAACAGTGGTGATTGGACCAGAAGACAATGAGACACTGAAGATAAAGTTGATGAGCTGAACTCGATACCACATTTATATGTCAAGAACTGGCCCCCTCAACCTGTCATGCCTCCTTGCCACTCAAGAACTGCCAACTCCATTCAACACAACCGAGCTGGTCGTGCAAAAGAATGTATCACTCGTCGTCGCCATCGTTCGTTCGACACAGCCGAGCTGGTTGTGCGGAGGTTCGATGTCGGCGACTGGGTTGGTTGATCGAAAGTGGTTGGAAGTCTGAAAAAAAAAAGCGCAAAAAAGCGTTAGCATAAAGTGGCTGGCAGGGCACGGAACCACATCAGATATGTCAGTGAATATCATGCAACGTCAACTCGAAAAGAGGAGTCATCAATTGTAGTATTCTGGTTGTAAAGACTGTTCATCAGGGGACCGAAGTCGGGTTCGGAGCACCTGCCTTCATGTGGGATCCATCAAGCAATGGCTGGTGATGATGAAATCGCTCTGGTGCTTGCAGCTCGGGCTGAGAGATCGGTCGGTGTTGCTGAGAAGGCCAAGAGTGCGAAGTTCTGAAGCCACAATGCAGATGGGCTGTTGGCGAGGAGTTGTGAGGTAGTTCAAATGCAATGAGGAGTGCTGGCTGTTGTCGATGGTCTTGAAGGAGAAATTGGTGAAGATGCAGTGGGACTACAAGACGGAGGACATCAAGGCAACTTATACGGCATGAGAAGCGGCGCAGCATTTGTTGACACCAGACGGAGTAGGCAGGAAGCGAGCGCTCGAGGCAAGTGTAGATAGCTAGATAGAGAAGGGCCAGCGATGGCAAGTACAACACGCATGTCGAAGCACGTCAGAATATCGCTGATTGAGACAGATGCAGATTCAGGACCGCAGAGGCAGATACGAGCACACAGTAGAGCGCATTGATGCGTAGCACGACCCGAATCAAAGAACAGGTCCTACATTCGCCATGCTCAGGTTGCAGAATAGCCTGTTGTTACAAGGTAGAGCCTGCCTTGTACAGTCGGGCAGGTGCAGGAGCATCACGGGCTGACTTTGGTAATAGCGACCAGAATTACTTCCAGGTGCAGGCGCAGGTGTAAAGCAAGAATGCGAGCGTGAACATAAACATGTACATGTAATAGTGCACTCCAGCTGAAAGCTGATCGCGCACCTGACGTCGATGATCATTGTTCAAAGAATCTTCTGTCACATATTGGTATCATATGTATCTTCTACCAGCCATTGACACGTTCCATACGTTGCATGTTCTTGTATCGTGCCTTCATAGTTTACTTCCTCATCTGGCTCAAGCGGGTGACTCAAGTGCATCGGCAATGCCCAAACTACCTTCCACCGCGTTGCAACCTCTCTCGATACCCTTAAAGCCTGGCTCGCGCGCTCAGGCCAAGTCTCTGCCAACAGTTCGATCGCTTTCGAGCAGTCTTTGACGCTACGTCTAGCGCTCCTGCACAGCTTAGCGTCTGTCGTTGAAGTCGCGCTGAAGAGAAGATAGATGCCTGCCGTGAGGACATGGTGTACTACGAAGAAAGGTAGATGTGAGATCCTCGTCGTCACGTTGGGCAGCCTGATAATGCGAGTGAATGTTATCGCCGAGGACGTCACTGATTCCTGAGAAAGAGTTCGGAGGGCCTCGGGCATTCCTTCGGAAGAGCGCAGGAATGGTCGATGTATGAGCATCACGGAGGTGTGGTAGCTCAGATGAAGTGTCACAACGGCGAGGTTTGTGGACGACCGAGCATAAATGTTGAGGTCGCTGTCTGCTTCCAGGACTTTGTGGAACGTAGCAAGCGCTTCGTGGGCTTCAAGAAGTAGGGCAGCCTTTCGATGCGGAGAGAGTTTGGCAAAGTCGAACGCGTAGCTGTAGATCGTCAGTATCTGTGAATATAGTCTGATGTATACTGGTCACTCTGGATGAATCTCACATCTGATCCATATATATGTCGTGGACATTCCATAGTCTGCACTGCATGTCGAAGGCATGCTGATCGAGTGACATGGTCTCAGGGTCAAAGGCGCTGGCATAATGGGCACTTCGGATGCGCTTGAAGTGGATGGCAGTTGCGTCCGTGAAGCGAAGTTGCAATGCTGGACACTGGTCAGCACGAAAGTGTTGCACTATCTTGTCGAATTCATACCGATCGAGCAAGAAGAACGGCCAGAAAGCCTTCGCACGAGATCGTTGCCAGAGCTGGTCAACCTCATCATGGCCTTGTATCAGCTCATTTGCATGTAGTCCGAGCTGCAGTGTCATAGCTCCAGCCATATCTACATCGACTGATCAGTCTCAACTGGATTGGTGGCGTGGAGAGCTTACAATTGTACATGTATCCCATATCTCCATCGCCTCGGCTGAGATAAATCCACGATAGCACAGTCAAGCCACGCAAGATTGTTGTCGATGGATGAAGGCGACAGCATGTCAGGGCGATGTTCTGAGCATAATCCAGGTAGAGTTGCCCAAGACTGATGAGAGCCGACTCTTTGGTAAAGACAGAGCCTGCGGCAATAGCGCTCGCTGTGAGGAACTGCTGTGGCATGGTCATGCTGTCCGATGGGTCCATGAGAATTCCAGCATCGAGAACGCCATCGCAAAGGAAGTGGAATGCATTCACGCGTTCCTCGAAGAGTCCTAGCAGTAATTTTCTTGCTGCAAGCTCGTTTGTCAAGTCCGGCAGCAGAGTTTCATGAGTGCTTCGAAACTTCTTGCTTGTGGCAACCGAACTTTGCTGAAAGCAGAAGTTGCCTGAAGGTCCTTGGAAGGAGACTTCGCCTGGGCCACTGACGTTGAGCTTCCACATCATGTCAGACAGGTCATCGACTGGCAGTCTTTCTACTTGACCGAGTTGCACATCGGTACTATCGCAGTAGACATCATCATGGTCCAGCCCATCGTGAGCATCTAGGTCTGTGTGAGAATCTGACTGAACGTCAAGATCATGAGATAATTCATTGGGCCATGGAGCGAGCTTGCTTGTAGATACGCTCTGAGCTTCTTCCAGCACAGTGATATGAACCTGTAAGGCTGCCACCTGACGCTCGAGCTGTTTCACTCGTTCCGAGTTGTCCGGCGTATGTTTCCTGTTATACATCAGCGTCTCATGTCTGCCCATTAGTGTAGTCTTGCTGACTTCGAGGATCTTCCCCCGCCATAAACACATTCTCTACTTTGCTTAGCACAGTTGGCACATATGGGAAGTGCTCCATTGCACTTCAATCATCCTTATCAGCTGAGGATAGTGCTGCGACTCGTCGGATGCAGCCTCACCTTGCGCTTGCGTTCACGACACTGATTACAGGCGATCGAGGTGTTCTTCCTGCGAGGGAATCTGTTGTCCTCCATACACTGATGATAGCTGATGGAAGGTTGATGAAATTGAGAAACAGAAGAAGCGGTTGGAGATTTGTAGATGCCAAGACATCTGAGCAGGATTTGACGGCAACTGTCGACCTCCAGCTTCCTGCCACGAGGGACTTCTCTATCCTAAACACAACGACACTTCACGCATGTTCAACAAAGCCTCACATCTTCAGCGACGTCTTCTCAAAACCATCAGCACATGGTCACAGTAGATCGGGCCTCGAATAGTGCCCGACGATGTCCAAGAATGACTTCGCACGCCTAATCTCGCCGACATCGAGGTCTGCATAGATGATGCCTTCCTGTGTTTCATCGACATCCCCCGAGATCTGCCTACCATCTGGTCCATAAATGGCTGAACTGCCACCTCCAGGTGTATTCATCACCGCTCCGCCCGAGGTCCTCATCAAGTTGATACCCTTCTCGCCAATCACGCCCGTGGTATGCAGTACGAAGGACCCAGACTCAACTGCATACGTGCGAGCCAAGTTCCGAGCGCCTGTCAGAATCAGCAAGGGTCGACTCGAACGGGCAGATGACAAATGACCTTCTCTCGACATGGACCAAAGCTCGTCTTTGCCCTTGCATGGCGGTACTGGTGGCCACGATGCGACATGAAAAGCTGCCCTCTGCGAGATGGGATGGTGCTTCAGCAGAGGCTGAGTATGCTCCCAGCATGCCAGTTGGCTGACCTGTCCGACATCTGTTGATACGACATTCTTCAGACTGCTTCCAGAAGCATTGCCGAAGATGGTTCGCTCCATATGCGTGGGCAGGATCTTCCTCCGATGCATCAGGATCTCTCCAGTACTGTCGATCGTACATTGCGATATGTACAACGAGTGGTGGAAATTCTCAGAGAAGCCGAGAGCTACCGTTATCTTGTGCTTTCGCGCACATGCTTGGATGGCCTCCATCTCGGGACTTTCGACGGCTAACGAGTTCTGCATATACCGATCGCACAGTTCGAAGTCGACTGGACGGGACCTGAAAGATATCAGCCAAAATACATACTGAAAGCCATGCATAGTCCCACTAGACCCAAGCTGGGTAACCTGGAATCCAACATTCCGGAAACGATACCAGCTTAGCACCATTCTCTGCTGCCTCCTCAATCAATTGGCATGTCTTCTTGACAGAAGCTTGCAGGTCCAGCCATTCAGGCTCTGCCTGCGTCACCGCGACTCGGATCGTGTCTGAAGGCATGGAAGGTTGTGTATATGCCTCTCCCATGTTTGCTGGGACGGCTGACAAGGAGTTGAAAATAGTGAAATGTATTTTCTATGCACAACCGGGTCACTAATAAGAGTACTTAGATCGGCCTGCTCGAATGCTCGAGGCCATGCTTATCGTATGCGGAAGTCCAGAGCTGATCACTATCACTACGGACTTGACAAAGCCGCCAGTCTTGGCGCGGAAATATCAACTCCGCAATGATATGATATGCACGGTACACTACTTCGGCAGCACAATAGTAGGAGATCAAAGTCTTTCACTGAGATAGGGCTCACATCAAGATAGGGAAGAGATATGGTTGTCCTATAAAAGCCCTACTTAGTGGTCCCATTTCTCTCGATGCCCAACAGCAGATTCCTCGAACATCTCCAGCTCGAAACACTGCCATGGCTCTGGACTCTGCTTTCAGCGCGACTATCCAGGAATACACTTTACCCACTACAAGCCCTCTCGGCTGGAGCAGACTCAACACAGAACTCGCATTCGCCACCATCGTCCTTGGCGCTAGCATTCTAGGAGTCATCGGCCCTCTGCTCGTCCCAGGCTTCACAATCGTGGCAGCAGATCTCGACGTTCCCCTATCGAAATCACAGTCTCCAATGGAGCTCTCGTTATGGCACTTGGAGTCTCAGCATACATATGCAATGCCCTCGCCAGGATCTACGGCACACGCCTGATCTTCTCAACAACAACTATCTCGCTGGTCGCGACTTGTTGCTGGGGCGCGGCGTCGAAACCTTATATGTCGCTTCTGATTGCGAGAGTGTTCCAAGGTATGTCCGACCTGCGCTGGATCGGGCTCGCAACTGATGAAAGCATAGGTCTCGGCATGGGTGGCTGGTTTGCCCTCGCAGGAACAACCTGTATCAACGCCATGTTCTCCGTCACGGAACGAGGACGACGAGTTGGACTCTGGAACTTCGCTGTCATTGTCTCAGTCAACATCGCTCCGATCATCAGCGCCCAAGCGATTGTCAACCTTAGCTGGCGATGGGCTTTCTGGTTGCTGGCCATTGCATTTGGTCTCATTCTGGGCCTGACAATTGTCTGCTTTCCTGAGACTGTGTTCGTACTACCGACACAAGACCACACCGCTGTTGCTACCGAATCCGGCACCACTTCCGACTCGATCCCAGGCGAGAAGAGCCCTCCTCACGATACAACAAGAAAGTCTCCCTCCCTCAACATCGGCACCACTCACCAAGTCCTCCCAACATGGGCCAGCCTCCTCGCCATCGACTCCAACAGATTCGGGACTCAAACTCAAGCACTACGCAACCTTGTTGCACCTCTCACCCTCCTCACCAACCCAGTCGCCATCTACGGCTGCCTAATGTGGTCCGTCTACTTCACCTATGTAATAATCCAAGGCGCAGTCGCCGACCAGATCTGGACAGCCCCTCCATATAACCTGACCGCCACAGAAGTAGGAAACCTCGTAGGAATAGCACCTTTGATAGGCTCCGCACTGGGCTGCATCCTAGGAGGTTGGATTTGCGACTACTCCAGCAAGTTCATGGCATCGCGGCGAGGTGGAATATACGAGGCAGAAGATCGTCTCCTCGTCCTCATACCCGCCGTGCTCAGCATTATTGATCGGAGCATTCGGACTCGGAGAATCCATCCAACGAGAATACAGCGCGATCATCACTGCAGTCTTCCTGGCTATACTCAACTTTCGCAGTCGGAGTAGGCTGTACAGGCATCGTAGCGTATACAAATGATGCGATTTGGGAGAACGTGCAGGCGAGGCTTTCGGTGTTGTTGCAATGTTAGCGAAGAGCGCGTTTGCTTTTGGTTGGACGTTCGCACTCATCAATGATTTATACGCAGAGCGTGGGCCGAGAGTGTTCTTTGCTGCGATTTTCGGAGGATTGAGTGTTGGAGTGACGATGTTGATTGACTGTTACGATGTATTTCTTCGGACGCCAGATACGAGGACGATGGAGGCAAGGTGATAGAGTAGTTCTGTACATTTCATCTTTTTTCTTAAATCGACTGTCGCTTTCTATTGCATCAAATCCTCTAATCAGCAGCATTCCTCGTGGCAGCCTCCTCACTAGCTTTCCCATAATCCGTCCTCGAAATATATACAGATTCCAACGCAGCAACTATTCCAAGACCTACAGCCGGTCCAATCCAAATTCCAACAAGATCGAAATGTAATCCAAAACCCAGAGCAAAAGATAGCGGTAAAGCGATCGCATAGTATGCGAACAAGTTGATATATCCTCCAATTTCCTGCTTGCCTAGACCTCGAAGGATACCATTACATTGTGCTGCTAAAGAATCGACGAGTTGGAAGGTAGCGCAGACGGGTAGAGTTGCGGCTGCTAGGGCGACGACGTCGGGGGCCGAGGAGAAGAGGCGGGGGAGGTAGTTCCGGAGAGAGGAGAGGAGAACGACGTTGAAGATACCCAGGACGGCGCCAATGCAGAATGTTACTTTTGTTGTGACTTTCGCAGCATCTGGTAGTCCGGCTCCGATGAGGTTTGCTGTTCGCGTAGAAGCTGCGATACTCAGCGGGAAGGGGAGTTGGTAGGTGAGTACAGAAAGGCTCTGGAGAACGGTGTTGGCCGCAAGGTGGGTCGCGCTGATTCGAGCGGAGGCGAGAGTAAGGATTTCGAAAGCGAGGAATTCTGCCAGTACCATTATTAGGCCAGGGAGAGCGAGTCGGACCATTGGACCCCAGTTCACGAAAGCTTTTCGCGTGAAGCCAGGCCAGCATTCCATTCCGCCTACGAAACGGACATATAAGAAGAGGAGAATTGGCATCAAGCATTCGGTAATTGCGACTGCGATGGGACAGCCTATGAAGCCCCATTTGAAATGCCAGACGAATAAATAATGCATTAGGACGTTTAGAGGGGCGGCGATAAGGAGGACGTAGAGGGTGGCTCCGAAACGACCTTGAGCTTGTACGTATCTTTTGGAGGCTTCGAAAGCTGCGTAGCCTGGAGCGCCGATTACGAGAACGCGGAGATACATCCCTGCTAGGACGGCGATTTCTTTTTCGGGCACGATAAGTGCGAGGATTTGTTCTGCAGAGAGCCAGATTATCGCAATGGGGATTGTGATTGTCCAGAGAAAGAAAACCATACGTTGGAGTTGGAGGCCTACGAGTTTCTTCTTTCCAGAACCGTAGGCTTGGGCACAGAGAGTGTCGAGGGATGTGGAGAGTCCGTGGTAGACTGCGTAGCCTGTTATATTTGCAGTCATTGAGCCGAGAGAGACGGCTCCGAGTTCGTTCTTGCCGATGTGGCCGACTGTGAAGACTGAGGTTAGGGTCAGGCTGTTTTGGAGGATGAAGGTCAAAATCAGAGGGGCCGAATATCGTGTGAGAGTCTTCATCTCGCGTTGCCAGGTTGTTTGGATTTGGCCGTTTTGGACTGCTTCTTCCCACTTTTTTGTGATGTTTTCTGGGCTGTCCTGGCCACCGTATGGAAGTGATGGGTCTCCTCCGTTCGCGAGGAGTCCTGTCGTTTCGGTGGCTTCTGCTGTTCCTTCCACATCTGCGACTGCACTGCTCTTTCGCCTGACATTGCTGATCATCTTCCGGATTGTGTTTCCACCATCGCTTGCACTGCTCTCTTTCCGTCGCGGATGTTTGGGAGGAATAATCTTATTGTCTCTCAGCAGACTCCTCTCCTCCCCAATCGCAGCCTCCCACTCCTGCTCCAGTGGTACAACTCTTTCTGGCTGCTGCGACCCTAAAAATGGTCTCGATGTGGGAGCAATATATGATGGACGTCTATAGTAGCCAGCCATGGAGTGTGAGCCTAAGGTAGGCATATCCTGCGTATTCGTCCGACTAAGTGCATTCTCTTCATCGTCTCCATCCGCGAACTCATCATCCTCGAGATCTCGCGATATTGACTCCTCGGCAATGGCAGCGATATGTGACTGTGATCGATAGGACGCGCCCATGCTTCCTGAAGTGGTCTGGGTGATGGGCGATTGGCTTCTGTTGCGTGACGAGATCGGGTGAGACATCTTGTCCACTCTATTGCTGTCGTGTGCTTATACTGTCGTCTTATAGCTGTCGTCCTGCTATCGCGTAATTGTATCACGCGATAGAGGCATGTGAGAGAAGTACACAAGCCAACTCTTTTGCTGGTAGGAGATAGGAACGGAACAATGAGAAAGGACTACTCTACCTCTATATCAGTAGACTCCTTTGCATTGAGAGAGTGAGGTCGTCTGGGCCGGTGACTAAGGACGGCGAGCTCGATAAGGAAGCTCTAAACAGTGCAGCGGTGGAGAAGAAACATGGTCTGTGCCACATTGACTTCGCGTTACAGCTGCCGATATGGAAGTCCTTGCCGATGAACAACTTCACTTGCGATTTCGACATGGCCAGAGATGATCGAACAGCAAATCTGGGCGACAAGACGCGTACTGGTCGTGACTCGAAATCAGACTCCGATGTATACCTCGAGTTGACCTACAATAGCAAAGGCGTTGGCCGTTTTACAAGTGAGCAGAGCTTGCTTGGCAGGTCTCAGTTTTGCTTGGCCGATGCTCGATAGTCTACCCGAAGCTCGAAGCACACATCATCTTCCTCTACTACTCTTCTTATCCCTTCCATCGTCTTCTTCTTCATCATCACGCCCAATAGTACCTGAATGACTTGTCGTCGTGCCTCCAAGATACTGATTCCAAGATACTGATCGACATGTTTCGGCACCGAAGGCCACGACACCGGTCGCACTAATGAACAGCCTGGACATAATATTCAAGTGCTGTCCTCGCAAGAAGATGTCAAACCAAACAATGGAGAACGATAAGAGTACCCTAGAAGACCAGAGCTACGCAACAACTGCATACTTAGAATCCCTCACAACACAAGTCATTGAAACCCTGAACCGCCGGGACTGGACAGATCCTCTCTTACAACAAATAAGTCCTCATGTGAAGTGCATAATTCAGGAACATAATATCAAACACCGCCGCAAAGGCTCTGGAAACTACAATTCTATAATGCAAACAATCTTCGACGCCGAAGGTGTAACCAAAGTCAAGGTATTGGATGCTCAGGCTACGATAGATAAAGATGATGGTGAGAGTGGGCAAGTTTGGACGTTGCTAAAGGTCAAAAATGCGAATGAGTTGTTGGACGGGATGGAGATTGAGACTGTTCTTGTTTATTATTGGAAGATGTTCAAGAAGAAAAGGAAGAAGGGAGAGGAAGAGGAGACCGAGTGGTTGATGACTGGGTTCGAGGCTATTAACGGGGTGCCGCCTTGGTTGGGATTTGGAGGTTCGGGTCATGTCGAAGATGGTGGTGGTGGTTGAATGAAGATGAGTGAAAGTGTCTCTGCGAATGAGCAGAAACTACGCAAGCGAGAACGGCGACTTGGGCAGATGCTGACAGCTTCGAGAATGGAGCTACTTCCCAAAATATGGTGGAATACTCATGTGAAAGTGAGCTCAACATCGAAGGTCTTGGCATTGGCACGACACAAGAGACGCGGCAGCAGAAGAATGTCTTCTCACGCTTCATCAATGCCAGCATCAGATCCACATACACCACATAGCCCTCCA
The DNA here is from genome assembly GCA_022570795.1 of Sphaerulina vaccinii. NCBI lineage: Eukaryota > Fungi > Ascomycota > Dothideomycetes > Mycosphaerellales > Mycosphaerellaceae > Sphaerulina > Sphaerulina vaccinii. The sequence continues at coordinate 267,883 of JAKUDP010000017.1, forward strand.
AGTCACACGTGGCAGTGACTCAGCTGAGTTGTCTCTGGTACGAAGCGGAACTCAGTCGATCTGAATTTACTAGCGATCCGACAAGAAAGTGAGGACCTTGGCTCCGGAGTCACCCGTCTGATCGTATATCATAATTCTCATTCTGCACTGGATTCTCACAACACCTTGCATCAACAAAGCCACTTCAAGCGACAGCAATACAACCACGAAAGAACCTCACAGATTCAGAGATACTTCTCTGTCGAGCTGGCAGTTCGTTCTGAAGTGCTGCACTACCTGGCTTCTCCACCTCGGACAGACATCCAAGCCAGAAATACGACAGACAGAAGCCTTCCCGACCAATCAAGCAAAACAGAGAACATGTTCGTGGCAGCGCGATTACCACTTTTTGGACGTGATCTAGAAAGCAAGAGACCGACTTCATTCCTGGACCTACCAGCCGAATTACGGAATGAGATCTACGATCTGTCGTGCATTACCCATTTGCAATGTAAGACACATCGACCCCTGATGAATTACCATGATCAAGAGTATATCTACGCCCAACCACGGGAAGGAGCAGGAATAAGAGCGGCGTGCAAAGGGAAGGAATGGAATTGCTCAGCCCAGCCTGCGATAACCAAAGTCTGTCGCCAGGTTCGTCAGGAGACTTTACCTATGTTTTACCACAGCCAGCACTGGTATTTCACGATGTTTTGGGATCGTAAAGAATGTTCTGGCAAGACTTGGACTAAACTGTGTTGCAAGGATCATGTGTTCCCTAGAAAGTGTCCCCTTGAGCCCTGGTACTGGGATCCCGAAAGCACAAACTTCAAGGAAGCATTTGATAAGTGCAAGAAGGAATGTGTTATCGATTGGATTAAATGGGAGCGTCCCATCTACAAAAACCGAAACGTTCACAGAGATCTAGTGCGATGGCTCGAAGCCATTGGACCCAAGAACGCAGCAAGCATCAAAAAGTTGACGATTGTCTACTGTGTCAAGAAGCGAGCTCATGACATCGAGTTCGGCCTCCTGCCGATGTTAAGGAAGCGAGGATTACAGGAAGGTGTCTTAGACTGGGGAGATATCGAACATCCCGATCATGAGAATGTCTATAACTGCTTGACGAAGCCGAAGCCGGAACCAGACGCACAAGAACGATTATGGCGCGAGCGCAGAGAAATCAAGATGAAGTGGAGACAGGGTACAGCTCCGAAGACGAGAGACCTGGAGGAGGCGTTGATGGGACTGCTGAAGTGTCCTGCGACAGCCTGGGAAAGGTGCAAGTTAGCCGTCTGCGTGAGACATCCGGACTGAGGCACAGTCGATAGTATCTTAGCGAAAGCGACTATTCTACGCCGCCTAGCCCCTGGGCAGATATAAGAGGAATAAGCTGGTCAGGCGGAGATACTTACTGCCATATAAGTGGACCATGACGGTACAGGGTGGTCAAAACATACATTTAGCGACAACTCATACAGCTCTACTGCGACTCAGACCTCGGACAGCACTTCTTTGGCCTTTCTGCTCCATCAGACCTATTATTTGACACCTCGTCTGTACCTCCGCTCCTCGTCGCTAACACAATAAACAAAACCACTTAACGGCGTCTGTGGATTTCGAGTCCCTTTGCGCAGCTTATTCGCCCCAGGAAAAGACTTCCCATTCCCGAAGTGCCAGCCATCTGCCGGCGCTCTATAAAGACAATCTGCGCAGTCACAGTGAGGGCATTCTATTCCTACACCCAAAGCCCTTTTGATCTGCAACACACCATCCTGCAACCTCAAACTTGTCTTCTCCAGCTCGCGTCCGAGATTGTAGACCACTTGCCTAAAATCTGCTTTTTTCAGACATAGCAAAGTGAGATTTCGGACCAGGGGCAGATTCTCCGGCCCAATGCGTGTGAGCCATGCCCAGAGTGCGATCTTCATTAGTCGAACATCTTCTTTGTCGTACCCGGAACCATGGTAGTAGCTGGGGGGAGTGGAGTAAGTGGTAAAGACGAAGTGTTGATTGCCGTACCACATCGGTAAAGTCTCCGCTCGGGCCTGATGTGATGCCTGAGTGAGGGCTGGTATGATAGGTTTCCTGTCCTTTTCTGGAACACCGTAAAGTTCGCAGAACTGTGAGGAGGTCAGCACAACATACTTCACGTTTGCAATGTGGAAAGTCTGCGAAAGGGAGCTCGATGCCATCAGGCCATGTCTGGAGATACAAGCAAGAGCTTGGTACTCGCTGGTGTGCAGATAGAAGGATGACTTACATTGACGTGTATGTAGGTCTCATCCTCGGTATCCTTGCCCGTCATGTATGAAGGATTTCGACATGGAGCTCTGCAGTCTCTGTACTTATATCTTGCACAAACATGACAAATGCAGCCGCCTTGAGGGAAGAGCAGCTCTCGCAGGTCACCGGTTATGGTGCGGTGACAAAAGTGGCACTGATATAGTTTGAGACATCCAGACTCCTGGAACAGCAAATATCAGCGTAGGTTATCATGGTGGGGTGAGATACTCTTACCTCATACACTCTGTTCCTCAGCTCAGCCGGAAGGTCGAAAAATGTCAACGGTGATGTTTGCTCTGTAGTCGTCCTCAGGTCGCCTGTGTACAGTAACACGGCATTCTGGAGATCGATATCATGTTGTCTTTGCTCCCGCATCCACATAGGTCGTAGTTGTTCCCAGATATACATGAATAATTATTTTGGAGGTTGTGCTAAGAATTCCAGATTATTTCGCAAGGTCAGGGTGAAGAAGTGAGTTACTGCAATGAGTCAAAGTAGAGCTATATGAGTCCTCGTCGAATCTGAGTATATGTGGTACCTTTCGCGACCCGCAGTGGATATACCATCCATGCAATACGTGGTAACAATGGAGTCTGATCAACCGGAGATGCAGATGCGGTGTCGTGGAACAGCATTTGAGTTCTGATCCAATGGATCACTTTCTTGGTGAGGTCGCGTTCTAAGGTCGCATGGCGTCTTAGAGACATATCAGTGTGTAGAATTTTGTCTATCCGGTAATGCCATATACACAAGGCGCTCCTCTGCAGGTACACTTGCCATACATAGCTCGATCATAAGCCCCGTCACACCTTCTCACAGTCGTCCGCAACATTCTCTTGTGTCGGCAGTGGTGATAACGTCTCTGGCAAACGCTTCAAAACCATTGGTGTCGGTGATGGCCATCGCTGGCGTAGTGGTCATTCAGAGTCTGGAGATCGCCTCAGGCTCTTCTGCTCTGTTCAGGTGCCACCATAAGCTTGGGATACCCTCGCCTTCATATTGAGAGTCGTGCTCGTCACTTCTCTCGACCTCCGATCTTCGATACGCAAGCATTGCACGATGCAATACTCACAATGGCATCCAGGAAGGACCTATCAGCTAAGTCAGTGTCTCTGATGGGGCAGGACTTGCAGAAGGAGTCTGAACCCGAGCTTGTCGGCATAGTTGGCTTGAGCTTGATGAGATAGCGAAGTTAGGGACGTCTTGACTTATAGCCAGCTCACCCTCGGGTCGCTTATGATCAGGAACCGAGCTTCTGGTCTTCATGATGCCTGGGACCGGCGTCCTCTGCACCATTCGCAAGATATTCACGACTCCTGGCTGGAGGCGAACGCCCATGGCCTGCGGATGCAGGTTAGCAAGTATCTCTGGTAGCACGAGGACATCGCCAAGGGTCTGTCTCTTATCTCGTCGCCTTGCTCGGCACGATTTGAAGGAGATGTTGGGGAAATAGACGTTGTGGAAACAGAGTGGCATTATCCCTTACCTCGAGCTTTGGCATCAGAGTCTTCATGATGTACTTGTAGGTCTTCTTCTTACTGTACACCAGGTAGAGCTTCTCGATGTTTCTGGCGCATTCTTCGCCGATGTCCTTGAGGCACTGCAGCAGTGATTCGCTGTCTGCCTCGTTGTTGAAGATCGTCGCGTAGAGTCGAGCTTTCCCGAATATCCTCTCCGATATTTCCGCCTGCAGTTGCCTGTTGACTCGTCCGAGTGCTGGAAAGTCGAATTGTTTAGCGTGAGTGCATGGCCAGACGCTGGGATAGCGACTCCAGTCGAGCTTGATGCTCTTGACGTGGTGGTGGAGCGGAATCTTGTCGCCGGCGTTGAGTCTGAGAAAGGGGTTCCGATGCACGAAGCCGCAGGTCACATCTCTGTGGCTCTTGTTGCGGTTGGACTTGATGCGACAGATCCGCTCGATGTTTGGCCAGCTGAATGTCTTGTGCTGCGGGCTGTCCGCATTGAGCTTCTGGTGCGTACGTAGCGACTTTTCTGAGATGTGTTCCACAGTGACCTCCTTGTCGTCGCCGTATACGATTAAGCTACAGACCCGGCACTGCAAGGGATCTTCGCCGACGAGTTCGTAGATAGTATCTCGCAACTCGCGAGGGATGGTGGTCAGGCCCGCCGCTCGCTTCGACGGCATGGATTTCTCCATATCGGGGAGAGCTTCGTGTTTCATTGTTGTAAGACTTTGACAAGCAAAGTCTGGTTGTTGATGTGCAGGTGTGCAATTTCGAGCCAGATTTGGAGCTGAGCTTTTGTGTGTGCATCGGAGCTAGCTGCGCTGCCAAGCTCCGGCTCCGGCCGCGAAGTGAAGTTGAACCTGAGCGTTTAGCTGCATGAACGTTTATGGAGCCGTGCGACATCAGTCAATGTTTGTCGCATCTGAATCTTGGTCACGCTTCTACTCACCGCCAGCGGCTCTAAAGCAAGTGTCATGTAGACCTGAGACTACTCCTCCATTACGAAATTCACCTCACTTCGCCGACCTAGTCCAATGGTAGGGCACGAAGAGATATTCTCGGGTTCGCCCGCAACAGTCTAACGGACTGTCTAGCGCTTGCGCATAGGGGCTCTTCGGGATGCTGCTCTTTTGCCCCTGCCAGTTGCCCGAAAACAAGTTTCATGTAGCTCTAGAACTTCTCTGCCACCACGCAAATCACCTCACTCCGCCGATCTGGTCTAACGGTTAGGCACAAGAGTGTGCCTAAGAGCCAATACAGTGTAACAACTGTCAGCGCTTGCGCATAGGATCTCTTTGGGACGCTTGGTTCAACTCCGGCGGTCGGCATTCCTTTTGCTTGTGGTTTATGCGTTCGAATTTTATTTGACGGAGACCCTTCAATTTGCTGATGCACTCCTCGTCTGTGATGTGAGATACATACTTGATCTCGACTCTCTGTTCCTCATCGCCGCCTTGGTCTAATGGTAGGGCACAGGAGTGGGTAGTCTTTTGGACTGCTCTATGCCGTTAAATCGGACACGCTTTGCGTATAGGAGCTCCTGAGATGCTTGGTTCGACTCCGGCAGGTGGCACGATTCTTTTGCTTTACAAGAAGCCGACGTGTGAGTCTTTTGTCTTTCCAAATGTCCATGACAGTCCGTGGCCACCTGCGGGCCTGTTGATTCTAGCTTCATATGGTCGCACAATGCCTGCAAACACATGCGAGTCGATCTGGTCTAATGATAGGGCACGAAGATGATTATACCGGTCCGCCGGCGGCCTCACGGCCCGATGCAGTCTAATGATTGTCAGCGCTTGCGCATAATGTCTCTTTGGGATGCTGGTTCAAGTCCAGCGGTCGACATTTCTTTTGCTTGGCATAGTCATCATGCTTCTATCGACCGAGATGCCCTACACATGTTAGCACTGTACCAACTGCATGCCATCTTTTGATAGCTCTGGAACTGCTGAATGAGTTCCGTGTTGAAGTACCTTGAGCTTCGTGTATTGCAAGCACTCCTGTCCGATTTCCCATTGGTTGAGAACCCACGCTGGAGTAAAGTCTCCGGAACAGTCCCAGTAACTAGGCAAGTCAATAGTCAACACATCTTCAAACTTCCCTTTACAAGTGACGGAGAAGTTCGGCCTCCGCAGACAGTGAACTCCGTTTCGTGCAAGCATTCCTGCACATTTACCATTGATTGTCCATTCCCACACATCTACAAACCTCGTTCCACCTCATGTCATTGCTTCCCATCCCTCCCCAACCTCTCCTCCTCATCCTCGACCAACTCATAAGCAGGCCTATACCTCACCTCTCCCTCTCCTGTTTCCACAGCCAACGCCGGATTAGGGTGCGTATCATCCGTCCCTCCCAAACTCGTATACCCCATATCATACAACTCACAATACTCCACTCCCACCCCCCTCACAAAACCCCAAATATCCGCATAATGCCAATCAATCACCGGATGCACTCTGACGAATTCCGGCCAACCCCCATCCGTAGGATCAAAAGCTGTCAAGTTTCTCCCGTGAGGATCTGTTCTTCTTGTTCCGACGAAAATTGCTCGAACTTGGGGAAAGTCTTCGAGGTAGGATTTGAAGGCTTCGCGCATGGGTTTGTGGTATTGTTTTAAGCTGAGGTGGTATTTGCGGGCGGAGGAGTGGACGAAGTGGGTTACGGAGGGGAAAGGGTTGGGGGTTACGATGTAGACTGTTTGGAGAGTCGGAGGTAATGGGGTGGAGTTTGGTTTCGTGGAGTGGGTGTGGAGGGCTGCGAGGTAGAGGATTAGGAGGACTAGGCAGTCTTTTCCGCCGTTGTAGCTGAAGGAGAGGTGGTCCAGGCTATCATTCTCCTTGTTAGTATTACTCTCTTGCTTGTGGAGGAGGAGATATGTGTTACCTATATCTGTCCAATGCCTCCTCAATGACTCCCAAACTCGCCCTCGTCATGCGCTGTACCTGTCCCAATCTCTTGTCGCTCTTCGCATCCCGTGCTAAGAAGTCATAAACTCTGCCATGCACATTCTTGCACGCATCACTCAAGTCCTTGTAGACATCATCTTTATCATTTGTGACTCCATTGCTCTTGTTCATCGTGGTATGGGATGACTTGTGCTCATCTCTGGTGAAGTCGGCGGGCATGCCCGGCCGCTGGCATGAAGAGAAGCTCCTCCTGCTGACCTGATTGACACTTCTGAACTGGGTAGAGAGTGCTCTGCGAAACGACGTGAGCATCGAAAGAAAGAATGGTTGTGGCAGCTGGATGAGTGAAGTGCAGGGGTCCAAGAGGATGCCGAGATGACCGATTCAACGATCAACCAAGTGGTGGCGGGGTCGGTGGGGCTGATATTAGAAAGTCGACAGGATGGGTAGCGGTATGCAGTAAGCTGACTGTCTTTTCGTCCTACGAGGAGAGGCGGTCAAGAGTCGTTTTAGTCAATACTGTAAAGGAGTTGTATGGAACTCCGGCTATGGTCTTCACATGCTCGGTTCGTGTTTCAACTTTCGGGTACGGATGCCGAAGCTCTTTCAATATGCCTTGGCATTAGCCGATATATATACATTTACAACTACATTGACATATGCTATCGCTTCTTATCGAGGCCAATTCTTCCCACGACCCATCTCCCTAGTCTTACACTCGGCTCGTCAAAGATGATAGTTCCAAGATGTCCGAATGCAAAGTTGAGCGGCAATATAAAAGCCTGAGCAACGAGGAACCTCGTGGTGAAAGCATGAATACCAAACTCCGGTATAGATAACCTCTCATCCCATATGGTGGTCATCTCCGGCATCGTGATATGTCCGAACAAGCGATAAATGCGATCCCCCAGTGTCCACATAATCGGACCATGAACCAGGTACAACGCGAAGCTGATCTTGCCCAGATACTTCAGCGGTCTGGTAGAAAAGAACCGCTGTAACCAGCCAATCCTCAACACTCCATAGACCACCAAGAAAGCGCCCCAAGCATGCCACCATCTCCAGTACTCCTTATCCGGATCATCATAATAGATCGGCGGAATCATCTTCGTCAGAAGCCACCACCCAGGTGTATCCGAAGAAACTTGTGTATCTCTCATTCCAGCTGTTTGGCAAAGTAGATACCATCCTGAGAAGAAAGCAACATGATGCAGAATCTTCTTCCCTCGAGCTGAAAGTTGCATTCGTCCAGTACTGCCAGGTTCCTTCAAATCGTTGATAGCAAGCAGGATACCAGCCATGAAACATGCCATTGCCCATTGATACATCAACAAGAAAGCAATGTACATCGTTGCGTACACGACAGCTCGCATCCTTATTGAGACGTGTCCGGAAATGGCGAGGACAGAGAAGATGAGACATGATCCTACCAACTCGACTGGGATGGTGTAGACTGGAGGGTCGTAGATAAACCAATGTGCCAGAACGTCCGGTTTCGTGGAAGGCTGCAGCGCGATGAAGAGTTCATAGACCAAAGACTTGATCTCCAGCCAAAGAGTCTCCTTCGGTGCCGGCCATGCCAACTGTGGAGCCAGTCCGAAGGGCAAATGCAGCCCAATGACGAAGGCGAAACTGACACCTATGACTGGTAGATAGAGACGTATAGGCCGCCTAATAACACTCGAGATAAGTGCTCGATAAGTCTGCTGTACATGTCCATCTCGTAATTGCCGCAGCGGCGAAATGGAAAGTACGTATCCAGAAAGAACGAAGAAGATTACGACTCCAGCATTTCCTCCTGTGAGGATTAGACGTATGAAAGGTAATTGAAAGAAGTAGTGGTTTCCATTCGCGCCCCAGCCATTGATTATGTCGTCTGTTGGGCCGAAGTACCAGCTTACGTGGTGGTAGAAGTAGACGAGAAGTGCTGCCAATCCGCGTAGGCCATCGAGGTATGCGGTGTTCTTCTTCTTGTCGACTGGCTTTTCGGCTAGGTTTGTGATATTTAGACTGTTGGATGGTGCTAATGGATCTTCTTCTTCTGCTATGTCGTCCACAGTTGAGGGTAGAGTTTTGTCTTCCCAGCTATCCAGTTCGAGGTCGGGTTCTTGGGCGGTCGTCATCTTTTCAGCGACCTTGTAAAGCCTTCAATGCTATATTTGTGTCACCGGCTGTCCCGCCGTTCTGTGCTCCGTGACATGTTGATGCTGTTGTGTTGTCGAACAGGGGGTGAAATGAGTTGCAGAAATCGGTCCGAGGCGTGGCGAGGATTTCTTGGCAATTTCGAGCGCCTGTTGCACGAAACTCAAACGCGTCCATGTCACAATCACGAACAAATATCAACAATGGCATTGTAGAAGAGTTCCCATCTCCTCGTAACTCATGGTCTCGTGTCATATTTTTACGAGTGCTGACCACATGAGTCTCATCGCCTATCTACATGATAGGCCATCTCCGAAGCCACTTTTCCTCGATCCACAATAACACCATACAGAACGTAGCTTCTCGTGTGACATTCAAGACTTGAATCTCCTTTGAAGTTCTTCAAGATGGTCTACAGATATCACCTCTGGATTGCAGGGCAAGAACGTCCAGGTAGTGGGGAGCTAATACCCATCGAGAACCCAGCCTATGGACAGATATTCGCACAGTATGAAGCCTACGTGCGCTGACATGACACGACTTTCACTGATGCAGTTTATTTCAGGTGCCAATCCGCCAGTGCTGATGACGTCGAGGTTGCTGTGAACCAGGCTCACGCAACGTTCCGCTCCGGTGTCTGGTCAAGATGGCAACGGCATCAGCGAGCAGATGTGCTGGTAAGTGTAGTAGGCAGAAAGCATCCGATATTGCTGTTGTCTCACTGAGCTCACACTGACAGGTGTGCTGAGCTCAACGGCAGACATCCGCCGAAACATGTGCCTCAGTCCAGAGATGTTTGCTAACTCTTCTTCCTACTACTTCTAGGAAAAGGCTGCAGAACTGCTCACGGCCGACCTACCTGATCTCATCACACTCGAAGTCGACCAAACTGGTCGTGCCATACGCGAAATGAAGGCTCAAGTGCCATCATTGGGTGAGTGAGGGCTGTCAGAACGACAGAACATTCTGGAACGTGCTGAGAAACTTGCAGTGAAATGGTTCAGGTACTATGCTGCACTAATCCGGACTGAGGAACGACCAGTGCTACCTACGACTGGAAAGCTACACAACTGGGTCGACAGAAAGCCTCTAGGAGTGGTTGTACAGATCACGCCTTTTAATCACCCTCTCTTAATTGCAGTAAAGAAAATCGCACCAGCCTTGGCTGCAGGCAACTGTGTGATATTGAAGCCTTCCGAGTTGACACCGCTCACCTCTCTCAGGCTCGGAAGACTACTGAAGCAAGCCGGTCTACCTGATGGTGTCTTCAGCGTGCTACCCGGGTACGGCGCAATCACAGGCAAAGCACTGGTATCCCATCCTCTGGTCAAGAAAGTCGATGTCACAGGTGGCACTCCATCCGGAAGAGCAATTGGCGCTATTGCTGGAGGCAACCTGGCCAAGTTTACAGCCGAGCTGGGAGGCAAAGCCCCAGTGATCGTGACCAGCAACGCAAATCTGGATCTCGCTGTCAATGGTGTGGCATTTGGTTCATTCGTTGCAAGTGGCCAGACTTGCGTAGCAGCGACGAGGATCGTCGTGCACGAGTCCATGTTTCCCGAATTTGTCGAAAAGATCGCGGCAAAAGCAGACTCGATAAAACGCAGGATGGGCGCGCCAAACAACCCCGACTCCATGATGGGCCCTATTATCTCCCAAAAGCAATTCGATCATGTTGCGAAATTGGTTGAAGAAGCAATATCTACTGGACTGGCGGTCGTTGCAGGTGGCTTCAGAATGACAGGATCATCCACTCTCGACGACTTCGAGCTCTCCAATGGGTACTTCTATGCACCTACAGTCCTGGTGCATCGTCCTGACACAACGCTTGAGAACCATCGCATATGGAGAGAAGAAGCCTTCGGACCAGTCATCGTTGTCACTTCCTACTCCACCGAAGACGAGGCTCTCGCACTTGCTAATGATAGCGAGTTTGGCCTTGGAGCTGCCATCTGGACAAAAGATCTGTCAGAAGCATATCGAATGTCTGATAAGATTGAGTCTGGCATCTGCTGGGTCAACACGCACCACCGGAACGATCCTAGCAGTCCATGGGGAGGCATCGGGAGCTCTGGTGTTGGCAGCGAGAATGGTGTCGATGCCTACCATGCCTATACTACAACGAAAAGCACGATCATCAACTATGCTGATGAGAAAGAGGCAGAGAGCGAAGACTGGTTTAGAGAAGGCAGCAAGCAAGTGCGTTATGGTTGAGGAGCTTTCTATGCCTGGTGCAAGTAAACTCAAGTGTTCCGAACTGCTCTGTCAGCGAGATGAGGTGAAGTTCAATGTCTGGAAATCCATCGTGGCGGCTTACATCGAACGAACGATTGGTGTTTAACTTGATCGGGCACTATATCACTTGATCAAGACTATCTCAAAAGATTCGCTACGAACCAGCTGCACAGATGATCTCGTATCAATGTGGAGCGACAATATCTTCTTTCTCATTCATCTTCTTACTCGTGGACTTCGTCAATACCTTAGCACCCAAACCATGGCGTGGGGTCCGTGGGGGCACTCCACATCTTGGCGCGAAGCGGAGGACCAACAGTCAAACGCGTCCAAACGCGAACCACAAACATCAACGAGCAGATTACTGTAGATTTCTACACGCCGACACGACTACTCTACAGCTCTTGCAGCTATGGTGCCAAGATGCACAGTGATGAACATCGGCGCTCTCGGGCTCATACTGCAAATCTGACTGGAACTGGAACGCGGATTCCGCATACTCAAGCTTGAAGAGAACAAAAGATGTCAAGCTGTAGACTGGGCGCTTGCTATCAGAAGGATGCGTAGCTTTGGTGTCAAAACGATCTCACGCCAGCAGACTCAATGCTTTTTCGAAACACATTCCCACCAATCGTCACTTGGAAGAATGGCCACTCCAGCTCGGCATAGCACAGCGTACAGATCATGGTCTGTGGTCGAAGCGTCCAGCTACTCGGTCCTGAACCAACTTGGTCTAGTTGAAGACTACTTCACCTATTCTTTCAAGGTATCTGGTTGAGTGGCATGGCGAATGGGATTCAGAAAAGGGTGTTGCTTCCCTGGCAGCTTCAATAACGTGTGTCAACGTGTCAACTCATCTGGTCGAGTGCGCGAGCGACTCCGGCCTTCATTACTCTGGGGTCCGTAGTACCAACGACGATATACACGAAGCCATGTCCCTCTATTACATCCTGGAGTCTTGAAGCATGCTGGCAGACTGTACGGAGGCCCTGTCGCCGGTCCGAAATAGCCCGAAGCTCTTGTGGGTCCCACAACAACAATTTCGCTGAATTCCTCGATCGACAGACAGCGCCAGAGCTAGACCACTATATACTACTGAAACGAAACATTAATCATCAAGCAAGCAGCTTTCGTGGTGTAGTGTAAGCATAGAATATCGCCTATTACATCCACGACCATGCACTAATTGCTTCTATAGTGGTTGTGAGTAAACCCGCGCTGGTCTTCCATTGTCCAATTGCTAATGAACGATAGATCACATCTGTCTAACAACGCATTCATTGCCTGTTCCACAGAAGGTCTTGGTAAGCCTACAACTCCACTACGAAACATGTGAGCCTTAAGCTAATCTTCGGCAGGGATCGAATCCCAACGAAAGTAACAAGTCGTACGCGCTCCTGTTGTCCTGATTGTTCACTCAATTCAGCTTGTCTTTTTGCCTTTTGGTTCCTGTGCAAGCTGTCTTGGTTGTTCTATCAACTCAGCTTGTCTTTTTGACACTTTTGCTCGAGTTTTGCTGCTTAACGTTCAGGCTCAGACAGCCTCTCAGACGTCCGTGGAAGGCCCAACATCAGCTCAGTTGTACTGGAGTAGTTGACAAGGTTGTGTATCTCACGGACTGCATCCATTTTCTTTTACTAGAGTTTCTGCTGCAGGAGCCGACGACTACCACAACCGATCGGACAATCTTACCAGTCTATGTCCCAAACACGCCAATTGGGAACGATACTGGAGCTGCTCCAGATTCTGGAACGAACTCACGCTCGGAAATAGGGTCTTATCGATCGTGGCACGCCCAGCACATGCAGACGGCAACGATGTGCTCTACTTCACAATTCCAGCACTATTTTATACGGCTATGTGCTCGTGACAAGACTGTCATGCTCGTGACAATGCTTCGATTGCATTGTTTTTGTAGTGCGGCAGGTGCGAAAATGTGAGTGAATGCCAAGTCCGAAGCAGGAGCGATCAACTTCACGTACCGTTCAGTACGTGCGCCAGTAAAATTGCTAGCACGACCACGATACGAGCATGATCGTACCATTTTGTGTAGCGTCGCGGTCTTGTTCTCCTACATCTCGACGATATCGTGCCTGGTCCGGAGACGGACATGCGGCGCCTCATTGCCACCAAGATGCTTAACGCTGGGAAGATATGGGCTGTCAATCAACGTTGCGTCTCTGGTATTTCTGCTCCCCACCATGCTCTTCTACTTCTGGCCGCTTGCACAACCTGTTACGCCTGTCAACCTCAACTGGAGCGCGGTCATATTCTGCGTGGTCCTACTTATTGCCGCTATCTACTCCACTGTCCAAGCGAGGCATGAGTACACTGGGCCTGTCGTCCAGGTAAAGAGAGACTGAAGAGACGGTGTACTTTGTCTTGCTCCTTTGCATCTTGTGGCGGATTGTGGAGTCTCCAGTGTTCGCATCAGGCAGGCGCTTTTACGGATCTCTGACTGCTCGATTGACGAATTTGGCAGTCAAGCAGGCGGTCGGATGGGTGTTAAGTTAGTCAAGCATAGGCCTATTCAGTTAGACGATCAGGCAAGCGCTTGACCTACCTTCGAATGTGATTCTCCTGGGCATTCGGACGTCTTTAGTTCGATCGTCGAAACGAGTCTCGAAAGCGGAGGTGAGTTGATAGTAGTCGCTATACAAAATCAGAAATATCGACATTTCCGGAATATCGTTAATTCGGTTTTTTCGTAGATCGGCTTTGCTGCTTTGAACCGATCGACGTATAAACTTCCAAACATTCATAAAGCAACGAGGAGTATAGCGTGAGCTATATTGCGAACCTATCCGAGGCACCTCGTCGTCGTCCCAGGAGATTCGGGCAACCCTAAGTCCTTAGTAAGCTCGATCGATCTCAAGGACAATGCCTTACTTATCACGCTGTTTTCCTCTGAGATAGCCTGCTTAAGCAGTCACTCAAGGAGTCAGTCATACGGAGACCAGATTAGACAATCAAGCGTATGCTCATTGTGACAGTTAAGCGAGAGGCAATCAAGTCAATCAGCGCCTGCTTTCTTGATGCGAATACTGTGTGGAGCGACTAGGCAATGGGAATCTTTAATGGAAGAGTATCGCTAAGCTGAACATCAAGCCTGACCACATGTCTCGATTTAGGCGCGTGCGATCGAGTTGCTGCGTACTCCACCTGTCACAACATTGCCATCGTCTTGCGGAACATCCTGTAGATTTTCGTATTGCACATTAGATGATTCGCTAGCCTCATCTTTCTTGATGATGTTGCGAGCACCTTTGTTGAGTCGAAGGTTGTCTGCAGTGACAAGCTCTTCCGGCGGCGGTGGCACCCACTTGCTGGACTTCCATGGCTTGACTTCAAGCAAGAACTACATATAGTGTTAGCAGTGGTTGTCTATTCGCTATGTCGCATGCACATACCATTGTGTCAATCTCCTCGAGCGACTTTCCAGTTGTCTCAGGTAGGAAGAAGTAGATGACCAGGACAGCAATAAAGTTGCAGGCTGTGAAAAGGTAGCCGTAGGAGAAGCCGATATCTGCCTCGATGAAAGGCGTCGCGAAGCCGATGAAGAAGTTGAATGCCTGTCTCTCGCGTCAGTCTCTGCTAAGTGCCATCAGTAAGCAGAAGAGGTCTTACCCAGTTCGACGCGGCGCAGAAAGCGATAGATGTGCTGCGATACCGCGAAGGATAGATCTCAGATGTGACAGCCCATGCCTATGATTGCTGGTTAGTAGATTTATACAATGCAGCATATTGTGAGTGCTTACCATCGGACCCCAGGTCGATGCGAAGGCCGCAATGAACAGACAAGCGAAGACGATCATAACGTAGCCGATCGAACTGCGATTGTTGCCGGCCTCATCCTCGAGCGCAAAATAGCCAAGAGATGCAAACACCATGAAGCACATGAACATCCAGCCGGCACCTATCGTCAGGCACTTTCTACGTCCGAACTTCTCCACCATGTAGAGACCAGGGAATGTGGTGATCACATTCACGGCTCCCAAGATGATCTGCGTCACGAATGGGTTCTCCAAGCCGACTGCCGCAAAGATGGTAGTCCCGTAGTAGAAGAAGAAGTTAGCTCCTGTCATTTGCTGCAGTGCCTGAATAGTCATGCCCAAGATGGTGCGGTAGAACATGCGCGGCCCAGTAAAGACTTCCCAGATAGAATGGTCGCCACCTTCCTGCTCGATGCGAAGCTTCTCCTGCATCTCTTCAAGCTGCCTCTTCACGACTTTGTGGCGAGGGCTGATGCCATAGAACTTGGCGATGCTAGCAGCTGCGGTATCAATTCTGCCAAACCTGAAGTCGTGACGAGGAGTCTCGGGAAAGAACAGAATTCCAAGACCAAGCACAAGAGCCCACAAGTAGGAGAGACCGACTGGGATTCTCCAAGAAGCAGTGCCCTCGATTCTCTCGGTGCCGAAATTGATCAGGTAGGCGATGAGAATGCCAATGGTGATGAACAGTTGGTAACAGCAGACAATGGCTCCTCTGAGATGCGTACTCCTTGGTATGCAGGTACCATAACGATGAGTCCTCCGATCGCGAAACCAGAGATGATCCGACCAAGCATCATAATCCACCAGAAAGGATACTGCGCTGCGATCTGGAAGCAATTACCAATGATGAAAATGATCCACCATAAGCACACCGAGTACTTTCGACCAAGTCTTCTGTTGTTCGCGAGTGGTCCGGCAATGAGAGCGCCTACGAGAGTTCCGAGAGATAGCGTAGCCACCAGAAGACCAACTCGGGTCGGAGAGAGTTCCAGAGTGTCGCGATTGTCAGCAAACTGGTATCGGAAGTCGTCCATTTGCAAGAATCCACTGATCTGACCTAGTTCATGTCAGCTTTAAGCTTATATTCTCGAGGCTCTAGGTTTCTGACCAGTATCGTAACCGAAGCAGATACCACCGATCGACACGACAACAGTCATGAAGAATGTGCGGGCTGTCATGAATGGTACTTTGCTGTCATCGTCAAAGGTTGCTGCCGAGGGCAGTGCGGGCACTCCGTTGTTGTCTTCTGATGGCGTCCTCGAGGACTTCGCATCTTTCTCAGACATGGTGCGTGTTGGACGTGTAGTGCCTGCTTATTTTCTGGAGCAGCTCGAGTGTCGGACGAGCCTACATATAAGTGGGAACCATACTTACTGCCCGCGGAACCAACACCAATGCCAATATGGAGCCAAACAGATCTCTCCTGCAAGCTACGCTGCTATGCAGCCGCCAAGCTGGACGTCATACTGCTGGTATATTGTCCTCCGCCATCACGCGACACATTGGTGGCCGCTTCACGGGAGGAAGGCAGTTCGACATTGGCGTCATACTTTGCCTGGGCATCGAGAATTCTGCCGGAATGGCCAATGGTGGAGTTCTGCCACTGAGACCGCACGTGGAGAGTGTAGACAAGCATAAGGACGCTTCTTGGTATGACATAGAGACAAACCCGCGGCGCGTGTTTGTGGTCTTGAAGGATTCGTATCACGGACTGTCAAGGCTAGCATCATAGCTTTTGGCACAGCATAATGTCGAAAGGCCCATCTTGGGCGTGGCAGCGTATTCGAGACGTTCGTATCGTGAGTCTTGAAGGAGGCAGAAGTGTTCGAGATGGCATGGAGAGAAAAAAAGTCCGTGCGGCCTTGGCGGTGGGCAAAGAAAACATCGCGTCTCTCTCTTTTTCTCCTTCATTCATTCCGACTAACAACGAGGTCATCACTGTCTCGTGTGTCACCTCTTCCGCAGAGAGCAAGAGACTTCTCAGCTGGTGAAGATGCATGTCGATACGCGACAAGTCCCAGCCTTGCAATCTGGACGGATTTCTGATGCGCCTGGAACTCTCCTGGAGTGCAGAAGCACATAAGGAGATGGAGCTTTCCAGAGTCTGGTGTATATCAACGGAATCACGCATTCGGCTCAACAACGCTATCGACAGGTACATCGACTGGAACGCAAGATCGTACCTTGGCGAACCACAAACTCAGAAGAAAAGGCCTTGCCTGACACCACATGATCGAACATCAGATTTGTCGCTGTACTCGAGTGATTTGTACCAATGACATAACTCCAGAGTGCCGCGGTTGACAAGGATACAGATTGTACAACATTCGATATCAGTCTCTTGCAGTAATAAAGCAAAGATTGAACATATGTTTCGGCTCAAGCTTCGCCGAGATCGGCGACCCCTCTCGCACTCCAGAACCATACTAGCATTCGCCAACTTACTGCTGTCATTGACACGCCTGGCAATAGTGATGAAAGCGATGCTCGAGAGCACGACTTGCTGAACGCAAGCTACTGACGAGGACCAGAATGTTCTC
Source organism: Sphaerulina vaccinii (assembly GCA_022570795.1). Lineage (NCBI taxonomy): Eukaryota > Fungi > Ascomycota > Dothideomycetes > Mycosphaerellales > Mycosphaerellaceae > Sphaerulina > Sphaerulina vaccinii. The sequence goes on from JAKUDP010000017.1 coordinate 285,219, forward strand.
CTTTACCATCCAGCTCGCCAGATCGCGTAGCATTCACACATTACGTGACAAGAACGTGTTGCCAGTCTACAAATCGAAGCAAGCTCTACGACTAGTGTCCACTCGATCTCGAACCACTTCCACCTTACCGCTATCAGGACTCCTTGTTGTATCTCTCGAACAAGCAATCGCAGGACCATTCTGCACCCGCCAACTAGCCGACCTTGGAGCACGCGTAATAAAGGTCGAACGTCCGGGCTCAGGCGACTTCAACCGCCATCACGACATCCGAGTCAAGGGTCTCTGCAGTCACTTCGTCTGGACGAATCGCAGTAAGGAAAGTCTAGCACTGGACCTCAAGAATTCAAATGACCTCTCCGCTCTCAAGAAGATCATCGCGAAAGCAGACGTCCTAGTCCAGAATTTGGCTCCAGGCGCCACAGAACGTATGGGTCTCAGCTATAATGCCTTAAAAGAACGACACCCTGGCTTGATCGTATGCGACATCAGCGGCTATGGGAGCACAGGCCCGTACAAGGATAAGAAAGCCTACGATCTTCTCATCCAGGCTGAATCCGGCTTCCTCTCCGTAACAGGAAGTCCTGGCCAACCAGCAAAATCTGGGATTAGTATAGCTGATATCGCAGCTGGAACTACAGCTTACAATAACATTCTCGCTGCCATCATTCAACGTGGAAAGACCGGCAAAGGTTGCAGGTTAGATGTGAGTATGTTAGAGGCTATGGCGGAATGGATGTCTTTTCCGATGTACTATGCCTATGACGGAGCTCCTGCGCCTGCTCTGGCTGGTGCTGAACATGCGAGTATCTATCCCTATGGACCGTTTGAGGCCAGCGATGGAGTTGTGATGTTGGGGATGCAGAACGAGAGGGAATGGGGGATCTTCTGCACTCAGGTACTAGACAAGGCAAAGCTGTTGGAAGACAGTAGGTTCGTGAGCACGAGTAAGAGATCGGAGAATAGAAGGGAGTTAAAGAACATCATTGAAGAAGTGTTCAGCAAGTTTTCCGCCGATGAAGTCTTGGCCAGACTGCAGACTGCTGGGATTGCAAATGCTCGAGTGACGGATATGCCTGGGTTGTGGAGCCATGAACAGCTCAAAGCTAGAGATCGGTGGAGTGAGGTGGACACGCCGAATGGCAAGATACCAGCTTTGAAGCCTGCTGGTGCTGCGGATACTATGGAAGTACGAATGGATTCAATACCACGAGTGGGAGAACATAGTGAAGCTTTATTCAAAGAGTTCGGCATCGAACGTTGATTTGTTTCGAGCTACACGGGTATCATTTCATATGCGAGTGTGCCTCCCAGCCCTACTACCTGCTTCTCCTATGCTTCGTGCTCTCAAATGCTCCGAGCATGCACTGTACCGCCATTACTCTCTTCATGCATTAGTCAAAGCGTGCAATAAGCAGATCCATCTGCTCTTCCACATTCTTCAGTCCGGTAATGACATTAGTATCTGGTCCTTTGCCTGGCGTCCATGCTGCGTGAGCGAAGTCAATCATCTTCACCTGATGAGTGGTAGGTCGCTCTTCCTCCTCTTCTTCCTCTTCTTCAACACTTTTCTTCAGCTCAAATGAAGTTGGCGCTCTCTCATCCACTCGCGGAGTCTTTGGTGGGTTTCCCATCAGTCCATCAAGCGCATCAGAGTCGCCCTCATACACGATCAAGATACTCGCACTGTACATCCTCGACTCTGACCGCTCCAAGCTGTGTCGAGCCTTTGTGATTTCTGCCAGAATGGTCTCAAGGAGATCGCGTGCATCACCTTTGCTGACACCACTTGAGAGTCCACTGAAGAATGTTGCGAACCCATCCTTCACGTTGTCCTTGTTAAATTGGCGTCCATAAAACTTGTCGTAAATGTCAAAGTCCTTCCCATTCCAGACTTTCATGCCCGCAATCCGGAAGTTGAGAGAACCGCTCGTCGTCTCACTAGCGACCTTGTCCAATCGTTCTGCCTTCTCCGGCTTGGTGTTCTCCGGGTCGTACAATATCGCGCCAAGCTTCAGATCTAGTACGTTCGCCTTCTTGAATCCAGCTTCCAGATTCTCGAGCACAATGGATGTTTGTGTATCGAGCGCTTTGCCATGGAGAAGGTTCTTGTCTTTTTGCTCTCGTGTCAAGTCCGATTGTGTTACGTCAGGCACAATTGTAGGAGTGCCAAGACTCAGAGTTCCCATGAAAGTTGGCATCAATTCGTAAAACTTTGGGTGTTGGTTAAGCGATTCTTGGTAGAAAGCGACTTCCGCATCGGTGCAAGGCTTGATGATGAGCTCGCCAGACTCGTCTAGCAGAACTCCGTCGTGACCGGCAGCGGCATTCTCGAAGGCTTTGAGCTTGGCTTGATCGAGCTGCTTCTGCTGAGGTGGCGCCGGCGATGCCATTGTGCTACTGCTGTAGAGCGGCTTTGTCTTCTCTAGTCGAGGTGTGGCAAGTGGGTTGTTCGGTAGTGAGATGAGGTGAAAGTGAGGTTGTGATATCAATGTCGGACGGCGAATCGGTTGCACAGGCCGTGAAGGATTCAGACCCACATTCGTCACTTTCGTGCCAAGGCAGGAAGGCGCCACCGCTGGGGTCATCGTTGTTAAGTGAACAGTTTCATGAAACATCACGTCAAAGGGACTCGCAAGCTGGGAACGATCACTGAGCGCACTGAGCGTGCGTCTTGTTTGTTATGTGTATCTACCCATGCGGTCTGCAGCTGGCCACCTGATCGTGGGATATGGGCCATTCGCTGTTCATCTTGGCACGACCTACATCATGGTCCACCTCATTTGCAGATCTGCATTGCAGCTCCAGCGATAGACGCGGCTCTGCTATCTCACCGCCCACTCTGCATGCACTCCGCTTGTTCGTTCTGCACATGCAAATGCCAGGCACTCTACCTGTGCGTGGAGGTTCGTGACACATTGGAGACGTACATCGTGGGCGGGCGTAGCACGCGACACCACATGTGTAATCTGCGTGCTCGCTCAGATCGATCATCGCGGTGCCGTTTTTGGATCGCCGTGAAGACTGTACGCTCATGCCGAAAGCTTCAAGCCTTTCCATGCACCGATTCTTTCCTTGTCACAGCTGTCCTCCACCTTCTCCACCAGAGCCTTACCGGTGGTCAAGCTGCCATCTCTACTCATCATGTCCAACCAGCTAAATACGCCACTCCTCGTGATAAGTACATCACTCCCGCCCTCGACACAGCTAGCTCTGTACACAAGCTCCGCAATTCTCTCTTTCACAAAGCGATTCCTGCCCGCTGCAGGACTAGCCCACAACGCCAGAACCATCTCCATGATCTCAGGTCGTTTCGCCGCATCCTTCTTCTGGTCTCCTTTTCTTAGTATCTCCAGATCAACGTCTGTACGTAATCCATCAACAAGCCAGTCCAGAACCCATTGCACTTCTTTCCAATACGAATCGTCCTCTTCTGGTTCAGACAAGAAAGTCTTCTCGATCCAGTATCGTGGTAGACGTTTGACATCCCATTTCGCGCCTCGGATCAGGAAGTGGTTCAATTTGGCATATAGACAGTGTGAGGGCTGTGCTTGGATAGCTAGTGCACGACTGGCGAATGTGCCTGCGAGGTAAGGAAGAGGCTTGTCGCGCGAGAGATAGTGCAGTTCGAAGGTTTCCGTAAGCTCGCCGAGCAAGAGGGAGATATGAGCATGATCATCCTGGATTGTTTCTGGATCTATTGCCTGTTGTGGGCGGAGCTGCAGTTTCACTTTGTTGATTTGTGTTAGTGCTTGACGTCGTATGTCATTGTGTTTGGAGCAGAGGCATAGGACAAGCGCGGAAATGTCACCGTCTTCGATGGCGAGGTCGATGTCTTTCTGTGCCCAACGAAACAGCTCTGTGTGATTGTCGCGCTCAGTCGGTATGGAGTCGAAGCTGAGCGCGGGTGCCTGAGGCGCTTCCGTCGGCTTCTCAACCGCTGCATCCATGGCTTGCTTTGGCAGCATTGCTTTCAACGAGTTCAGAGACTCGCTTGCCGAGCCTTTCGCTATTGTGGAATGCTTTCCAAGGAGCTTTGTAGTTTTGGCGTCCAAAGTCTGCAGTACCTCACTGGCATCCGAGGAGAGCTGGAGGACTTTGATGAACAGGACGAGCCACGCCGCCTCAGCTCTTCCTTCTTCATCTACCTTTGCGGCAACGAATGTAGCTTGCTCAAGCAGAACAGCGGCCAGCACACTTGGCAGATTCGAGTCTCCTGTAGAGGCTGAAGTGGTGCGCAGTGCTTCAAGATCGTCCACGTACTTTATCGGCTTACGTGTAGCACGGCCGATGCAGTCATCGATGAAAGCCCATGCAGAATCGCCATCTTCGAGTCGCAATACACTGGCAAGTAGAGCATCAAATGGAGTTTTTGGGTCATCTTCAGTGGCCGCGTTGAGTATGCCGTGCTCAGTAAACACGTCAGATAGCAGTGCTCGAATGCTAGTGTTGTTGACATTTCTCCGGTGTAGCCGCAGGAGTGTTACGATAGGTGTTAATGTCAGACCACCTTGCTTGTGGAACCAACGCATGGCGGTGCTGCGTTGAGCGATGCTTAGCAAGTGTTCCAGTTCCAGCTCTCGCAGTCCGCCTGTCTCGTCATGTGCGTTGATTATGGGCAGTTCACTGCGCAGCAGAGCAGCAGTAAGCGCATTCGAAATGTCGACAGGCTCTTCGAGCGCTTGCACTGGCATCACTTCGTAGTACAGTCTCATCAATCTCGTTACTGCCTCCCTCTGCATGGCATGGTGATCGTCTTCTGGCATCTTACGAAAGACCGTAAGCACGTCTTTCAGTTTCGGCAACCTGTCCACAAAGCGCTGAACAAGTCGTTCTTCTGCATCTTGCCATAGTTGCTGCGTGCGGTTCTGTCGCAATGTCTCCAGGACTCTTCTAAGCTTTTGTAGCGAGACTACAAGAAGTCGCACAGCAAAGAATGTGATGAGATCCTCATTCTGGCTCAAGCAACGATTTAGCACTTGCAATGTGAGAGGCTTGGGTAACACGTTTTCGATCATGATCTTCGTCTGCGGTGGAACTGAAGTAGACTCCTCGTCGATCCCAAACTTGGCAGGTGTTCCCAGACTCACAACCTCAAACATGAGCGAGGCATAGGAGATCCAGGTATTGGAAAGCTTCGGGTCCAGCTGAAGCTTGCTGTTCGCGAAGTAAGCTGCAACGAGCTCTGGCGCAGAGGCGAAAGCGGTAAGCAGCAACTCTCGCTCCCGTCCGTCACTATGTGCGCGTAGTGTAAGGACGTAGGCCAAAAGAGTGCTGTTCCGGACATTGATAGGACCTTCGTCATCGTAGAACTCCAGGCTGTCCAGTCCAAGATATATGCTGGCATCTGATCGCTTTGACACTGATTCTGCAGTGCCTGGAGGATACCAGCCGCTTTGTCTCAGGACACCATATGACTCCTTGGTACAGACGGACTTCAGCCAGGCAAATGCTCGATCAGCAGCAGCGTGTCCATCCTTTTGAGCGGCGATGGCAGTCACCCTCTCGAGGTTTTGTGGTATCAGGAGCGCAGCTTTCGAGGCTCGAGGCACGTTGTCGTCCCTGAGCACGTTCTGCTCTACTGTGGCCAGGAGCTCAGTGACCAGATCTGCAGGATCACTGTGAATGAATTGGAAGAGCGCATTGCAGATTGGTTTGCTCCTTAGAATGTCCGACTTGCCGCCCTCGTGAAGATGTTTGAAGAGTGCCAAGGTGTATCGAATTGTCAAGATGCGAATCGATGGCTTCTTGCGAGCCTCTTCCTCCGAGATATCAAATTTGACCAGGCCAAGATTTCGCCGAATCGTGCTCACATCAAAAGTCTGCTCTCGACGCTTGTAGACCTCGCGTGCAAGGACGCCACCATCGAACGTTGTGACCTCGATGAGCAGTCTGAGAGATGGTGATATGATAAAGTCCTTGTGCTTGGGTCCATCCAGGCATCGCTTCAGTAGTCGCAGATGTTGATGCTGCAATACTGTCCTGCATAGCAACAGTCCATACTCTCGCAGATCAAGAATACCCGACAGAGTTTTGAGGAGGAGCGATAGTACAGCACATACTGTAGAGGCCAAATAGTCCTTGTTGTTCTGATTCGCAAAGGACCAGGCTTGCCATAGATGAGAAAGAAATGGATGTTCTGTGTCCTTGGGATCGGCTGGCTTCTGCGTGTCCAGATATTCTCGTAGGATGGAGAGCTGGCGCCCTCGACTGTCTTCGTCCTTGTGGTAGAGAATGCTTTCCAGGAATGCCTTGAAAGACGCGATGCCGTTCAGTAGCTGCTGTTGCTCTCCATCTTGGCGGAAGACGAGATAGCGCTGGAGATCTCGCGCGTATTCGACTTCGAAGACCTGAGCAGGCTGATGTTCAGCTCGCGCTCTCTTTGGCGGTCTGTCACCATGTTCTACTTGTCGCTCCCGTTTAGACATTATTGGATGATCTTGTCTTGCTGCTGATCTCCAAGAAACTTTTCCATGTCCTTAGACTCTGAGCTTAGTCAGCACCTATTTGGGAATTTGCGCTCCAACGTCTTCTAAGAACTGTCTGATATGATAGGGAACCTCCAGGACGTGAGTCTGTATGCGAGGATGTACGTTGAGGAACCGCAGAGCCCCGGAGGACCCTGGAGATGCAGCACGCAGAGAAAGGGATGGCGTGAGCCTCGCCACACAGATCGTGATGGACGTAGCAGTCCAAATGAAGGACACTAAAGCTGGCCGATGATGGTTTAGCCTTGGTCAGAAAGAGATATCTGGGCAGTCTGGCATGGAAGCCAATATCAGAAGGCTGTGAACAGTAGCAAGACGCTCACCAGGCAGGTTGAGGATGGAGTGTCACACCAGAACAAGGCGAAGCTGGCGCGAAGAACAGCGGAGGAGAATGGGAAGACGAGGCCAGGATCACGCAGTGGGAAGAGGAAGAGATCATAAAGAATAGATGCAGCTACATGTATCTACAATACAAAGGTTTGAGTCTGTCTTAGCTTCGGGATGCCAACGAGGACCATGAGGTCAACATTGACATCCGTACTGACGCTTGACACCACTTGAAGGTGCAGACTTGTCGTCAAGCTCCGCCCAACTCTTTTGCCCCTCGGGCTCAAGCCATACAACACCAAAGAAAGAGACTAGGTACGGAAGAAAGGAACTAGGTAAACACAGGAGCCCAAAAACACGCCAAACGCCAAACGCCAAAAAAACAAGAGATCCACATAGGTGCCCACCCGAACGCCAAAATCCACAAGAGAGAACTAGGTAAAGAGGTTAGTCAAAGGTGATCGGAATGAAGAGGCGGGAGGACTTAGGTGAAGAAGAGAGTTAGTTTTCTTGGGCGTGGCGCGCACGCCACGCCCGGTATTTGCCCCGGTAGTGCTGGAACCACTAGAGCCGCGCACTGGGAAAGGAATGTTAGCATGATACTCATCAAACGTCTCCGAGGCCGTGATTCCCAGGCCAGATTGGTCTGTCGATGAACTAGAAAGCTTGGTGTGCCTGAGGAGCAAGAGATGGTAGCAGGATCCCGAGGATGTCCCCAAAGTCAGTGTTCCCAGGCCAAACTGGTCTGTCCGCGAGCTGGGCATCTTGGTATGCATGGGACGGCAGAGATGCCAGTGGGATCCCGACAAGGTCTCCGGTTCCACTGGCTTCCTGGCATACTGGTCTGGTATTGAGCTGGGTATCTTGGTAAGCGTGCGATGGCGGAGATGCCAGCGGGATCCTGACAGCGTCTCTGAAATGCGTCTCTTTCAGGCAGACTGGTATGTGGTCGACGTGGGCATCTTGGAGTGCGTGCGAGCGAGGGAGTGGCCAGGCAAACCCGAAGACATCTCCGTTTCCCAGCTCTTTCTGCCAAATTGGTCCGCCGATGAGCCTGGAGTCCTGGAGTCCGCGCATTGGAAGAGATGAGAGATGCAAACGTACTTTTCCGACCAAAGTATGGCCACATCTGGCCTGTACCCGCCCCAGCGGGTACCAGAACGATAATCATAATCGTTTCTGTTAAATCGTAAAAAGCCCATTTTGTCGTTTCTTCTCTGAAAACGGTCAGTAAAGCGAAAAGCACCACGCCAATGCTCTCTTGAGCACAGAGAGTGGAAAGGGAAGAGAAAACTTACGTTTGTTCGTTCGTTCGTTCGGTTTCGTCTTCGTCTTCGTCGAAAATAAATCTTACAATGTTGATGAAAGGAAGAAGGAGCGAGAGAGAAATGAACACCTACTTATGCGGCTCTCTATGGTCTGAGCGTCAGCCAGGTGACTCACAGTCAAAGCGTTACAGTGGAGCAGAGATGCTCGCGAGCCAGAGATGTCGACGGCAAGGTATACCATAAAGAGATGGGTGGGTAATGGGATATTCCGCGTCCGGGCGTATCAAGCAGGCAATCCTGAGGCATTCAAAGGAGCGACAGTATGGGTTTCTGGAACCTGTGAGCCACCGAGCAGCTTGATCGAAAGCCATGGCGCGATTGAGAAAGCAGAGAGGATGCAGAGATGTTGGGGTTAGCATGGAGTCGATAGGCGATGGTATAGATTGCATATCTTGGCAGCATGGACGTACCTAGTCCAACCCAAGATCATAAACATATACTCCGCCTCCTCGTAATGTTTCTTTGGGAGAATTGTATTCTGCGCTAGAGGACACGGCTCTCTTTGCCTCCCTTCACCGGTGACTGGAACGGCAGGCTTGGTCTCCTCCTTGCAGACTGACTGAGTGTGCCATGCTCTTTGCTGACAGTCCTGGTTAAGGTCTTGAGATCCCGAGAGACTCGTGGAACACTGGAAGTCCATGTGGCATCGGACGTTCGCTTCAGAACATCCAGCTTGCTGAAGTTCGTGTAATCTGGCGGGTCTAGCGATGTCTCGCGTACAGCTGTGGACGTCTCTAGCACAGCGGCATCGCTACCAGGCACCTGTACCTCCGGCTGACTGAAGTAGCTGGCTCGTCGTGCTTCGCTGGAGCGCTGTTTGATAACACGCGCCCCCGATGAGCTTGATGGTCTCGAAACATGCCCGTGGCATTGCTGAAGTAGCGGCTCTCGTCCAGTACAATTTCGTTATTGTGCTTTCCATGCTCTGCTTTTTCAGCTGGCGACGATAGCTCTTCTACCTCGTTCTCGTTATTCTCATCGCCCCGGCCATTCGCGGCAGCATGGAAGTATACGCTCTCTGTTGTCACGCGTGCGCTATTTCGTCTCGTGTTCGCTGCCGTATGCTCTGGTCTTGTATCACTCTCTTGCACGAGCGGAGTGTTACGCCTCAGTATTGATCGTGGTCGGTGCGACCTTACTGGCGTCTCTTGATCCGCAAACCTCGTAATTCGTACTGCCGGCTCGCTTGTCTCATGGTCATCGGTCTGACCAGGCATGGGTCAGCTCTCAGCGTGAGGTTCGTCGATGATCGTTTCATCAACTTCGATCAAATGCCGCTGACTGAAAGGCCTCTTCGAAGTCATACCAGGCGTGATGGGCTTGCGGAAGTCGAGCATTACGCCAGCATTTCGAGGTGGCTCGGAATTTAGAAGCGAGTGAGTGGAGACTTGCTTGGGATTCGAGTGGCTGGAGATATCACTATTCGTTGGAGTAGGTCGCGACATCGACTGCGCCTTTTGAGCTTCGATGTTCTGCATATCAGCTGCTTCGTCTGCGTCCTCATCCGACTGGTTCCAGTCCCCTTCCTCATCATCGTCGTCTTCGTCATCGTCTGACGATATGGAGTATACACGCTTGGGAGCTGAGATTGACGAGAGTCGCTTGACTACCATTTCGTCGAGCACACGATCGCTGAAGTCCATGCTCATGCGCTCTGGTGGTACAGCTGACTCGGTCGCTTCGAGAGGGCCTTCTCCTGGCGTAGCGCCCTCGTCGTCTGCCAGGAATGCATCATCATCGCATGAGGGTTCGGTCTTGATTTCCAGACTGCTTCGGGTGACCTCAACCTAAGGCCGAGCAGCGAAGGTCAGCATAATACGTGAAGACATGGATTTTTCGCACTGGCGTCTGTCTCTGAGCCCATCGCCGCAGTCCTTGACAGGATACCGCACAGCTTTCAAGGAGATGTGTTGACTTACCTCAGGTAGTGGCCCAGACTTGAGAGTCAGCGCAGAGAAACCCTGTGTCAGTGGCTTGCACGCTCGGCGCTTCTTGGTCGTAACCGTATGACTGATCTTGAGCTCTGCAGTCTCAAAACCGTCCCCGAGTCTAGTTGTCTTACCACCAATCCTGAAGAAGGGACTGCGAGCTTGATGCTTCTTGCGCAACGCCACTACGGACTTGTGAGTGAACATGGGTTTCTTGAGCCGCTTCCTGATCGACGTTAGTGGAGCCTTGACTTGAGGCTCTTCATCGTCACTGATCGCGGGTGCTCGTCGCTTGATCGCAATCGAGCTGGGCTCTATCGGATCATGCGGCTCTTCATCTTGCGGACTAGATGAATTGTATGTCGTGACCGCCGGCTGTGCCTCGGACGGAGATCGCACGAGGAGAAGCTCATTGACTGGTAAGCGCTGCAGCGCAGGTCGACTGTCGGCGCGCGAGGCGCTCTTAGGAATCTGTCTCTTTCTCGAGGTTGCCTTCGTGATCTTGCTGCTGAATGAGTCTGCTGGAGTTGTTGAGGCCGTCGGCGTGGTGGATGATAATGGCGCAGCAGAACAAACACGATGAGTTGATTTCGCAGTTCCTTTCTTATTGACCACAGCATGACTAGTCGGAGGCGTCGTCTGTGGTATCACTCGTCTTCGGCGAGCATAAGTGTTGACCACGATGTCCGATGCCGTAGAGGAGGGCTCGGTACAGCTTTCGACAACGCGTTTTACGCGAGGCGTAGGTTGCGGGATCTGTCTTCTCCGCGGCGGCGTGACGCTACTGACAGCCAGACCAGTATGTTCCTCGGGACTTATTTCGCTGACAGACGGCGAGAGTCCTGGCGGTGAAGACTTGGGGTATGCATCGTGGCCGTACACTGCGTCAAGTTCATCCTCAGAGAGTGGAGAGTCGTCTGGGTCGGGTTCTTTCGCCGAGTACACTTTGCCCCAGCCAACGCGTCGTGGTGCAGCTTTGAGCTCGTCATCTTCATCATGCGGTATATCGTATGGGTCCGGTCGAACGAAGTGGTTCCCAGTGAGAGGTATAAGCCTATTTCGTTTCTTGCCGTAAGTGATAGAAGGCGGCAACGGTCGCTGGTTCTGTAAGGCCCCGTGCCTAGGACGCTCTTGAGCGCGAGCCATTGCACTCTGTAAGATATAAGCTGCCTTTCGTGGATGTTACAGGTGTGAGGTTACGCGAGGTCGAATTAGCCTTGAGGCTGCCATTTCTCGAGAAGGAAGGAGCCACCCTGGGCAGGAGCTACACAAATTCAACATCACCTGGTCAATAACGTCAATCAGTATGCACATACTTTGCTCGACTTCAAGACAACGCGAAAACGCTTGAGATTCTGTCGCTCTCTGGTACCTTCAGCAACGCGTATACAACCCACCCATGCCATCTAAGCAAAAATACACCACATATGAGCTTCGAGCTCATACGATCGGCTTTGGTGCACCGTTGACCTTTGCGGGCAACATCCTCCTAATCTCAGTCTCGCCCAGATACTTGTCCAATCCACTGTCCAAGTGCTGCCACCACTCAAATAACATGCTCTCGCAAATGAGCTTGAACCACGGCGTGAATGCAAGCTTCCCTTCCGCAAACATTGCTTTCAGCTCCTCAGGCGACACGTATGCCGTGGCCTGCACCTCATTGGGGCTGGGGACCACATCCACATCTGCTTTGATGAACAGAATATAGTCCACTTCGTGCTCTCCCCATTTGCCATCGCTCGGTGCGAGGTAGTGTATTCTTGTCAAAAACTTGAACTTCTCAATTGGCACTTGTTCTGCCTTGATCCCGAGCTCATGGTCAAGCTTCCTTTGCCCAGCTCGTTTCACGCCCATGACTGCAGTGTCTAGTGTTGAGCCGGTCTCGCCAGGAACACCCAGAGGGTGCGAGCAGCAGGTGTTCGTCCATAGATCTGGGAATGTGATCTTCTCGGATGCTCGTTGTTGTAATAGTAGGCGGTTCTGCGAATCGAAGAGGAAGACGGAGAATGCGCGGTGCAGCAACCCCTTGTTAATGTTGTCCATGAGATGGCACATCTTCTTCGAGCCGCTGCCGATCGGAATATCGTTGTCGTCTAGCACAATGCAGACTTCGTCCATGAGACGAATCTGCTCCTCGTCGTAGCCAGCGAGGTCGGCATCTTGTGTTGCGGACTGGGTCTGAGCTGCGAGCTCTGTGTTGATTTCAGGGAACAATCGCAGAATGTTCTCTGCTGAGGATGGCGACGCTGTTTGCGTCATGGTCGTGGTCGCGGTCATCGTGAGAACGTCTGTGTCGTGTCTCGAGTTGTGGCGAGTCGGCGTGCTCCAATTGTAGTCGGAGCAAGAATGGTTCGATCTCTTTGTGCTCCTCCAGAAACAATCCCACGATCCTTGACCTTGACCCTTGAAAGCTTGGCCATGCAGGTACGCTAGCGTCCTGTAAGCACTCTACGCGTGAGTGGTGGTCAAGAAAGTGATGGTCTCCTACGAGAAAGAGTCTTGCTGTGCGCTTCCACATCCAGAAGTGACAGGGAAGTTGAAAGTTGGCTGTCAAGTGCTCTCTCTCTCGAGGGTGATAAACCAAGCATGGAAGAAATCGTACAAAATGCTGATCAGGAATATAGACCGATCGGCGTGCTGTACCAAGACTAAAGCCGTCAAGGCGCGAGAATCGCGAAACGCGTGAAGCTGGCGGGGAGCGTTTTTGGCGATTCTGCTCCAAGTTCCGTCTCTACTGCAACACACTCCACAACCACACCACCACTACTCGCAATCATGTCTTCCATCGTGGATATGGCCATGTCAGATGGTGCACCGACGCCACGAGAACCACGAAGCGATGCATCTGGAGGGCGAAGACGGCAGGCCCGTTCTTCATCACGACCAAGGGGCACAGGCACACCACGAGGCCCTCCATCTGTCAGCACACCAGGCATGGGCAGCGATATCGATGGCTTTGCAGATGATGAGGTGGTCGGGAGAAGGGGCATGAGACGAGCGGCGACGGGCGCAGGAGACATACCGCGAGTGGTCGACACCACAGCAGAGACATTGGGCATACAGTTCGAGCGCTTCCTGGAGAACTTTACAGAAGATCCCACACCATCAGCACAGCCGGTCTCGAGTGCAGTGACAACAAACAAGTACTACATTGCGCAAGTGCACGGTCTTGCGCAGTTCGGACTTTCTACACTATATGTCGACTACACGCATCTCATGGACCACGAGCGAGGCATCCTCGCCAATGCCATACAAGGCGACTTCTACCGTTTCCAGCCATACATGCTTCGAGCCTTGAACAGTCTGATCGCAAAGTATGAGCCCCAATACTATCGAATGCACAGACAACCTGGCTCCACCACAGCAAGGACAGACACATCGCAGGCTACACAGAGCATCAGCGAAGACGACGAAGGGAATCTGAACGATAAGACACCAAACCAGCAGACAGACAAGATCTTCACTCTTGCATTCTACAACTTGCCTCTTGTATCGAGAGTGCGCCAATTGCGAACTGAACAGATCGGCAAGCTTGTCTCGATTTCCGGAACAGTGACAAGAACATCAGAAGTCCGACCGGAGCTGCATCTGGCTACGTTCATCTGCGAGGTCTGTAACAGCCTTGTACCAGATGTAGAGCAGATTTTCAAATACTCGGAGCCAACACAGTGCCCAAATGCAACATGTGGTAATCGACAAGGCTGGCGACTCGACATTCGTCAAAGTACATTCATCGATTGGCAGAAGGTCAAAATACAGGAAAACAGCTCAGAGATCCCGACTGGAAGCATGCCGAGAACGATGGAAGTCATCCTACGAGGAGAAATGGTCGACCGTGCGAAGGCTGGTGAGAAGTGTATCTTCACCGGTACTTTGATTGTGGTGCCAGATGTCAGCCAGTTCAGAGTGCCGGGGATGAGAGTGCAGGCCGTCCGCGATACAACAGCCGCACGCGGATCAGATACTGGTGGAGCTGGTGTTTCTGGACTGAAGGCTCTTGGTGTCCGTGACTTGACTTACCGAATGGCATTCCTTGCAAACATGCTCACACCTGACACCTCCACGCAAGGCCGACATTCTAGTCAGCATCTCAAGGGTCAGGCAGGCAATCTCATGAGCTCGCTTGCGCAGAACGTTGACAGTTCAGATGGCGTGAGTGGCGAAAAGGCACAGCAAGAGTACCTTGACACGCTCACCCCTGCGGAGATTGACGAGCTGCGAGATATGGTGCAGTCAGACAATATCTACATGCGACTTGTTGATTCGCTCGCGCCTATGGTGTATGGTCATACCGTCGTCAAGAAGGGACTGCTATTGCAGATGATGGGAGGTGTCAGCAAAACCACTCCGGAAGGCATGGCCCTCCGCGGCGACATCAATATCTGCATCGTTGGTGATCCTTCAACCAGCAAGTCTCAGTTCCTGAAGTACGTTTGCTCTTTCCTCCCACGAGCTGTGTACACTTCTGGCAAGGCTTCTTCTGCTGCTGGTTTGACAGCTGCTGTGGTCAAGGATGAGGAGACTGGCGAATTCACCATCGAAGCCGGTGCGCTCATGTTGGCGGACAATGGCATCTGCGCTATCGATGAATTTGACAAGATGGACATTGCAGATCAAGTCGCTATCCATGAAGCTATGGAACAGCAGACGATCTCGATTGCAAAAGCAGGCATTCAGGCGACACTCAATGCACGAACATCCATTCTCGCTGCCGCCAATCCTGTCGGGGGTCGCTACAACCGGAAGACAACACTCCGTGCCAACATCAACATGAGCGCCCCAATCATGTCACGTTTCGATTTGTTCTTCATCGTGCTCGACGAATGCAATGAAGATGTCGATGAACATCTTGCGAAGCATATCGTGGGCCTTCATCAAAACAAGGACGAAGCCATTGACCCAGAATTCAGCACCGAGCAGTTGCAACGATACATCCGCTTCGCACGTCTATTCCAGCCTGTCTTCACTGAACAAGCAAGACAATATCTTGTACAAAAGTACAAGGAGCTGCGAGCGGACGATGCGCAAGGCGGCATTGGTCGAAACTCATACCGCATCACTGTTCGCCAACTTGAGTCGCTCATCCGTCTCAGTGAAGCAATCGCCAAAGCCAACTGCGTCGACGAAGTCACTCCTAGCTTCGTAGACGAAGCTTTCAAGCTCCTGCAACAGAGTATCATCAGCGTGGAGAAAGACGACGTTGAATTCGAAGACGAAGACGAGACTGCTGCAGCCGACGACGATGATGCTGACGTTGATGCTGGCGCGGATCCAGCAAATGAGGACGAGGACGCGCAAATGCACGGAGACGACGCAGCCACGCCAGCAGGCACGCGAGCATCACAGACCCCTGCCCCAACATCCCGACCAAAAACGCAGATCAAATTCGACGACTTTATCAGAATACAGAATATGCTCCTACGGCGTGTCAATCAGGATCAAGATGAAGAGCAAGATGGTGTCGAAGAAGGTGAACTCCTCCAGTGGTATCTTGAACAAGTGGAAACAGAAATTCATGATACGGATGATGTTTCTGCTGCACAGAGTTTGGCGAGGAAGGTTTTGAAGAGGATGGTGAAGGTAAGTTCTTTTTTACTGCATTATTGTTCATGTTCGTGGGCAAATACTGACTGACAACTTTGTAGAACAACGTTCTTATGAAAGTGCAAGGCGAAGGTCTTGCTGAAGAAGACGGCACGGGTCTCGACAGGACCAATAAGACGATATATGTTGTGCATCCTAATTGCTCTACGGATGATATGTAGTAGTAGTAGGCGTTTTGCATGGGAAATTCTTTTGTGAAGCGATGATGATGATGGTTATAGCGTGACTGTGGCTTTGAGGCGTTACTTGCGCATTGGTGATGGAGTGAATACTCATGGTCGATGAATGATAGGTACTTATAGTTGACGTGACAATATGAGTTTGCACGAGAGGGAACACTTTGCTGCTCAAGATTGTATACATCATTGACTTTCTATGGAGAGACACTGCGGTGCAGTCATCACCCGTCTTCTCGTACCAGGAGAATGCGAACGAACGTATCAAGCCGTGAGGCCTGACTAACAGGTGCCTGGATCCACTCGAATCGGCGTGAAGCCTCTATTATAGCCGCAGTCATCGTTCGTCAGCTTCATAGCTGCTCGGTCCAGAACAGGGGACGATGGATACCTGTATCGAGATACTATTGTACTACAATGCTGCAACTCGACTTTTTTCCCCAGTCCGTTCAAAGGGCTATAGTGGCTCTCGGGTATCATCGTCTGCTGGTGCGGCTGACTTTTAAGAAACGGTTCATCATCCAAGTCAGGCAATGCTCTCTCGGTTCTCATTCATATCATTGAGTATGCCTCTGGTTTCAAAAGAGTCGCTTCTTTTTCTCCTCCCATCTGGAGTAGCCGTCTGAACTCATACCGCATCACTCATCGTCCTCGTCCGAGATATCGATATGTTCCTCTCTCCCAGCCGTCATACTGTCCCTCCCAGCCGTAACACTCTTCCTCCTACCCGTAGTCCTCTTTCTTCTTTTCTGCGGACTGCCTTCCCTCGGCAGACTGATCGCATCCAAGAATGCGTCGTTGTCCATCTGCGTCTTCAGATGTGGCGTATCCTTAATCTTGTCCTCTGTAATCTTCAACTTGGTCTCAAAATTCTCATAAGCCACAGGATCCTCATCATCAATATAATTGACTCGTATCCACCTCTCTTCACTTGCTTCCCGTAGAATATCCCTCAATTTCTCATCATTCGACTTGTTGTTCTCCGAGTCGGTCTTTTTCGCAGTTTGAACCATTTGCTTCGGCACCGTTGGGGGAGGCGGAGGAGGAGGTCTCGTAAGTGAATCGTTCGCATCCAGATGGTGGAAATTCGGTCTCATCATTACTGTTCCGTCGATTTTTGTCAGATGGAGTTGATCGCCTTGGAAAGCTCCGACGAAGTAGTGAGGTTTGAGTTCTTCTTCATCATGACGGATGATTTGTCCTCCTAGTGTTTGCGAGTTGTGGACTTTGTGGTCTGATTCGGCTTCTTTGAAGGATTGGAGAGAGGTTTCGAGGTCGATGTCTCGTTGTGCGGGGTCTTTGATTGCTGCTGCTCCACCTCGAGTTCGTTGGCGAGGAGGTGCGAGACCGGCTGCTGGACCGTATGTGCCTGATGCGTTGTGGAGTTGTTTGGAAGCAGCAGTGGCATCTCCCCATTTGAGGCCGTGGTATTTGTTGAAGTTGTGATTTGTATTCAGCTTAACGTCGACTTCCATGAAGCCAGACTTTGGTTTGATGCGCATGTCGTGGGGCATTGCGCCGAATTGGTTGTTGTAGGGGCGATTTCGAGGCCGATTGGGATATTGCAGCAACAAGATCTGTTCTTCGAGGGCCGGAGTGAGGAAGACATCGTAGGACGCAATGACCGGGTCATCCTCGACTTTTGTCGCTATTTCACGGTATTAGAGGTGTATGAAGAGAAGTACCGTACGCGACATAACTTACGCGACATCGTAAGTGTTGGTGGTTGTTGGTATGTGAGTGAGAGAAAGTGTTGTATGTGACGAGCAGCGAGCGCGCAAGATAGAGAAAAGTGTCCCACCTCCTCGGCTCCACTTTTGAAACAGTGGAAGACGCGATCGATCTCGCGTCGAGCTTCAAAGTGAGAGTGAGGTGATGACATATACAACAACCTCACTTGAACAATACTCCCCAATACCTGACTGCTTCCATTGACGATTAATGTACGACTGGAATGATTGTGTAATGAGCACGATATAACGACAGCGATAAGATAGATATATCTTCCGAGAGAGGAAGGAAGTCTCGCCACAGCAATCGAGATATCCTATTAGAAGGACAAGGAGGAAGAGGAAAGGGAAGATCATGGCATACATCGCCCCCATCCACCGGCCTTCGAGTGTGCGACACGCCATCAAGCTCTCCTTCACAACTCCAGACTCGGACGACTTGATTGTGGCAAAGGCGAACCGACTAGAAATATGGAATGCATCACAGCCTGGCGATCCTACGCTGGTACTACAGCATTCACGGCCCATCTATGGCAAGATTACAATGCTGCAGAAGCTGAAGCCAGCTACGAGTCCTACAGATCATTTGTTTGTAGGGACAGATCGATACAACTACTTCACTTTGAGCTGGGATGCAGAGACGAAGCAGTTCAAGACGGAGAAGAGTATGGTGGACATAGCAGAGAAGAGTGCCAGAGACAGTCAAACTGGCGATAGAGTGCATATCGACCCGACAGGACGCTTCATGACGTTGGAGTGTTATGAAGGTGTGGTCAATGTCTTGCCTATAGCATATGCTGGCAAGGGCAAAAGAAGGGCAGCTGATACTGAGCTGGGAGAGCTGGGAGATCCAACACCAGTACGCATACCAGAGCTATACGTGCGAAGCAGTTGCTTTCTGCATAAGCGAGATACAGGGAAGAATCCACTCTTCGCAGTACTTCACGAAGACAGCCAGAACAAGCCTCGAGTCAAAATCCGCGAGCTAGAATATACACCCTCACTCCGACCGAACGAGGAGCCAGCAAGCGCAGAGCTTGAGAAGGGACAGGAAGTCCAAGGAACGATAGAAATTGGCGCATCTCATCTGATCCCTCTAGCCGCACCTACATATGGCTTTCTCATTGTGGGCGAAACAAGCATCTCCTACGTTGACGAATGGAAATACGAAATAGTCGCCACAGAACCTCTAGAATCAGCGACCATATTTGTAGCCTGGTGTCAAATCGACGATCAGCGCTTCATTTTAGCAGACGACTACGGCAAACTTTACCTCCTCATGATACAGCAGAACTCCAAGGGCGAATATCAAAGCCATCAAATCGACATCCTAGGCGAAACGAGTCGCGCGAGCACATTAGTCTATCTGGATGAAGGTAGAGTCTTTGTGGGAAGTCATCAAGGAGACAGTCAAATCATACAAATCTCCCCGCGAGAGATTGAGGTTGTACAGACCTTCTCCAATATTGCGCCGATCCTCGACTTCACTATCATGGATATGGGGAATCGTTCGGCCGACGCTCCTGTGAACGAGTTCAGCTCTGGTCAAGCACGTATCGTCGCTGGATCAGGGGCTTTTAAGGATGGAAGTCTGAGGTCTGTGAGGAGTGGCGTGGGATTGGAAGATAAAGGTACTTTGGGAGATCAGGGAGAGCCGATAACAGCTGTTTTCAGCCTGAACTCCAAAGCTTATGGGCCTGTGGATACCTTGATTACCAGCTTCGTCAACCATTCGAGCGCAATTGTCTTCGGCGAAGAAGAAGGGGAAGTCGAGGCGAAAGACGAGTTCCGAGGGTTTGATCTGAGTCAGAGCACGCTGTACGCTGGAGACCTGTCGAATGGAGCCTTGCAAGTGACGAGTTCGGCGGTGCTGTTGGCTGATGCTGACGGCGGCATGGTCACAGATCGATGGGAGGCTCCCAGTGGATCGACAATATCTTCGGTGGCCGTTGGTGGCGACAAAGTCCTTATTTCGCTTGGAGGCGCTGCTCTGGTAGCTCTGGATCTTTCTGGAGCAAGCATCTCTCTACAGGCACAGAGACAATTCGGAAGTGAGGAGCAGGTTTCCTGTCTGACACTATCAGAAGCAATACCTGGAGCTTGTGTGGTCGGCTTCTGGAAAGACAGCAAAGTGTCCGTGCTGAGTCTAGCAGACCTACAACCTTTAGCGACAATCTCTGTTGCTGAAGACGACGATTTGGCTGTCCCACGCTCACTCATTGTGGCAAATATACTACGCGACCAGCCTGCGACACTCTTCGTCGGCCTCGCCGATGGAAATGTGGTAACATACAGCCTGGAATCTTCTCAGACACCCTTTTCGAACCGGAAGAGTATCATTCTCGGAACTCAGCAGGCCAACTTCGCTATTTTGCCTAGAGCAGATGGCTTACAAAACGTCTTCGCCACCTGCGAGCATCCCTCCCTAATCTACGGTAGCGAAGGCCGCATGGTCTACTCCGCAGTCACTGCAGAAAGCGCTACCAGCGTCTGCTCTTTCGATGGCTTCGGCGACTACGCGAATAGCATCGCCATTGCCAGTGGATCAGAATTGAAGCTCGCTGCGGTCGACGAAGAACGAACGACACATGTACAGGATTTGGCAGTGAATGAGACTGTACGTCGGATAGCATACTCCACGGAGTTGAAAGCTTTTGGATTGGGATGCATAAAACGCACCATCGCAGCAGGAGTGGAAGAAGTCCGAAGCTCTTTCAGACTGGTTGACGAAATCGCTTTCCAAGAACTGGATTCTTGGGCACTCAATGAGGACGAACTTGTGGAAAGTGTAATTCGATGTCCACTTGACGACGGTACAGGAGAAGAAGCAGAAAGGTTCATCGTCGGAACTGCATATCTCGATGACGAGCAAGCAAATGCCAGAGGAAGGATCATCGTATTCGAAGTCACTGAAGATCGAAAGATCAAGCTTGTGACAGAATTGGCTGTCAAAGGTGCTTGTCGATGTCTTGCAATGTGCAAAGGACGTATTGTGGCAGCTCTTGTTAAGACTGTAAGTTCATCGACCCCCCTTCCCATTCCATCTCCACTAACTCTTCCTCTTTACAGGTCATAATCCTCGCCTACGAATTCTCACCGCCAAAATCTTCACCTATACTAGTCAAGAAAGCCTCCTACCGAACCTCCACAGCCCCCATCGACATCTCCGTCAACTCCTCAACCGGCATAATCGCCGTCTCCGACCTTATGAAATCTCTCTCCCTAATCCAATTCACCCCCGGCGAACGCGGACAACCCGATTCCCTAGTCGAACTAGCCCGCCACTTCGAAACTCTCTGGTCAACAGCCCACGCTCCCATCCCAGGCCATCATTCATACATCCAAGCAGACGCAGAAGGCAACCTAGTAGTCCTCGAACACGACCCTACAGCTTTCACAACCGATGACCAACGCCGTCTTCGCGTAACCTCAGAATTCCTATTGGGAGAGATGGTCAATCGTATCCGTCCTATCACTATTATCTCTCCTTCAGCGAACGCTATCGTGGTTCCAAAGGCATTCATCGCCACAGTCGATGGTGGAGTTTACGTTTTCGGGACAATTGCGCAGGCTTATCAAGATTTATTGATCAGACTACAAGGGATGCTAGCTGAAATGGTGAAAAGCCCTGGAGGTGTTCGGTTCAACAAGTTTCGTGGTTTCAAAACACAAGTGCGCGATATGGGCGAGGAAGGTCCGGTGCGGTTCGTGGATGGGGAGTTGGTCGAGAATTACTTGTATCTTGATCAGGCGGTGCAAGAAGAGGTTGCAGGTGGTTTAGGAACGGATGGAGAGAGTCTTAGGGGCTTGGTTGAGGGGTTGAGGAGGGTTAGATAGGTAGGATGCATGAGGGTGTATATAGCTATGAAGAAACGAAAGAGATATGTTACGATGAAGCCATATTCCTTCTGGCATAGTCTGATTTTGGAATGTGCTGTGGATAAGCAAGTACGAAGGAGGAGCTGGTCTGCGCGACCGAACTTTCGACGTTCGATACTGATCTTTGACAATGAAACCACAGAGTCGGCAGCGGAGATGATGTTAATTGGATTCGAGTTGGTATACCGCATCAAGCGTCGTTCTGTTTATACGTCTTGGAGATGGAAAGTCACGATGCCGTTATTGCCAGCTCCTTGCAGCTATATATGCTATCTACTGGAGACGGGAAGTGCGGAAGCTAGCCAAATGTTCTGGGACAAGGTGGATTTAAAGATCTCCTTCCATATATGACCCTACCCTCTTTCTTCCCCCAAGCTTCCACGCTTTCCACGATTATTATGCGTCCACTGAAGTGCAAGGTCATGCATACGCGTGCATCGCATAGCTGCAAGATCCGTGGCGCCTTGAGAGCTTTCACTACTTGACGCATATACGATTATCTGCAAGGACCGCCCACAGCGCATATCTCGAAGTTGTCCAAGGGACGTGGGACAGATTCATGGAGCACAAGTATTCTCCTTTCTGCATGTACAAATGCGTCTTGCGGACGCCCGGGACGTTCGCGTGTGGTACGAGTTCATAGACTGATATCGCTTGGCTCGCAAGGCGCAGCTGCATAGCCAAGATATTGAATTGCTCCCTTCGGACTCGGCACTCACGGCAGCAGAGATCAGGACTTGGAACTATAGCCCATGCATCACCTACGACTACGACGAACATGCCAGAAAGGTCGGACGTTGAGTCAGTAATGACACAACTCCGCCACGTACAACGACCACGCAACGCAAACTCGCAGAGACAAGATCTTCAGAGCTGCTCCACAAACATGTGGTCACAGCTTATCCGATTTGCCGACTACTGGACCATAGACCAGGATCAGACCTCACTCACTGTCGCACGACATCTCCACGACTGCAAGAGTGGCTTTTGCTTGGGAATTGTACAAACGTACCTGCGTTCTCAACCATTGATGGTGCGGGGAGTAGGAAACCCGCTCTCCGAACCACCTCACATCTCAATCATCGACTTCGTGAAACTTGACGGCATCCTCATCGTCATGCCATAGTCACACAGCTCTTCCGCCCACGCCGAAACCACATTTTATAGGTCTCAAGTATTGCTGACGTCTCTTCGAAAGTGCTCAGCCAAGCGCTGATTCATCCGCTAACGATCGCCGGGACCCAGAAATCCGGCGCGTGGCTTCACGGCTTGCATGTGAACACGTTCCCGTCCGGATCATACGACACCGTGCGCTAGTCATCACGAACATAAGAACTCATGGCATCCGTTCCATCTTGAAAGACGTTGACGTTGCCGTACAGAACATCGGAACAACGCATCGCACATCTCTTGAACAATCTGCTTCCCTTTCAGGACCCTGTTTCATGTCATCAGAATAAACTTCGAGCCCAAATTCTGGACCCTTCTCACGTTCGAGGATCACCTTGTTTCAGGTCGCTACGCCTTATAACATCCTGGTCGAAACTTGTCAGCCAAGCATAGAAGACCTGGTGACGAAGGTGCCTCATCTCTTCTGTCTTTGGCTGTCAATCTCGCGCAGAGACCAAGATTTGAACCTTGCGTCTTAAACATCTTGTGTTGGTGATATAGCCAAGGAGATTCGTCACAACATCCGGGAACTGGAATCCGTCAAAACCTGTCGTGGCGCCATACTACATACTAAACTTCTGTAACTCCCCCGCCTGCAGCTCTGTGACAACTCTACCGCCACGAGACTTTGCTGAAAAAGACTGCCCAACCGAAGCGACGTCTATCGACTACACTCTCGAAGACTATATCGACGGATCTAAGTTTCATATTCAAACAAATACAAACGCCGCGCCTAGCCTGCAGATCCTTCTGTTGGGTCTTTCACTTCATAAGGACAAGATGTTACCTGTTCTGCTGCTTGTGCCTGTGGCATATGGAGTGCTTTACGTCTTGACTTGAGAGAAGAGTAATCATAATACTACACCACACATAACAACACAAGACCACACACAGCTGGCACCACAACACCACCTCCTACTCAAGGAATAACAACCACATCACATCCGGAAAGTCGATCGCAATGACGCATCCACCACAACCATCATCTCGACAACAACGACCACACTCCCGAGCTGTCCGCTCAATGCGGACTTCCACTGTCCTGTACAGCGTACCCGAAGGTTCTCGTGTCCAATTACCAGACACACCTCCTCAATCTTCTGGGGGACGCTCACACTCGAGAAGAACTAGTCGAACTCCCAGCCAACTAAACACTCATCTGGAACATCTCTTTGGCAGTCCGCAATGTTTCAGCCAGAGAGACAGTATCGAGACTTTGGCGGACTCTTATGGAAAGCTGGCTTGGAATCCTGAGGATTTGGTTCCGAGGAGTGGGAGTGCGATGAGCTCCCGTTCTGGTTCGAGTAGGGGTGGAAGTCAGAGTCCGACGGAGAAGAGTCCGTTGTTGGGAGGAGGATCCAGCGGACATAGGAGGAAATCGAGCAGTCCGTTGAAGAAGTGTGAGAAGGCTTTTGGATGGTAGATGGACGAGCGCGACCCCAAATTTAATGACAGTATGCTGGATTAGGAAAAGTTTGGTCTGCAGAAATCGTTCATCAGCAGAACCTGCACTAAAAGCAGATTTGGAGTGTTAATGTGCATCCATACTTACTACCATAGGCGAAGAGCAATACTCATGCTCAGCTCTTATTACATACAGCATTCATTCATGTCATCTCACTCAGGCTCTTCCAATCCACGAACCATGCACTTATACAATCAATCACGAAGCACCAGTTTGTCGAACAGCAGCTCTCGCAGGGACGTGCTATCACAGGTCCGACGAGTCCAAGCAGCTGCTCTTGAAGTCTCGCTGTCCTCGTTCTGCCGCATCGGTGGCGAGGCTGACACTGACAGGGCGAGAGTCGTGCCGGGCTACCTGTATTGGGGAAACCAACGAAGCCTAGCACCGAAGACAGTCAAATCAAAGAGCATTCCTCACATGGCTGCCACGATGCTTCCTTCATCCTTGACTTTTTCTGGCTCGCAAGGTGTATCCGTTGGCTAGACCGAATGGTAGCTCGTGGCTGACGGACGTGTAATGCCCGGACGGGATGTTCTTCTGACGTTCTGCGTCAGGCGATGTCTGCTAGATCTGTAGCCTATGATTTCAGTCAGCAAGACTCTTCGACTAGACAGCAGCAGGCATAGATCGATCAGTTCACTTCAACACGATCTGAAGTCATCGATACACAACCATTCGTGCGATGTGCAGCAACCTCATCATCAGCCTTCTGCAGTAGTATCTCGCGTGGCCGCCACGATCCTATCTTCATCCTTCACTCACTGCGAACCTTATTCGTTTTCAACTTCCTATATCTGCATGATGTCCGAGCTCTTCTCGCGTGTACGGCTCGGTTACATGCACTTCAAACATTTTCTTCTGCCAAACGACAAGGAATGCTTTCACCTTTCCACAGTTTCCGCCTTATCGCAACACTTCTCACAACAATTTGTAAGAGTTTCAAAGATAAGGAACAAGCTTGGCATGCATTGTAGATCATCAGGGCATGCATCCAGCTCCACGAGCTCCACGTTAGGGCCAATTTCTTGGCTGTCATTGGCTGACTTCGCTCGCTTCAACAACATATAGATCTCCGTTGCAGATGTCGCACGAGGGCGATCGTGCTCTCGAATTCGCTGCGATAATGATTAGACGACTGCTATCGCTGTAGACGGTTTCTTCTTCACTTTTCGTGATTTTGTTGTGAGAGGCACAAGACGAAATGTCGATATCCGAGAAGAAGGCCTCGATTGTCGACATCCCAGATACAGAAGCCGGACATGTAGCAGCTGAAGTACTGCTCGACAAGAATGGCTTCAAATTGTTTCCTATACCAGTGCGAGGCGATGTCCTGGATCCTCTTAATTGGTCTTCGGTCCAGAAACATGGTATTCTTGCGATTGTGATGGCGTTGTGAGTCTACCAATACTCACGACATGTGTTCGAAAGCCTAGCAGATCGATCGAGCTAACCTGTAATGAATGCTGTAAACAGATACTTCATGTTCACCTACATAACCACAACAACCGTCCCCTCCTTCGTCGAACTTCAGACACAATTCGATGCAACCCTCGAACAAATCAATTGGACTCTCGCAATCCCCGCTCTAGGCCTGGCAGTCGGTCCTCTAATCTGGTCCAGTCCAGCAGACATAATCGGGCGTCGACCAATAATGATCGGAGGCACAATAATGGCCATAGCAGCCACAATCGGAGCAGCAAAAGCTAGTGACTATGGAGGATACATGGCTGCAAGATTCTTCCAAGGGTTGGGAGTTTCACCTGCTGCGACAGTCGGATTGGCAATCATCAATGATCTGTTCTTTGAACATGAGCGTGGACAGAAAGTTGGACTGTGGGTGTTGGCTATTGATCTCGGCCTGCTCTTTGGTCCGCTGATTGGAGGATTCATGGATCTGGTTTCTTCGGCTTGGATACAGTGGCTTACTGCTATCTTGTTGGGAGCGATTCTGTTTGCTGAAGTCGTCTTCATGCCGGAAACACTGTATCCGCGAGATCTGATGCTGTCGAGGGCTGCGAACGTGGCGGAGAAGATGCCAGCCGCTCGAGGAGACGTTAAGAGGACAAAAGGCTTGCCATATGTGAACGTGGCACCTCTGCCGGGCATGAAGCACCCGAAAGTCTGGGACACTTTGGTACGATTCGGAAAGATGTTCAAGTACGCGGTGGTTCCGATTGCAATCTTCACGTACTGCTTCGGGTGGTACTGGTGGGTGCTGTCGGTCATTACGCTGATTCCAGTGGCGTATGCGACATCCTCTCCGCAGATTCAAGGGTGAGTCCTGTCCAGCGAGTCCTGGAATATGGGGGCTAACGTGTTACTGCAGGCTGTTCTTCATTGGATTGATCATCGGCACTCTCTTCTCCGAGATCTTCTTCTCTGGTCGTCTGAGTGACTGGCTTGTCGTAAAGCTTGCTGCACGATCCGGCTCGAGTAAGACTCCAGAAATGCGAATATGGCTGCTTTACCCTGCAGCGATCCTGACCTCGGTGGGTTTGATCATATGGGGCGTCTCGATTGATCGTAACTATCACTGGATCGTTGGCCAGATCGCCTTCGCACTGTGTAAGACTGTCCCACCCCCGTAATTTGCAACAACCAGCTAACAATGTGATCCAGTCGGAGCCGGAATCCAGATGGGCAATTCAGCTGTCGCAGCATACGTTCTGGATGCGTATCCTCTGCAGAGCATGTCCGTGGTCGTCTTCTATGCGGTCCTGCTCAATCTCTCGGCATTCGTGGATCCGTTCTTTATCGTGCCTTGGGTCGACGCTGTAGGCTACACGTGGACATTCGCAGGCCACGCGATCATCACGACCTTCTTCTGCATACCAACCTTTGCATTGTTGCATAGATTTGGTGGTACTGTGAGGGCGCGTAATGGAAAGCCCGACTGGGTAAATCCAGAGTTCGATCACGAGATCGTGGAGGCATTAGTAGTATAAGACTTACTCATCAAGTCCCTTCAGTATTGCATTAAGCCAGCGCCTATCTTCGAGTACCTGCAACGAGACTTTGTGTCGCAAGCTGCATCTGTGACTGGCCTCCTGGTAGGCGTAGTCATTGTCGGGACAGGTACCGCCTTGTGCCTACCTTTCCGAGAGGCATGCATTTTACAGCCATCGTTGCCTGATTGTATTACTTGCAGGCCCCAGGCTGCTATGGCCAGATGCTGTTTCAATCTCCTACCCTGAGCATCCCAGCCTACGTCTGGGGCAGTGTACTGCTTTGAGGGAGGAGTAGGACCGGCCTCTCCTCATGCTCGCGCCGTGCCATCTCTGATGCCACAATCTAGCTCTTTCGATCTCCTGTAGTGGCAGACGATATGCGTGTTCGGAACGCCTCGTTGAGTGTGCTGTTCCTCCTCTCAGAGCATTCCCGATAGCTCTTCCATCTGCTAATGGAGCGACCGGAATGTACGAGTCCTTCTTTAGCACGAAGAACCGTGTATATCTGAAAGAGTAGCCTCTTGTCGGGCTAGTTGCACTCGTGGCATTCGAAGCGGGCTGGTTGGATGGTCGAAGCAATGGTTTCGATGTTGGTAGCGTCTGATCGCACATCTGCCACTCTCGCCTAGTTTTCATCGCACCAGACTGGACTCCTTCGATTGTACTACTGTGGTTGCTGGCCCACCCGGGATATGGCATTCCCTTAGCGTAGAGGTCTTAACAGCGTATCAAAGTGAGACAGGGAATAATTTTGGGAATCTCTGGGCGTCTCCACATCCTTTGTCTGCGCGTCTCACTTCACGTCGTGCGTCCTTCTCTTGCTTCTCACTACACACTTCACATTCGTCTTGTGCCATGTGATAATTTGGCTTCTTACGCTGTGTCGTCTGATTGCTTGATGTCTGCTCAATGAATGGCCATTCTTAGCCATGATATGATGGACAAATGGCAAGCTAAGAGTGGCACTCTCGGTGTATAATACGACTGCATATACTGTGAACCGTGAAGTGTTATGACCGGAGATGAAGCATTTTGCTCTGGTGGTATGAGACTAATCGTGTCCAGTAAAGCGTCGAAGTCATTCGCACTCCTGCCATCGATCGCCGCGCAGCTTCCACCCACTTCCGGAAAACGATGGAAAGTGTTCCCGCCTGAAAAGGATCTGAAAGAGCATCCGTGCCATCGACACAGCTTCTCCCGCCGGCCCACGTGGTTGCTCGGCAGTAGGAATCAAATGAGGAGCGAGGGGACGACGTCTTTTCCCGCTGAAGTATCCGGGCATTTTGCAAGCGGGCATCAGATTGGCGGTCTGCGAGGAAGTGGTTTGCTGTTGATGAGAAGAAGTGATGGTGGGCGGTGTGGAAGTTGCAAAGGACTCGAGCTTGCCAACCCCAAATCCAGACCAGCGACATGTATCTCGATCCAGGATGTACAATTCGATGATGACCAGCGCTTCCAGTCGACACACTCGACACATCATTGCCCACGAACTTCGCTCTGCTGGCCGAAATAGTCGTTGTCATCCGCTACTGGGAAAAGCCAGAGAAGAAATCGATACACCACGAGCATGTCCAGCTTCAACCTCTCCACACTGATCCTTCTCCGAATGGCGAACACCACAATGGAGTGTACCAAGAGCTGCACTATTGAGCAACATGCCTCGTTACCTCAGACAGTCAATCGGATGGTCGATGGAAAGTTGGCCATGCTCGGTCATGAGATGGCAGAAGATGGAGACGACGTCAGCTCTTCAACACTCACCAAGAACAACGGTCACTCCCGAGCTTGAAGAGTCATATCACAGCTCAAACTGTGCTTAATCAGCCCAAGTGAAAGATGTACTATCTCAACCGTTATAACCTCTCAAACTTACCTAACACTAAGAAGGTGACATTGGAAACAATCCCTCCCCAATCAAAGCTCGTTGGGTAGTACGAAGTTGTAAAGTGGATCGGAGTGATACATGCTAGAGACAGCGCAATGTCCAGATGGGCACATTCCTTTTGCTTTTCAGATGTGCAAATTGGAGAGTGCTGTGGTCACCCTCCACAGTACTAATCCAGCGTTGTGACATCTTCCCGGTCCAGCGATCGAGATCGAGGTCGAGTACCTTTGTGGTTCATAGCCAGTCCAGGGCGACTCTTCCTTTTGATGGGTACAGTGACACGGGGCGTGAGTAGTCTTTGCGCCCAGATGAGGGCCACGGCGACGAGAACTGCGGCATGAGAAAGCGAATGTCGACTGTGCACACAAAGAATGCATTTTGCGCTGAAAGAACTTCTCGCGCAGCGCTTTGTATGCGCGGGCGTCTCTGCTAAAACAGGCAGGTACGCGTCTACAGAAGGCAGGCACGACCACAACTTCGCGCAACTCTAACATCGCTTCATCTACGACAGGTTCGCCAGTTCGATAACACACTAACAATGGCAACAGAATGCGACGCGACAACACCTGTAGAGAGCGCTGATCTGCACCATGACGGCTTCTCTGATCTTGACATGCAGCCTCGCCACCCGGTCACGAGCTTTCTGGGAGATCATAACGCAATGCTCACTCCATCCGAAGCGGCGAATTACGTCTACGAACACCAGGATGTAGATCAGGACTTTGAACCTCAAACGTACAGCGAGCAGGATATACCCCGTTTCCGCACCTGGGACGATGCTGTTGATCAGAACTTTGACCAGCCCGATATGCGGTATGCAGACGAGGATGCCGAAATGGAGGGACAGCAGGACTATGCATATGAGGACCAGCACAAGCAGGATACGGCGTATGAGGCCCAGCAGAACACCACCATGTACGAGAGGCAAACCGATGGCGGACTGGAAGAGGAAGAGATGGAGGAAGACGATGGCGAATATGATGAGGACGCGAATTACATACACGATATGGTCCAACAGGCTGAGTGGAACTACTTCCAGGAAGAACTACAGTACCCGACGCCACTGCCATTCACCGATGCAGACCTCGCAGATCCACCAGGCACAGAGAGTGTAGAAGACCTCGTGGCGCGAAAGCGTAGCGAAGGCTACTTTCAAGAGAGGTGGGAGGTTGACAAGGAGACTGCCACCTTCCTCGCGTTGCTTGCGCGTGACGAGAAGGCGGATAAGACTGAAGACATGCGATACTACCTGCCAACGCCTTTGCGCCACCTCAAAGCTGAAGAGCCAGTATTGCAGTGCGATCCTGCTACTGAGATGAGGGCAGTGCTCAAACGTAACGAGATTCGTCTCACTGCCAAAGGCATGACACCGTTTGAGCTCGATGCTGAGAATGATGAGAGTCTGGATTGGGGCGCCACGAACCTTGCATTGCCTGCGCGAATGAGGAAGGAACTCGCAGCTGAGAAGTGGCACGTCGATAATGAAACCATGGCTTTCATGAAGTCCGTGATCGCCCAGGATGATGAGAGCTTGGAGAATTGGGTCAGACGAGAGCGTGACCGAAAGGTCTGTTGTCCGTCATGTCGCGCATTGCACTTCTGACAGCTACAGATTATCCGCAAAGCATCGCCTCCCATCCTGCCTCTGTCGCCACCTTGGTCTCCCACCAGACACGAGCCCTCTCTCGCTAACTTACCAATGGCCTCGACTCCGGAAGACCCAACTGTGCAGGAAGCAGCTGCGCTGCATGCCAAGATCGCTGAGCGAGACGATGCAGAGGCAGATCGAGTCATGGACGCTGGCATGAATCAGGTGGATGAATTCCTAATTGGCGACAGAATATTGTCGTCCACGCCAATGCGCAAGAAAGCCAGGAGGCTGCAGAATCTGAAGATTGCAACTCCAGTCCTGCCGCAGCAAGATTCAGACTCTTCAGAGCCGCCCTCGAAGAAAGCGAAGACGGTCGCATTTACCGATGAGCTGCACACCATCATTCCATGTCTCCCACGTGTCGAAGATATGACAGACCCGGAAGAAGGTGCGCGAGAGGCGACTGCTACCGTGATACAGATGTATCGTCCTTTTGCCAAGCCTGCTCTGGACAGGATGGCGAATGAGAAGCTGTGTGAACTCGATACTACAGCACGAGTTCCTGTCCCATCTGTCTCTGCGGTTCGACCTACGAAACCATGGGACCAGTCCAACGAACAGCAGACTCTGCTGATGGAACTTCTTCAGACAGCCAGCAAGCAGGAGAAGAAGTGGAGTGGTGCTAGCAAGCTGGAGAAGTCCTTGCCTTGGGTCCCATTCTCGTCCCACCTGGCCAAGATTCGACCAGAAGGAGACTTTGATGATGGCTCCTGCGTGCGATATCTGAAGGAATTGGCACTCGATGATGACCTGGATATTGACGTTCAGAGACTAACATGGAAGCCGGAGGGCCTACGAGTTCTGGATGTCGACGAAGATGGTGAGAGTGACCTGGAAGCTGCTGAGTGGCCCAGCGATCAAGAAGAGGAGGATCTAATCCCGTTGGAAACAACCTCAGCCGTTGTCAACCCACCTCCAACAACGAGATTGAGTCATCCTGTTATTGCGCGAACAACTATTGCCGCCACGCAGAATGAGCACATCTCGGCGAACACAATCGCCCAGCAAGCCATACCCACGCTTCCCGCCAAGTTCACGCCGATCAGCCCTGCTGAAGTACGCTTACCAAAGACCTCGTTCTCCAAACTTTTATCCGCCATTACTCCTTCCAAGTTGCGCGTCAAGCCTCAGGAAGCGGCAGGCAGTGCCACAACAGCCTTGAGCATTGAGGAGCTGCTGCGACAGAGGAAAGCAAAGCTCGAGGCGGCTGCTGCAAAGTCCGGGAGTCAAGTCGTAGCGAGCCAGCAGGCAGGAGATCCCAGGCACACCGCCGCTCGTAGTATGGCTGCCACAAAGCCATCGGCGGCGTCAGCCCAAAACGACCAAGCACGCTCTTCGACGACCACAAACGCCATGGCTCACTTTGGTCAATTTCTCACCCTACAAGGTCAGCCAGATGCGCCAGCAGTCGAAGAAGCCATTACTCATGATGTCAATGCCGCTCCCGTGGCAAACACCTTGCCTGAAACGATCAAGACAGCCTCCGCTACAGACACACCTAGACCACCTACCTTACAACTCGCGATACCCGCCATCGAGAAACGTGAGCAAGCGATCTCAGTTGTGGTCTCCGAAACCATGATGGAGGATCGCTACCTGGTCCGAAAGCTCCAAGAACATCTTCCTTGTCTAGAGGTCATCGTCCGCGATCATGCTCCCCAGAACGGAGAAGCAGACATCACAGTGTCCGCTGGAACTGGACTGATAACCACAAACCTCCAAAAGCTCAAGCAGAAAGCACTGCCCGGCCAGAAACCAGTAACAGGAATCCGTGAACGTATAGCCAGGGCAGTTACTCGGTATGAGCGCCTCATCGTACTTGTCAGCGAAGGCAAGCAAGCACTGGGTGAACAGGCTATTGAGATCTCCGGACTCGACGAGCGAGATGAGCACGTGCTATCAGAGTTCATCGGGCAATACAGCCTGATGGAGACCGAAGTCCAAACACAATACATCCCTGGTGGTGATGAAGAGTTGTTCCACTGGCTCGCTGCTGCGATTGCTAGGTATGGTGGTGGCCAAGCCTTCAAGCTGATCCAAGAGGAGACATGCTGGGAGCGGGTCCTTCGCAAAGCAGGTCTTAACACGTACGCGGCTCAAGTCGTGCTTAGACAGTTAGTAGTGCCCGACTCTGACCTTGCTCCGTCGACTCCAGCGCGATCTGAACATCTTACTGGCCTGGCTGCTTTCTTGTGCATGCAGGAGGACGAGCGTGTTCAACGGTTTGGACCTCTGATTGGAGGAGATGGCATGCTGCGGCGAGCTAGCATGGCGCTGGATGGATTTTGGCCTTCGGCTGCGAACGTGCATGGAGGTGCAACTTGGCTGGCGTGATGGTCTGTGTACCTCCAGGTATAGACAAGGGAAGAGTGAATACTCAATTGCTCATGATATGTTTAATCATATGTTGGCAGGTAGCTACCCAGCTGTCTGAAATTCTGTCTATACGCCGAATCTGTCTAGCAGGGCTGTATCAAATACTGTAGTCTGGTACTAGATGAGTCTGTCATGTAGCCACTCTCACATACTCGCTTGCTCTCTCCCATCATCACCGCTAACATACTTCCTCATAAAATCCACAATCCTCTTCACCTCCCCCTCCCCCTTCGGAATATCATGTCCGCTATCAAACCTCAAGAACTCCTCCTGCTTACAAACTCTTATCAAAGCTTCACTCCTCTCACTATTCACCAAAGGATCCTGTTCACCAATAACATGCAACACAGGAGTAGCTATCCCATGCGGTTCATAAATGTCATCATATTGCTCGAATCTCGCTCGAAAGCCTGCGAATATAATTCCAGCTTTCAATTGGAACTTCTCATCGCTGATTCGTAAACGTTCTCGTAAAGGATGAGTAGCTGCATGACAAGGTTGGAGGAGGGCAATGAGCATCCCAGCTAGACACGCGCCTTGACTGAATCCCCAGACGGCATCTACAGGACCTCCATTTTCGTGAAGGAAGTCTCCTAGGTAGGAGAAAGATTCTTCTATACCATCGAAAGAGCCATGTCTCTTCGTTTTCCATTCTGGATCGCGTGCGTACCACCTAAAAAGTGTTAGCATGATGTTCGATGGTCTAGGTTGCAAACATACCAAGCACGATGACCAATTTCTTCACTTTTCTGACTTATTCCTAAGACGAGTTCATGCCAACTCTGGTTATAGGGCTTCGACATATCCATGTGCGAGGCAATATCCACTTTATGTGGTCCGTCGGGAAAGAGGAATTCATATTCTGGAAGAGAGGATACAAGACGTCGGAGTTGGTGAGCATGGACTTGAGAATTTGAGGTGAAGCCATGAAGGCAGAGTATACGCAGTTTTCTCGTTGCGACTGTCATAATGATTGTGTTGTGTTGAGCTTGGTTGTTTGTGAATGTTGACTTGGACCGGGACCGAGGCGAGAAGTGAACAGGAGGAGCAATATCGGAGATCGCTCGGGAGTAGTTCTATAAGAGGAAGCCAAGAGGAGAGGATTTGAATGCTTGTGAGATAACTGTATAAGTATGAAGACATTACCGCACAGGAGCCTCTGGTTCTGAAGTTGCAGGTCGACCAAATCCATGGCCCGCCGGGTTGTGAAACTTGGGCGACTCCAACTCGGCCAATGTAGGCTGATCATTATACCCAAAACCAGCTGTACTCTGAAGCTCTCTACCTTCGCCATGCTTCGCCCGTCTCTTTCGAAAGAGCAAGAAACCAATAGCTGACAATGCAAGCAATGCACCTGCTGATGCACCGACTCCGACGCCTGCTTGTGCTCCCACAGAGAGACCATCTCCGCCTCCACTGGCTTGGCTTGTTGTCGACGGTGGAGGCACTGGCGAGACAGTGATTGTTGTTGGAGTGCTCGGGCCTGAGCTTGAGTTAGGAGGCGAAGCTGTGCTCGAAGTTGTGCTTGAACTTGAACTCGAACTTGTTGAGCTTGCACTCGAGCTTGAAATTGTCGAGCTGGTGCTCGGCGCGAACGCTTGGCCAGACCTCATCTGGAGAGGTGCTGAAGCAGGAGTGAATGATGCCAAATCATCCGACTGGAACGTGATCGTGATACCAAAAGGGTTACGCAGCACGCCGCTGGACAATACAGTCGTCTCGACAGGATTGTCAGGAAGATAGAACGTGACCGGGCCTGCGAGAGATGTGGTACAGTATGCATCACTAATACCAGTTGCTGTTCCGCTGTGGAATGTTAGCTGCATCGAGTCAATTGGAGAAGGTTCTTCGGACTCACAATGGACAACACTGCACCGTTGTGGCAGAGTCGATTGTGGTGGTCGGGCCAGGAGTCCAACCTGCTGGACGTACACCCGGTGAGAACTGCTCGATAGGTGCAGTACCAATCAAGGAGACGAAACAATCGGGAGAGGCATTATTGATGTCGATGGTTCCTGAAACGGAGGATGGCAGCACCTGCCAACCGACAAATCCAGATAGTCCGCAAGATGCAGGTGCAGAATATGCTGTGGTGAGAGGTGTGATTGTCGCAGCGCCTGCTATTGATACGGCTGTGGCCATGACGGGTGAGCGAAGCTCGAAGGTACGATCAGGCTGCGACTTCGTACGAGCAAGAAGTTCGACAGCTGTTCCTTACATATCAAGTCGCAGATATGCTAGATTGCGCAACGTATAGGGCCATCTTTATGATCAGTCAGAAATAGATGGTCGAGGTTGCGAGGTGGCTCAGAGGCAGATCATGGAGTCTGAGCCTCGTTATAGCTCTAGCATGCAGAACTTTATGCGAGGCCATCAAGGCAACCTGCAAGCTCTGCATATATGGCGCTCTAGCTCAGCCAAGGAAGAAGAATGACATCTCTCTGAGATAGGTAAGGCTGAGAGATTAGTCCCGCGCAGCCTGATTGTCGTTCGACTTGCCTCGAAAGTCTCAAGCCCACTGAGCCACCAAGCAAAGTCCAGCCTTGCGCATAATCTCGATCATGGTTGTGTATCGTAGCCTTATCCTGAAATAGTGACATATGACACCGCGCCGCGATACCGAATGTGTGTTCACAGGCCCGACTTTTGAGGCAGTCCGTCTTTCCGCACTTACAGTAGTGATACGCACCGCACTTGCAGTGCCTCAGACCACAGCCATCTTGCACATACGAGCTGGCAATCGTCATAATCGAAACTGTACATCTTGATGGGTACCTGTATCGATGCTTGATCTAAGCCCTTGCGAATCGCGTCCAGATCTTCGGCAAGCAACAATGAATGCGTAGATTTTCCGTCCGGAACTCGATCGAATGGTCGCTTGAAGTCTGGAGATGAAGCCGTGGAGGCAGAATGTACTCAATATCTTCGTTGCGACTTTCATCATTTGTTGTCGTTCGTGTGTTTCTAGTAGTGATCGTAAGCTTCATCATATCAGCCGTTAACATGAGATCAGATGTCTCAGTGCACTGCAGTAGGCACTGCATGCTTGTGCACAATCCCATTTCCAACAGACATGCCCTGCAGTTCATCCTTCAACATCTCAACCGGCTCCTTGTGACCCATCACAGCAATATCACCTTCAGACCATTGCTTCTTCATTCGAAAGGTCTTAGCCTTCCACAATCCACTGGAGGAATCCTTGATGACATCGAAGAAGTACGATCCACCTGTGGTGAAGCGATGGGAGTCTGACATATCTATCAGTACAGCACAGTACACGATCGCAAACCACTACGCACCAGGATGCATGCCTTGTCCTCCAGGCCAATGCCAAGCAACATACAAACAAGTCATAGTCGCCGTCTCTCCACTTGCATCAATGTCGATGCGAGTATTGCTGACCATATGAGTTGTGTCCAAACGGACGATATTGTAATAGTAGCATTCTTTATGAATGGCATCCAAGCCGTTGACTTTCTTGCCACTCAGGTCCCAGAACGCGTCGCTGGTGAAAGCAGAATCGAATAAATCCACGTCGTTGGTGTCCATTCCCAGGCAGAATCGCGCAAGAGTGTCGGCGATTGCTTCGCGATCACTTGGGGAAGGCGACAACTTGGTAGGAAGAGCCATACTCGAATTGCTCAGTGCGATAGATCGTGGCTTGACAGGACAAGTCTGGCCGTGTGCCTTCTGAGACGCCTGAATCTCGTTGTCGAAGCTTTTGAGGTCGAAGTTCATGTTTGCAGCTGTCTGGTGGTTTGCATCATCGAGGAACTGGTTAAGTACCTCCCAGTCCCTCGATGTTGCATCGGGACATCCTTTAAAGCCGATAGATGGCCGCGCCTTTGATGTTGGGTGAAGGCTTCTCACTTCGCAGAACAACAGTTTGGACTCGGGTTATCAGTCGGGATCAGCATCCAAAATCCGCTTAGTCATGCTACACTTCTGCGATGTGACCTCACAGGCACGATAGGCTGCTCCCGAATACTGCTTCTGTGAATCAAGCCTTTGGCGTCACTGGCGCGTCGTTCCGCATGCTCAACCCTACCGATTGGAGCGTATGAGAGAAGAGCCTGCTTGGATGTGGGAGAACACGTCGAAAGCTGATGTGCGATTCGCTCGGGATATGCAGTGTTTCTGTCGAAGGATGCCCGAATGTCCGAGTGAGGCACAGTAGTAGACTGCCCAACTTCGCTGGCGCATAGAGTGAGTATGCCCATCTTACACTCTTACTCCTCACTTGTAGTGTGCATACTACTGTCCTTCGCGCTTGCACTCCTGACCCGACACCAATCGAGCGCAATAATGCCTCCTAAGCCCCTCATCCTGATCACTGGGGCCAATCAAGGTGAGTCGGTATAGTA
This sequence comes from Sphaerulina vaccinii, assembly GCA_022570795.1. Lineage (NCBI taxonomy): Eukaryota > Fungi > Ascomycota > Dothideomycetes > Mycosphaerellales > Mycosphaerellaceae > Sphaerulina > Sphaerulina vaccinii. The sequence continues at coordinate 322,535 of JAKUDP010000017.1, forward strand.
GCAACCAAAGCTGGTTGATTGTGCGTGCTGAACTTTTGTAGGCCTGGGATACTACGCCACACAGCAGTTGGCCGGCACTGGCAGCTACCACATTCTCATGGGATGCCGCAACTTGACCAAAGCTGCCAAAGCCATTGACGACCTCGTTGCCGACACTTCACACAAAGTCACTAAGGCAGACGTGACCCCACTGCAAATCGATGTGACCAACGATGAGTCCATTGAATCTGCGGCGAAGCAAATCGCAAAGGAATACGGCAAGCTGGACATGCTGCTCAACAACGCGGGTATCGCCACAAGTCAGGTAGCAACTGACACTCAGACTCTGCGACAAGTCTACCACGAGCAATTCGACACCAATGTATATGGTGCCGCAGCTGTCACCGAAGCATTCTTGCCTCTTTTAAGAAAAGGCTCCAGCAAGCGTATCGCTTTCACCTCAACTGGTCTTAGCTCGCTAGCCAAGGCATCTGATGGCTCGCAGCCTGTAGACAAGTTCCCAATCTACCGTGCGACGAAGACGGCGCTGAACATGGTGCTGCTGTATTATGCCAGAACCCTGGAAGGCGAGGGCTTTGTGGTGAGCGGTCCAGCTCCCGGGTTTTGCGCCACAAATCTGAACGGAAATTCTGGCAAGAAGGATCCGCGCGATGGCGCGAAGATGCTCGTGAGAGGATTGTTGGGAGAGAAGGAAGACGTCCATGCCGTTGTCTTCACTGAGTCCGGAAGAGAACCTTGGTAATTTGTTTCGAGGTTGTGGACAGATAGCCGATCGTTCGATCGCAGACTTGTTAAGTAAGTTGTGTACATTCAGTCGACTCCAACAGCTGGCTGATGTGGGTAGTGGCAACTGCAGTGTCTTCTAAGGACATGCCAGAACATCCCTCTGTTCACATCTCACCGAAGTTGCCGCGGCGCTTGGGGAGTCGTTCGTGACAGCCTGGGCGAGATCGTGGAGGCAGCAAAGTGAGGCACCGGAAGGGACCTGATGTTCATATTCATTTTCATTCCTCGACTCATGTCTACGTCTGCAAACGTATCTATACCCATGAAAGGATGCTCCTGAAATTCTCTCACCACTCGAGATTACTACTACCAAAGTAAAAACAGAAAGCACAGTCTAGCAGACGCTGTGGTATCATCGCTTGAGTGCAGGATAGCGAAAGCTTCAACCTGCACTTCAACAACTCCCAACAAGTAACACAATTTTGGGGTATCATATGGTGACTGGCGCCAGTCATGAGCGAGACGTCTAGTAGTAGATCTTCTCCTCGTAGATTGGTGGTCGTCCGTCTTCGGCATCCCAAACAATCTTGGCCTTTTCGTCGAGGAAAGCACCTTCGTCTGTGATCGGGATGACCTTACCGGTCTCTGCAACTTCCTGCTTGCTGACGCCAAGGTTGTCGCGTGGCACCCAAAGGAGGGGAGTCGGGCTGTTGATCGCTGGATTGTAGAATGCGTTCTCGGAGACATCGCGCTCATACTCAATAGCAATCTCCTTTGGTACAAGGCGTCGCATGGTCTGATAATCTGTGTAGATGTCTGGTCGAAGCCACTTGACGAACATGTTTGGCTTCTTGTGTGGAGCAGCTTCGACAGGTTCTGGCGCGTCCAGGGCGCCCTTAGCACCATTTCCGTTGGCGCCAGCGGCGCCGCTGTCCTTAGCAGCGAACTTCTCGCTTTCGACATCGTCGTGACCACCATGACCTCTCTCAATCTGCAGCAGGCGACGCTCCTCGGCGTCGAGTGACTTGGGCAGGTAGTTGAGGAGGGGCGCCATGGCACTGTTCAAGCTGAGGTGGTAGAGAGCGGTGAAAATGAGGAAGACGATCATGAGGATCAATGGACCGAGAGCTCCAACACTGGCGGCGGTGGCGATGGCGAAAAGGCCGATGAGACAGACTTCTGCGACGTACAGCCCGATGAAGAGGTGACCGAGTGCTCGAGGGTAGACAAGACCCTTGGTGTCAACCTGAGCATTCGACACGAAGAGCAAGTTGTAGCGGAAGGCGAAGTAGAACAAGAACAGTCCGATCGCCGCAAATCCCATCACAAGAGGTGCAATGGCCGCGTAGCAGATGGCGATGACCAGCAAGTTGGTGTAGACCGGGAAGAGAGTGCCCCATCCGAGACCGCTGAGAGTGATCCAGCGCCTGTACATCTTGCGAGGAGTCGTGTCGAGGAACTTGCCCAGAACCATGAACAGAATTAAGCCAACAAGACCTACAAGCAGACCGCTCACGATCGCCAGACCTTGCAGAATGAAGTATGAGATGTAAAAGTTGCTGGCAAGTGGGATCTTGTTGGCTAGGACCATAGGCGCGCTTGACGGATCAGCCGCGACGCTGGAGATGACGGACGACGCCGCAGATCCGAGAGTGGCGACCAAGAACACCTGAATGATCTGGAAGGCGAAGTATGTGTTCTGCACCGTGAGCTCTACTGCGCTGCGGGTCGGTGCACCGCCAAGCTTAGCCATGAGACGCAAGATGATAGGCAGCAGTGCCATCAATACAGCGAGGAGAATGGTTGGCAAAAGACCGGTGACCACACCCAAGATTGGCTTTGGGATGTCGTTGATGAAGCTGAGCCATGGTAGACAGTCAATGAGCTTGTTGATGTTGCTGATGGCGCCGACGACGGCGACAGGGATGGACCAGAAGACGATCAAGGCAACGACGAAGCTGGTGGTGAGGAGCTTTCGCACAACACGCTCCCACCACTTGATCTTGAGGTTGGACCAGATAACCTCGTCTGGGGTCATACCAGTGAATCGTGGGGACATTTGGAGAACTTGGTGGTGTGTTAGACTCTGGTATGCGGCTTGAGCCTCGCTGAGAGTCTCGAATTCGACGAAGGCGGAGTTCAGCTTCTTGGCGTTGTGAGCGCGATGTGTGGCCTGTTGAGCATCGACCTCTGGGATGAGTCTTCTAAGTTCGCCACGGCACCAGTCGATTGTGTCCACCTTCTTGCCGATGAGGAACTTCAGCTTGTGTGTTGGACGCTCCTTCTGTGTCAGGTAGCGTGATCCATCAGCGTGACCCTCGCCAATGGCCTCTTCTTCTGATCCTGCTCGGCCGCCCTTCTTGCTCTTCTTGTCTGCCTTGATCTTGTTCGCAGTTGCAGTCTTGATGAGCTTAGTCTCGGCGCCCTCAAGCTTCATGGCAACCTTGTCACGCTCCGAGACAATCTCTTCCAATGCCTTGCAGTCGGTGGACAGCCAAATTTTGCGAACACCAGGCTCAAGCATGGCGCGTAGCTTGCTCTCCTCCATGTATTCTTCGGGAACCGACGTGTACAGGACTGTTCGCGAAGACAGGCGACCGGCATAGAATGGTGACATGAGGTATGCTTGCCTCAAGTTAATGTAGTAGATCATCTCGCGAGTGATCATGTAGAGGACGAAGCTGAAAAAGATGATGGCACACCCAGCGTGTGCGAAAAGGCGATAGTACTGCAGTCAATCAGCTCAGTCATTCGGTCTCTTCTACTGCTGTAACTTACGTTGTTTGTGACGTTGCCGTATGTGAGCAGGTCGAGCTGCTGCAAGCCTCCACCGCCAGTGGCATTGACTGGGAAAAGAACTGGCCATGTGATGATACAGCCAACCACGCAGATGACCACAGAGATCTTCAGCAGGCGGAGGAAAAGGTAGCCATCGAGGGTGTGGTGGATCAGGACGTAAGAGTCGGGAAGAGCCCAGAAGTGCTTAATCCAGCCAAACATGCCACCCTCAATCCTCGGTGAGCGTTCATTTTCTCTCAGGCTTCCCACGAATGTTCGCGGCCTGTAGTATCGCGGGAACTTGTTCCTTAGAACCAGGAAAAGCCCTGCCCAGACACATGCAAATATGAACACTATCGCGTGTTAGCTTACGCGACTGTTTCCATCACTCTATCTCGTCTTACCTGGCAAGAGAGTCGCGTAGAGCTGCGAGGCAGAACTCGAGGCGCCTTGCGATGAGCCAACATTTGCATCATTGCTCTGGTTGGTACTCATGCAAGAACCCATTTCCGCGCGCTTGTTTCGCTCCGACTGGAGCTGTAAATGCCGTCGTGGCGCAAAACGACTATTAGTAGTACTGTATGCCTGAAGAACCGAATGCAGACGAGAAATACGTCGCGTTGATGGTCGTAAAGTCGATGTTGATGCAGAAGTGAAGGTCGTAGAAGCAGGAAGAGCTCCTTGTTTGCGCGCAGAAACTCGTCGTTGCCCAGTCCAATCTTAAGGTTCCAGAAAGAGCAATGGGCACGGACTCTTCGCTTGGAAAGATCGACGACGGTGACGCGACAAGGTCAAGTAGCGTCGTCTGCCCAGCTTTGTGGTTGTGGCTGCTGCTGCTTTTGCAAAGTGAGGAAACAAGAGCTGCGAACTGTCCTCAGGCGATGGGATAGCTCAATGTTATACCTGAACTGGTTTTGACGTTTCACATGGGTGACAGCAATGCTGCGCACAAGGTCAACAACAGGCCATTGACGCTCGACTCGAAACGATAGGTACACGCGAAGCGCTCAACACTGCCGCCACAGTTCTAGCCACAAGCCACAGGAGAGTTTGGGCGCGAAACTTGTTTTCTGGTCGTACAGCTGCTACTCTCAAACTCTATCATATATCGTGGACCACATCTGCCGGAATTTCACATGTCAGTCGACGAGTTCGGCAGGAGCAATAACTTCATACGGATCGACATGAACAGCAGAATTTGCTGTGAGCAGCTGCCATTGCAGAGACTCCTGATGACTACAAGATGTCACAGATAGCAACTTTCACCGTATCAGGAGCCTTGTAGCATCTGATATAGATATCAAACGGTTCACAGCCTTGCAAGGGACAGCTCCATGTCATCCTAGTCCACATCGTGGCGGTGCAATCTTCTAGGCCTTCGAGGATTGTCAACTGGATCTGAAACTTCATCATCCTTCAGCTCGACAAGCCTGATGGAATATAAGGTTAACAAACGGGCATACCATTCTGTGGAGGCTGTGTGCAGCAACAGCGAGAAGCTCATCTACCAGATATGAGACACAAGCGAAGAAGACACAAGCGAAGAGTACACAAGGCGTCTGGTAGCTTTGGCACCTCTGTAGGAGATCATCATTGTGCGTCCAATATACTGACCACTAGCCACAGTCTGATATATGAAGTACTTTACAGATGCGGATGGCTATCCATATGATTCTCGACACGGACCAGTGTCGACTCTCCTCTATCACAACTGCTCGAGGTCACCTGTGGCGTGCCCTGCACATGGAAGAGCATGGTCACCAGCCCATGGCCGAGTGTCGTCCTGCTTTTCCGCCACAAAACTTGCGATCTCGTGAGCTTTCTTGGGAGCTCCTGGAAATCGCAGGGAGCAAAGCTGTTCGGACGATATGCGGCTGACTCGTATCGTTGGAAATGCTTGTCTGAGATCCCGTGGTCGGGATTGGACGGCCCACGACACACCACCAGGCAATCACAGACGTCATGCGTAGAATTCCAATGCACGATTTTCAGGTACATACCAGACGTTGTATGGTTGATTGCGTGTACAAGACGGCCGCTACGAAGGACAAGATGTCCTCGGAAGCTCGTACGAATGTACCGGTGACCATAGGAGGTAGCATTGCAAAGAAACTGGAATTTGTGATCTGTGGCTGTGCGTCACAGGGTACAAGATTTCTTTTCTCCGATGCAACGAGATCTCGAATGGCTTTCCAGCATCACGCTTCAAGAATAGAGATTGCCCTCGAGAAAGCATCCATGGGATGCGACCTTTCTCTGTGATCGTGGTGCTTCTGCCCTACCAAACGAGGGCAGCCTAGTAGCAGAGACGGCCATTGTCGGGAGAGATCACGAACGCAACCGGAGAGCACTTCGGGCAGAGATGAACTGAGCTGCCATCCCAACAGATTGTAAAATCAGTGATAACATTTGGGGTGAGTAAGAGGCAAGCCCAGGTCGGAAGCAGTGGTATAGACCCACCTATATGTATGAACGAACGCACCTTAGGGTTGCCCGAAACCACCGGGACGACGACAACATGCTCAAAGTCGCAACCAATGTGAGCAAAATCTCTGTGCCATCTTTACAGTATGTCCCAACATTAAATGAGAATTGCTACGTTGTTCCATTGTTCTTCGCGTGCTGTAGCTCGAAAAGGTCGAATTAACGATATTTTCAAGATGACCATATTTCTGGTTGTGACCACACACCAAAGTTGATTTCTACTCGTTCTCAACACTGCGAGTGAGCCAGTCTATGCTTTCGAACGATCTCGAAACGTTTGGAAGGTCACACGCAGCAGCAAAGCACAGTCTATGAAAAGCCGGACTAACGATGTCTTCTCCATATGAAGACATTTCGCACACTGAGAAAACACCAGTAATAATGCATATCTGTAACACTTCTCGAGCGACAAGTGATAGACACTCAACAACTACACAACATCTTCACATTCCGCCATTCATCGACGACGTCCAAAGTGCATGCATGGCAACCTCCTGTTTCATAGACTTGGCAACTTGAGTTAGCCGTTGAGAGTTCTTCGATGGCAAACAGCTGCTGTCTCCTACATAATAGTCCAGGGTCGCAAACACGGCGGTGTGTCCAAAGCAAGATCTCGCATTCGTTTCACAGAGGCTATTGTTGGTCCTAGCTCCAATCACTGCTATTGCTTCGTTCATGGGCCATCCGGCACTGGAGGGGGACCTGAGTGAGCTGCCATTTAGGCCGGATGTCACCATATCCAGTATGAAGCAGGAGATCATTGGAAGGCGATATAGGCTCGTAGACTGACACAGTGCCTCTGGAGAGCATCGCTGCGGCATCATCCCAGCCAGCATTGACGAATTTGAGATCGCTGAGCCTGCTTCGACGTATCCCACTTCTGTTCCAGCATATACGACAGTTCTATATCAGCCTGTCGATCCTAGATCTTCCTCATGTCACGACACGATGGTATCAAGGCGATGGCGCCGGATGGATTGCGCGCTGCTATTCCTGGTCACCGGTACCTTTGGGGTAGTCCTCGCATACTACCTCGCCGGCGGCGACAGTGGCTTCAAGAAGTTCTTCAACAGCAACAGCTTCGGACCTAGATTCATCCTAAACGGAGCTGCAACCATAACCCCTAAAATTTGGGGAAGTGTTGAGCAGGACTCAATGGTCATGGCACCTTTTCGTGCGTCTTGCCAAATCACGATGACCTTCGCGCCTACTATCACATCAGTCCTCTCCACGTGGCGAGCTCTGTCGCGCGGTTATGTCTTCGCTGGCACAGTGACCATTATGACTCTACTCGGAGAGATCCTCAACGTTGCCATTTCGGGCGTGCCGTTCTCGACTGGCCAGACTTGGATGAACTTTGTGGTTGTATCGTATATGGCGGTACTGGGTCTGATGATCCTGTCTGCGGTAGCTGTCATCTTGCATAGGCGGCGTGAGCCCAGAATTCCTTTGGTGCCAGATACCCTGGGAGGGAAGATAATCTATCTTGCTCGATCGAACATTGTGTTCAACTCTGCCACTGGACACCTGCTTGGAGTACGTTTCACGTTCAGACCAATGACCGGCACTGAAGGTAAGCGTTCGTGGAAAATCGAGCAACTCGGCCATGAGCAGGATATATATCAGCAGATTGTGCGCCGAGCTTCATAGTTGTACCGTCTTGCTCCAGTTGACCAAAGTCAGTGGCCATCGCAAGCTGATGTGTGGAAGAACCTGGGATCGTGGAAGTCGTCCAGCCGTGGGAACAGAGCACATATCGGAGAAGTTGAAGAGCGGGCTCACACCACCGGAAGCGGAAGGTCCGCGCTTGCCGTTCAGCTTCAGCCCTACCAGGAACCGCCGGAAGGTTTAGGACGACACAACTGGCAGGTTGACAGCGACTTCGTGTAATGGTCTTGGAGAACCAGGGTATGGGGTTCTGTCGAACATTGTCAATCATGGGTGACCACCTTGTTGCTTTCTCTCCAACGACGTTTCTGTTCTTCCGCCTTCAAGATCCTTCTGCTACGACTTCTTCCGATCAGGGACCACAGGATTCTTGCCAAGAATCTGCCCTATCGTTGCAACAGCAGCATACAATAAGAGAGAGTCCTGGACAATTGTCAAACAGCAGAGTCGATACACCGAGATCGACGAAGACCACAATTGCCACGGAGAACTGAGACCAGGACATTCGACAGCGCGTACAGCATTGCAACCAGCATCGTTGATACTCGTAGAACACACCAAGCTCTCGTTCAGTGCCAGTAGCATTGGTTGAAAATGGGCGGAGGAGGACCAGTAGGACCAGGTCTCAAAGATGTGAATGACCCACATCGGTATGCCATCTTCTCAAGTTCTCAGATCGTCTCCGACACTCGCTGACGTATCCTGTTCACAGACTGGTCAAAGGCATCTGGGGCGATCCTCGTTCCCTCCATCGGAAAGGAATCGTAACATACGGCATCTCCAACAATCGCACTAAGCCGCTTGCTGGGGCGTACCAAGCCGCGGTATTTAACACCTTCCGAAGGACGAGAGGACAGATTTTGTACTGGGGCGTGCCCATGGTGTTGGCGTATAGTGCGATGGAGTGGGCTATCGAGAGGTAAGTTCACCACATCCGAGAGGCAGACCAGTGATGGACGCTGATATGAAACCGGACAGGAACGAGTATCTGAACTCGAAAGCTGGACGAGCTGAGTTCGGAGATGAGGAATGAGTCCGGAACGTGTCTCAGCTAGATCTTCTCAGTCAATACTAGTTCGACGCTATACTTCGCGGCATGGTGGTTTCCCTAATCCGGAGAAGCGATGTCGTGATGCTGAAAAAAGCTCCAATCGTCTTCGGGTGGAAGTCCTGCAATTTATCTCCGCTAGCCTCTCTTATCTGATTCCACTCCACCACTGATTCGAGCAGCTCAGTCATCGCTCGCATCCAGAGATACTGTCCTCCTCTACTGCACCAAGTCCCCAATCGCTTCTGGCCAACCATGTCCCCAGACTAAGGCACGATCACCCCATCGTTGTGGGTGAGGTGCTAGAAAGCGTATCTTCTTTCTCGTCTCGTCCACGTCAGCTGCGTATAGGAAGCCCATCACTGCACTGTCTCGTATTGTAGCCTCATCCGAGCCGCCTGAGCAGAACTTGATGGCGAGAAGACCTCCTGTCATAGCGGCTGTTGGAGTAAACTTTTCGTATATTGCATTGGAGCCAGCAGGTGTATATTCGTCGTCCTCGTTGCCTGGTGCGAATGTCGGGTCTGGAGAAGATTCACCAGATTTGACTCGATAGATGTCCAGATCTGCGAATGGTATAGTATGCGAATGTGGGTTCAACGACTCCTTAAGTGATCCGAAGAAGTACTGCCTCATTGACTGAGTTCGAATCTGCTTCATGAACGAAGCGTCTCGTTCCACCGCTCCTCCAGGCTTGGCGACGCGCAGGACGTGAATAGTTTCGTCCGGAGTCTTGCTAGTAGCAAAACGTCTAGTCATGTCGCTTGCCAGTCTCTCTGAACCTATCGTCAGGACCATGTTGACACTGAATTCGGAGATGATGTGGGCAATCAAGTCGTAGTTGGACTTTGGATCGTTGAGAGAACCAGGTGTGTCGATTATGATGCCGCTTCGCTTGGCTGTTGCGTCTTCTTCCAGTCGATTCATGACGCTCAAAGCCATACGTGTAGTGATAGGCTTGAACACCTCGGGCTTCTCTGCCGGACTCTGATATGGGAAGTGGTAAATCAGTGGTGTCCTTACCGGACTCACAGTAGGTCCAGAAGACGAGCTGATACCGTAGCCGTTCTCGATGTCGAGAGAAGAGTCCACAGTCACTACAGAGAGACTGCTAGGCGGAGCCAGCAATCCATCTCTCGGGTCCAGGTTGATAACAGTAGGCGCCTGACCACTCCTCACTGCCCAAGCAGCCAAACTTCTCACGAGAGAACTCTTTCCCGCAAAGTCCGGTCCAACAACGAGAACTCTCGGCGTCTCCATACCTTCCAGCATACCATGCACATTCAACCACTCGACAGCATATTCGGTCTCCTGGCCAGCAAACTCACTCTCAGCATTCCCGGAGATCTCCAATTGACAGCCTTGCCATGAGAAGACTGCACCTTTGAATCCAGAGAAGGTATAGATCTGTCGTGGGGCGAGTTCTACGCCGAATAGTTCTGCGTGTCCGGCTTCGAGTTTGATGTTGTATTTCTGATTGAAGGCGACTTCGAATCTCCATTCCTGCTGAGGCTGGAGGGTCTCGAGGCGAGGAGCTTGAGTGGCTTGGCTTGTGTTTGTGACCGGAGTGGCAGAAGGACCTGGGGCGAGTCCAAGACCAGGAAGTAGGCCCGGAAGTGAGAGGCCTGGGAGTGACATGGTGTGAAGCTGTGGAAGTATCTCTGATTTCGAAGTTTGGGTGACGATGGCTTGTCACTCTCTTCAGAGACGTGGATATCGCGTAATCCTAGAGAAGCACAGTAAGTTCACAACTCCAGTACGCCGGCGCCGGAAGCAAGTCGTGGAGATGGTTTTGATGATGTTTGTTGATCGAAAGTCGTGGAGAAGGCTGGTGAATGGAGGTCCGGCTATCCATCTCGATTCGACTCAGATATCCGGCCTTGGCACTACTTATACCCGGTCTTGCGTCTACTCGCTCTCCTCCATCTCCCTCATCTCCTTCCCGACCACCATCCATCTCGCTGCTCGTCTCCAACACATTGTTCCATCAGTAGAGCCACCTTTCGTATATCCATTGTCCTTCGCGACATTCTGTGGACGAGCATGTCTCAGACTTTCTTGTGGCAACTCGCTGCTGAATCTGGTATTGAGACTCTTCGAGGCATTGCACAGGCATGAGGATCCAGGAGTACTATTCTGAACCTACTTTCGCATACTCCTGCTCTCTGCTACGGTCGTGGAGTATCTCCATGGGCTGTCAGGTATTGACCGGAGGAGACAAGATATCTTGCAAGATCCTACACGACTCCGCTACTCGGTCTGTTCACCCACGGCTGCCTCAATGGGAAATGGCGTTGTACAGCTATTCGCATTGGCCAGTTGCACGTAAGTAACTTGCATAGCATTGGTTGTGCTAAGCGAGCCCTGAAAGCCACACTTCAAGATCTGCACTACACCTCCCAGTCTGATCAGCCGAGCCACGATGAAAAGAGGCCGCCAGCACGACTGCGAATCCGAAAGAGCCATGCCTCGATCAAGCTCACCTTTCGAAATGTCCATCTGGAGAGCGACTGAGCACCTGCTTGGCCAATCTGCAGGTCCATGAAAGCCGCCTGGCAGCTCGATGCTGAATGACTCTTCGGGACGGCATCTTCTTCTATCAAGCCAAGACCGGTGATCAGACTACTTTCACGAGTACTTATGATCGACATGCAAGCCACGAGCATGTACTGAAGTGAGTCGACTGGCCTCAGCTCAGCTGAGCCTCCCTGAAATATGCTTAAAGTGCCGAGCAATGCCAACTGATCCCATCTGGATACTTCGTGACACCCTGCTGTAAGTCTGGTCTACAGTCATGCAGCACCACATCACCGTCGCTGAGGCTGCGGCCGTCCTCAATGTGGTGATCATCATCGGTATGTGCAAGTCTCCAATGTCGTTCACACACCCTCTAACATCGCCCAGTGCAAATTACATACCCACTCCTCATCACACTGGTCGCTGTCGGCATCGTCAAGCGAAGGACAAATGTCGCGACATGGTCTGTCTTTGGACGCCTGATCAACCACTCTTACTGGCCTGTCTTACTGCAAACGGACACTGTAGCTGGCAGAAAAGTGGACAAGCGCATCAGAGGTATCGCCATATCTTCAGCTTTGACGACTTTCCTACTGGCTGTTGCTGCTATCATCACACCTCTGGGACTGCACAGCACACTTCGCACCACGGAAGTAGATCAAGTCGAGTTTCAGTATGTTAAGGACACCAGCGCGATGGGAATGGCAACGCAGTATCATGGAGGGTACATCTCGAGCAGAACTTGCGAGAGGCGAGGCTTGAATATCCCGTGCCCTGGGAATGATGATGGAGTGTACTACTTCGAGAACTCGACGAGCGAGGCCATTAACTATGGCGTCCTAGCTCAACCTGGGAGAGAGGGCTCTTATGTCACAAGTGAGCATCATCCGGACCATCGAGAGATCGCATGCTGATCGCGTCGTTCCAGGCGGTATTGCGCAGAACGTCACGGACGTTTTTACGAGCGCAACCAGCACAGGAGGAAGTACCATTGCCAGTATCTTCGACATTCAGTACAGATCTTTCGTCACTTACAGTAAGTCAACAAATTCGAAGCTTCGTGCACTACTAACATTCGCAACATAGACAACCAAACAAATCCTGGAGATGACGGAGCAGCCTGGCTTGATCACGGTAGGCCAAGAACACAAGGAAGATTCAGGTATTATCAGCAGTTCTTGCTGGAGAACAAGACTCGTGCCATCGAAGGCCTCATAGTCTCCACGGAGAGGAGTCCCGGTATTGGCTTTCGTAATCACACGTTGCCGCCATCTTCTACAGAAGGTTACTCCTGGACGGAGCAGATATTATGGCTCGAACCTCAGACTGAGTACGCCACTTTACTCTTGGATGTCTGATTTGTGCTGATCGAGATTAGATGCACAGCCTTGAACTTGACCTATGAATACACGATCCCAGCTCCAGATCAATCAATACTAAGCACCATCAACCCGACATTGGTCGATCGTGGTGGTTTTGCCGATCTGCCCGAGCACATTCCCGTACTGGACCTCAATGACACGCAAAACAGCCCTCGATACCTGGAGCGATCGCACTCAGCAGCTGTGGCAACAAACTTCTTTCTCTACAAGTACATGAATCTTACGAGGAGTGACTTCAAACTCGGCAACAAGTACAACACAAGCAACTACGAACAGGAGTGGTACTCGAGTGCAAACAAGACCACAGCTCAACCTAATCGGCTATTCTTTAGTACATTTGGAGAGTACGACACTTTTACCAACAAGACCGACCCCAGACTGCCAGGTCCGTTGAAGAGTTTGCGAAGCGATACTGTATCAAAATTTGGAGCTGGGACTATCAACATTGGTAATGCCTTCTATCTCAATTGTAAGCTCGCATGCTAATGAGACGCAGGCCCACTCGTTCACGGCTATGCAGGCGATGATGCAGTCAACATAAGCCGCATTGGAGGTGGAGGAGGCTTGATTCTCGGAATCGGAACCGAGCTCGATGCCTCAGGAGATTCAATACCAGAGAGCGATGCATGGCAGCTGACACCAGGCTCAACATGGTCACAGCCAATCTTCTCATGTGTTTCTGGCATCTCGGCATCAGTCAAGCAAGTCGACTTCCAACTGAACGGCACAGCAAGTCTCGACAACCTGGTCGTGAAGAACGTCCGGCCAGTCGAATATGACGACCCGCCAATTTGGGCTATAGAGGACACAGCTCGTAACACCTCACAGGTCGCTCCTTTATGGGGACTTGTCAGCAACGAAGCTGCTGAGAAAGCAGACGTCTCAACACGAAAGTCAGCAGTCTTCCTGTTACCCGCTGGCTCAACATCACTAGACACAAGCAGCGACCTGTCAAGCATCGACGATGCGGTAGCAGGAGCTAAAGCACCACTGGCAGCGCTCAACGCGATCTTCTCCAGTGGCACTTTGACCTCTGATGGGAACATCCAAGGACTTCAAGACTATAGTGGAGGAACCAACTATCTGCTCTACCGGAAATGGAGAGATCTTCTTGCCAATCCCAACACTACTGGCAAGGTGGTCGATTACATCTGGACAGATTTGATGGCAAATATGCTGGTCAGCGCGAAGAGCACACTTTCCTCCGGTAGTGATTTGCAACGTCGCGACACTTCACCCCCGACATCCGACTTTCGACCAGCCCTCCAATACTCCATCGGCATATCCTATGACTGGCGCTACGCAATTCCAGCCTTGCTCTTCCTTTGCCTCTATCTCTTCCTCCTAGGATGGTCACTGATCATGTTCATGACACGAGGTCTGAGCATTAGCATCTTGAGATTCATGCTCAACCAGACTGCAGCTGGAAGATCGATCACCACGGAAAGATATCAAGCTAGTAGTGATATCGACGTTGCGAGGACTGGAGTGTGGGCTAGAGTGAGAGGTGATGAGATGGTCAGAGTTGGGAAGGACAGTGTGGGACTTGAATATCTGGGCAACGATGCTGCACAAGAGTGTGAACCGTTGGAATCGAAAGGAGGAACGCGGCATGGAGCTCAAGCGCAGCATCTCTGAAAGCCACAACAGAGTATGCCTTTGGGTGTTGTTCATCTCCGGCCGTAAGAAGATGTCCCACTGACCCACTTCTTTTGGCCAGGGTAGACATACAACAGCACGACATGACTTCCACATTTGGCTGACAACATCAACGTAGACTACGAGGAATCTAACTACGTATAACTTCCACCTGCGCATTACAATATATCATTCGAAGGTCCCTCCTCTCCCGCTGCTCAATAGCCCGAGTTGCAACAATAATTCCGGATCGACACTGCGGGCAAGACAAGCGAGAAGTCTATCAGCTTGAAACGAAAGCAATCTACATGAAGCTCTTCCTCGATTGGTGGCTTATTTCGCTATATGGTTGTCTATTCCATGGAAGTCTTCTTCGGTAGCGCGAAGATTCCTACATCCTCCAATGTCGCTTCAAGCTCCTCATCGTGACATAGGAATTCAGCCAGCTTGGCACATGTAGGTATGTATAGATACCAGAACCTTCCATCGCGACTCGTTCACTAGTGTTCGCACTATCCCGACCTTCAAGATGTGGTCAACACTCTTATCCCTCCTCGCACTGTCACCTCTAGCAGCAGGCTACGCCAACCCAGAAACATGTACAGGAACCTGCACGAACACTCACGACCCATCAATCGTCCGCCGCAGTGATGGCACATACTTCAAATTTTCCACTGGAGGTCTTGTTCAAATCCATACAGCGCCCGACATCTCAGGACCTTGGACTTTCGCGTGCACGATGTTGAGCACAGCAGCTAAAGTGCAAGTTTCTGGAAATGCTGGAACGGATCTCTGGGCACCGGATGTCAGTCTCGTAGATGACGAATATTATGTTTACTACAGCGTGAGCAGCTTCGGGACACAGATCAGTGGAATTGGACTAGCTACGAGTTCGGATATGAGTTGTGGGAGTTTCACCGACAAAGGCAGTGTTGGTGTTTCTTCGACGACTGGGAAAGCCTACAATGCGATAGACGCGAACTTACTCAACGATGATGGGACATACTACCTGACTTTCGGCTCGTTCTGGAACGACATCTACCATGTTGAGATGGACAGTCCTCCAATCGGTGTTGCTTCAGGAGCAACTTCTGTGCAACTGGCATATGAACCTGCGGGAACTCATCCGGAGGAAGGAGCTTTCTTGGTGAAATATGGAAGTTACTATTACTTGTTCTTCTCGTACGGGATTTGTTGCGGGTATGACACTACCCGGCCGGCAAGTGGGACTGAGTATAAGATCAAAGTGTGCAGGTCGTCGAAGGCGGAGGGGGAATTTGTAAGTCCAGACGACCTTTCGATGGAGCGTGAAGATAATGCTGACAATATCAAGGTTGATAAAGCTGGAACAAGCTGTACTTCTGGTGGTGGCACGATTGTTCTGGAGTCGCATGGCAATGTGTATGGGCCTGGAGGACAGTCTGTATACAATGATTCCGAGAATGGCTGGGTTCTTGTTTATCACTATGTCGATACGACTATTGGGTATGCGGATGGTGATAAGCAGTTTGGCTGGAACACGATCGATTGGAGTAGTGGGTGGCCAGTTGTGTGAGCTACTTCTCTGACATTAAAAAAGGACAGAAGACATATCAAAGAGCAAAACAACCAAGTCTGAGCACTGAGCATGAGCATCGCATCGCCAAGTCATGTGTGGCTTGGAGCGGTAGCCCGTGTCTTCATGATACCAAACATCAACACAAAGATCATCATCGCCCCCATCGCTCAGAAAGAGGCCAGAATTGTTATGTAAAGATCTTGCTTGTGATCGATGACTTACTGGTCTTGCCGCTAGACCATTACTGGTTATTGAGAAGCTTGTGTGCTGGGTCGAATATCACATTCAACAGACTTGACGTCTCGTACGACGTCTTCAAAGGACGTGGTTTCATGTTTGCTCGATCCCGAATCAGACAGTGGTAGCAATCCACGAAGGGTACTTCAGGCATGACAGTCACCAATCCCCAGTCAAAGTACATATGCGATCCTCTTTTCAACCACTTCAACAGTCGTCAATGGTGCAATAGTCAGTCTGTAAATCGTCAGCAAAGCTGATGTTTGAAACTTTGAGACATTTCTAATTGACGAGGCCCGTAGACCTCAATGAACGGATGAGTGAGCCATGTTTCGGCCCGCACAGGAACGTCTCAGCTAATCGCTGATGCTGGTCCAATGTGTCGAAGTGGTGCTGATTGCAGGCCTCGGCTGGCGCTGACCCACCCAAGCAACCAAGCGGTAAGCGGTACAAGATCTCGTGGCATCTTGCATCCTATCTCATCCGCGTGGCCTGCTCCTTCCTTTGTATGTACTTATACATAGACTCTTGGTGTCGCTGGGCAGCACAGCCACTACGTGTCGACCGAGGAGTCTTGCGCGATCGCATGGTCATGGCTTCGGATGGGCCATGCAAGAGCTGGGAAGGAGTGATGGATGGGTTGAGAGACGGAGAGACGGGTAGAAACATACCGTCTGCCTTTCACGTCGCCCAGCAGGACTCGTAGATGTGGCAGAGGACATGTCATCGTGGTGAACAGAGATCACAGGCTGGCGATGATATCCCAGTTCAAGGCACGGATCGGCCCTTGAGGAAGGATGAAGTCCTTCTCCGTGTGAATCTTGTCCACGACCTCGAAATGGACCAACATGGCTAATTCCAGCCTCGTTCAAGTCTGCGCAGGATTCAAGAGATCGAGAATATACGCGACCATGTTGAGGAGATCCGAATGCCATACGTCCACGATGGGATGGAGCCAAGAGAGGCGGTCCTGAAAGCCAGGTCCAGGAGGTAGATCTGCGCAGAAGAAGACCAGAGAAAGAGCTTGCTTACGAGAATGTGTGATGTCTGCGGGCAACACTGGCGGGCTCTGCTCCTGTCTCGAGTCTTCGAGGCGATCGATTGGTCTCGCGGCGATTTGGGACAACCTCGCCCATTTGGGCATATAGCCTCCTCAGAGCGGTATATCTGTTCAATCAGACGATCTGGTCGACGAACGGAGAGGGACCCATTGTGAGGTAGGCGAATTGTGGTAGGTTTGCTGGTAGAAGAGGACAGCTTAAGCATCACTGTTCAACATCAGATTGGTTTTCATTCGCTACACTTCTCTGTACCATTGGAAACTAGCTTGGAGATCTTGCTGCCACGTCGCCAGGAAACGAAACGAACCTTTACTACTTCTTCAGACACCGATCCCTCTCCATCTTCCGTTCACTCACTCAACAGCAAGACAGCAAAGCTCTATTAAGACTACTGAACACAACACTAACTGGATCATGCATATCAAGAAAGCTACCATCCTAGCCGTCCTCACCTTCATGGGCGTACATCTCGCAGAAGCTAGGAAGCCAAAGCTGTTCGAGAGCCATGAACACAACGCCAACTCAACAGCGCTATTAGACTGCTTAGCCATGATCGAAAAGAAAGTTGCTACAGGTAAATTAACCTACTTTAGTACTGCATGCACTGTTACATAGCTAATCTCGAAAAAACGTAACAATAGATCATACTAAGCTCATCGATCTCGGAGAATGCGGTAACAAACACTGGCAAGTTGGAGAAACAGCTGAAGGGTTCACCATCAGCCTGGGCTCTGACCATTTCACCGCCTATGAGACGTACGGGAAGTGTAAGGCGCCAGTTCATGCTGCGGCGCAGAGGGGCGCAGATTGGTATAGATGTGCGTTGAGAAGTACTATGCATGAGGGTGTTGTTGCTTGGTCTCCTTTGGGTATGAGGGCTGGGTACAAGAAGGATCAACCAGTTGTATAGTCGCGGAAGGGAAAAATGGTATTGCTTGTGAGTGTCTTGACATTGATGGGTTCAGAGACTGTTGAATGCACAGGATTTGATCATGGGGAAGTAAGGACCGAACACGAGATGGAAACGTGTCGAGCCTTGAATACTGACTACAGCGATCGAGCATATCACAGACCTCCATCAGGAGCAGCATGGATCTTGAGTCTGTAACGCTCTCCTGCCAGTGGACTTCGGCTCCGAAAGTTCGTCTTTACTGTAGCCTTTTGGAATACAGACACGATCCGATCGTATGGTATACATTCCTTCGCCACGATACAAGCATCATAAGCATGACCGAGACGGCTGACGGGAATGCGGAGGAGCCCTTGCAATCTGCATTGTCTCAATCCATGCGAGGTTAATGATCTCGCAAACCAGACGACTAGAGTGGCCACGGCAAATCATCATATGGTCTGTACAGACTTGGGATCATGTGCCGTGAGCCCGCCTCCAAGACTCTCAAAGATGAACTCCAATATCGGGCCCTCCGTGTCTTGCGCGGCTTAGAAGAGCCGCCAGCGCGTCACTGTCCCAGTCGTGGTATGTCACAGCAACGAACCGCTGCCGCCGATCACTATATGGACTTCCACCTCCTGCCATCGTTTCGCGTAGACTTCCGTTGCGACAGACTCCTGTACAGAAGTGCGATCTGGAATACTGAAAAGATGTACAGCAAAAGTTTGATTACGGCCGTGTTCTTTCTCCTTTCTACGACTATCTCAGCAGACGACGGTGCGGCCAGATCTATCGACCAGACCGACGAATATGTCTCTGGACCACCTGCTTTGGCAGAGCCCATCCGGCCCCGAGATCCTGCTCGAGAAGAGGACATACAGCATGAGCTGAGCATGCCATTGTATTCATCGGCCACAATCACGAGTCCCGGACCTGCTGTGCGTTCCAACTGATAGCAGATCTTTCACCAATCACGAGAGTATGCCTGCTGACGATCTTATAGACACTTTTTGATACCTTGATCGATATGTCCACTGTAAGTTGGCCTACCAGAAGTGTACGGCAGCCGGCTAACATATACACAGCGGACAACCTTGATGAGAGTCGTCGATCGAGGCAAGCAACATGATCGACGACAAGCTGCAGTAAGAAGATCCCAGAACATACAGTCATCAATAGCTCATCAAAGTGTACAGTCTCAAGTCAATGCCCCAACATCAACTGTCACAGTAACCGTCGCAACTACACAAGCAGTCACCCAGACCTCAAGCTATCCTTCGACAACGGCTATTTTGACCACGCAGGACGTGACATACAATTCTTCATACTACACAACTGCTACAGCTATCAGCACTGTTCAAGGTAGGCATCGGCTTTCAATCAACTATGATTCGTTGATGATGCAGGCTAATTTAGTCATTTAGGACGAACCGTCACATCAACCTCAGTCCTCCAAACAACGACTACATACATTTCATCCGGAGTAACGACACAACAAACCACCGCAGTCCAAACAACCAATGCCTACAGCACTCAACAAAGCAGCATCACCAGTACTCTTCAAGGCACAGCTACACACATTATTACAACTTTCGCCACTGTAGTACAGACAAGTAAGCAAGAACGCAGTTCTTCGGCCTCGGGCTTCAGCAAGCTCGGTTGCTAACCTTTCTTCTAGGTATGGGCCAGACAACGACGGTCTCAGGACAGGTGGTCACCACGACATTAGCGCCTTATGTTGTGACAGTTACAAGGCCGTATACCAATGGACCGTGTTTGCAGGTCTTGAGTAAGGGGCCGATGCTTTACTGCATCAACACTTATTGAGGTCTGACTGAAGCGGGAGATGTACTGTCAGTGTGGCAACATCTGCAGATAGCACATCAAGACCATACTCCGTCCAGCCTGGATCCGTACAGGCATTTCGTCTTCTTTAAGGTGAGTCCTTTGAATGTCCTCCTCTCACAATGACATGCTCTTTCTTGAGACTACACCAGGCAGCTTCGACTCTGGCTTCACAAGTGCCGCACGGCTCGCGCTGTTCGACATTACCGACGATATTCGGCTTCACTTCACCTCACTTCTGGACAGGCAGCTAGAGCAAGTTGGCTCCACAGGTCGCGTCCTCTGACACTACCGACATATTCCACTTCGCTTCGCTTCACTTCTGGGCGGACCTCTAAACATCTCACACTCGTCCTCAATCACATCACTGTTCTGATACTACACGGGCTCTTCAACTCACATCCACACCAGCCACACCAGTTTTGAACATACATCAGGCAGCTCAAACGGGCGCCGCTTGGATCGCCACCTTCGACGGAATCGACAACATTCCGCTTCACTTCACCTCACTTCTGGACAAATCTTTCAAGATCTCACATTCGCCCTCAATCGCATCTCTGCCGCTCATTGACTCTCCTGATTCTTCACAGGCACTCAGCTTTCACATCCACACCAGCCACACAAAAACATCCTGAGCACAGTTCGGTTTTCTCCTGGTTGTCATGCCGACTAAGCCGCTTGCCTCAGGATAAAACAACTTACAACGCTTTCGACACGAACAACAATCCAAACACCGCTCGTCTCAACAGCACTCCGCTTGCCGCGCTCTCGAACCTCCCCGCAGGTACTTCCAATTCGCCACTGGCGTTCCAGAGACATATTCTTCGAGTTGGGAGCTGAAACGCCACTATGGACCCTCTGGTCAAGAACGAACACGTGGACACTCGAGGTATCGACTCGCTCGGTGTGCAAGCTCAAGTTACCTTCAAGCCTACCAAGCCGTTACCGCAGGCACGCGGAAAGAAGACGTCAATGACCAGGCCGGAACGGTGGTCACATGATGCTGCGATCAACCTTGCGATCTACGTGCTGCGACAAAACAAGCGGCCGTGGAAGCAGATCGTGGACCAGATAAACCAGGATTTCGCGCTGAAAGGGCCAAACTGCATCAAAGAACTCGCTTGTCGCTCTCGATATTTAAGAGCTAGCAACAAAATTGCAGAAGAGCGTGGAGAAACAGCATATGAGGATGGAAGGACCACAAGCACTACGGACGAGTTTGACGAGCGACTACTGGCACTGCGTAGTGAAGGCAAGAAGGTTAAGGAGATTGCTGCCATTATGAATAAGGAGTTTGGAGTGGAGAAGACTACCAATGCGTACAAACAGTGTACCAGGAGAGCTCTGGACAAGAGATCGAAGGAGGATGCTCAGAGAGAGCACAGCAGTCAGAGCTCCATTGAGTCCGTGGGTCGAAACCCCGATGATATGGCACAGATCGACATCGACATATTTGATCTTCGTGTGTTGAACGAGATGGTCTGGACACAGATTGCGGGCATCGTGACCAAGAAGTATCGTCCAAGAAAGCCTTATTCAAGATAAATGGTCCCTAATCGCTTTGCGAGATGGGCAGCAGACATCGCAGCTTCACGCGGCATGAAAAACTTCAAGGTCGAGGATTGGATGGGCAAGGAGAAAAGGTACAAGTTTGGCTGGATTTCTGAGGTCGAGCTTTCATTGAGCTACACCCAGGTAGACACCTCAGGAGTACCACCAGAAGAATCTGAGGACGTATCAGACTCAGCCATGGATGCTGTGGACGAAGACATGACGCCTTCTCAATGGGATATCACCCAGCAAGGCACTCCACCAATCCAGAGGAGCTCCGAGGCACTTGAACAACTTCCAGACTGTGACGAAGTTGTCAGTCACGACCATAGAGATGCTGCCAACGACGCACGAAACACTAGTCAGGCTTTCATCGACTACACACAGTTCGATGCAGACGATGCGGTAACACCAGACACCTTGTCTTATATCGACCAGGTCATTGTGGACGCAGTTAAGGCAGCAAAGCGGTGGATGTGGAAGAAGTTTGCGCAACGAAACCATGAAGGTGGCATCATCGGCAGCCAGGAAGATATTGAAGCAGAGTACCGAGCTCTGAGAGAGTTGCGAAACTCGTCGCTCACGCCTGAACAGAAGGCTTTCATGGACTACATCAAATATCGAGAAAGTGAGATGTGGGGAAAGGCGACCAGTCATGTCAACATGTATATGTTTGAGGGCAAGGTGATGAACATCGAGGAAGTGAAGAGGGCGTATACGCTTATGCGCAATCCGTCTCGTTTCTGATCGACTCTCAGGACTGTGGCAAGGAAAGCGATGATCGACGCGAGAAAGATGAATTCGGGACGGCAGAGATACTCTGACAAACGAGACCAAAAGTAATGGTTTATAGGTGCGATTGGCATCGAAGATTCCCACGATGGCAACAGCTACATAGCTAGCTTGCTTGTGTAGGCCAAGAATGAACAAAACATTAAATAGCACAAATTTTCAGCTTCCTCCTCTACATGACAGCTGTGCATCTCAACAGCAGTATCAATGCCACGCTACGTAGC
The DNA here is from genome assembly GCA_022570795.1 of Sphaerulina vaccinii. Lineage (NCBI taxonomy): Eukaryota > Fungi > Ascomycota > Dothideomycetes > Mycosphaerellales > Mycosphaerellaceae > Sphaerulina > Sphaerulina vaccinii. The sequence goes on from JAKUDP010000017.1 coordinate 344,936, forward strand.
GGAGACGCATACTAATATGCCATCTGATATCGCGAGTTCAGAGATACTTGACCAGAGCTGATTGACTTAGTAGAATTCAGAATCGATTTGCGAACCCATCTCCACTGCCAGCGCAATCACCATGCCACACCGGTTGCAGCCTTACCGACGAGCTCACTCAACTCGGAAATCCGAGAATGAGCACTATGACCACTTTCGCTTGTTCTGACTAGGCGTGGTCGCACAGCATGCACAGCCACCACAACATGACACTGCAGCCGATGACTCATCCAGCTCGAGGAACGACTCTACATATACACGACATACACGATGATCGTCCTGTCACAAAAATCAGCAAGACCAACCACTACAATCGAGAGGTCCATCAAATGGCGCGTGCAAGCTTTCTCTCCCTACCAGCTGAGCTTCGCCAAGAGATCTACATCTATCTCTTCACCTGGGACGTATCAGGCATCAACACAACCCACCTCCGGCAAGCAGCAAAGAAGCACCTCGATTGCGGTGTCTGCTCAATCGGCTTTCGCAAGAACCGGTACTCGAACGACGACAGAGAAGGCTGCCCAGTCCAGATCTATCGCCGCGAGACGTCCACACAACAGCAAACTCTCGGCATCCTACGAAGTTGTCGTAAGATCTATTCCGAAGCCGTAGATATACTCTACAACAAAACACTATTCGTAATCAGCAACCAGCATGAAACGAGATTGACATACGGCGTCTCCTGGAAGTATCGTCACATTCCTTGGAAACTGCTCGGCACAAGCCAGGATTGCGACTTCCTCCTCAAGCAAATGCAGAACGTGGTAATAGAGCAGTTTTTGGATGTCGGGTTCAAGATGAAGGCCATGGGACCCAAGTTACGGATGCTCAAAGACGTACTTGAGTCACTGGATCCAGAGAGAAAGTCGACAGAGTTATCTTTCCGGTTCGATACTGGCAGTTGCCATCTGATATGTCCTTGCAACAACTCGAATCCGGAGCAGCCTTGGGAAGAGCTTGCGGCTGCATTAAGTAGCCTGAACCTTTTGAACTGCCGGGTGAAGGTGGAAGTGTTGAATGCTCGTATGTACACCTATCCAGGTGCCGACGTGGTTCAAGGCGAGCAGTATGAGAGGCGATTTCGATGGGCTTTCGACGCTGCCGGCGTGTTGTACGAGATGGTTCCCAGGCCTAAGAAAGGTTCATTCTATCAGCTACATGATGGTCCTCCGGAGGGTGTTATTATGACATAGAACTAGCGTTAAGACTGGGTGTGCGTCTCACTCGATAGGTCGTTAGGATGAATGCAAGTTGATACAAGCAGGTCCATTTCACTTCTCTGAGTCCGAGTATGTCAATCTTTGTACTGCATGTGAAGAACCTGAATTGTCGTCCTTTGGTAGTCCCCAAGCAAATGCTGACTCAGAAAATGCATGCATCCTCCATGGAGGCTCTCCGGGGAGGTATACTCACCATCCACCTCCCCTCAGGATGGCTGGCCATCTCTTCATTCCTGGCACAGTTTATGGAAGGACGTACGGGAAGTGGGAAGATTGTCTGCATCAATATGTAGTGCATAAATGAGCACTACTTATGCTCGCGATGCTGCCATTGCTCCAGCATGCGCCATTGTCGACCGCAGGCATTCGCACGTAGTAGAGCGCGTGGAGCTTGACAGCTAATCAATGCAGACCAGAGGAGAGGAGAAGACAGAAGCAAGGTCATTCGATGCGCAAGAGCTAGTCTGAACAACAGGCAAGACAAGCCGCAAAGAGCCATAATGCGCAGGTACCGCCCGAGCGCAGCGCTCATCGAGAACGCGAGAGCGCCGCATTGAAGAGCTCTGGATGCAATATGGCACCTCAATGTGCTGAGATATAATACAAATTATGGCTGGGCGGCGATGTAGGTGATGGGACGATTAGTCGAAGCGCCCGGATCACTCGCGTCGTCTACTACTGGACATGCAAGCACCAGATTCCTGTCGGTCGAGCCTCCTTGAGAACGACAGTGCCATCCGCGGGCCACAATATCCTCAATATCTACAGCCCCAACAAGATCGTCATAATCACGCCAATACTGAGCGCTCCAATCGACATCCGCTCCATGGTCGAGGAGGCACCACTGAGAGTAGCTCCGGCCGGTGTCGGCACAGTGGTCACAGTCAGAGTGCTGTTGACTTTCTGACAGGCCATCGTGTTCAAGCCCTTTATCACCAAGATCTGGAGTCGTGACTCGGCTTCCTGCAAGGCAGCCGTGGCATTGGTGCCGTTGTAGGCTGAGGAGATGATATGTGCGAAAGCCTGTCCGCTCTGAAGACTGGGTGTTCCTTGGATACTTGCGAGATCTGGAGTTCTTGTTAGTGCTGACTCTTGCGACTAGCTGAAAAGACAATTGGTTTGCTCGCTAGTCAAGCTTTGGCGACTCACTCTCAGTCAGTCCACTGAAGCTGGTGTTCAGAGTTGCAAGTGTTCCAGCACAGGAGGCCGGCAGATCTGCTTTGGACGGAAACCCAGGACATTCGCCGGAAGTGCTATTGATACGGGCCAGGAAATCCTTCACGCAGTCATCACCAAGCACATTTGTACAACTGCCGTTATCTGCTTGAGTGTACTTGCTTGTCACGTTCTCCGGAAGTCCCAACCCGTCCATCATCATGATGCAGCCAAACGGTGACTCGACTCCTTGGCTTTGCAAAGCGGCAGCTATACTGCTATTGCCCTGCCAGGTAAGGTCGAAGACAGTGCTGATGACACGTGCGTTGGCGGTTGCGGTTCCGTTTGATGGGGAATTGGGGCTTGTAGTAGCGTCGTTGACCGAGACTTCGCTTACGTTGGTGCGCCAGATAAACCCGTGAACAGGGACGCTGTTGGAAGCATTGGGACTCGCTGCGGCGTTTTGGAAGGGTGCGAGAATGGGAATGCCATTGGGACTGCCTTCGCCATAAGCGCCTTCGTAGAAATTGCCTGAGCCATTTACGCCGCCATTGTAGAAGGTCGCTGTGGTGACACCGGCAGAAAAGAGAAAGAAAGGTATAGCTGAATGCATCTTTTGCGATTCTTTGATGTCTGGCCGTACGATTTCGTCAATGGAGGAGGTTTTATCAGATCCTGGTCACGAAGAGGAGGATGGAGAATGCAGAATGAGTGAAGCAATGCACTCAATCAGATGGCATTGGCAAACCTTACCATACGAAGCCTAAGCCAATAATGCTATTGAGACAGACACTGCATGTGATGCTGTCGATCTACAGTCCGAGCCTCCATACTCTGGGTGCGGCGCAACAGTGTTCGTCAGGTTATTCTTGATTGGAGTGTGGGGTGTGCAGATCTGAACAGCTTTTGGGGTGATCGCAGGAAGTCAAAGTGCCGATTGCGATGTTGCGGTGGCATCGCGGTCAACAAGACACTCATGAACCAACTTTCACTGCTCCTTCCGCGGAGCCTTAGCCGCCCACGAGACAACGATGCAAAGGATCAGTGGTGCTTAAGGTACCTCCACTGCAACCAATCCTACGATCCTCATCAGGAAGCTGCGTCTTGAGCAAATCTACCGCGTACCGGTCCGCTCAGCCGGGCGGCTCAGAGAGCTTCAAGCTTCCTTGGTTCTAAAGCTTGACACAACTTAAACTTATACGATGCGTGCAATTGTGTTATGCGCTATACTGCTGTGTTCGGAGATGCAGTTTGCAGAGGGATGTTGCTCAGCTGTCCAGAATGACCGGAAAATATGCTATCTGACTGCAGGCCGCGAAGTGTTTAGCAGTCACAAACACCCGCTTGTACAATGGTCCCTACTATCGTCCAGCATCTTAGACTCCTACTAGGTCTGTTCCGAAGGCACTGGCTTCCATGACGGCGGCTACTTTGCCAATCCTTCCGGTGGCTAGCCTCGCAACGTGCTATCTTGGCCTTCACCTTGCATCCGGAGCTCGACTGCAGATGGAAAGGATACGCGACTAAGGACAATAAGCGCTTCTTCTCCAACAATGAGGCACAGTATAATGTTTCTCTCGCGCGAAGGCACAGGCTGTGCCTCACTGCACCAGACCTCACAGCCGGACTCAGGTGCTTGAGGTACATATAGAACGAGCAGCCAAGCGGCTTGCGTCCGGCATTCACCATCTGGACGCAAGCCCTGGTCAAGAGTGCGCCTCCAGGAGGATTCGTGCACGAGCCTTCACCACAGCTCTTCAGGGATGAAGGATCGCGCCGACTCGGCAGATGGCCCGGATGACGTCCCACAGCTGTCTTTCGTCCAACGCCTGCACGACATCTGGTCTCATCAAGCTCCACCATAAGCATACGCCAAGCTTCGTGATAGCTTGTTGTCACACCAAGACCAGCTTGAGACCAACATTGTCACCCTCTGCTCGGTGGCCAAGATTGCATGTCCAGATGGTCTGACTGGCGATACGCACTGGCAGAAACTCTTACTCCTGGCCAGTCACATCGAAGGCGAAGGCGATGCCAAGACACGCAAGCGAGTTTCTAATGCCGCCACGCGGCTCCGGAGTCTGGCACTGATAGCTACGCTCTGGTCGCCTCAGGTGGTCTTCTAGTATGGATGGGACAAAGTAGGACAAGTCCAGATGAGCGCTATCCGTGCCTGCGCCATACAGTATCCGCGCTTTCGAGAGGACTTGGCCCCACGTCTCAACTGCTTGCTTTTGCAACGCCATTGTAGTGGGATCACGAATCGGCGCTGCAAGACTCTGGTCGAAGCTCCCCTGCAACCATCCCGGGATCTCAACGTCCAACTGCTCGCAGCGATCACTCCAGACTACCATGCTATTCAGCAGTGGATCACAAGCGAGGACGGCGATGTTGCCATCGATGAAGATGGATCACTACTTAGCGAGATTCGACCAAATCACTACCGCATGTATCTTCTTCGGATCGATCGATACGGTTTACTCGCCGCTAGAACAGACGTCGCGGTCTCCTGCACAGCTGACGATGCCCCCTCGGACTGCGAAGGTGTTTCGACACGGTTTGCTTCATTACGAGATGGAAGTGGATCATCTTCTCGGAACCCTTCGTACGCTGGCTCCTCGGATATTTCGCTATTCTCTGCACCAGTTGGGACTGAGACCGATACCGACGCAAGCTCACTTACTTCACCCGAGGCGTACGATCGGGAAACGTTGATCGAGTCCGAGGAGACAAACGTCGAAAGACCACGTTGTCAACAGCAGAGTATCTTGGCTAGCGAGCCAGGATCCGGATTCGATACCACCTCACATATTGACCCGTCAACTTGTTCCTTGTCATCGAGAGATCCTGCGAATCTGCTGCGCAGTGCGAGCTTGACCCCTTCGCGCAGTACCTCCACGATGTCGGATGAGCAGCCTTCCATGTGCCAGACCGACCAGATATGTAACGATCCTGGCAACATCATTGATGAGGGATTCCAGCGAGGCCCGAACGACTTTATTCATGCAGCTCCACAAGTCGGTGCTCACTCTACGACCTCATAGTCATATGACAGCTTGCTTCACTACCTCGAGCCACAAGCGACGCCCACCACGAATGATGCTAATCATATCTCACAATTCAATGGGTCGATTCCTGATGGGTCCGGAAGCACCGACAGTGTCGCAAGTGACCTCCAAACACCACATGGGACGTGGCTCAGGTCCGACGCTCACTGGGCCAGTATCTTCACGCAAGCAGGGAGTGTCTTGCCTCGTGGCGAAGCAAGATCAGAACATGAAGCTGAGGTGTTGGTTTACACATCCGAAGAGTTCATTTGGTTCGCTCGACAAGGCCACATCTTCAGCAAGCCCATCGTGATCAAGGAGCAGTTCTCTGATGCTAATATGCATACTGCTGAAGTGTTGGCACTACAGCTACATGATAGGTCAGTTCAGTCCTCCCTCGACGTTCGAAGGCTCGACACAACACAGCCGATGCGGATCAGCCCTGAGACTATTGCCGAGGGTTTATGTATTGGAACGCCTTGGGATGATGCCACCGTGCTAAGCTTCAAGGATATTACCAAATGCCATCGGCCTCTGCTGACCATGCTACCTCGCTTCCGCCTGCTCGATTACCTTCTGGAAAGAACCATGACTGGAACCGAACAGGCGAACTCGCTGCTGCCAGGCATGGATGAGATGTCAACTTTCAATGTCTGCGGCTTTGGTAGCGCCTCTTCCGATGTGTTCCTCAACAGCGGAAGTGGAGCGTGGATACGGGTGCTCGATGGGGAGGCAATCTGGATGGTCGGTCCCGAGGACCGCGTCACTTCCGAGTGGCCAGATCATCTGGAAGTTGACCAACCTCACGACTGCAAGCAAAGAATGATCCTTCTTGAGCAAGACGACGTACTTCTTTTACCACCTGGTCTCAAGGTTGTGCAAGCTATTCACTCGCTCACAACCACTGTGATGGAATGTGGGCTGCTATGGGATGAACTCAATTTTCTTCAGACACTACAGTGCATCGGCTCGACGCTCGAAAGTCCAACGAGCGTGCAAAGCGTGGTCTCGCGCCAACTTTCTCGCATCATCGAGAAGCTGGTCGTGATGGTGACCAAGCAACCAGACCGCTTTCGTGGCCAGTTATCCCAAGCAGAGTTCCTTGGTCAATTCGAGCAGCATGTTTATTATATCACTCAAAGAAGGTGTGATTGCATTACCTCGAGCTGCCAAATAGCATGTCCCTGTCGCCGAGCTGGACGACTTTGTACCTTCTGGTGCGCTGGCCACTCAGTTCCATCCCACCTGAACTGCACCAGGCGAGGCGACTCAAGTCCTTCGCACACTGAAGACGATTTAATGGCAGGTAGTCAGCACGTCTGACATGCCAGAGACATGTGCAATAAGAGCCCTGCTTCTACACGTTGCGCAACAGTCTATCCACGATCGCCCCAGTCACACGAAAAGACGTGACGTACGCTGAATCTGCAAGCAATACAGTAGCTCCTCACAGCACTAATGATATAGCAGGAAGTGCCATTGGGCTTTCCATGTCTGAAGCGAACGCTGCGAACAGACTTGGTGCCTCTATCAACCATTATCCTGACATGTCATACCCATACGAATGCAACTTAAGCCACTCACATGCACGGATAGAGCCAGGATAGAGTAGTAGAGGTAGGAAATCACGACAATATCTCATGAGTAGGTTTCACGAAGTTGCCAAGATTTTGTGACTACTGACTGTACGACTTCATGTACTTGTACCGATTGTTGTTCAAAGTGCTGCTAGATGCCTCAGAAGTCTCCTCTCCATATTCAGGCTCGTGCTCCAGGTCCCTCGTCGTCTATCCAGTGGGAGCTGGGTAGACGGTGCTTGCAGCAGTTAGGGTACCTGGTGGACAAGCCTCGCCTCCACCAGTGCTGTCGTAAACCAGGACCTCGAAAGAGCCGAGAGCGTCGTTTGTGCTAGGAACGCACTGGTTCTCTGTCACAAGAGTTAGAAGAGTCGTCACGTTCGAGGGCTGGGTCTCTTCACTTACCACCAGCCGAAGATCCGTATGCTGCACCAATAGCAGCATAAGCGTCTAACATATCGTTAGTTGAGGAACCGCAGATCAGGTAACAGATGCTCTTACCTCCACTGCAGTCTTTGCTCTTGTAAAGCACGACTTGGGTGTTGGGCTCCAAGACACCAGCATCGACAGAGTGAACGTCAATGTCGGGAGGCAAGCTATCGAAAGAGGTACAGCCGAGACCGCAGTTGAATCCTTCCATGTTCAGATAGTCCATGCATGCATTGTCGGAGAACCACATCAGGTCTGCGAAAGCAGATGCGGACAGAGCCGCAAAGGTGAGGAGTTTCAGCATGATGTGTATGGAAGCTGTTGTACTGAGTTTGTCGTGTTTGAGTTGTTCGTGCTGAGTTTGTTGTGTTCGAGGTGTTCGTACTGAGCTTGCAATGGGAGAATGATGCCATGCTTTATATGTTGACTTGAGCATCAGTCTCCTGGCATCGCATACGAACATGTTACATCTGGGTGACCAGTCGTACCGATGCTGATCGGTCAATCATGCAGCAGGGAGATTCATCGAGGATTCTCAACTTTGAAGGAACGAGATAGTTCAGCACTTGCTGTAGCTGATTTCTGAATGTTGACAATCTTATGATCGAATCGACACCTCTGACAAAGGCGTGGGAGTTCTGTTGGACCTCGTCTTCACCTACGACAGCAGGAATTAGCTGCATATGCTTCATGACCGAGCTTAGACACGACTGATGGCGATTGTCGGCATGAATATGCAATCCTCTCTGACTATCACGCCTCGTTGCAGGCTCAGGACAACGATCTCCGATGTCCTCCCTTTCGCACATCGAGCACTCATGACGTATAGGCCAGATCATAGTGGTGCGAAGGATCAAGATGGACATCATCTCAAGGTCAAAGTGCAGCACTACCAGAGCGGAGCCTGATCCATTCAGGATATATAAGTGTCCCGACTCTGGCCGTACTTTGGGCAGAAGCATCCACATCATCCAACCATCGAAGACACTCTCAACTATTCATTGACGAACGGTCGGCAGCTTGCAAACCAAATCAAAATGGCGACCATCACCAAAACCTCCCTCATCTTGGTGAGCGTGGCCATTGCTAAGTTCGCGTCTGCTGGCACACTCTTTGCCTATCCCGACTCTGGCTGTAACGATGCGGGCTACTATCAGCAGATTGATGCCTCCAATGATGCATGCACCAAAACCTATCTCACGGGTGGGTTGTCCTTTCTCGAGGAGCGCTTGGTCAATTGCTGAATGATATGTCCAGACACGGATTTCAAGACCGTTGGAGATAACTCAGGGAAATACCAAGCCTTCTTCAAGCTCAAGACGGAGGAAGGCGAGGGCTGTGCTCTTGTCATTGGAATGGACAGTAGCGATGCGACCGCTCCACCATGTGGAGAGTGTGTGAGCCTCTTGCATAGTGCAAACAAGTGCATTGGGGCACAGCTTCCAACTCCTTTCTATGCCTGGGAGTGCTGTGTACGTCGAAGACAGCTCCGGACTCAAATCTTGACTGACAAGTTCTCCAGGGCGCAGAGTGTCAGACACAGTGCGGACAGATCCCAGCTAAGCGATCTGTTGATGAGGCCATCGAGGCCCTCCAGGCCAGGAACACTACGGCAAGCTCAGCCTCTCCGGACATTGCAAACTTGAGGAATCGAGCTCCGTTATCTGCTGCCCCTCTAGCCAAGCGCGCTGACTGCAGCTTCACTCCAAATGGCGTAAGTAAAGCTAAGCTCTTGTCCCGAAGAGAATCGAGTTGTTGACACGCGCCCAGGGCCTGTACACGCAAGCCGGTACTCCAACCAAGGTTTCCGACACAGAAACCGCCTGCGCGAGTGCAGATGGCTGCTCGGAATCATACTCGGGCACGGTAGAGTCTAGCTTCTCGCAAGGTTTCGATGTCAGCGAGTCAACTGAAGCAGGCTTCTTCGACATCGTGTAAGTATGTCCAGCGTCTCCTCGAGCGTCGTGAAGACTGATAGTGGTGCAGGTCTGAGACTGTCACGTTTGGCTATAGCGCCACTTGGGAGTCCTCAAAATCTGTCATGGTTTCAGGCAGCCACACATTCTCCCAAGGTCAATCCGGCTACATCACCTTCGCTCCTTTGAGTCAATGCAACCTCGGTACCTTTTCCGGTGCTGATTGCGGAGGCATGGGCATTCCTACTGGCGGTGACGCTCGCAGCGCTTGCGTCCCAGAGATGATCGCTGGAGGTCAGATCAATGGTGATATTGCCGTCGTTACCACTGTCTAAGTGCCGACGAGCCAGGGTCAAGGCAGGCTGTGAGCCAGGCTGTGAGCCAGGCTGTGTTCGCCCCAGCCACGACTTCACGATTACACGAGAGAAACAAATGCGCGAGACTGGTATGGATTAATTGCTTGTTTTAGTCTTTCCGTAGTTCCTGATATGATATTTGCGCGTTGTTGCCTGGACACTTTGTTCGTTTTGACTTTCGTCGTGAATGTCTGACTTGAAGACTTCGTGCGTGGTCTACGCTCGCGTCGCGCGTCCATTGTAGTAGCTAGTGGTTCGAGATATCCAGTGATGGGATGGATCGTGATCTGGATAAGTGATAATCCAATGCACGCAGTGTGAGAAGGTGATTGTATCACCGTACTGCTGGCCTTGCTGCTGATGTCTTCTCGGTCGAGAACTGCGGTAAACTCTGCGGAGATGGTAAGAATTATGCTGCCGTTCGCATGTTATAGCGAAATCGACAGTGTGAGATAGTCTTGATGATGTTGCAGTAAGAGAAGCCTCCTCCTCGGAAGTGGACTCAGCGGCAGAGTTGCATATGGCGATGGCAGAAGATGAAGTTGGAGAAGAGAGAACGAGTCACAGAATGTGTACAGTGGTGCTAGCCGAAGTGGAACGCGTCTGTGCGTCCCGCACTACTCTCAAGTTCAATATCTTGCAATGGACTCTGAGACCCTCTGAATGTATACCCTAGGCTTACTCGGAGCCATTTAGTATACGCCGACAGTTCCGGAAAGTTATAAGTGCGAGCGCGCTTGGAAGAGCAGCGACATATACCGTGCACGGACGCGTTCCACTTCGGCTAGCACCACTGTACGTAAGCAAAGACCATCGTAAGAAACCTCTGGGATCAGTGCCCAGCCGAATGAGCCCATCTGAGTCCATCACACTAGCATCGTGTCGCTCCTTTGCTCTCAACAATAAAAGTCTTTCGATAGAAGAGTGTCTTCAATTAACAACGCTCTAAACTTGTCAAACGACTTCACTCGTCTTCATCTTCTTCTGATGCGGGCACAATAGTCACGAAGGTTGAGCTGTGACGACCCTAACAACAGCCCTGATCTACTTCTTTCTCAGCACAACCAACCTCGCTCGTACATTGTATGCCTTTCGATAGTCCGCAAGCTCTGTACTAACAACCTCCACTTTCCCTGCATCACTCAGCCTATCGACTTCAGCCTTGAAACCTTGTGGAATCCAAATATCATCAATGATAGTAGCAGCCAAAACACCGCCCTTCTTTAACACTCTAACCAACTCAGAAAGCCCGGGTGTAGGACCAACATGTCCAAGAGTGAAAGTCCCAACACAAGTGACAACATCATACTTGTCATCAGCAATATTGATCGGCTTCGACAAGTCCACCGTCTTGAGGTGACGGAACACTTTAGTCCGTTCAGCAACTTTGAGCATTCCCTCGGAAAGATCAATGCCATCGATAGTACGGGCTCCAAGTTGGTGAAGAGCAACAGCGCAAAGTCCTGTTCCGGTTCCTGCGTCGAGACATTCGCCTTGTACGTTGCCATCGGCAGCTTTGACTGCAGCTGCAGTCAACATTGGGCCGACGTATTCTTGTCCGGTCAAGACATCATCGTTGTAGGATTCTGCCCATTCTTCGTAAAGGGCTTTGCATTCTGCTTCTGTGCCTGTTTTGAGTTGGTAGGCGGCTTCAAGGAAGCGGTTGTTGCCTGGGTGGGTTGCGATAGCTGCCATGGTTGAGTAGTGGTCGGCTGAGAGTCCGAGAGAAGAGTAATTCTAGGGTTATCGGAAAGATGGAAGAGCTGACTGAGGTAGAATTGGCCTTGAGTTGGAGAGTCAACCTGGGAGCACACTGGCATATGAAGTGAGCACTGTGCTAAGCCATTGAGTACCCCTCATCTTGCACGACCCGCTGAGATGGCGTCAGTTTGGACGCTATGGATGTTGGCAGACGCAAAGCTCCGCCCCATGCAGTGAGGGAGTGGAGTCGTTGCCTCCAAGAGCACGAGCAGTGCATTGCTAGCTCCTTGTAAGTTGTGTCGTATAACATGAAGCCATTGGCAGGTTCCAAGCCACAGCAATGGCGTGCTGTGTGTCCTGACTAACAGAGACCAGTGCCTGACGTGCAAATGAAAGCATGTGAGTGTCGCACAAAAGTATCGGCAATCTTTCAAAGTATGCGACGATCCGTGGTTGGCAGGTCCATGTCTTTCGTTTTCCCAGTAAAGTGCTACGAGCGGAGCTGCGCGAAGCTTTGGAAGCTTCGATCCAATGAGACCGAACAGCGACGCAACCGAGCTGAGAAGCCCGCATTGCCGGCGCAGGACCTGCCTTATTCTCTCATCGTCGAATTGCAAATGCATTGCTGGTAGTAGAGCAGTATCTTGCTGTTTCCCGTGAACCGATGACACAATGCGCCGGCGGACTGTGTCTGGCGCCTTGTAGATTCTGGCGAGCAGCTCACCGGAAGCACGACGTCCATTGCCCATATGTACCTGATGAGCTCTCGGTGGGTCAAAGGTGCTTCTATAGTCGAGGTGACCAAAATTCGCATGGCAGTGTCGTCGTTGTGGCATCGTCTATCCATTCTTTGGTCCAGGTACATCAGGCTGAGGAAGTATATTAGAACATGGTCGGGTCTATGAATATGCCCGATCGACACATGGAACCGACCTTGAAGTGCTTCTGCTTGACTTGGTTGCCCATTTTCTCGAGAGTCCATCGTGCTCTGTTTCTCGCGCGATCTTCCGTGGTCTTGGCTTTCCGATGCGCCACAGCTAAAGACCGCTTCTGACCGTCCGTAAGTCCAACAATACCAGATGCATCGCGTCGAGCAAGCACTTGCTTCGTCTGACCTCTCTGGAATGATGAGGTGAGGTCTAAACAAGAACGTGAGGTTCGGAAAGAAAGATCTGATCCGGACACCACTAGATCGTTTTGCTCAGGACTTTCTTTCCTATTCTGGTAACGCTTCGCGGACTTTCGAGAAGCACTCTTCGTAGAAATGATCACACCAGAGGCCAATCGGAATTCGCCATCAATTGACGATATGCCTTGCGCTTTCTCTTCAGCTTGATCTTCTTGTGGTGTCCAGAAATCCAGATATTCCGATCCTTCTGACAAGTCCAGCTGGCAGTGACCTTTGGCTAGCATGTGGGCTCTCACTGCCTCGGGTGAATGCTTTTCGTGTCCGCATAGCAAGCAAGCGTGATACACGTCGATTACCAGGGCGAGATATGTGATCAAGGTTTCTATATCGGTAGCCAAATGATCTGATTTGGGACAATGAAGCCGTGAACTCGCTGCATATGTGATAGCGCGTCTTCGAGATCGTTGCTGGCATGGGTGCAGAAAAGGCATTGTGCGACCTCGTTCACTTCGATTGTAATCCTTTCCTGAGCCGGCTGGGATACTGAGGCATTGTCTGAGCTGTCCACGTTGTCTGTCGCTGATGATGAGCCTTCCGCGGACGAAGTTGATTCGAGGCTGTGCATTGGCATGGATTCGATCGCGATCTCTGCTTGATAGAAGTCGTAAGGCACGCATGGCAGATTATCAACTCTTCGTTTGACATTGAACACACTGGTCAGAGGTCAGTAAGAGCTCATCATCTTTTGCACATGAACTCACTGCCATGCACCACGCATGTGCTCTCTGCGTTCTGATGTGCTTTCGAACACTGTTGCGCAGGTGCTGCACAGTACTCCCGAACCGCTCATTGTCAGTATCGTGACCGAAGGCTTGCAAGTATGTAGGTTGCGTGAGAGTGTAGTAGGAGCTGGAGAGGGCGTTCGAGCTTTGCAGTGTCTGTTGAAGCACTGCAATGCTCCTCGCCGACCAAGAGATATAGTAAATGTGCAATCACTGTGAACGAGGAGAGTCTTGGCGTGATCTAAGACTCATCCTCACTCACCATACACAACATGCACGAAACAGCTGAGCCACTATTTGACTCACAGCTCAGCGAATCATGGTGTCGCAATGCTCGCGAAGGTCTCTAACGCTACGCTACTTCCATTATGATGGATGCGAGCATCTGCTCCCATGCGATTGCCGTCCATACTGCGGCTGGTCGCAGTCTGTTGTGCGTATCATGCAAGGCTCGCTCTTCTCTATATGCATCTCCTCCTCATTCCTCATTCGCGCTCTTCACTCATATGCGGCTTCGCACAGCCTACTAGACGGAGACTAGACGGAGAAGCAGAGGTTGTGGTCGAGTCAGCGCATGCTGAAGCAGTGGCAGTGGCAGGACTGAGAGCCTGGGCGATCATTCCTTGCTGAGGGGACAGGCCGCGCCTCCTTTCGACATCTTTGCGAAATTGAGATATGAAGCGAATGGCCAGTGGCCAGGCAGTGATACTATGAAAGCGAACGATGATGATCGAGTGAGGAAGATGCACACGCACGAAAAGAGATTTGCTTGGCGACTATCACACTACAGTAGCAAACTCCAGGAAAGGCCACTCACCAGGTTCTATGCAAGGACATCATTTCTCTCCGTCACGCATCACGATCACAGCAAATGGACACCGAGCTCCAGAGATAGAGACAGAAACACTGGATGATCTCAATCCTCAGGCATCATAGAAGCTCTTGGAGCAAGCAGGAGTAAGGGACCAGGTACGATTCTCGCACCTCGGCCTAGTATTTGCATCGGTGCTACAAATAGTGACCATGTGTTCAACAGATCTGCCCGAGCAGCGAGAGCAGAAACCTTTGGCAAATTCTGTTTGGGGAACCAGATTGTAAATCACTTGATTCCCTATATACCGGTTTCTCGAACCACATCACCATGGCGAATCATGTACCTCCAAAGACATCCCCAGGTCGTCCACTTCACCCGCGTGGCACGCTCGATGAGTAATCTCGCAGTCCTTTCATGGCCACCACGTGCCCTAGAAGACATCAAATAGCTGTTGAGAACAGCAGTATAAGCTTGCCGACGGCCGTCTTGGTGACCCCAAAGAGACAACAAGCTTCATCAAACGAAAATCCCGTAGGCCTTGGGCGCCTTGGTGGCGCCAATGGCTCTTGAACGATGATGCATCACCGAACTTCTTTCTCCAGCTCATCCTCATCATAGGTACCGGACTTCCCACCGCTTCCCATCGGGCGCCACTCCCGCTTACAGTATTTGGGGTCCCGCAGGTTCGGCGTCTACCCCGGTCACCAAATATTGGCCTGGACTGACTTTTACTGACCACGCCTGTCCCTTTTTGCTCTTTGCATCTGCAGCCCATGGGAGCTTGTTGCTCTTGAGAAGTTGGGACAGCTCCGGGACTGGCGTCCAGTGCACACTTGGACACCTCCTCCGTCATTCTCCTTGCGCCTCGAAACCTTCATTCTAGGACTCTCCCAAAACACGTCCTCCTTGCTCTCTCAACACGCAGGATATTCTACAAGTCTACAATCAGAACTACTTCGGAGATCATGGTCGCATCAGAAAAGACGGATGATAAGGTATGGTAGACGTCTGGCTGCTCACGAACATCTACTGACCGCATATAGAAATCTGGAGATCTCGCACGCATACGTGCAAATCAGCAGAGATCACGCGCTCGGCGCAAGCAGTATATCCAGGAACTCGAAGACCAACTGAAAGCCTGCGAACAAAAAAGTGCCCAGGAATCAGCAGAAATCCAAGCTGCAGCTAGAAACCTCGCAGCGGAGAATGCACGCCTGCATCGTCTCCTCATGAAACACGGCATTACCGACGCCGCGACCAGCGGTGGTTCCACTCTGGGACGACGACCATCTGCGGAGTGTTCAGCGACCATGGAGAATGCATGGCTATCGAACGCGCACGATATGCAGTCTCTCGGGAACACGCTAGCGAGCGGTGTCATGCCCACAGCTCAAGAGTCTCATCTTTATCGGACGACATCTGGATCATCAATGCCTTCGTTGCAGCAGCCATCCTCGTACAGTCATGACCATATGAGTCCAAGTTCCGGAGAATCAATCAGTGGGAAGTCTTTGGTCGCCACACCCACTGACTTGGATGACATACTGCCACATCCTGAAGCATGGACAACTGAGAATGCAACTGCATACGCGGCAAACCTTTACGGTCCAGGGGCTAGTGTGGATGCGGCCTATGGAAGTCCAGTATACAGCGATCCTACCTTTGCTGGAATGCTCGCAACTGCTTATGCGGCCGATGCTGCATCTTCATCCTTCGATTCCTTCCCTGTGGCTGGCGTTATCGCACCAAGAAAAGGTTCGCAAGCCGACACATTGCTCGAAAACGGCGAATTCGGAGAACTCGACATGAGCATGGTGGATATCTACCTGGATGGGTATAACACAGGTCAATGACAATGGTGCAAGCGCCAAAATACCATGGCGTGGAGCAAGATAACAGGGCGACATCTCTGTGTCTTTGGCACAGAGTGTAGGGCGAGGCTCCCGTTGCCAGCTACTATATTCGTAGCTACACAAAAGCAATCCCATCTTCTAGCAATGTCCTCCCACAAAACGAACAGCCGACTGACATCCTACACATACAAGGTCTCGAACATGCGACGCGAGATGACACAATCAAACATGAACGGCAGTTTTACAGTACAGGTAAGTCGGGATCACAATATCTATGCAACACAGTCACTCCGTCACTGCGTCACTGCGTCACATGCTAATGATGTGGTTTATACTTCAAACTTCGAACGTAATCCAAGCTTCTGCACAAACTTCTCGAGAATTGGACTGCTGTGGCAACCTCAATAGGCATGGCGAACCTGCAAGCTCTCTTGCAAGTCGAAGCGGAGACGTTCAGCTGCAGGCGGTAACCTCCATTGAATCTTCGGGACAAGCTTTGCAAATACAGGAGCAGCGCTCTCATTGTCAATGCTTTATTCATTCTTACAGGCCAGCAGTAAGCAGAGACAATCCCACTTACCGCTGGAATGCCGCGGATCCAATTATTGAATGTCATTCTAGACTCCTGGATGAACTTTCAACAGCACTAGAGAAGGTCACTCCTGCAGGTCTTAGCGTCATATATCTTGGCGACATGTCACCTCCACGGACTCTTGGTCTGGCAACACCGTAGACACTGCTTGGTACCAGCGGTTGCAAATACTCGATATCGACGATGCAAGAACATGCTTTGTGCTAGACCATGACTTTGTGCGCGGACGATGCTGGCTCACAGTTGGATGTCATCGAAGCAAAGGCAACAGTGTCACTGGATGACGAGGCTGGAGAGCAGTCCGCGGTCATGATGTGTAGACTGCGATATGTATAAGACATGAAGACTGCAATAGTGAGTGGAATCAAACACATCCCATCACAACAGCGCAACAACCACCACAACCAACAACCAACACTCAAAACCACAACACAACAACACCAAAATCAACATGCAGATCAAGGCCCTCACTCTCCTGGCTTTCGCCACCTACGCTGTCGCCCAGGACAACAACGACAACAACGACAACGACAACGATAGTACGTCCTCCGCAGCAATCCCAACTTGTCTCCAGGATGGCGATACTGACGGCTGCTCTTCCGGCATCGCAGCAACCACAACCGTAAACGGCGTTGTAATTACCACCCGCGAAACCACAACCGATGTTGGCCGTAGCACCACCCTCGTACCAGTTGTGACTCCAGTCGTCGATACCACAACCGACATTGGCGTCTCAACCAGCCGCAACACCATTGGCGAGACCACAGACATTGGAACAACTGCCACTGCCACCAACACTCTCTACGCTACCACGACTGATGTTAACCTTGGAAACGGCTACGCTTATACGACTGTGAATGGCATGAGGACTTACACTTACACTGGAACTGGAACCAGCACACCTGCCATCGTTGCTCAATCTACCAACACGGCTGCTTCGTCGTCCTCGACCACTATGAACGGAGCTATGGCTACTGCTGTTCCATACTTCGGAGCCGCTGCCATGGCTGGTCTTGCTTACGTTCTTTAAGCGTGTCATGGAGAAGAAGAGAGAAGATGGAAGCGAGAAGAAGTTGAAAAGCATTTGGTCGCAGTACGGATATAGTTGGCCAGGTTTTCAGTCCGAAATGTATGCATAGCTACAACTTAATATGATGATAGAGCGAATATCGAAAACATTCGTCTCACATCTGCAACACAGTTTCTCATCACACATGCATACCCGCACCCTTCCGCCAGCACTTGAGACTGTTCCGACTACTACAAACACTTCCCCTCACCAACAAGTTTAGCTCCAGCAGCTCCCTCATAGTAAACATCCGCTCCCACCTCGCCTTTCAAATAGCACTGACTTCCAGCGAAAGTGAAATCTTTGCAAAGTGGCTCTTTAGCACACTCCACGATGCATTCGGCTATACCTCCTGGGTAGATTGGTTGGTTTGGAAGATCCCCGCCTGCGTGGTCGATGCCTGTTGTTGAAAAGTGTCAGCGTTTGAGTCTGGAGGTAGGAGTTTGTGAGAGATTGCCGTCCCGCACTCGACAAGGAAAGCTTTGTTGTTGGAGACTGCGATTGTGCCGTTTTGGGCTGGACAGGTGATTGTGCTGCTGACTTGGCGTTGGATGAGGCTGTGGTGTGTTAGTAGTCTGCGGATGCTGGGGGTGTGGTGTATATACTCGAGCGGGTTAGCCATGGTGAGACTCAAGAGAGCCGAAGTGGCGATGAAGGTGGTATACATCTTGAATCAAGATTGAGGTATGTCTGTGTCTTGTGATGTGCTATGTTATGCGGTGATTCGATGTGTCTAAGCTTACTGTGCTCTCTGGATCAGCAGAATCGAGCTCTCCTTATATCTTTCCGAGCTGCCAGCCTTGTGCTCTGCGTGTTTCCCAATACTACAGCCTTGTATGATCTAACGTTGCATATGGCTCTTAGTCTCGAACAGTCTGCGAGGCAATGTACGCCAACGTGGAGTACATTCTATGGCCTCGTGATGTCCAACATGCAGCATTGACTTCAGCCTTGCACTTGATACCGATATCCAAGATGCAACATGATCGTATGGCAGCATTGAGATTGCCTATGGCGACTGAGGCTGGTCCTGATGAAGCTGCGCAGAGCATAACTCGGCAGCCTACGCTGGTATCTCAAGGCTCAGAGCGGTCTCGACTCCTGCGCAAGGCTACATTCTCATCCTCATGGCGTCCTCAATCAGTTCAATGGCTGCTGGAATCAGGCTCGAGCTCTGCCAATCGACACGAGGGACCTTCACGACATCTCACGGCAAGACGTGCTGAGCTCGTGAGATCCTGTCGACTCCGGATCAGGATGAGGTCTGATACGCTGGCGACTGGCGCTTGAGGTCGCACAAGTGACTGGCACACGGCACATTGTGAGGGCCACCATATCAAGCCAGGCTCGACTGGAATTGAGCGCTCCCGACTGAAGTCCATTCAGGCACGGCGAAGACGATCTGGTCCATCTCTCCGGAGATCTCGATAGTGGGATTCGCAGTCTCTGGAAAGCTGATGATCGAGGATGGGAGGACAAGAAGCAGAGACCAAGGCGAAGACGAACGCGAGAAAGCAGTTGCCAAGTCCGAGCGGGCCCTGCTTATAAGCGAACGAATCACAGGAGTGAAGCCTGCAGGGATGATGAAGTCCTCCTTCACCAATTCTCATTCGCGTCTGGTCTTCCTATATTCCTCTGCATCTCCAAGCATATCTTCGCGAGACAACAGTTGCAGACATCAGCAGCATGTTGCTACCTTCCTTTCGCGCGGACTTTGAAGTCCAGCGATGGCTCGTCGCGTCGAATGAGCATGAACTGCACGAAGACGCGTTGCGACATGCATACAAACGGAGCTGTCTTGCATCAACAAACGGTTGCCATCAGAACAGCAACATTTGCGCTACAGTCTCTTCATCGGCTGCCAGAATCTCAATTCTTCAAGCCAAGTTCTGTCACTCGAACACATGCCAATGCCATTTCTTACGAACCTCATTATCAACTTCGCAGCTTTGCTAATTTCGCACCAGCAGTGCCAGACCGCATTCAAAGATGGCGGCCGACATGCGCCAGCGGCTGAAGTATGTACACAAGTCCTCACTGGTTCGGGCTCCTCTTACTGACAATGCGACAGAGGCTCCGAGAAGTCGCTGGTGTCGTGGCTCGTAGAGACCGTGAAGCAGCGCTGCGATAAGAAACTACAGCCCGCTTTGCTAGGCCTGAGATTACAGCGCTTTGGTGAAAAGACATATCCAGATTCCAATCGAATGTCCGCGGCCATACTGAAGACTTGTCCACCCGGCTCGACTCCTCCAAAGGACCTTGATCTGGCAATCCTGTACGCCACCGACACGATTCGCCTTCGCAAAGAGTACAAAGTTCTTGAAGGTCTGCAAAGCGACAAAGGTCACGATGACTGGCTGGAAGTCCTAAGCCGCGTCAGAGAAATCCTCAAAACTATCAAAGTCAACACGAGCGCCTCCTCGACGCCACAGTGCAAATCTGCCTCGAGCCCTGGTCACTCAACAACGGATACAAACGTCGTTGTGGCTTCTGCCTCTGAGCAGAGACCGCTGACGAGGGAGCCGCTCGAGGTGGAAAGCGGTGTCAAAAGTACAGCATCAGTTCCTCAAAAGCATGTGTCCGGCGAAGCCACCATACCTCGCAAGCTTACGATAGATCCTGCTAAGCTTGAGTGTCAAGCTGTGGTCTGTCTCATCGGAGACTTCGATGACATCCAGCGATATGTGTTGAATGTGTGGTCCGACTTCGAAGCTGGAAACATATCCCTTGCCACCGCTGCAGATGTTACTTTCGCAGCCATTGGGAGCGTTCATACAGTTTCCATCAACTGTGTACAGAGGTTCGGCAATGCCTGCGTGAACGATGTCATGGAAGTACTGGAAGAACACGAAAGTTTACTCCTGGAAGATGTGGCACCAACAGCACATCGTGCCTGCTCCCAGGCGAGATTACTTCTGCTGAGCGAACTCGACAACAATGATGCGCAGGAGTCAGCGACGCCTGAACGTCGTTCAGACAATGAGCGCGCGGTAATGGAAGAACTCCGCAAGCAATACGGCGCGGTAATGGAAGACCTCCGCAAGCATGACCTGAGCTCGATCTCGTACACCACAACTTATGGTGCAGACTTTCTGGTTATGTCTGCGTACCACTCATTCCGCACACAGAAGAAGACATCGATAGAATTGATCATGTACGTGCAACTGTACCTCAACCTGTACCAACAGTTGGGTGTGAACAATTCGAACGTTCATGAGTTCTCGACCAGAGCGACTCGCGCCATGGGCGTGAGTTTGGCAGGATATCTAGAGTTGCGTAGCACCCGACGATTTCACTCGCACAACGAGTTTCCGGTCAAGGATGAGAGTACCCACGACCTCACAGAAAAGATATATACAGCTACTGGTACCATATTCGACGCAGTGGGCCTGTCCGGCAAAGGAATACCGCCTTTGGACGTCACGCAACTCATAAGGAGCCATGAGTACATGGCTTGCGTTGCGATTCCTCCTTGTTCGAGCGCTTTGCTCAGCCATATCCTACATACCAACCAGTGCGACGCCTTGTTGACAGGCCGCAAAACTCGATTCATGGATCTCATGGCCCACCTGTACTCAGCTTGCAAAGCATCAGGTGATCTCCAAGTTGAATGGCGAGACATGGCTTTCGCTATTGAGGACCTAGGCTCATCTGACTTAGGACTCACTCGGCTCGATGTCGATATCGAGAAGGGCATGGGTAGCTATACAGCCACCCTGGGTCCAGACCGTGGTCATCACTGTCTTCTACCTATTGCGAAGCGCTTTGGCATTGCGATGGGCCTCTCAGAAAAGCAGTACTCCAGGAAAACGCAGCTTGCCGCCAGTGCATCCAGCGTTCCTAGCCAACGCTTGAAGCTCCCCGCAGCCTTCACCATAACGCGTGATTCTTACCAGTCCGAAGGCTCTAAGGTACATGCCATTCTCGCTGAGTGTTCCGCAGCCTCGTCGTCACAATCAACAGAAGGGATGAGACGGCAGGTGGCAACTCTGCTATTGATCGAGCGAGTGGTGGAGCACGACCATCACATTGTCGACCAAGCAATCAAAGATACATATGACAAGAAAGGTGTTGCAGGCCTCAGTGAGACCGACATATTGACCGTGGTCAGGATCGTTTCCGAAAGAGATGCCAAGAGCTTGCATTTCAACTATCGCAAGTTCCTCAGCCATTGCATTGTTCTCTTGAAGCTCATCAAGGAACAAACGAACAACCTGGTCGCGACTGCACGAGCCAAACGAGGACTTTCACAACAATTCACATACCGCGAGATGGTGGACGAGATTCTATGGGCAGCTGCCATCGGTGCATCTGACCCTGAAGCACCAGCATATGCCAGCGGGACGCTGCTTCGTGTTGCTGCCGAAGTGATCTCGAACGCGATGCCTGCATACAACAGCTCCTGCTATGATGAGGCAAGACAGTTCACGACATTAGGAGGTCAGCCTCAGGTGAAGACAGTGGTCAAGGTTGCCCCTTCGCACGAAACGAGCAAGTCGGCCATGTCTCCAGGTCCTGATACGGCTCATTGCAGCGCATTACCAGACCCTCCGACCGCAACCACTAGCCCTGTGTCCAGGATCCCCACGGCGCCGTCAGGGCCTCTCGGTGCCTGGCTTGATGCCTACTATGGGCTGGATCCAGAAGCTGAAATCGAGCAGACCTTGCTATGGAACACCTTCCGCCAACGCTATGCTGGGATCACGATCGCAGAGGAGCTGGAGGTCCTGGACACCATGAATGCAGTGAGGAATGTAGCCCAGGTTGAGGCATTCGTTACTCTTCTCACCAGAACGCACACATATGTGGCGCCAAGCGATGCGCATCTTTACGCCAACGAGCTGCCGCCCCAACTCCAGCGAAAGCTACTGGCCTTCGTCCGAGACATTTCAGGCACAGCACAGAAGCTACCTATCAGGCAACTTCTCATTGTCTCTGCAGCTGAGCTCATCATTCTGATTGCAGCACACTTTCCTCAGTCTCGTGCGGAAGTGAACAGCTCAGGTATCTCCGTTGTCAGAGGAATCAAGCTGAGGAAGAGTCTCTCAAAAGGAGTGAGTCTGTGGGATTTCCAATCAACGCTGAATCGGCAAACCCAGGCTGTTACTGCTGCTGAGTCACTCACGCTGGGCGTGACAGACTTTCTGCGGCCTCATATACACCAGCGCAAGATTGTTCAATACGGCGCAAAGGCCTCAATCGATTCGAATTTCGCTCTCGTGGTGCGCCAAATACTAGGCGAGATGCTAAACGATGGTAGGCTCAGGGACGATCTGATCAGCCTTGGTCTGCCCAAGCCAGTAATACAAGACTTGCTCGGCCCGACGTACGATCTCACTGGAATGCGCGCAATGAACTCCACTTTGATTGATAGTGATGCTCCAGCCGTCTCGAAACAGATGCGTGACTGCGATCTCGCTCCTGTGGTGCACAAAGTACTGACCGAGTTGCTTCACAATGGCAGGCTCGAGACCGAGCTGACAAGCTTTGGACTCTCCGACTCTGCAATACAAGAACTGCTTGGCCCACTGCAATCTCTCAATGGGATGTCCGTGGCAGACAAAGAGAAAGCGATGACCTCGCCTCTCAAAATTTTCGATACTCCAGAGGCAGCAAAGGACTTTGCTGATCAGCCTGTGTTAAGAGATGCCGCGGAGGTCATTGACACTGAACGACGCCGTCAAGGTGATCAGCTAGACGGCGTTCATGACAAGTCTGAGCCATGCGGTGTTCGACCTGTGAGCAATATCTCTGATGCTCCCAGGTCCAAGAAAGACATGCTCTGTGCAAATGTGACACGCAAAGTACTGATAGGAGATCTTTCAGAAAGCCAAACCGAGACCGAGTTGCGTGGCATTGGATGTCCTGACATGTTGATACAGCAGATGCTGGGCTCAATACAGAAAATCAATGCAATGCCAAAGCAGAAAAGACAGGCACGCATAGAGCAGGCGTTGTTGTTGATTGCGGCTCCGTGCTTCGAACAATGTAGCGACGATGAAGACGAAAAAGGAGGAAAAGAAGAGAGTGAGTCTAGACCAAAGAGCGCAAAGACTAAATCGCTGCTTGATGGTAATGAGGAGCATATCGCCACTGTCACAGGTGGTACCGCAAGCGACTCATCAGCTGCGACGTCGCAGTTCAGGCCAGATCTCATGGCAGCTGTGCTGCACAAAGCAATGACAGTAGGTCTTGACGAAGCCCAAGCAAAGGCTGAGTTAAGCAGTGCCGGCTTTGCAGATGATCAAATACCACCTTTGCTTGGCGCACTTGCAGATGTCGCAGCGACATCAGCGCATGACAAGGAATTCTGTGCCGAAACAGCGAAACAGCCCTTGCGCGTCTCATGGACGCCCTCGCTGCACGTTGTGGTAAGGTGTTGACCTCGGCGCAGAATGATGTTGGATCAATGCTTACGGAGAAGCCAGCCACCCTTGAGAAGAAATCTGAATCGCCGATCAGTAGCGATGAGAGAGACAGCGTCACTGTTGTCGCGAGCCATGCTCCTGACGCTCCAAAGTCGGTGTCTAGTCAGGAAGTTGACGCTGCAATACGCAAAGTGCTAACTGAGAACCTTGGAGATGCTCAGGTCAGGACCGAGCTGAGCAGTGTCGGTGCTTCAGAAGGTACCATACTACATCTGCTTCGCGCGCTTCCGAACATCAGGGCGCAATCACCGCAGGTCAGACAAGCCTTTGTCGAAAAAGCTCTTGCTGGGATCGCGGCTACGTTCGATACACCTAGTGGTATACCGGTGACTGTCGCGCCAGCCTGCCAGATTGCTGGGACTGCCCAAACAACGCTTGTGGAGAAGCCAGCAGCTCTTGCCGGGCATGATAAAGCAAAGACACCTCCACTGCCGAGAGCTATTGCAGAGATCGCAGAGGGCGCAGACTCGTCTGAATACGACGCCCGCGTTGCTAGGATGTCGAGCAACGGCCGGCATGTGGTCAACGTGATGCGCAAAGCACTGTTGGAGGATCTCGACGAAAGCGAGGTGAAGACCGAATTGAAGAGTGTCAATCTTCCAGACGCACAAATGAACGGTCTGCTCTTTGCGATTCAGAGATTCCATGCAGGCCCGTCAGAGACCAAACAGGCACGTGCAGAAACAGCCATCGCGACGTTATCTAGCAAATTGGAGAATGCGGCTCGGGTCGATGATCCACCAGCATCAACAATGGTCGTCGAGAGTGCCCAGACGAAGGCTGCGAAGAGGCCAGTAGCTGTGGCTCCGCCAGCAGAGGGCAAGGCAACCATATTGAAGCATGGTCAACAGGTCATCAATGTCATACGCAAAGCACTGACTGATAATCTTGACGAAAGCAAAGTCAAGAACGACTTGAATAGTCTCGGTGTTGCCAGCGCCATGTCAGAGCACATGCTGGCCTCGATCCGAGATCTCAATGCAGGGCCACCGCAAGGCAGACAAGAACGAATAGACGCCCTCCTTGCGCGCACAACTACTACCATGGAGCTTGCAGCTGAAGTCCTCTCTGCTTCAGTGCCATCAACGCCGAACGACGAGAATGCCAAGTGTGTGGAGACAGGAAGTGCCAGGAAATCAGCAGCTATTGCTAGGATCAAGGAGGCAGCTGCCTCAGGAAGCCGAAGACGTGCAGAAGAAGATGCCCAGTCGATGCCGGCTTCAGCATCCCATCAACCACTCGCCCCACTGGCCGACGAGGTTGCTCTGAGTGCCGAGAGCTGTGCTGCAAGAAAACAAGCAGCTGAGACTCTACTCGCGCAGTCAAAATGGACATTCAACATGATCAGCGAGGACGAAGAAAATCGCGAGGTCAGAACGGAGATCTTGAAGTATCAGTCGCTGCTCGAAAATGAGATACATCTCGCTGAATTGAAAGCACAATTGGCCGAGGCAGAGGAGGAACAAGCAGAACTCCGTGCTATGAAAGCGAAGATCTTGAAGTCTGATCCTACGCTCGAAGCCGAACTTGCTTCTCTATCGCCACCAGCAGAGATCACAGAAAGTCCCGACAGCCCACGCGCAGCAGAGAAGGAAGTCGACGATAGTGTCTCTGCTCTGGACATGACGACTACGGCGTTCGAGGAGCGACCAGTGCTCGACGCATCACCGCACGCAGAACCAGAGACAGGTGTGGCGACCGAAAGCGTCTCTCTCCCAGAAATGCCAACCACGCCCCTCGATGCGCAACCCTTGCAAGCAGCCTTGCCACCTCACGACTTCAGAGATGAGCATACACGTGCATCATTCAGCAGAAGTCGTCCCGAACTGCTATTCGATAGCAATCAATGCCGTATACGACTACCAGGAACCAGCTCGACATCTACAGTACTAGAGAAGAATCAGGACAT
Organism: Sphaerulina vaccinii; assembly: GCA_022570795.1. NCBI lineage: Eukaryota > Fungi > Ascomycota > Dothideomycetes > Mycosphaerellales > Mycosphaerellaceae > Sphaerulina > Sphaerulina vaccinii. Next base: position 370,952 of record JAKUDP010000017.1, read on the forward strand.
CGAGGAACCAGCATGGACGTGGAGAGACTATATTGAGGTCGCAGGTAGAGTCCTAGGCCCTCCAGTCGCTGCCGGCACATTGCTGGCATGGCTTTCGAAGCGCATTGCAAAGTAGTGTTCATCAAATCTGTACATATTGATGCAGCTACCAAACTTCCTCTTCCAATACCGCTTCATCATGTCCCGTAATCCATAATAATCTATACTTCTGTCGTCGTATCTCATAACATTAGCCAACATCATCTCCCCACCACTGAAGAAGCTTTCATCAATGCATCTGTACTACAACACAAATCCAGCCCCAAGAACAGCAGCAAAAGCCGCCACGGGAGCAGCAGTCATCTTCGCTGCATATCCCTTGCTTGTCGAGGACGGAGTAGCTGTCGCAGAACCTGAAGCGCCTGTCGTCAGCGATCCGCCGCCAGGTCTATTAGCCCCGGACGCCGCCGCAATTGCAAGGTTCTCGACTTGTGCGCCGTTGGTAGCATAGACGACATAGTCTACATTGGTCTGAGTGACAGCGATTATGCTGCCTTTTGGTGCGTTGGAGACGCCGTTGCTGATGAGTGCTGCGCCGCCGGATGGAACTTCTGGAATGTCGAAGTCTTTGCTGAAGCCGGAGTTGCTGATGAGGTTTGCGTTGCAGGCTGGGGCTTGTAGGTTTGTTGCTGTGCCGTTTTGTGTTGTGATCAATGTGACGTTGACTTTGTTGTACTGCGACATCAAGGTGTCGTATTCGGCGAGAAGTGTGAGGGTGTTGTTGTCGTTCTGGTTCACGATGCCGTAGTTGGAGCTTTCCTGAGTCCACTCGTAGACTAGGCCACCAGACAAGACTGTCATCTGGGGTCCGTATAGAACAGGCACTTCATCGAAGACACGCGGTGAGGGCTTGTTGCATCCATACTCACTGAAGAATACTGGTATGGTTGTGTTGCTGAACCACGAGACCAGAGTGTCGTAGCCAGAAGTGGTGAAACTCGAGCCACTGCCACACCAGGAATAGCTGTTGAGACCGAAGAAGTCAGATCGAGACTCATCATCGCCGCATTGCAGATATGCCCAGGAGTCCTTGAGCACTTCCTGCACTTGCGCAGCCCAGTGTGTTTGGGTAGTCCTTGAATGCCTCGACAACTGTAAAGATGTGTTGAAGATAGTCGCTTGTATAGCTTCCGCTCGGATTCGAACGATCAATCGACTGTCCTGACAATGGGCTGTTCACATCCAGCAGCATGTAGATGTCCACTGAGTTAAAGATCGAAACACACTCGTCGTGGTTGAGGGTTGGGTCGACATTGTATGATCGAATGGTGTTTATCCCGAGCGATTGCATCAATGCTGCGTCTCTCAAGCATACCGTCCCATTGCTCAATGGATCTCCGCTGCCTGTGCCATATGCGCCTTGTCCTCCAGGCTGGTAGTCCACTCCTACGATCACGAACCGCTCTCCACTGTTTGATACCACGAACTCTTGCTGTTTGACTTCGATCGGATCGAGCGCCGCAGCGATAGCCGCGAGGGCAGAGACGATGGCAGTCTGTATACGTTCATTGTCAATGTCTGTCACATGTATCTTGCCTTGAGGTTGTTGTTATGCAACTGACCGTCCTCATCATCACGATCTCGGCGCTGGAGCTTGGTAGCGAACGATGCACGACAAGCTTTTGTGTACCAAACACAACCTTGTCAGTCTATCGCTTCAAGAAACACTTCTTCACTGCTGCCAATGCTTCCAAAACGAATGACAGTAGCCAAACAAGCAAGAGCGAGAGTAGAAGTGGTTGAACAAGCAGCAACAGTGGCGTGGGAAGTTCCTCATCAACAATGCAAGGCGCAACTGAGCTCTCTCCCGCGAGTGGCCGCAGCTACAGTAGCGCCAAAGGTTCTCTTACTCTGGCCGTCGCCACGGCGATAAGAATAACACCACCATTCGTATTACAGTGGGTTGTCCTTTGGAAGGCTGTGGCGCGAAGAAAGAGGCGGCGTGTTCGTCTGGCAGTCGGCGGATGGCAGCATGATGCTGTTCAAGAGGAGTAGGAAGAGTAGGTGCGGTTCCTGGTCGAGCTTTGGGCGAGCTCTGAACGTGAAGGTAGATGCAGTGTAGGGTGTGAGTATGAGGTCTCGACGTAGTGGAAGTTTGGTCAGAGACGAAGGTAGGCTATTACATGGTCTGCAATACTGCTGACGATAGTACCAAAGCAACCTGTCAGCGGGCAGTACTCCAAGACGATCGAAGTCACCATGCATCAACGAGCGAAGCGAAACCGTGATAGGCCTATATGGGCAGTAAGACTCCTGAGAGCACTCCATACAGCGTGTACAAAGACCGGTTTGTGTCGTACAGTGGGCAGGTCCGCTGTCGGGAAGTTGTGTTCATCAAGTGGATGAGCCCAAGGTGAGTCCAATGGAAGAGGTCGATGGCTTCTGTCAATTGCATCGTGTCAAGACTTGGGTAGCTCCTTCCACGGGGTGAGAAAGTCAACTGGTAGGTTTGTCTTGGACGAGATTTCTGATTCTGAGATTTTCTCGACTTCTAGACAAGCATATCACACAACATCCAGCAGGACATTCCCCACCCACAGCGCACAGACATGGAGACGCCTACGCAGACTGCGCCAGAAACTATCAAGGCAGCAACGAGCTTCATGCACTTGCCAGCCGAACTTCGCAACACGATATACGAATTTGCTCTGCTCGAGCAGGACAGCGTAGACATTTGCGCTTTTGAGGAGCCTGCCCTGTTGTCCGCCACTCTCGCCATTAGCAGAGAAGCAGCTCCAATATACTACGACGCCAACACCTTCGATGCCCCATACCAACCTGACGCTGCTCGATGGCTCAAGACTCTTTCGAAGCGGGCAAGGACTTTGCTAAAGAGTGTGCGCCTCGTTGCGGAGAGTGCGGAATTCGCGAGGATGGGATACTTCGACATGACGCGTAACCCGGGGGGTTGGCTTGAGCATGTGAGACTTATGCTGAAACGCATGCGAAATCGCCGTGCACGGGAAAGGCTCCAAGACGGCGTCGTGAGAATGCCGCTTTTCATCCACGAGCAGGGTGAAGTGCATTGGGGCTACAAGAATGGAGCTGGTCAAATCGCTTGGGTCTCGCTCGCCGATCTTCAGCATTATGAGGTCCACCGCCAAGGCTTCACGACCAATGGGATTGAAAAGACCTGGGTGGTGAGGAAGGAGATGGATATCTGACTGTGGTGCGCATGTGTGTGAGTCGAGATATCGTTAGGTATGATCTAGTACTAGTACCAGTACGTCTGACCATGGCCAAGCTCTGGCACGAACTTAGTCCATTCCATGGTCGTTGGTTGCTTATTGTGTGGAGCCTCTGCTTGTACTGCGGGAAATTTACTCGTGCTCGACTTGTGATCTGCGACATCACAATCAGGAGCACACCATCACAGCGCATCAAGATGGCGACGGAGACGCCAAAGATGCCAGCACCGCAGCATGAAGGAACGACCTTCATGGACTTGCCACCCGAACTCATCTGCAACTATGCGACCTCACACGACAACCCCGGCCAGGAACTTCCCTCTACCATAGACGTGCGCAAGATGCCCACAAATTTCATGGACTTGCCAGCCGAACTTCGAAACACGATATACAATCTTGTGTTAGTCGAGGAGAAGAGCATCGAGATTCCCTACCGCCTCTCTGAGATCAGGTTGCACGAGCCACTTTTTCTGTCGACCACTCTCGCGATCAGAAACGAAGCTGCTCCAATGTACTACGGCGCCAACACATTCAACGCCTACGATTCTCGCGTTGCAGGATATTGGCTCGGGATCCTTTCGAAACGAGCAAGGTCCTTGGTCAGGAGTGTTCGACTCACAAGCTTCTTGTCAGATTTCATTAAGGATCGATACCCAACCCTATATGCGAATAGCGCCTTGTGGCGCGATTTCGTGCGGACCCTGCTGACGCGCATGCAAAAGCACTATCCGCACTTCGAGCTGGAAGAAACTGTGGTCAATATGCCGCTTCTCGTTCATGGTGGAGACCAATTCACTTGGGTGTCACTCGCCGATTTTGCGCAAAACGAGGTGCAGTACATCAGCGCATCACCCGACAGGCAGGAAACGAGGGTGGTGAGGAAGGAATTGGTCGTTGGAAGGCACGGGAGTCGTGCTTCGAGCTCCTGAGGTCACCTCGATCTGCGAGCGAGCACCAAGTTATTACATGTTTTGAGACGTCGAGGAAAGGTAATGACGACTGTCAGAGAGAATTGCAGAGAGTTGATAGAATGTAGCAAGGTCATGTGTGAGACAATGTGGTTGCTTTGAGCAAGTCATGCTGGGCAATGTGCGCAAAATCTGGTTGACTGATGTCCGGCGACCACTTAGATACCGTATAGACTATCTCTCCAGTACAGATGAATGGCTCAAAACACTGAGTTACCCAAGCGTTGTGCAACCGCTGAGCTCACCCCACATTAGATGAAGGTACATATAGTGCTTTACCTCGCCACGAGTCCAGCTGTAGTGGCTAATGGTGAAGTTCATTCTTCTCAATTCACATCCTTACAAAATTCTATCATCGAGGCCCCAGTTAGAATCTGATGGTGGTCATCCACTCCCGTAGGAAACTCGGGATTGCTGCGCATGACCCTAAGTACGAAGGAAACCTTCAGCCGAGCAATCGGGCAGAGAACCTTCGGCCATGAGATGGCTATGCTGGACTAGCATTGTTGATGGCGGGATGTTGTTGAGAGTTGTAGAATGGTTGACATCTTTTTGCATTTTTAGTTTCTCTTTTTGGAAATTTGTATGATTGAATGGATGAATGAATGAATGTGTTGGGAGTGTATGTGTTTGTACAGTGAGGTAGGTATGTGTGTGTTCGAGTTGGGGAAATTTTGGACTTTTGCCAGATTTGCGGCCTTGGTCGTTTTCGAACCATATTTTGCAACACCTCAGCCATACAACAAATCGCGAATGGAAAGTTGCTATCACGACAAGTCCACATCCCATTCTCCTCGACCTCCGCCGAACTTCACGCAAAACCATCATCTTGTCCGAAAATTTCATCATTTCTCGCGTGCATGCACATATCCGGCGGTGTGCAGCCCTCGATACGGTGTCGTAGTATTGCCCGCTTTAGGTATACCGGACAAATATCTGCTGAGATGTAATCTCCAAAGACGTGGGTTGCTGTCGCTGTCAAGAGTGGGGTGTTCTGGTTGACAGGGTGGATGAGCTTGGCTTTTCGAGAAGAAGTCTGTTCTAGATAGGCTGAACTACGGAGTGACTGGCGTGATGAGATGAGGTGTTCTCCATGCCTGTGGTGTGGGCAAGGCTGAGGTGGGGATTTAGAGTAGTCAATGGCATGATTGTTGCGACTATTGCAAACGTGCGTAACAGCAAGATAGACAATCTCGAGGAGATCTGTTGGGACTGACACATGGTGGACATCTCAAGACTATCATCACTGCAGGAGGACAAATGATATCCGGCTTACCGCATGTCATCACGCAGCGAAGAGCAGTCTACAATCTGTACACCAGCAACTGCAGATGGAATTCACAGCCCTATCTAGATTCCACTGCCCTCTTCAGCAAGTGGAACTCCTTGACTAAACTTCTTCACGGCGCAATCGGTACTAGTCAGCAACTATGGACACCGAACCGCGCCGGACAAGGCTTGACTCCATACCAACCTCCGAACAAGCCTCCATGGGGCAGATCATCAATGTCTCACCTGCACAGTGAGGGACATTGTACTCCGCTCGTTGATGTCATGCTCCAACATCGACAATGTTGGAGACTGGAGAAGACTATAAGCGAGATGATGATGGAGTGCGGCGACGTCTGTTGTCCGTGATTGTTCGCTGGTGTGCAGTATTGTTGAGATCTATCCCCTGTTGTTCTCTCACGTCATGAGCATGGGGAAGTTTCGGCGCTGGGTGTATTGATTTGGGACTTGTATGCGAGGTATGTCGGTGATGAGCTGGAGATTTGTAGCAGTCGGCGTTTGCTTTCCTGTACCATGATAGTGCTGTCGGTTTGTGCTTGTTAGTGCTTCGATGGAAATGATGTATCATAACCGATGTTCTTCTTTCGATGATCTTCGTGGGGATCAAAGCTGAGGACATGTGGAGGTCCATGCGAGCACGCTCCAGAGCACTAGAGAGTGCTGTGAAGTGAAGTGGTATGCTCGTTGTTCTTACCGCTCTTCTGTGAGGACACAATGTACGCGCGAACATGGCGGCGAGCACTCTGAGCATCGACCTACCATGCTACTACTGTTGACTTGCCTGGCCGGTGTTGCAACTGTTTCGTGGTGCCATCATGCGAAGGCGTTGCATGATGCGAGACATTCAGGCCTAAGGACTAGGTTGGAGTCGCGACTCATGCCTTATGTCCATCTCCCCAAGCCTGATGCAATTTGAGCGGTGTCGTGAAGACTGGAAGCTTATCAGTGGTACCCACATCGAACATATTTTGAAAAGTTAAGTGTAGACGACAAAAGTGGCATCAGTCATCTTCAGATGCGGTGAACTGTTCAGGGGATATGGTTCCTCGGTACTCCCATGATTCTGCCTGAATGCACGACACGGAGGAACGTCGTTCGTGAGATTCGCCCTTCAACGCGTTTCGGGTCCGCTGTCGACTGCCACTTGGTGGTGTTCCGATCGTTTGAGGAAGGTGGCCTGAAATTCGGTGTGTTGCTGCAACTGTATGGTCTCGGAATGCCGCGCAGTCAATGCGGACCCCTTCCTCCAAGTACAGCAATGATGCGAGTCCACGAATAGCAGAACCCTAGGTGACAAGACGGTCTTCATCTGAGCCATAAGGCAGATTCGGAAGAATAGATCTGGCCAACACCAACAGGGTCTGGCCTCGGAAGATCAACCCCGCTGGAGTGGCATTCTGTTTTCCCGGGATGTTGTTCTTGGAGGACATTTGGCATCTCGCCGTGGGTCGGAGCTGGTTCAGAGATCTGCAATATAGTAGCATAGCATAGGATCGAGGCTCGATTGCGGAGATCTGGTCGTCTTCGCTTTCCGCCAGTCAGTTGTGCGACGTCCGAGAGGATCGATCGCAGCTGAAAGTAAAAAAGGACCGAACCCAACACGAAACCCCAAACAAGAGACCGGGAGATCCGGCAATTTGATACCTGTTTGATCGTGGTATACTGATATACTTGTCTTCATGACGTGTGCCTTGTCGGTCAAGAATGCGACACTGCAGTACGAGCGCGAGTAGTCAGCGTCGCAGGCTGCAAAGTAATGCCTTCGCATCCGTATTGCTAATCGATATGCGAGCCTGTCGCGTTCCACGGAAGGGCTGTGTGTGGGAGCAACGCACGCAGCTCAGCCATCCTTTGACAGCGTGGAGCGTGGGACGCCGAACGAAGAGAAATCGTCGGTCCGCACATCGTTGTGCATGATTCTTCCGGTGGTGTCGGTGGCTTGGTTGACAGGAAGAACAAGCCGCGATTCCACGATCCAAGGAGTGTTACCCCATGTGGTCGAAGCGCTACGTATTAAGCATACAGTATAGACTTTCCTGATCTCGCCGAACATGTGAAGGCCTCGGCGTGGTACAGCAGTGCCACTTGCTGACCGCAAGAGGCGACGTGGAGTGAGTCAGGCTGTCGAGAGTGCAGTTGCGGTGTGCAAAGCGTGGGAGTGTGTTCAGCCAGGGAGCAAACCGGTGATGATGTCGTCGATTGTCCTCCGATGAAGACGCTGCACAATGTGATACATTATAGGCTGAAGGTCGGGAGGCGCGAAAGAAATCGGTATGCAAAAAGAAGAAGACAAGGTCAAGGTTAGCGACAGGTTCGTTAGCCGGTCTCATCATATACCGAGGACGATGTTCGGGCGACGGAGTGGGACCCAGGCAAAACAGAATCCCTTGTCGCGTCTGTGAAAAGACTCTCTGACCGCCGTCATGTTTTGACGAAACCTGCTGGGCTCTCGCAAAAGCAGTCAGATTGATCTATCATACACGGTCCTGTTCCAGTTCCAGTGCATCCCGGGCTGCCACTCATCATCACACGGCTTTTGTCATCCTTCGCCTTCCGGAATCGGACTCGTCGCTTGATACCTGCGAGGTGACACTCTGACTGACCACCGCGACCTGCCATATATAGCAGCTGGATGCAGTCATACACATCTTATATGCACTGCCTGCTGCCCGTTTGCAATCGACGCTGGACGACTACAGACTCTTCCACAACGATCGAACGACAAGACACATAAGAAATGTCTTCTTATACCTCGAGCCGGTGCTCGACACCCTCGTCATCGCCGACGCGTGCCACGTCGATCGCGTCGACCGCGTCGCGTTCAACATCAATATCAACAACACATCGCGATAGCTTTTCTTCTGGAACAACAACAAATCTTGCCAATCCATATTCATCATGTCTTGGATACGCGTCGAGAAAGTCGACTGATCGACCCAACGCGTACATTAGCGACGCGGATCTCTTTGGCGACGACGATGAACACTACCTGAGTGAACCACCTCCACCACCAAGACAGGCTGAAGCATGGCTAGCAAAGCCTCTTCTGCCTCCAGTCATTGCCATCAAGCCAAGAAGCTGCCGAACCGAGCCCAAGAAGAAGCGTCGAAGTAGCTCTGGCACGAGCAAGAAGGATTGAAGAAAGGTCACGATGGACTTGCACATGACCTGTCCATGAAGATGAACTTGACGTACCGGTGGCACCAGAAGCTGGGACACCTCCCCACGCGTCACTACTTGCCTTGAAGCGGCAGCAACTGCCTTGGTTCATGATACCAGGTGCTTCGGGTCTGCCAAGACGGCAGTGGTTGAAAGGCCGGAGCTTGTGAAGGTCATCAGTATGATCTGTCGTGGCGAATGAAGCCTCACCATATGTGACAGCTCATCACACCCAATCGAGATCGGGCTGCAAGCGAGACACGCACCACAGCGTGTCGACGGTGGTGATGGAGGAGCACGTTGACTTTCTCGAAGCGAAAGGCAGAAGTCCTGAGGCTGATGATCGGGGTATGAAGGTTGAACAATGATGCCGGAGATGGAAGTGAAGAGCAATGAGAGGAAGAAGAGGAAGGAGCTCTGCCAAGGCAGCGGTAGACGGCAATGTGTGATTGGATTTAGCGAAGATACCCATATAGCGATAGTGATTAGTTCAACAAACATGCATCATCATACATATTCTTCGGACTCCCTTCTCGATTCGATGTGACCAGAAGTGATTGTGTAGGTGTGGCGGAACGCGCAATACACGCGGTGAGCCGTGTGCAGGACAGCAAACTCGTCAGGTCAAACTCATCGGGACCTGCAACGGACCTGAATATCACGTTGGACAACATGATGAACTGCTGCAACAGGGTCAGGAACTACGGCAGCACGAGGCCCGATGGGAACACAGCGTCAGGGATCTGGGTGGAGCTGGAACATGATGTCCCGCCATTCGCAAAAAACGACTCGTGATACCTCTATGGCAGTGACTTGGCAGTGCGACTGGTGATAGACTGCACAGACCGGCAGAAACGTGCAGTCCGATGCAAGGACTATTGCCATACCACTGTCTTGGAATCAGATGCGTTGTACGAAGCAGGCCTGTTTATGTGCGACCGACCTCACCGCCCAGCAGAAGATGGAGAACTCCTCGTGGAGAGCTTCCGTTGCTCGCTCGCTCGCTCTCCGTACCCAAACTGGCGGACGAGGAAGAAAAGACACGACTCAGGACCGCGCGTGGGCGTCCTCGATGACTCTAATAACCTCTCGATGATGTCGCGGTCTGGTTGATATAGTCACGAGTTTTGACAGGCCTAGGACTTGAGAGGCTTTTCTCTAAGCGCCCAAGCAATGCGAGCTCCAGCCAATCATATTGCCAGAACAAGGTATTCCAAGAATTTCTGACTGCACCTCCTCGCCTCTCCTCTCTCGTATGGAGCACTTTCATGCACGCTCTAGCAAGCCAGCACATGAAACACGTCCGTCCTGCGTGGAAGCCATCAAGAATAGGCCCACTCCTCCTGGGCCGGCCAAGAAGGCCACTGAAGCTGGCCTCGGATGGCCCAATGGCGTACTCATGCTGGACGAATCGTGTACTATTCTTCGCCCTTCTGTTCTTCATAGGTCTATTGCTCCCAGCCTTTCAGACACTTCGTCTAGCCGCTTTCTCTCCGACCTTCCCTGCATTGGGCGATCCTCACGGGTCGTGGTATTGGCCAAATCACGCTTGAGCGCGGTCTTCTCAACCATCTACGCGCCGAGCTCTCAGTTGGCTACACTCCAGATTACGTCGAGTTGAACCTTTCACACGCCCTTCCTGCATACTTTGTACCTGCTCCATCTGCTTCCACCTGCAGGCCGTGGTTCAGTGCCCTCTCAAACTCACCCAGGTGCGCGGCTGCATGCATTGTGTACTGCAACGCTGACTGGGGTCCTGTTCGCGGTAGCGGGTCCTAAGCGCACGAGAGCTTCTCGAGAGCATCTGTGGCCGCTCGAGGGACACAGGTGTGACTTCACTTGATTTAGCGCGCATGTCTAGGTACGTCGAATTGATCCTCCTCTGGCTACAAAGTGTTTCATCCTGTCGATACTGGATGTGGGATGAAAGACCTGCTTTGAGACCCATACCAATAACTTTGCCATGAAGTGTGTGCAGAGCTCGACTAATTCAAGACACACAGCAACGCATCATGTCCTCCGGTCAAGTGTCGCGGCAGAGGTCTCAGTCGACCAGATCTTCAGCTTCGAAGCACTCGGGAGCAGTGAGACAAACTCCACCACCTACCAGTCTCACACCGGAGAATAGAGACTCGGCATTCGAACCATGCGCTGCTACCGCATCCTTTCTCCTATACGCGCAAAGGAGCCAAATACTTGTCCTCCATCATGACACTCTGACAATTGAGAGGCGATTTGCGCTACATCGGGAAGACGTGCTATGGATAGCTGTTGACAATGTCAGTGATCGAGGTTCAGGTCGATTGGCAGTCAGCTTTGATGTGGGCAAAACAGCAATTGTTTGGGATATCTTGAGTGGTGGAGAGGTGGCAAGGTTCTCTGCTTATGAGCACATGAGAGTTGCGAGCTTCATGCGCAACGGCAATATCGCGTTTGGTATGGAAGCTTTGTTCAAGATTACTTCGATCAAGACTAATGGCGTGCAGCAAATGACCAAGGCAACATCATCCTTTTCGAGCCTTCAACATCGGAACATGTCTCGGCACGCACGATATTCGATCCGATCACTGCGATTGCACCAGCAGCAGATTGTAGAACGTTCGCCATCGGCTACCTGAATGGCTCAATACTCATTGCTACTCTGCAGCCCTCATTCACGATACTGCACACACTGAATACGACACGATCGCCTGCACGTATAACAGATCTGGCATGGCATGGATCTTCATCGAAGCAGAAGACGGATATGCTTGCTACGCAAACGGCAGACGGCGACTTGCGGGTTTGGAGCGTGCCAAAAGCGCAGCATGGCGAAGTGCCCAACATCATCCGAGTGCTGCAGAGACCAGAAGTACCGCAGTATGGTCCATGCTGGTTTGCGTGGTCGAAGAACGGCCGTATCGTACAATATGCCGATGGGTGAGTGAATCGAGTGGCACATATGTTTGCCACGTGAAGCTCCAAGCTTGGGTCATATGTCGTGCCTCAGTATCTTTGTGCTAACTGGCTATTGTAGTGAAACACGCTCTTGGGACGTTCGTACCAAGAAAGTCACTTACGAAATCATCCCAACTTGCGACGGTGTTACCGGAATTGCTAATTATGGTCCTACTGCAACGCTGTTCGCGCTGGGCCGCAATCACGCTGTCTTCCAGTATGACATTAATCCCAGCTCCACTCCGATGCAGGTAGCCAACGCACAACATGCACCTGCGAACACACCTCCGACACCTCCCACGATGCTCGAAGAACGCAAGAACCCATATGCAGAGTCCTCCAGATCATTGAGTATCGATCAGCAGATTCCGCTCACATTCACCGACAATGAGAGCAGTGCAGACGAAAGCGCGGCAATGTCACCCCTGCAGAAGATTGCCAAGGAGATGGACTCTCTCGATGCATTAGAGTCTGAGATTCGTGACAAGGTAATGCCACTCAGCCCGCACTCCAGTCGAGCATCATCTACCAGTTCGAAGAGCTCCGGAAGACGGAGGGAGCGTCAGTATCTCTACGACCGACCAGATTCTTCTCGAGCGTCATCTGATGCAGGATATGATGGCACCGAGTTTTCCTTCGGACCACCTCCAAAGATGGGCCACGAAAGCATGTCTATTCGGTCGGTCGCTTCTTCTCTGCCATCTGCTTCCGCTGCTCGCCACACTCGAAGATCCTCAAATCTCCGCAGAGAGGTCTTGCGAAGTCCGGAGGAGGCCCAAGAAACAGCACTAATGGACCTATTTCCCACGATCAAGGCACGACTACGAGAAGTTGCGTTTCGCACACCGCATTACGGAAATGCTGCGAGAACCCCAGATCTGTTGCTTTCCGAAATGCTCAGTGTTGTGTTTGGCTGGAACGATGATGTACGGAGCTTAGTCCAGGATGAGATGTCACGACATCGACCTGGTTCCGCAGCAGCTGTGTTACTTGCGAAATGGCTCGGTGACATGGGAGCAGACAGCATGGCTTCCATGATTGGATCTGAATCTATGACTTCTTCAGACTGGATGCTTCTTGCACTGAGCTCGATAGGTGCAGATTCGCAGAAGAAGGTCGGGGAAGCATTTGTGCAGCGTCTACTGGAGAAAGGAGATATTCATCCGGCCGTGGCTATTCTGCTTGGACTCGGTGAGCACAACGATGCCATTGAGGTCTACGTCTCACAGCAGTATTGGCTGGAGTCTGTGCTGCTCACCTGCCTCACATCTCCTTCGGACTGGCAACGGATCTCGTATCTCATTCGCAAATGGGGTGAGGCAGCTGTCACGACTGGGCAACCAGAACTGGCTGTGCGATGCTTTTCGTGTACGAGTGTGGAAACTTCAGAGCCTTGGTTCTCACCACGAGCCCAGGATGCAGTCTATGCTGCACAGCAGGAGCGTTTCATGCAACCACTCAGTGCTGGTGGCATGACCAGCCCTCCACTCTCGCCGCCCTCTCGATCTGCTTCTGGACGACTAACAGCCAAGAACGCTTCTCTCAAGCTCATCACATCCTTCGGCGATAAAGGTGCTCCAGCAACGGGCAAGGATAATACAGCCAGGCCTCTCAACACTGCACTTGGTGTCACACCAATCGCTCAATCTGCTCTGTCACCCGGTGGTGTCGCACCATGGAAAGCCATGAGATCCACTCGTGAGCCCTCGACAGCCAGAACTGCGACTCCCGGTGGCTACCAGTCACGAAAGCGACTACCATCTCGAGATGATATCTCCAGAGCCAAACAAGAGGCTGCCGAGATGGCCACTCCCATGACAGCTGCTCGTGACAAGAGCTCCTCCAGGGCTCCGAGCTTGGCACGTCGCGAGCCATCAGTGGAACCGGCTACTGCAGTGCGACCTGGTCATTACGATGCCTTGAGACGTGATGTGAGCGATGATCATCTTCCGTCACCAGCACAAGGCGTCTTCTCCCGGCTCAGAGCAGAATCTCGCTCATCTAACAGATCTCGGGAGCGCAAGCCTGGCGGACTTCAAGTCGAGATTGTGGACACCGCCTACACTGACACACTCTCGCCTGGACCGAGCACCGATGCCAGCAGCCGTAGTCGACAGGCTTTTAGTCCTGTGACCGATGGTAGCACGAAAAGTGGCAAAGGAAGAGCGATTGATGCATATATCAGCAGCGTGGAAGAAGCTCGTCTCACAGCTCGTGAAGAGCGGGCTTCTTCAAGGGCTCAAAGCAGACATCGCAACCAAAGCCGTAAACGTGGCGAGAGCCGATCTGGTCAGACCAGCAGTCGGATGCGGGAGCGATCAGAAGGACGAGGACGAAACGATGTTCGTTACATCAAACCTGCCAAGCGTTCGCCTTCATCACCAGTGCCAATGTCGCCAGAAGAAATTGCTCAAGCGAGTGGTGGTGCACAACAAACGGAGCCTGAACCCGCTACGACAGACGACGAGAACTTCTACAAGATGAACATTACGTCTCCAACCGACTCGCATCGTAGTGGAAGAACGAATCGAAGATCGGCGGAGAAGGCAGAAGGACGCGCAGCAGAGAAATCAGCATTGATTGGAGGACTCGCGCCTTTGCAAATCGGTGGTGACAGAGGAAGAAGCCAGAATCGCGAGATCGAGCCTCCACTCCGTTCGCCATCTTTGCCCACGCTATCTTCCAAGCGCTTCGGTGAGACTGATGACGATGATGCGCAAAGTGAAGCTCGAGGCTTTCGCATGCGAGCTCGCAGCATCAGTCGCCAGCCTGGTGAAGATCTACAATCTCGTAGACAAGCAAGTCGTGCTCGTCCGGAGCGTTCAAGCAGCCGGAGACCAAGTGCTCAGGGCGAACAGATCATCGTCAATGCATCTGAGATGTCTGGTTCGAGTACTCAAGCGGGAGGTGTGCCACTCAATGCATCAGAATCGTCAGCATCCGTGGCTGGACAGCCTCGTGCGCGAACAATGACTAGAAAGCAAATCGCAGCACAAGAGCTAGAGGCAAGGAGACGCTCGTTGGCAAGAAGGCCGTCTGCACCATCAATCCCTATGCCTGGAGATCTCCTGGCTGCAGGTCGCCCACCAATGCCACGATATCACACCGACCTCGGTGAGAGCCCAACTTCATACGAGCCCATGGCAAGGAGCCACACCGTGGATCCTGATGCGATGGCGCGTTACAACAACCAAGGAAAGATCACAGGGACATCAACACCATCTGCACCCATCGGCCTTCCAGCGACTCCTCGTGCCATGCGACACCCACGTTACATGAGCAGTGATCCTAATGAGCGAGACGGCGAGCCTCCAGTGCCAAGGATTCCTGGCCAATTCAGTGAGCTGTCTTCACTCGGTAGCAGCCTCAGCCAGGTCACTGGTTCGGCACTCAGCCAAATGTCTTCATCAGATCAGCAGCCATCGCTATTGTCATCCTTGCAACAGTCTACCCTCTCGGAGAGCAGCGACTCAATCGGCCCACTTCTGCCTGCCACAGTCTTTGGACAGAAAGGACAAGCTCTGCCTTCCCGCTCTGCCTCGGCGCCTCCTGAGAAGCAAGGACAGGTCCATCCACTGTACAAGCCAACACTTCCATCGTCAAACCGCCGACTGTCTGGCGGTCGTGGTCACGTTCGGAAGATCTCTCCGCCAGACGTCGGCGTCAGACTGGATGAGCAGCCTGCGAGTATCGATGCCGCACTGTACGAGGACGATCAGGTCATCATCATTCCCGAGGCTGACATGGGACCACCGCCCATGCTCGCCGAGCTACAACATCTCGCTGGACCTCCGCCTCCACCGCCACCGCCAACGATGTATCAGCACCAGCATCAGCGTAGTGGCTCCGGAGTGATCAACATCGCTATAGATGAGCAGGGTGGTGACTCTCAAGGTTCATCACTACCAATGCCGAAGGAGCGAGCACAGACAGCGTCGCCATCGCAACACCGCAAGAATGCACCAAGTGGAAGCTGGATGCGTGGCTTTGGCGATCGCATGCGAAGCAGTTCCAAGTCTCGTGCCAAGTCACCACCTATCGCTGGTCCTGCGCCTTACGAGACCGTACTGCCACCAATGCCAGGCTTCACAGGCCATGTTCGTCGTGAAAGCTTCTCACAGCAGCGTGCGCAGAGCCCTTACGAGCAAGCCATGGCAGCACAAAGTCAAGGACAGATCCCGATCCCACCGCCACCACCCCCTGCGCCAATGCATGGTCATGACAGCAAACTCAATGAGACTACTATCCCACCATTCACGCTGCCCTCTCGCAGTCAGAGCTCGACAGGCTATCGCAATCCGAAGGAGATCAGAGCCAACATGCCACCGGAGACACTTCAGCAAGGTGTCTATCACGGTTCTGGAGGCATGATATAGAGACCCTCACCCTCCATTGTTACTACCATCACTAGACTTTGCATCACCTTATCCACTTATGGACCATGAGAAAGCAAAGAGCCACTTCACTCTTACACTTACGACCATTAACGACATCATACCCAACATTCGACGACAACATACCAACTCATCATACACACATACATACCATACCATACCTGGGCAAAAGACTGAACAAACATATTGGGCATTAAAGGACATAATTTTGAGAGACTCGTCCCTCAGTTCGAGTATCTAGCATCTGTTTCTATCATTCTTGCACTAGCGATGGAGTTCTTCGCATATCAGCGTGTCTGTTCTATTCTTGTGCTTTCTACTTCATGACTATCATTGTACAGCAGCAACATATTTGTTGAAGTCGTTTTAGCGAGCAAGCCTGTTTGTTTCGATCAATCCTGCATGTTAGCAGGGAATGAAGAAGGGAAGAACTTTCGGCAAAGGTATCGCCTCACGGCACGAAATGGGACAACAAGAGAGGTTGGGCTACAACACTATCAGAAGGCAGACACGTCACGGCCGAGATTATTACGAAACTACTTATCAGTACTACCATTCGTGGAGATATCTGTATAGCTTGTATGGAAAGAAGTTGTCGAAACTAGGATTGTATCAGGTTTCTCCATATCGCAATTTCTGCTGTGTCACAGCCAGGATCAGATATATGGTGGTAAGGTCTCAAGATCGTGACGGAGAAGTGAGCTATTCTCGTAATCACATTGTCTTCATCGTTCGTTGGGTCTCATCGCTCACGAGAAGGTACAGTAGTGTCAATCTGAGAGCTTTTCGGTACCATAGAGGAAACCTCGTCCTGTTCTAGTACTACTCTGTACCTGCATATTAAGCTCAATGAGGAGGATCGAACACCTTGTAACTTGATGCATGTGCATTGCATGCGGTTGGGCAACATCAAATTCATCTTGAAACCGAGAATACCGCCAACCAAAAGATCATGGGGCTTGATTGTCTCCACTCACACTGTTCGTGCTCGAAACCCGACAGAGTGGCTCGGCGTGGTAGATACTCTGTTTTGCATATTCGCAAGTCCTCTGCGGAAGACGTCCCGTATGGTATGACAAGCGATCATGTTGGCGAGAAGGATCGTGTGATGGCTTGAAAGACTTGTTCGGTACCGCAAAGCGAAAGATACCGTCTCGCTGCCGATGGGTGGATGTCCTTGTGAGAATCGACGTCGACTTGAGAGTAGAGAATCGACGTCGACTTGAGAGTTGACACTGCAAGAATATCGATCTTTTCAAAATACTGCTAATTCAGTAGCTCCGAGCTGACCTTTGCATTGTTACATCGACCGAGATGCAACTCCTCAGACATTCTGAAGTCTGCATGAGCAATCGTATGAAGTGTCTTTAATCTTGATACATGCAACTCACCGTCGTCCCAGTGGTTTATGCAAGTAACCCTAAGCTGCAAAACTCTCCTAAATGGACATCAGCTGCTGAGCAACTCTTCGTAGACCCACAATCAAGTCAGTGTCCCGGATCTGAGCTGTGATCAGGCAGCAACACCACTAGCAAGCAACTCACTCAAAGTCTCATTCCTAACAGTCCACTCCCCAACCAAATCTCCATACTTCTCATTCAACAAATCGTTCACCAACCTCCCAAACACAACTCCTCCCAAAGCATTCAAATGCGTAGTATCCCCCTGCCTCGTAGCATTGAAAAGATTATACCTCCAACTCGCCTCAGGACCAATAGCATTACAATAGTCCTCACTCGCAAGGTTCAAGTCGATATACATACTACCCTTAGCCTCAGCTACAATAATCGTAGCGTTTCGCTCATTCGCAAGACTCTGTACCACTCGTGGAGGATCTCCACTGTCAAAGACTCTTGTAGTCAAAGAAGTTATCGAATTTTGGCGAACCACCTGCTTTAACGACTTCATCGACAAAGACCCCTAGGTTATCTGTGAACTGGTCTAAGGAGATATTGGCAGCAGGTTTCTGATCATTGTGGCCGAATTGGATCGTTACGAAGACTTGACTTGTGTTGGCGTGAGATTTGATCTGTGAGAGAACTGCCGACCAATCTCCGCCGGCGCGAAATGAGACTGTTGTTGCTCCTGTGCACAGAAGTGGATCAATGTTGTGGATAGGAACATGAATGTGCGTGGCGTGGGCTGACCTGAATGTCCGAAGTTGATGCCAGCAGCTGGAAAGGCGAGTGTGTTTTCGAGAAACCCATCTCCCCATCCGCCGGCAACAGCAGTCGTAGAGTCACCTGCGAGAAGGAAGAGAGGTGGTTTATCGTCTTGACGTGCCGACCATGGAGAGGCATAGACGCCCAGAAATGGTAGCATTTGAGCAATGCGAAGAATGAAAACCATGGTCATATGGCTTAGTCAAGTGGACGATCTATTCTTCATCAGCTCCTGTATGTTGTCCTTCTCTTATACACCACAATCCGTATGCTACCTGCTGAAGCATGACCTACTCTTGCCAAGACATCTCCTCTTCTGCCATCGGTGCAATGCAGTCCGCGAATTGTTCTTTCCACCAATTGCAACATGCTCGAGTAGATGACTGGGCATACTCGTCGTTACCGTAGAATCGCAGCCAAGCGCGATTGCACAGCGCTCTGGAGTAGTCATCGGAAGTGTTCTTGGGAGTCAGCACAGTCCTCAGGCATACCTCAGAGTCAAGCCAGCTTCTATTGCAGCCTTTATGTACACAAATGCATCCTAGAGGGCAACAGTACTACGTGGCCACACTCGTAGACCTTTGCTCTGTAGCTTCGCCTTCATTTGTGGCTGCAGCAGTAGCTTGCGGTGCAGCAGTCTGTGGCGCATGCAGTATAGCTTTCTTGCCGTTCGCCTTGTAGTACAGCACCACATCTCCGCCTCCGCGCCACAGATGTGAGCGAATGGTGGCGAGAGTCATGGTTATCGGGATGATCTGTATTTGTCGTTAGCATCGCCACTGTCATCGAATTCGTTCCAGCCATAACTCACCTGATTCTGACACCACAGTTCCAAGTACTCCTCAGGCTTCAAGTTCGTCGCCTCTCTCTCAGAAGCGGGTTCGATTCTCTCAGCCACATATGCCAAGATCTTCTTCGTCCGCAACATACGATTGGCATTGAGTCGATTATTCCCGTCTGAGGCAATGCTCGGTAGACTTCCTTGCCAAGGTTCCAAGATGAATGATATCTTGACCACATCCTTCACAGGAATCTGATTTCTGAGCAAAACATCTCCCAGCCACATTGGCGCAGTTTTCTCGACGCTTTCAATGTGTGTTGCGAGGGTACCAACCTTACCCTCAAACAGGTCTGTCACGCCTCCGGCTTCAGGTCGATCTTCCTGGATGAGGATCGTGGTATTGGGTGGTGGTCGAAGGAAAGGTGTCTCTGATAAGTCGCTAGGCTTGATGGCAGGTGGCAGCTCAATGGAGGAGCGGGCTACCGGCATACCGTTCTCGTGAGCTTGTTGAGCTTGCATCTGTTGTTGGAGTGAGTCCTCGTAAGCGAAGCGGATCTTCTGGACAGTGCCGAGGAAGGTGTCGTCTATCACCCGAGAGTTGCTCGTCTTGCTTGAACGAGAGTCGCTCTCCACCTCTTCTTTCTCTTCCACTGGCGTTGGCTTATCTTTATCGTTCGTCTGGACCCTTCCAATCTTCTTCATACCACTGAATGCGCCAGACATGCCCATGCTGAACTTCTTGCCGAAGAGACCTTTGCCAGGAGTGGCTCCGGCCTCTTTTGATGGCTCATCGCCAGAAGGAGTCGCAGGATCTAGCACAGCGCCAGGTGTGGTTGCAGGCTGCGATGCGCCACCCGGTGTAGCTACGTCCGCAGTCGCATTCCTGGAAGTGGAGAAGTAATCCGTACTGCGTTCGCCGGATGTTCGCTGCGATTGTGAGGATGAGTGTTGTTCGAGAGGCGCACCCTCCTCTGCAGTCGCTGGAAGCTGGGACGTTGTCTTTGCAAGCACTGGCGAGTTCATCGTGCCTGGAGTGGCAAGTCCGATGTTGAAGCCAGGAGTCGTGATCAACTTGCTACCGTTGACACCAGGTCGTAAAGTAGAAGCAGACTGTGCTCCATTTGCATCGGGATGCCAGCCATTGGTCGGAGACTGAGGAAGCTCGATGCTTGTGGGTGCACCATCACGCTGCATTCGCTGCTGCTCCTTGACGTTCAGCAGCTGGGATCGAAAAACTTGATCACGACGGATTTCTTCTTCGACCAGGTTGTTGAAGAGATATCGCAGAACCCACTTGCCGAGATTGATGCGCTGGTCTTCGCGGTACTCAACACCTTCATCTAGTTCCAGCTCATCGGCGTACATCTCTGCATCGAAGCACGTATTCTCTTCGAGGACCACTGCAACACTTCCAGTCCGCACATCGACAGTGCACCAGTTTGCGACTGTCGCGTTAGTAGTCACTTCGTCTTTGACGTCTTCCAGATGTCGTTTGCCGAATGACCGTATAGGCACGCACTTCAACAGATCCCACATCACGACCTCTCCAGCAGTGTCTAAAGTTAGCACTCTCTTCCTATCGTTGAGCATGACGTGCTTGATCAATCCATTCTGGCCCTCGATTGATAGCTCTGGCTGAGCACGGACTGGCTGCAGAACTATACTCTCTGATGCCGCCGCATCCAGTGTGCCTCTTCTTTGACTCGGCGAGTGCGACTCGTCCGGTGCCTGAATCGGCGTAGGGAAGTATGCTGTATTGCTCAGTCGGAGAGCATGCTTGAGCGGAATCCTTCGTTTCGACATCGATGGCCGATGTGATATCACAGGTGCCTGTTGTTCTCTGGCTGTAGGTGGGCTCGGGTACCTCGATTTCGACATGGTAGCAGAACTAAGTCTGTGAGTATGGAAATTCTCGGGCACTTCGATCTCGGCATGGTCTGTGTTGATGTCTCGCCACCTATTGATGCTCGGTCTGCTGGTTGCCGTCCATAGGTGGTCTCCCGCGTTGATGACTTTGTGTACTCCCTCGTGCTCCTGGAACAGTGCAACAGACAGTCCCTCATCTAGCTCGATCTTGTCTCGTGTGTCGGTCTTTGCCACCAATCCGTTCTTATCACTCGAATAGAATACTGAAAGATCTGGATCTGAGGAGAAAAGCGACCATACGCTGGCATCGTGCATAGTCAGGGTGAACATGCATCGTCCAGCTATGGTGCTCCAGACCTTGACTGTGCGATCACTGCTCGCGGTCATGATAGTGGTACCATCCTCACTGACGAGAATGTCTCGAATGTTGTCCGTATGTCCCACCAGCTTTGTAACACGCTTGCCTGTCCTGCAATCCCACACCCGTACTGTGCTTTCAGGACCACCACTTGCCAGTAGCGAGTTCGTCGCAGCCAGCGCGTAAACACTGCCTTTCTCTTTGCTGAGCAAGCTGCTGACTTCATCCTCTGCCACGTTGATCTTAAGCTTCTCACCACCACCATTCAGATCCCAAACATTGATGTACCGATCTAGGCCGCCACTAGCTACCCAGTCGCAAGTGGAATATGGCACAGCTAGCGTCTTGACGTAGTCGCTGTGCAAGCCTATCGTCTGTGGAGGCACCACATCTTGTGCAGCCGGCCGCCATACTTTGACAGTGGTGTCTGAGGAGGCAGATACCAGCGCCTGATTCGATTGTGCTAGGGCAATGTCATTGATCCAATGCGTATGTGCCTGGACCTGCTGTCGGAATGTCGTCGGTTCAGATGTTGGTAGCTTCGCATCGTACTCGGGCGGCGTGGTATTGCTCAGATCGAGGTTGAGGTCCCAGGCGCATATGACACCGTCTCGGCCTCCAGAGTATCTGAACACAACTTAGCTTTACCCAGTGCCTCATATATTGCTGGCATATAGCTGCTGACATACAAAAGAGAGTTGCTGCTATCTACAGCCAGACCATTGACTCCTAGTCTATGTCCTCCAGCTGAGTTGGCGAGTGGTAGGACTGATCACAGCTGTGTTAATCGCGATGGCCATCTCGCCCACAGACATAACGGGAGACATACCATAGCTGATCCTCTGCCTCGCCTTGCGGGCCATATGGGTGATATGGCCGCACACTCTCAATCGGCTTCACCAATGCCCCACCGTGCACGTATTGCAAGCTTGGATATGCTGTGCTTCCAGGCGCGCACGCACTGCCGAGCTGTTCAACTTTCCTGCTCTTTCTAGCTGCCGGGCGTGTCCAGTGTCAATGCATGGGTGTACATGGGTGTACTTTCAGATAGTGCATGGGTGTACTAGTGAATATCTTCATTATTCAAGACCACGCGGCATAGATTACCTTAGCTGTTCAAGATCGCTTAGTTCTAAGCCGCACTCCTCGTGGTAGTGAATTGCTCCGTCCGTGCCGCCACCTCCACACGGGATGACGACGATGTTGTCCCAAACCCCTGCAGGGACAACTTCTACAGAAACAACTTCGGCTTCTTTTGTTCAAAAAGACTCGACTGAACTGCCATCGGATACTGGACAAGATTAATATGCAGAATATGAATGGAAGTGATGACGGACAGTCTTAGGTATATTCGCGACTTCATCACAAGCCTTCACAGCTCACGCCAAGCAACTCGCTGTCCATATATCAGCAGCATGGTGTCGTTCACTAGGGAAGGCTGGGAAGATTGAGATTATGTATTGTCAAGAGTTGGCATGCATACAATCAACGCAGTTTTGTTGATACCTACACAAGTGCTCCCTCCAATGGAGCACGCGACCTATTACTGAGCTTCACGGTCAGTACAAATTGTAAAACTGTACGCTTCTATGCAGTCGCGCAGCTAACATATGTCGAGTGCGAACAACTTGGTCGATATGCGACTGGTGTTAACTCATGAGCGATGATCTTATATGCTCATTCCAGATCTTATCATATGTCTAAGCCAGATCTTATTAAGCAACACGAGTCAAGCAGCTCGTGCTTTACGTGGGGGTGCTCATATGGCAGTTGCTACTTAGCTGCATGTGTTGCGCCTCCGAGGGTACATGTACCTGACACTTGCGAGTCAGTTGTAGATGCTAGCCTGGCATTAGTGTACGCTTGATAGATACGTAGAGCCGACTTCACATGTAGCTTTAGCAGGAAATGGTGACCTGTGATGAACATAGGTACTGTCGAAGATTGAGAAAGTTGAAGATTGATGTGAAAAGAGCATTCGTGATGGCTCTGGAAGATGAGTCGGGCCATGGTTGTTCTTCAGAGTCAATAAACTCGTTGCAATCGCGCACTGCTCGCCTTGCTTTGGGTCGTTGCTCTGCTCGCTCGAAATACGTTGTTGACATCAACAATCCATGCTTCCGTCGGCAACGTTCACCTTGTCGCCATCGTCGATGCATAAATCACACATATTGCTCTTCTCGCGAATGTTGCCCAACTTCTTCCCCTTGCGTGGCTCATCACTGCGATGCGAACTACGCTTTCAATGAAGCGAAAGTCTGTACTCTCTAGTGTGGTCCCGGAAGTACACATGCGAGGAATGTTTCAGGCGCCTCGAGGGGGCATGCTCCGGTCACGGCTTCGGCTTTCGGAGGCGAATACCAAATGCTAGACGCCGCATATCTGAAAGGTTTGGTTTGGGCTATGAGCGCCATCGTCGATGACTGATCACCAGGGAGCCAAGACAGTGTGAATGCTTCTTCAGGTGCAAGCAATCTCAACGTCCAGCAGCTGCAGGTCTAGAAGAATCCGCAGACTATGCACTCGCGAATCCAGGTGCTTCGAAAGGACAACAAGAATGGATCAGCCACCCATTTCAATCTGGACGCTATCAGTGGAACGCGGTTGATGGGCGTGACGTACCACTGCCAATGTCCAGTCAGTCTAAAGCAAAAGCTCCGGTTTAGTTTCCACACTAAGTATGACCAGTGTGCCACTTGCATATATCTTCCTTTGCTCAAGAGTCTGACCTGTCGACCGAGCATGGCCGACAAGTTCTCTGTTTGTGACGTGACACAATTCGGGATACACCTAGGGATGTGTTATATAGGACGGCCTGCAGTCCGTGATGTGTGTCTCTGCGATCCCAAAGGCCTGGTAACTGGGGTCGCTTTACCGTTCGTGCGATGATGCAAGGAGGTACAGCTGCTGTCCGTCTCCAGTGGGGTCTCCAGTGTTCGAACTCGAAGAGGAAGTTGCAGTGTGCTCGTATCGTTCTTGTCCTTGATTGGACTGTCTTTTCAAGAAAAGCTCACATATCGGTACTTAGCTAGAGTCTCCCATTGGTAGTGGCCATGGCAGCTTCTGGTATATGGATTTCGAGTTCTAGACTATTTCTTTTCGTCCCGTCATGCCAGAGTATCGCATGCTTGTGGATGCGACCGAATTGCAGTGCCATCGGGCCTTCATGCATGGTGTCGTGACTTGCGCGTGGACAACAGGTGGAGTCTCAGAATGTTTGCTCTGGTTGGGTCTTTTCTCGTCCGCAAGTTCTGCCACTTCGGCGTGCCGCGCCTCCAGCGTCTCGGTATGCATTCTGCACCTATCAGTCACGCGCGCGGCTCGCTAGAATGAACAGCTTGTTCGTATTTCTTTCGAGGACTTGCATTCTGGAAGGGAGAGTATGACAGTACCACAACACGTGAAATGTTCGGGAAAGTCAGCCGCGAGCTCGGTATGTTTCTCGGTTAGCACAATCACAAGGTTTATCTTGACCTCACTGCAAGCATGAATGCTGGTAATTGACAGGCTGTTTTCAGTGGTTGAGTTCCGATTTGAGAGCTAACGGAAAGTCTGGTTGACAGCAATATCGGGTCTCGGTGACAGCATAGCCGGATGGATGGCCGTGATTTCTGTGGTTGCTACCAGATTTCGGCGAGGACACGGAACGTGTTCAAAGGTGTGACTGTATAGATATTGGAGCTTTCTTAGGGATGGAAGCTTCGGACGTCTGTAGCTGTGACTTCTTGCCCTTTAGCAGCTCATCAAGTCGTCAACAACATCAAAATCGAGGATCGATGTTGTCGAAAGTAAGGCCGCCGCATCCGATGGCGCTAAGGCAGCCAGGAAGAGCATGTCGGGCCGTGGGATGAGGAGGATCGCG
The DNA here is from genome assembly GCA_022570795.1 of Sphaerulina vaccinii. NCBI lineage: Eukaryota > Fungi > Ascomycota > Dothideomycetes > Mycosphaerellales > Mycosphaerellaceae > Sphaerulina > Sphaerulina vaccinii. The sequence goes on from JAKUDP010000017.1 coordinate 395,956, forward strand.
GAGAGACGAGAAATGTTGAAAGCCAGGTTTGTGCTTTGCTGAGATGAGAACAGACTGCCGGTGGCCCCATTCACACTGAATCTCGACAAAATGTGGAAGAATGTCGTCCAAGCTCAGTGAGAAGGTGGTGTGCGGCAGAGCTTGTCATATTATGACTTGCAGCAGTAAAATGCTCGTGCCGGTATAATAAGAAATGATGAGATGATGGACTGGCTGCAGGAGGAAGGCATCTTCTACGTGCCGATTCGCTTCCACCCCCACGGGATCTTACAGGCACTAGCAAAGAATGTACAGCATCCCCGATCGTCACCTTCGGCCCTCATCTTCTGCTTGTGCGACATGAGGATATGCCAGACTAGAGGCGCTGCTCTCGGGTTCCTGCTGCGGCCTCGATCACCATCTCCGACACCCTCTTCCTCTCCCACACTCTCTACATACCGCTAGTAACGCCTGCAGCTTGCACCGACCTTCTTTCATCTTTTGTATTCTCTCCATCGGGCCGGACTACACCGAGCATTGCCGAAGAGCCCAACTCTCACCTCGAGCAGGAAGGAGCAAGATTTTGGTAAACTGGCAGCTACGATCGACGACTCGCGAATGCCCAAAGAGCCGTGCACCCTGATCGAACTCCACTAAACCCACCCATCCCACCCATCTCTTCACGACGATCCACCCAAGCTCCAACTTTTGTTCGACGTGTGTGAATACACCACCGCCCATCGTGGAGCAGCAAGAGAATCGTCTGGGTGAAGCTCTGTTACACAGCTTCGCAGAGAGTCCAAACAAGGCGACCATCATCGCCCAGAACAATCCGCCTGGTGAAGTCTGCGCCGCTGCCGGGCCAGAGCAGCCCAGGCAGGTGCAAGGCGCTGGACGAATGCGCTCCAGCATAGCCTGCATCCGTTGCCGGCGATCGAAGGTCAAGTGCGTGAACAATGGAGTGGGCACGACATGTCGGTCTTGTGAGAACTCTGGGAGGGACTGCCAGTACCCTTCCCCAGTAGCGGGTGGAAGTCGGCGGCGGGATAGCATATCAGGGCGGGCCGATGTCTATGGGGATGCCGAACGACGGCAGAGGCCGCGAAAGAGTGCGACGACATATACATCAAATCCTATGACAGGACCTTCAGATTCTCCAAGGCCATTACTAGATGCACTGGATCCGAGACTCCTCACGCCTGCCGTATGGCAAGAGCTGTTTGACATATTTCAAATCCACTACTCTGCAGACCTACCATTCCTGCATCCTCCAACTTTCCTTAAGCCGCTACGCTCTGCCAACCTACAGCCTCCAACTAGTAATGGAATACCTACGGAGTCCTCAGCCTCTGCGCGTCCGCCGGCCTCAACTGAGTTCTTGCTAGCGTTCCTGGCCCTGACAGCACGCTTTCATCCCAGGCTTGTCGCACACCATTCGCCACCTACATCGTCACGACCTAGCAACCCTTTGATAGCATCAGAGTACTACGCCGCAGGAGCGAACGAGAAGCTGGCCAGCATCTGGACCGAGAACAGGCCTCATGACATCGAGCGATGCCAAACCGCGCTCATGCTTGGTCTGCACGAATGGGGCATGTGTAGAGGCGCAAAAGCTTGGCTCACAGTTGGCCTGGCGATTCGTGCAGCCCAGTGCATGGGCCTGCAGTACGAGATGGATCTCGACGATGAGCCTCTATCTCGATCCATTGCTTTGTCAGGAGAGGCTGAACGGATGGGCATGGACTCGAACCGGAAAAGCTCAGTCTCGTCTTCCAAATCCACTGAAGATGCCTTCATACTCCAAGAAATCAGACGACGGACTTTCTGGAGCTGCTACATCATGGACCGGTATCTGAGTAGTGGCAAGTACAGACCTCAAATGCTTCACGCTCACGACTTGAGGATACAGCTGCCCGCTAGCGAGCGTGCGTTTCTGTTCGCCGAGAAAGTGCGTACTCTGATGCTTGGCGAGGAGGACAGAAGTGTATCAGGTCCAGTTCGGGCAGAGGTACAGAATCAGCGGCAACAGTCAGTCATGCTTGGCACGACAGGAACGCCAGAGCCGAACATGGCCCCATCACCACGCAGCACATCGCGCGACGAGGAGGAGAAGGGCAGACTAGAAATCGGCTCTGACGAAGGCTTGATCAGTCGTTATGTCAAGATACTTGAAATATATGGCAAGGTGGTCAAATGGTCTTGTGCTGGCGGCCGCAGGTATGACTCGAGTAGCAAGCAACAAATAGAACAAGCTGACAGTTCTATAGAATCGAGGAACATCCACCCTGGGACCAACGGTGCGAATTCTACAAGTTGCGCCGCATGTGTCACGAGTTCAAGGCCAGTCTGCCTCGTCAACAAACGCTCACCCCGCAGAACACACAAGCACATATCAGCTTGAAGACATCAACACCGTATACCTTGGTGCATGCTGTCTATTCACTGTGCCTAATCGCGCTGCATCGTGAGTACGTGCCGTTCATTCCAATACGCTGCTCGAAACCAGAGGGACCTTTGGACGCGCCACTATTCCCCGCGGACAAGTACAACGTGCCTGCTGGCTTCTGGGATGAGAGTGCGCGTGAATGTTTCAGATCGGCTCGAGAGCTCATGGACCTGGTCCGAACCTGCCAGGAGTGGCGAGCTCTCGTAGAAACTCCAATCATCGGGTTTGCGGTGTACACGGTCGCTTTCGTTGGAGTCTACTGCATCAACTTCCCGTGGATGGACCCAGATGGGTTTATGTGCACCAGACTCGAGCCAGGAAGGCCAGAAACAAAATCTGGTGAAAGTAAGGGCTTTGAGGCTGCTCGTAAAGCACTTGAAATGATTGGCAACATGCGAACAAAGCTGCGCCTGGCTGGTGGCTGGTTCGACACAATCAATAAAATGCACAGATACTACCGACGTATCAAGAGTGATTACAGGAAGAATGTGCAAAGTGTGGAAAGCTCGTCAGAAGGTGATAGCCCAGTCAGTACTCGACATTTGAGTCTACGCGAAGGTGGCTCGGGAGGCGGACTGGATGAGTTCAAACTTCTGGAACGAACTCTGCAAGAGTTTGGCAACCTTGAGGACCAAGGTGTGGATATGACCGATGCCCATCGGCCTGACTCGCGACCACTCGATGCCGTATACGACGACAGCAACTCCGGCACTGTCAAAAGTGAAGAAGGTGATCGCCCTGTTGCGGGTACAGAGCCACCGAAGACGGAAGGCGGTGCTTGGAGTGCTATCAACACGGCGCCAGGTGCACCTGCTAGCCGTCACCCCAGCATCTCCACTCCTAGCAGTGCACAGTTCCGAAGCTACGATACATATGCTCAGCAGCAAGATCAATCGCAACAGAACAGTCAGCAGCACGCCGGGCACTACCCACAAAACGGGCATCCACCACCACCACCTTCATCTGGACCATCGCCGAGTCAACCACCGCAGCAGCTCCAGCATCCACAACATGGCTACCAGCCTCCACCATTGAGCAACTTCCGCCCTTCATATTCGGAGGGCCCAAGCCCAGCTCCTGGTCCACCAAGTCTGACGTCTCCAGCATCGCAATCAGCTACAGGTACAACACCCTCTCAAACGCACGCTTCTCCGCCATTTGAGCGCCACCATTCCCAGGCAGGTTATGGCAGCTGGACGCCGCAGAATGGACAGTACCAGATGCAGCCACCTCCTCCAAATCCTTACGTTAATGGCGCAGCCCATCACTATCCTCCACACCAGCATGGTCCGCCGCCGCAGCACGGAGGCTATCCTACACCCGCACATTCCGCTCACCCTCAGCAACCGGTACACCCACACCAACCGCCGCCACCACCGCAACTGTGGGATCCTACCACAAAGGAAGCTTGGCTGAACAACCTCGACACTCGTATGGGTGGGGATGACATTGCTGCTTTCGTAGATGGTGGTGAGGTTTCCGAATGGGCCAACATGGCTGCCTCACAAGGCTTTGCAAATGGCTGGCTTACAGCAGTGTGGCACGACAATAAGCCAGCAGTATGGCAAGGAAATCATGCATGATCATCGCTGTCCACAAGCGTGGACTGGAGTATCCGGACAGCCGAGCGGAGCGCGATGCCAGTGCATTTGGACTTCGGAGATACTTTCCAGGCCTTCTTGACGTTGTCTTCATCAACGAGCGAACACCATCCTATTGTTGGTCCAGAAAGAGCAAGAAGATATTAGCTTGATCTTGAGAGAAGGAGTCAACCTTTCATCGCTTGCCATGGCCTTCGAGCATGACCGCTCATGAACTAAAAGTATGTGGCGACTTCTGAGTCGCATTGGAGTTGTTCTGCTTCTAAGCACATATACCCTGGTCGTTCGGACTGGTTGAAGAGGATTGAATATATGCTACGATCTGAGCGTATCTGAACGAAGCGGACTGTCAGCTAGAACAGCAAATGTTGGTACTATGTACATGATGATCAACCACACGTATGACTAGCACGACCATACATTATTATAAGCTGGCCATCTCGGCCTCACCTTACTGAAGACTATGCTCGAAAATATGCTCATGTGTGCTTGCCAAGGATGTCAAACTGGAAGTATGTGAATATAAATCAGTCGTGTATCCGGTTTCGTGATTCTGAAGTTCACGCCACTTAGACTTAGGCTGCAGGTCTCAGTCGAGAGTCGTACCTCGCTAGCGATGAACTCCATAGTACAACATTGCTGCCTATACAAATCTTTTCCCTGAAACGCACTCAACAAAGTCAAAATCCGTCCGTAAGAGCCATAGTTCATTGATACCCGCGTAGGTACAGCCGACGTCGTCTTTGAATGACACAATGATATTGTCAATGTATTGACCGAGCTTGTGAATTCAGTGGTTGCTTCGCTCAGAGTCCCGTGAGATGTCTTCTCGCGAAAATCTGATTCCAGAGCATATCTCTGGCCGGGTGAACAGATCCGGTCGGAAGCCATGGCTTGTGACCAGCTGAATGTAGAATCCAGTGACCGGAGATTGAGGAAGGAACTGGGAGACTGAGCTTGGAAGTGTGGGCTTGCCACCATGTCCGATTGATTTAGCTGAAGGTCATGCGCTGAACCAAAGAGTCCGATCAACTCGTCTCCATAGCTTTCAAGTGCTCCTCCACTCTCCATTCGGTACTTTCGCCGCTCCTGCATAGTATCATCTCGGGATTGGTGTTGCATGCATTCCGTTCCGAAAGGCACCTCACCCGAAGCTCTCAGCGTTTGTTGGGGAAGTGAATAGAAGCAATGATTGAGTCTGGACGAGAACAGCATCTCTCATGTCTTAGACTGGATCGAGAGACTTCCAAGTGTCTCCATTAGCTCCGGTAAGTCGTCAGGATGTTGAGCCTCGTTCTGAACTCCAGTCTGCTCCACCCCTTGCATCTTGTTTTCTTCCTGCCGGACTTGAGTGAGATTCGTCGTCAGGCCTTTCTGCTTCATCTCCTCGAGATGTTCTTGGACCATGTTTCGGATACTGGTGTGTTGAGGACTACCTTCGCCAAAAGTGTAGGCAACATTACGGAGATTGCGAAGAAGCTGTGTCAGGTCAACAATGCTGCATTCTGTTACTGACGAGGTGTATGGCGCACGATGAGAAGCAGCTCGTCGTCAGAAGTTACGGCAGCCATTATGCGGGCCTTGTTACATGCCTAAACTTGAGACTTGAGGATACCGATGGAGTTTGTTGATGATTGTATGTGGCAAGGAGGTTCGTGAGAGGAGGTCGAGAATCTCATCTCGGATTCGGATAGCTGCCAAGACTACGAAAGCTTCACTGTAGACTCACTTCAAGACTAACATCATTATTCTTCGACTTCAACATTCATTGCAGTTCCGCAACAACAGTATGGCAGATGCAGACGAGGACGTGATGCCCCGGGCTGAGGTGCCTGGAGGCGAAGATGTCGATCTCTCAGACGAGCCACAAGACTTTCGATTCTTAAGCTCAATATCGTGAGCATGATATGCAGAATTGTAAGAAGGCGCAACTGACAGTATTATAGCGAGAAGAGCGCCGTCATACCGAAGCGAGGTGAGAAGGATTTCGAGCCTCATGCCACTGCACTTCAGTCAAATACCTTGGCGGCCTCCCGACAGGCTATGCATAATGTGCTAGCCCATGAACGAGTACATCAACCCAAAGGACACACGATTGGCATATATCATGCAGAGACCAATATGTGCTATGCTATCAGCCCCAAGGGTCCACTGTTCATCAAGATGGGCAGAGTCTTGTCACCTCAGGAGTGCCCTTTTGGAGACGACGAATTCCGAGGTGTTCGAACGTGGATGCATCCCGAAGAGGCACTGTACCTGCTTGAACGCGGAACCATGGATGTGAGATGGCCAGTCCAGGATGGAGACGAAGGAGAATATGGAGTGCCGATGAGCTTGCAGGCAGGCTATGCGATGTTTCTTGGCGACGATGGAGCGCATGAAGGAGCACTAACATTTGAGCGGTTCTCCGTCTACTCTGGTCTGAAGCGAGCTGGGTACACAGTTCTAAGGGCGCCTTCGTGGGACTCAGAAGGCCCAGCACTAAGTGCTGATTGCTATCCTCCCCTGCCAAACCGTACATGGCAGACAGGACTATTCAATTCAATATCAGCACTGAAGAGTTTCTTCGCGACAGATCCCGTCAAGCTCGAACGCCAGCAACACGCATGCCAGATCGAAGAACCAATCGTACCCAACGACCTATACCGCAACTACATGGAAATCTATCGCCGACTAGCCCTTATCGACTTCCACGACCCAACACTAGTCAAAGCACCATCAGCACCAGAGATCCCTACCACAGATCCTGGCTTCCGCATCACATACCACGTCTGGAAACCAGGCTCAGCACACTTCAAGAAGTCAGCACCTGTAGACCCAGACTTTCGGGTAGCAGTAGTCAACGCTCGAGAGAGTAACATGCCTACGCTAGAACAAATCGGCGCTCTGCTGGAGACAACGCCTTACGACCCGCCTAAGGACTCCGCACATATGCATATGAAGCTGAAGCATGGATATAAGAATGTCATCTTGGCAGTGGTGGATCAAGGAGTGCCAAGTTATCTGAGAATCGCTGATGCCGCGTTTGGACGCGAGAAGGTGTATGAGCGACTTCACGCTCAAGCAGGTAGAGGTGGCAAGAAAGGTGGAAGAGGTGGTGGACGTGGCAGAGGAGGGAGAGGGAGGGGAAGAGGGAGATGAAGAGATCAGGACCTGACAGCCGGGACTGGTGCTTGAGATATATTGACCATCTATGCATCATGATCTGCGACGAGCTACAGGCTATCGAGCTCCGCGTGCGCAATGGCGATCGTACGCAGCACTAGCTTTGAGGCATGGGCTGCACTACTGCTGCGCTGGCATACCGTTATGGGGAGTATGCTGGTCAGGCTGGGATCTCAGAGGAGCTGCTGACAACGTCATCTTCCACGAAATCGACCTCTTCCACCTCCGCCTCCACGACCTCGCCCGCGACCTCCGCGCCCACCACGATCTCCTCGGTACCCGCCACGTCCTCTACCGCGACCACCAAATCCGCCTTGGAAGTCGTCCGGTCGAGGTCCAGCTGCTAGCCGAGCATCAAGCTCCTCGTCGCTAATCTCTAGCGGGTTCGGAATCTGTAAAAGCTGGCAGAAATCTGTAGCTTGTGGGTTTGGGTACTCCTTCACCTGCTGGTACTGTGGATCCAGGAAGCTTCCTCCATCATAGATCGGGGCTGTGACCACAAAGTTCTCTGGAATGATCAAATGAGCATCATCAATGTTCTGCTCGACCCAGTTCCGCTCGGCATCAATCAGCTCGCGATACTCCGACTGTGTCTTGGCTGGTAACACTCGCGCATCAATGTCTCCTACCGGTGCAGGTTCGCTCAGTGCAAAGGCACGTGTGATGGCGAGCCACTCTCTATCGTACTGCAACTTCAGGGGCCGGTCCTGATCCCGAACTGGTTTCTCTGAAGCAGAGATCAGCTGCAGAAAGTCGCGGCTCGGTAAGCACTTATCAAGTGCAAGGAAATTCGTTGTAGTGTTGGTAATTTCGGAAGGATGTTCCATCGGTTCTGGGGCCTTCCTGGGTGCGAATGAAGCTGGTAATGCAGCACGTGCTGCAGCGAGGCGTGCCTCTTCTTCATTTTCTTCACTTTGCTTTCCTAGGGCGGCACCGTTGCTTGTCGACGCAGGCTTTACGTCGTCGTCAAGGTCAAGATCGATCTCATCGCTGTTCTGAGGCTTCGAAGGTGCTGCTGGCTGCGCAACTGATCCCGGTGCTGACTTCGCGAGTGGCATAGGCTCATCGTCGTCTAGATCCAGATCGATCTCGTCGTCATTCCTGGCAGGAGGAGCCGTCTCAGTACCATCAATGGCTTCATCTCCGTTCAGATCGATCTCGTCTTCGTTTTTTGATGGCACAGGATACGAGCTTGTTCCAGCAGGGGCGATCTGTTGAGGTAGTGCTGCTTCCTGCTCTCCATGTTGCACAACTGCAGCAAATTTGCAGTGTAAGTGTGCACTGAACCAGTATCTCGGCCGCAGGAATTCCAGTACCTGCTTCGCAGCAACACTTCCTAATCGACCACTCTGCGCGTCTTCTTCAAAGTGCTTCTTTCTTCTGAACAATTGCTTATGATTTCCTTTCCACTCGATTCCTTGTGGCCAGTCGTGGCTGACGCCAATGTCGATTTGCGTTCGAATTTGCATCAGCTTTCGCACATCCAATTCGCGAACGTGATAGATGCTCTTCATATCTGACTCATTGTATGGCAATCGTTCGAAATGAGGTTTGCGATAGTCGAAACCTTTCCAGATACCACTCATTCCAGCTATCCTCAGTGGCCCAAGCCGTAGCACATTCGCAGCGCCCATGTAGTAGATGTTTGGAGCCACCCATCCTCCATGGTAGAGCTCAAACAGGTAGTTGCTTGCTTCGTGGTTGCCACCAACGAATATAGTCAGACATGGTGCCGTTCGTTGGCCAGAGTAGTATTCGTGGAAGTCACACATCTCCCGATACTTGGGTGGCATGCTGACACAGTTGAGGTCGAAAGCATTGCGTACTGATTGAAAGTCGCCGCCGATTATGAGTAGATCGACTCCAGGCCAGCCTTTCTGTTTGCAGGCTTCTTCTATCGAGGCATAGATCGCGTGGAGCGTGCCATGGCCACAACCTTCAACCGCAAGGCGCACTCCATGTGATTCTTCCAGTTGGAGCGCCATCGCGATGGCCGGCGATGTGTTCTCAAAGGCTCTCTGGCAACCGCGAGAAAAGACAACAAGTGATGTTTCTCGTTGGTTTGGCAGCGACGTTCAAATCGATACTTTTAGAGTTTAAGGTTCGACGTCGACCAGGATCAAAGTGAGGATTATGCGGCCACCCGTTAGCTTCCGTCAGCAGGACCCACAAGGCATATGCTTCAACAGATCTGTCGACGATATTTCTTCAGGAAGACAACGAAAAGCATCAAAACTGATATGGCCTCACCATTAGTTGCTGCCCGTGAAGCGCATCTTCAAGCATCTTCTGAAGCCCTGATGTTCACCTCGCCATCAATATCAGCACATCTACAAACTCAGAAGACTGAGAAGACCAGTACAGGCGATGAAAATAGCACGATGAACACAAGGCCTCAGATATGTTCTTGCGGTAGACAACTTCTTCCAGGCTGGAACTCCAAGGTCAGAAGCGTAAAGAAGCATACTCGTAAAGATCGGCTAGCGGGCAAACCTGCATCGAAGACTCTATCATGCTTGATTTGCAACTCAGTTCATATCCTGTCAACGAGAGTCAAGATACGGATGGCCAGCGCACCCAAGAGGACATTAAGTACAGACTCTGGAACTAAAGCCAAGACTCATCTTGGTCCAAATGCATCAGTCCTCATTGCACAACCGACGCCAACCACTACTGAGCCTGGGACAAGTACTACGAGGAAACGAAGTCGTAACAAGAAATCTTCTTTACAAGCTATGCTAGCCGAGCGGAAACCAGGAGGTTCGAGCAGTACTCACGGGTTTGGACTTGGGCTGGGCGATTTCATGAAATGAGCAGAAACTGCAGCCACGACATAAACATATCAGATTCACGAAAGCTGTTGCTGGACTGCCGTCGATCAATACTAGGACACAGGATAGTGCTGAGGATGAGCAGTCTAGGCTGCTCATCAAGAGTGATTTGTCCGTCAGTCGGTCGTTCTTCGAAAGGATGGTCAGAACTTTGTGCTTCGACGAAGTAGGGACGGAGAAGGTCGGATGATGCGGAGCAGGATGAGCGAATCAAAGAGGTGAAGAAGAGACGGGAAGTCGCAAAGATATGCATGCAGGCGTGAGATCCTGGGCAGATCGCCTTCGTGAACGGCTAACTGGAAGCGAGTCTGAGACAGGGAAGGCCTAGTTCTTGAGTACTTGTCAGCAGCATTAGTATCCGCATGAAGCATCATGCCTCGCAATTAGGTCGCTGAAGCAATATGGGGAACGCATGTGAAAGTGACCTCTTTTACAGACCTGATCTCACCAGCGCTAAATCAAGATGATGTATCTTTAACTGTACATGGGCCTCGCCTGTCTGGCTCAGCGTATACCACTTCTCTCCTGCTTCGTCCTCTCCATCTTCTCTGTATCTTCGAATCCTCACGCTTAACCAATGACAAGCGCATTATCTTCTGGGAAGTCGTACTCTGGCACCTCCAAGTTCAATGGTGCTGGACCCCTTCTTACACGTCCGGAAATATCGTAGTGAGAACCGTGGCATGGGCAGAACCATCCACCGTAGTCTCCAGCCTCACCAATAGGCACACAACCCAAGTGAGTGCAGACACCCAACATGATGAGCCACTCAGGCTTCTTGACACGGTCTCCGTCTGGCTGTGGGTCACGAAGTGTCTTCCAGTCAAAGTCCTCGGCCTCCTTGATCTCGTCTGCGGTTCGGTGACGGATGAAGACTGGCTTACCACGCCACTTGATGATAACGTTCTTGCCTTCTGGGATAGATGCGAGGTCGACCTCAACCTTGGCCTGAGCGAGGACATCGGCGGATGCGGACATGTTTACCAGGAAGTCTGTAAATCCAATTCGTCAGCCATTGCTGCCATATACACCATACTCTCGACTCGCGCTGTGCCTGCTTCACTCACCTTGCACAGTGTTCTTGGCTCCGAGAGCTGAGATACCACCGAGTGCGCCAACCATGAAATATTGGAACATCTTGTTGCTCGTCTCGCTGCCCTTGTTTCGGTAGCTTTTGAAGGATGGAATGTTGGTCGTGTCTGGCTTGTTGCTCGAGCCGCGGTGGAAGGGTGATTTGAACTCGGCGTGCGATGTTGAGGCATCAGTAGAGGCGGTCCTTTCGCTGTTTCTCTGGATGGCGGTGGTGGTGCTGCGCAGAGATGGCACGGTCTGGCGACCGGCGCCACGCACCAGCGAGGAGGCCGCGCGGGAGGAGATGGACATGGCGACGGTGTGGGAGATGCGAGAGGAGTCGTGGGCGGGTTCAATGGGTCGTCGTCGTGCTCGAAGGAGGCGTCGTCGTGCTGAGAGTGATGCTCAAGACAAACTTGAGCTCGGAAGAAACAGGAACCAATGAGAAGAGGTCGAGAGTAATTCTGCGTAGAGTTCATACCAGCGCGTAGATGTCATCCCTGCCTGATATGTGCCCCCAGTGGCGACTTCTGCCTAACGAGATGAACTCTGTCGCCCACTTCACGTTGATATCCACCTCGCAACAATCCTTCGAATCACAATATACGATGGCTGGTGATATGGGTCCTCCGCCGGCGCGTACAAGTTTCAAAAGATCTGCCGAGGACGAAGCCAGCGTTTCACAATCAAAGCGAGCCAAGCCCAGCAGTAGCAGAACCGAAGCACAAGCCAGCAAGTCACAACGACCGAAACGCTACACGCCAGACGGCAGAGAGATTCCCAATATTAAGCCGCAACCCAATGGTTCCTGGCGCATGATCACAGGCGAAGACATCGTCTATAGTCCAGAAGAACGACCTACGAGAGCTCCGCCACCAAAAGTCAAGCTTTCCTCTCAACCGACTATAAATCAGTCGTTTGGACAATCAACGTCTTCAGGCAAACCTCGAAAAAGCGTGAGAGAAAGGATTGTTATGCCAACAACTCCAAGCAGCAGTCAGAACCCAACGAGTAGTATCAGAAGTAATCCAAGCAGTCAAACCAGCTCAATAGCATCGTCATCGAGAGCAAATCAAGGGGCTTCGAGATCACAGCCACTACCATCTTCATCAAGAAACCAAGCACAACAACGAACTCAGCAATCCACTTCAAAAATGTCAACAATCACCCTAACTGAATCCATCGGAGACATCTTCACAGTCCCACCAAACACCCTAATCATCCACGCCTGCAACACAGAAGGTTCCTGGGGTGCCGGAATCGCAAAAGCTTTCAATGACAAGTATCCTTCAGCGTTCGAGGTCTACAAGACTCATTGCCAACTCAATGGCGGAGAACTCGTAGGCAAAGCTCTACTCATCCCACCTCAGGGAGACGATGAGAATAAGCACTTTGTCGGATGTCTATTCACATCACTGTCAAAAGGGAGGAAAGTCGATTCACCGAGTAAGATCCTCAATGCGACTGGACCTGCGATGAGGGATTTAGTCAGGCAGGTTAAGGAGTGGAATGCGAGTCATGTTGGGAGCGAGGTGGGTGAGGTGAGGATGTGTAAGATCAATTCTGGTCTCTTTAACGTCAAGTGGGAGAAGACCAAAGAAGTCATTCAGGGCATTGAGGTGGAAGAAGGCGGTATCCGAGAAATCAAAGTCATTTCGAGAAGCGAAGAAGATTAGGAACCTTCTGGTCTGAGGAGATGGGTATTGATGGGCGAAGAGCTTAAATCGAGCTATCGTGGACTCAAATTGGCAAAGCTACAGGTTCGAAAGATCAAAGCTACCCATACGACGACGGAGAAGAGGCGGGAGCTGTTGTGGAAGTTGGTCATACTGGAGAAGATGGAAATCACGATGCAAGAAATGGAAGGCGAAAGAAATGAGAAACGCACGATAGCACTGTTATCTGTTAATGAGCCATGAAGCCAAAAGCCAATGAGTTTATTCATGAACATCAAGTTTCCTTCCACGATCTCACACCGAGCTAGTGTACCATGGACCGCTTGGGACGACGTTCAACACAGATCTCTCATTGCATTGAAACGCTGTGAATGCACTACACAAGATCAAATGCAAGACAACGATCAGGTAAATAATCTCTTTCTTTGCTACCGCGCATGTTCAGCAGTAGTCTCTCTTCTTTTCACAAGCACAAAACATCAGCGCTTCCTCTTTCTTCTTGGTCCTGTACTTAGTCACTTCAACCAAGCAACTCAACATCCAAACCAATAGCCCTCATGAACAGATTGACGTCCGCCAGTCTCTTCTGGCTCATCTCCTCAGGCAAAGTCTTCGAGACAACCACAGTCTCCATAACGCGCTCCTTCACGCCAAGCACAAGTCTCTGCTGCTGATCTGGGCTTGCGCCAACACCCATCGCAGCCAAGAATTGCCAGACGTGAACGTCCTCGGATGCAGATACAGGTCCATCTGTTGGGAAGATGTATGGCAGAACTGGTTCCAACGTGTCGAATAGACGATTGTAGAGGTCCGAGAACTGCTCGAAGTCGGACACTGGTGCAGACTGCTTGAGGAGTTCGGCGCGAGAGATGAGCATGGTGAGAATGCTGAGACCGGTCTTGGTTCGCACGATAGCTTGAACTTGTGTTCGTTCCAGGACGAGTCCGAGAAGACCAATGATGATATTCAGAGGCGCTTCATTCACGTAGCTGAAGAGTGGTGGGATAACAGCTTGAGTGAAGAGGTTGACCTCTTCCTTGACTCGAGCTGGAATGGCGGAGTTGTCGGCCGGTGGGTATGCGTCGCGAATGACGTCTAATATGTCCAGGTGAATGACAATGAGCGTAAGCATAGTCAGACGCTGCTGGTCGTCCAGATGCCTAAATGTACGAGGAATAGCTTTCTTTCCCTTGCTATGGGACAGGATTTGAATGAATGGGTGCGGCGAGCTTGAGCTATAATATTGTTAGCACTCCAAAACACAATACCTGGAGAGAGGACTGCTTACTTAGGATTGATCTCGACCATGATGCGAAGAGCGGCCCACAGTTGCTCATTAAGCTCCTGCATTGCGCTTCTCCATCTCATATGACCTTCGATCACGTCCGGCCCACTTTCCTCATTAGGTGGAGGTGGCATTGCTCTTTCGTGGTCCTCGACTCTCATCATTGTAGAGTAGAGGTTCTCAATGTCTCGCAGTGCAGTCTTGCGATCAGCAGGCTTCAATGGATGATGCTTGCGAATGTCTGCAGCATCAGGGCGCTTGATATTAAGAAGCGGACGTGGTGTCTTCGAGTTGCTGAATGCAATCTTGCCGAGCGATCCTTCCATGACTAAAGACTTGTTCTTTGGCCTGTTCTTCGCAGCTTCAACAGCTCTGGCAACCTGCTGCTCCATGCGCTGAACGTGGTTATCACCACCACGAGGATGATGCCGACTGCGTCCATACCCGTAACGACTTCCGGTCTGAAACAGATATGTCTGAGCAAACTGATTGAGCGGCTGACCTGGACCACTTCTTGGCGGCCCTTTGATCTGCGAATACACCTGGTAGTAGAAGTCCTCCATAAGTTGCTCTTTGCTGCCAAACTCGTTGTCAATACCACCAGTAGCAGTAAGCAACTGCTGGAGTTGAATGCGAGTGATGAAGTTCTTGTCCTGCGGTGTCATGAGACCATTGTTCTTGCTAAGCAAAAAGATCTTGTGGTTTCGCTTGGCTCGCTTGGCTTCCTCTGCCATGTACGCTTCGCGAGCCTCGGACGACATGTTCATCATCTGCTGCGCCCGTGTTATAGGCGGCCCGTTGTACGATGGTCCTCGGTTATGCGAAATGGGTTGCATTGGTGGCCCTCGTGGCTGCATAGGTGGAGGACCCATTGGAAAGCCACCAGGAGGTGGGCCTTGATGGAACTGCTGGTGTGGTGGATGGCCATGGAATTCCTGAGACTGTGGTCGAGCATGACCCGGAGTGTGCTGTCTCTGCAGTATCTGGGGAGTGCGCTGATTGTGACCTGGCCCAGGCGATGGCTGTGCTGGCAGCTCTTGTGGCATCTGCTGCTGATGCTGTTGTTGTGGAGGACGCTGGAGTATCTGCGGCATTCTCTGCTGCTCGAAAGGAGGCTGCGCTTGTGGCGGAGTTGGAGCACTACCACCACCACCTAGTCCAAGCATACTCTTCAGGCCCAGCGACTGACTCTGCAAGTCTGGCGGTGGCTGTTGCTGAACAGGCGGTGTAGGCCGTGCTTGTGCTCGCATCTGCGCCTCCAGCTCTTCCAAGGTCATCATCCTTGCTGCAGCCTCTTGCTGCTGTCGAACTGGCTCAGCCTTCTTCGCAACTGAGCTGCCCCAAATGGACGCATCGGCCTCCAGCTTGGGAATGTACTCTGGCTGCTTGTATGCCTCATAACCAGTTCTTGCGGGCTTCTGTGGTACGCGTGGTGGAGCGTATGACTGTCTGGCTTGGTGCAAGACTTGCTCCTCGAGGAGAGTATCGCGCATGCCCGCGGTCTGCCCAGCGAAGTCGAAGTCTCTGCCCACTCCCTCTCGTGTCACCGGCTTATCATCTCCAAAGGTGTCGTCATTGAAGTCATCTCCCGCCTCTTGCAAATGAGCTCCCAATCCGTCGTACGTTTGCTCAAAGTCCAGCATCTGGCCATCTTGATCGCCGCCCAAGCCTGCAAAAGGATCGTGGCTGTCAAACATGCCTCGCGCGCTCGACTGTTGCGCGCCCTTGTCCCGGGGCAGGTTGGTGTCGAAGCCAAAGAACGACATGGTATTGGTGGTGGAGGTGTTGTCGGAAGAGGCGAACTGTGATGTTCTCGATCGCAGGACAGAAGACCGTGAAAGCGCAACAGCGCCAATCAAGGAGAATGCACACCAAGCCGCGCTATGCTCCGAAAGAACCGCTGTAACAATATGCACAGGATGTTGTAGTTGGTGGAGGGAGGGCGGCAGTGTTGACAGCTTCACTGGAGTTGTGACATCGTTCGAAAGGCCCCACTTTCAGCATTGATATGTTCAAATTCACTTCCACGCTGTCTGACTGCTTCTGACCCATCACGCTCTAAAGTATGCCGCTGTACCACTCATACGATTCCGCGGAAGAGCACGTCTCTCCCACATGGCAATGATACAATGGATGCTATGCCCCTATATTGAGGAGTATGCTATGGAGTGCACTCACCACATCGACAAAACGAGCTGTAACCTGTGATGAGATCTCCTATAATATGTTGCCCAGATTCACAGTTCGTGTTTCCTTGGGTCGTGGTCCATTTATATACCATCGCGCCACGGAACCACAGCGGACGCGTAAGGGGCTTCGTACTTTTGATATGAGAAATTCTAGGACACACTAGATGGCAGCGACGTGTCACTACCGTGCATTCTCTCTCTCTCCCTGTCCTTGAGGTATTGAGTCTGTCGTGTTTCTCACTTACTGCCAACATTCCTTTGTCCTTGACTTTCCTCACACCAAGCAGACCAGAAGACTGGGAAGTGTCGCTGCAGTGAGAGCTGTAACTTTGGCTGGTGCTGCTGAGACCTTCAACCTTCAACCTTCAACCATCTTCTGCAGCAATCTCACCCCTCTTCTTTCCTCACTCAGTCGCTCCTTTTCCTCGAGGCGACAACTACTACCTACCGACCTCGATCGAACATCAGCAGCAGTGACTGCAGGATCAGTCCCAGGCCAAGACAAAGCCTCTCGTGTTCCGCATTGACAACGATCGGCGCATGCTGACACTGCACACGACCGACCCTCATCCTCCACCTCCACCTCCATCTCCACCATGGCTGGCTCCACGCGATATCTGCGATACATTGTCTTCGCCTTTGTCGCGTTGATCGTCGTCTTCTTCATCTCCTCCTCATCAACGCGAGTACCCGGCGCCGAACACATCCAGTCTGCCTCAGAATTGCTTAAGGCGCAAGGGATATGGAAGGGCACAAATCAGGACTCGAAAACACCTTCAACGAACACTGGTAGCACAGGCACCTCAGTCTCAGAAGGAGAGAAGAACCTGCCAAATGAGCACGCAGGAAACCCTGTGGCTGTCCCTCACAACACCAATGGCGCTGCGCTGGATCATTCTACCACTTCACCAAATCCGGCTGCTGGCGGCACCCAAACACACCTTTCCAACACTGCCCCAGGCCCGCGCATGAACGCTACCTTTGTCACACTCGCCCGCAACAGCGATGTCTGGGAGATTTCAAGATCGATCCGCCAGGTCGAGGACCGCTTCAACCACGCCTACAACTACGATTGGGTCTTCCTGAACGATGCCGAATTCGACGATACGTTCAAGAAGGTCACGACCGCATTGACATCGGGCAAGGCGAGATATGGAAAGATCGACAGCGAGCACTGGGGCTTCCCATCATGGATCGACCAGGAAAAGGCGAAGAAGGTGCGCGAGGACATGCACGAGCGCAAGATCATCTACGGAGACAGCGTGAGCTACAGGCACATGTGCAGATATGAGTCGGGCTTCTTCTTCCGCCACGAGATCATGCTTGAGTACGAGTGGTACTGGCGTGTTGAGCCCAGCATTGAGCTCTACTGCGATATTGCCTATGATCCATTCAAGTTCATGGCCGAGAAGAAGAAGAAGTACTCGTTCGTGCTCTCGCTGTACGAGTACGTCGAGACAATTCCTACTCTTTGGGACAGCGTGAAGAAGTTCATCAGCCAGCACCCGGAGCACATCGAGAGCGACAACGCCATGGAA
Source organism: Sphaerulina vaccinii (assembly GCA_022570795.1). NCBI lineage: Eukaryota > Fungi > Ascomycota > Dothideomycetes > Mycosphaerellales > Mycosphaerellaceae > Sphaerulina > Sphaerulina vaccinii. The sequence continues at coordinate 413,737 of JAKUDP010000017.1, forward strand.
TGGCTGTCGGACGATGGCGGAGTGACCTACAACCATTGCCATTTCTGGTCGAACTTCGAAATTGGCAACTTAAACTGGCTGCGAAGCCCGGCTTATATTGACTACTTCGAGGCCCTAGACAAGGACGGCGGATTCTTCTACGAGCGTTGGGGTGATGCTCCTGTTCACTCCATCGCAGCAGCTCTCATGCTGAAGAAGGAGGAGATCCACTTCTTCAACGATATCGCGTACTACCACGTCCCATTCACGCATTGCCCCACAGACGAAAAGGATAGGCTGGAACTGAAGTGCCACTGCAACCCCAAGGACAATTTCGATTGGAACGGATACTCATGTAAGTTGGAACCCCCACCCAGACCATTCAAAGTATGCCGCTAACATGTCACGACAGGCACGAAACGATGGTACGACGTAAACAAAATGGCGCTACCAGCAGGCTACGAGAAACAGCAGTGACAACATGGAAGATATAAGGAAGTGGCGGAACAGTGGCTTGGTCCACTCATCATTCTTGGATCAACGCTCGTCTTCGTCTTGTTGATTCTGCTCTATCGACCAGTTCTGAAATTGTATGACTATGGCGCACGAGCGACTGGATTGAGGAAAACGAGTCGGTTCTCGCAAGCACGCTTTCAGCAGATCAGGGAGAAGACTGCATTCCAGCAGTAGCCCTGTGGGAATGGCGTAAGAGGTCTATCTTCAGCATGGATATGAAGCACAAAACAATGCATTTCAGGAGTTATACAAGGCGGAGAATTTGGCACGATTAGCACAGCGACGTGGCAGTGGGACACTTCGCCATTCCAGGCGCGTGGGCGAAGGGCGAAGACAAAACAGTTACCGTATTGAAATACCTACAAGGCTCCCTTCTTATGTCTAGCGACTGATCTTGCACTTTCCACCTTTTCATGTCACTTCTCAGCAAAGCATATTCTCACCACTTTAACGCTTATGTAAACCTCAAAAAAGTTAAGCAACGACAAAATCTCAGAGCTCGTCAGCGAACTCATATATCCATCACGTCGTGCACAATCACCGCAAACGCTCACTTCCCTCCGATAACGGTCACTATCAAGAATACATCAAGACCAGGACGTTCCAGCTCACTCGACCGCAATCATGGCCAAGCGAAAGGCGAATGGCGATGACAAGCAGCCAACCAAAGACAAGATGGACATAGATGGCGAAGACAGCGGAAGTGAAGACGTAAATCGAACTGGCGCCATGCCTCTCCTCAAGGTATCAGCTAACAGAGTTCGTAGGATCCAGACATGCTCGACGTAGACTTCGAATTCATGGACCCCAATCCAGAAGTGGACTTCCACGGCATCAAGAATCTTCTCCGCCAACTTTTCGACGCAGACAATCAACTCTTCGACCTCTCAGAACTTGCAGACCTCATTCTCTCACAACCTGGCATGGGCTCCACAGTGAAATGCGATGGCGAAGAAAGCGATCCCTATGCTCTTCTCACAGCTCTAAACCTCAATCACCACAGGACGAAACCTGTCATTCTCAATTTAACGAGATACATCCTGGCCCGCGCCAAAGCTTCTGGAAATGCAGGACTTCAACAACTGGAACAGCTACTGAAGCCAGACTCGAAAGCACAGGTGGCGTTAGTCCTAAACGAACGCTTCATCAACATCCCACCACAGATCATTCCACCAATGTACAACTTGCTACTGGAAGAAGTTGATCTGGCAGTCAAAGACAAGGAGCCCTACGATTTCACGCATTACCTCATCTTCAGCAAGACGTACGAAGAAGTGGATTCGAAACTTGATGCTGAGGACGAGAGGCCGAGTAAGAAGGGAAAGAAGACTGGTACTGAGGCGTTCTACTTTCATCCTGAAGATGAAGTCTGGCAGAAGCACTCTTTGGGTTTCTCGAATTTCGAGTATGAGAAGGAGGCGGATGAGGGGGCTAGTGATGCCAGAAGAGCCTTTTCTGAGGCGGGGATTAAGCCAATGGGGCATATGGTGTTGGTCGAGGCGAAGAAGTTCGAGGAGGCTGTGAAGGCTGTTGGGGAGTATGTGCAGGGCTGAGTCGATGCTTTCGCGGAGGCGTAGCAGCTGAGGACTGTATCTGGTGGAGAGGACTCAATAGCGCAAATCGACGAACTTTGCGGCATCGACGAGTCCAGGCCAGGCCTCGAATTGGAGTCGACTTCTTCCTCAGGCACAGCGATATAGGAACCGCCGAAATCGAGGCAACCTCTTTCAACATGATCTTCCTGATTTGGCGATGCGCGGTTGCGGTTACACTGCTACATTGTAATGCGAACCTTGAGAAGGCAGTGTGCTGTTCGCATTGCATCGTGTGAGGATTCGGCAGCCGGCACACTACTATATGCCACATGGTGCTGATATCGTTGCGCTAATTTTGAACAGGGCTTTGCGAGCGATGCACGACAGAGCTGCGACTGAAAGTTAATGTGCAGGTCTGGACTTTGCTATTCCACCTGCTGTCCTGCGAAGGAATCGCTGCAGCTTCTCCGCGGAGAGCAATTGACGGATGGGGGAACCGGTTAAGAGAACGCAAATACACTTCATTTGAGAAGAGCACTCGTCTCGATTGCTACAGATCTTGGTACGAAGACATTGAGAGGCTCCCAGATGCACCTCCCAATGGGCTGGAATAGCGCCACAATTTCAGCCGCACGCGGCACAAGGCAGGCTTTGGCTTGTGTTCGATCGCACATCAGGCTGTCTATATATGTCTACGCCAGATCAATATGGTTCACTGACGCCGGTCACTTCGACTTGATCAAAAGAGAGATTTTGCGATAGCCTGGTACGACCTTGAAGCAGCCACGGCTGCATATGACCAGAGCTGAACGTTAGCGGACCGCCTATGTGAGCGTCGACGACACCAACACAAGAAGCAAGCATAGCAGCTCTCCGCGATCTCGAATCGACTGGGATATATAAGCAATGTAGTTGCCAAGGGCTAAGATCGACTTCCCCTGTCTCGCAAGCATGGCTGACTGCAACTTCCTTCCCCGCGGCAACGCTCCTTACATGTGCCTGGTCTGTCCTTAGCAAGACTCTCAAGCGCCACTCAAGAACTGTACATCAACCGAAGAACGCGATATGCCTCCATTGTCATTCGACCTTCGCACGAAAAGACGTCCTGGACCGTCACATACGCACTCAGCATGTCGAGCTTGACAAAACGGTCCAATGCAACATCTGCAGCAAACGGGTACGCTTCCGATCACTCCCTGCGCATCGAGCAGGCAATTCATGCAAGAGGCCAGGCCACGATGCCAAGATAGTGACCACCACTGATACTTGGGCATTCCAGACTGAGAGCTCTCAACAGGATCATAGCCTTGGAACGACGACCGCGATCTGGCTCAAGACTCATACACAGGCCGATATTGTGCCCGATCTTGGCGCAGTGTCAATCCGGGATGCATCGTCAGAACGAGCAACATCGAATGACATCCCACAGAACCCTGGCCTCGCTGAACTCGATGCCATGTTTCCCGGCGATTTCACCGCTTATGTACAAGGAAACGAGTTAGTCTCGTCTTTCAGATCCTCTCGCAGTCAAGAATGGCATACCTCAGCACCTGATTACCTTCCTGCCATCGCCGACCCTGTGTTACTCAGCGCGTGGCTCTTCATCAAGCTGAAGCCGTGGGGTCCAGACCACCGCTGGGCGAGTAAGAAGTGGCTAACCGATCCGCCAGAACTGGTCGCACGTCCCTCTTTCGACATCTTGAGGCTCAAACATGTCGTTTTGAATGTCTGTATCAAAGCCTTCTCAACAAACTTGCTGCGAGATGCCCACTTTGCTGATGCCCTGGTCATGCTGACCATGTTCACGTGCATGACCGAAGGCTGGAATGAGGCCATCACACATTCACAGTTGTTGGTCCTGCTCGCTTCTTCTCAGATTGAGGCCGGCACCATATCCCGGAACACATTCAGGACTACAGTTGCGGCCGACGCTTTCCGCACTGTGTTGAGTCAATACGTGGTCTCCGAGCATGTCAAGACACTCGAGCACTTGTTCAAGCGGGCTCAACTACTGATGCGTAACACCTGCATGGACATTATAGACGGTCCTGTGTTCGCATCTGTTGCGGGACCCGTCTGGCAACGTCCTCGTTCTTTGCAACCGAGAGACTGGTATCAAGGGTACACAGACCAATGCCAGTACATTGCAGATCTCGCCAGTACCACACCTTGCAAGATTATAAAGATCAAAGAGATAGCCGATGACACTTGAGCAGTCAAGAGTGGTTCGAACAAGCTTTCAGCTGAATGCATCTTCAGCTATGGATTTGGTCACTCTACTGGCACGGCCATCTTCTGAAAGCTATTGTGACGTACTTCGGTCTGCCATACACACTCAGGCGGACCAGGTGAGGTTTCACATATCAATGTGATGAGTCATTCTCGCGCAATTCGTATGTGAAGCTTTTACGCCAACACGATCTTCACTACTGCTTCAGCATCGACATCAACCTTACCACGACGCTACAGCATGTCGCGTCCTCGCCCCTCGTCCACACTCCTGGACAACAAGGAGAAGGCCGGCGCAGCTTACGAAGCCCAGGTGAACATGAGCCGCAAGCGAAACGAGTCCGAGGATACCAATGATGAAGAAGTCACCCATGCCGAGCCACCAAGGAAGAAACTTCAGCGCTTTGGTACACGCAGAGAATGCAGTATCTGCTGCGAGAAAGTCTCGAAGTCGCGGTTCCCACTACATCCACACAAGGGCGCTCAAGAAGACTGCCGTATGTGCTGCAAGTGCTGGGAGAGACACCTCAATGCGGAGCTTGACAGCAAAGATTGGGACAAACTCAGCTGTCCACACTGTGGACAGTTGCTTCTACTTGAGGAGTTCGAGAAGCTATCCGTCACATTCAGCAAGAGGGTTGCCACAAAAGCGAAGTATGCGGACATGTCTCCGAGGGTATTTTGTAGCGAACTAACATGGCACAGGTTGCAAGAGAAAGCCACGAAGGGCTATCTGGAGACTGATCTAGGCGATGGCGAGAGTTTCGTCACCTGCCCATCCGCCGATTGCCAAAGTGGAGCGATCATGGCAGGCGGCCATATCTTCACTTGCCCAGATTGCCACGCCAGATATTGTTTCAGCTGCGAGGCACCTATGCACGAGGACATCGGTTGCGCTGAGTATCTTCTGAGCTTGAGTCGAGCACAACAGAAGGTCGAAGAAGAAGAGCAGGCCAAAGTCACAGTGGAGAAGCACTCGAAAGCATGCCCAAACTGCCACGCCAGACTGCAGAAGAATGGAGGATGTGATCATTTCACTTGTGAGTCTTAACTATCCTCGCAAATTGGCGATGAGCTGACCAGATCAGGCAAGCCATGCAGACATCAGTTCTGCTGGGAGTGTTCTGCCCCATATGGAGGCGAATTGGGCATTCTTCGCGCTGGAAACTCTGCGCACCAGGATGGCTGCCGTTATAACTCTGCAAGGCTTCCATCCTACCAAGGACCACCTCTTGGATGACCTGCTAGAAGTGATGAGACCGAGCTCATTTGGGATGTGAAGGCGATCGCTGTTTCGCGTTCATGAAATGGGGAATTGAGGTGTTGGCCGATATCGTGCAAAGCGGTCGACTACTTTTGGTAGCTACCGCGTGCGAAGCTCAAAGCTTAAAGCGAATTCCAATTCTTGTGGTGTCTTTCTTCCACTTCTCGACTCGTCACCAAGCTGCAAAGATCGAGCTTCTCACAGCATTCAGAACTGACTACGACAACAGAGGAGAACTCCTAGCAATATCGCATTCACCACATCAGAACAGAGAGCCTCCAGTCTGCCTGATGAGTAGTAAAGCGTCGACGGAATCTGGTACACATCAAACATCCACTGGGCGAAGATGGTAGATGGTGGAGATCTTTCGTCCATCGAGCCTTGAAGTTACCGGTTGAAGACTCGAACGCCACGTGGTTGTATCCATTCCAAAATCCGAATTTGCTGTGGTGTCTTTAACTTGTAAGCTCATCATAGCACCACGAGATATGTCTCTACCAGCTCCTCGCAGCAATCAGCGCAAACCAAGACACCAGAGGACCGCCCAAGGCGACATTGTATTTGTGATTCCAGAACAGAGAGCCGTGAGTTGCCATCCTGCGAAAGCATAGCTCTCTCGCAGTCCGTAACACACCGAGCATCCGGAGGCAAAGACATCGTGCAGCGGGAATATTCCTCGCCCTCAGAGAGGCTCTTCCATCGATTATGCAGCATATACTCGAACGAGCTACTCAAGCAGTAGCATCTCATGGCCATTGTCCGCGACCACAGTCATCGCAACCGAAGTCCATCGAATGGCGCATCCATCAACTTCCTCAAGAGCTCCAGGATACGATTCTCGACTTTGTGCTCACCATACCTGCCACCGAAGTCCATATCACAGCCAGGTACAGACCACCTTGGCAACTCGGCGTCGATCGCAGGACACGACGGGTCCAAGCAAAGGACTACTACCGCCACGTCCGCTTCACTTTCGCAGCGACCATGGACGGAGAATTGTTCATGAGCTGGCTCCGCATTTTTCTCGTCAGATATGGAGCGCTCATTGCAGAGATACGCATTCGCGCGAACTGGGACGCTCTCTTGAATTCATGGAGACCATTCACGCCTTGGGACTTTGATGCTATGCGCTATATTCTCCGCGACTTGCAAGAATATCTAGCTGCGGCTGGGCTTGGTTGGACCGGTCAGGCCAGAACGAACTGGCATTGCAGCGTAGGACAAACTCAACGATGGGTATCGCTAGCGGATCTGGAAGCCATGAGGGTGCAAGCGCGTACGATCGGATGAAGGTCTCGATCAACTCTCGCAGTACAGAGGTATCCATTGCAGGAGCAGAACAGCATCCTAGCTGTCTAAGCAATGTTACTTGGGTCAATACAAGCTGCAGCGGATGCAGCTCTCCGCGACTCGAGGAATCCAAGTATTTGCAAGCAGAGACATCGTGTGGCGCTAGCAACCAAGTTACTTTCGCCTGCGTACGATATCTCGAAATTGTCGACTTTCGAAGCACTGGTTGATATTGTGCCTGGTAGTGTGGCGTGTCAGACGCATGGCGGGAAGGATGCGAAGCCCTCTCTTGCGGACATCCCTGCAGCTCTGCCATGTGCCAGCTCACGTCTTCGTTGTGCAACGCTGCGGCTGAGCTTGGCATATGCAAACAGCAGCAATACCGTACGTGCGAAGTACTCCGTGGTCGTGGCTGAAGGGACACCTACTATACGAGGTCTGCTGACTGGAGGAAGTTCAATAATGATATGTCAGCGACCACTTCCAGCAATGTTGCGTGATGAGGAGCAGGATGCGATTACATCACTCATCTTGAGAGGATCGCTATGTAGAAGCCTATCCAGTGTAAGCTGAGAGTCGGTGACAATATACGGCTGTGCAATCATACCGTAACATCTGCGAATGCGAGCAGGTTGATGGGTATATAGGGCATCTGCATGCTCAAGTAAAGTCTGTACCTGCATCAGCACAATATATCAACATCTATCCATACATCATACCATGTGGTCCCACATCATCGCAGCACTAGCACTACTCGGCGTGGCCAGTGGTCGCATCGTCGGTCTTGCAGCTCCAAAAGTCATCGTTGCGAACAAGACCTTTACCGTCACTTTAGTGACCGAGAACTACATTCAGTCAGTCAAGGACCTGGTCGCGGCATTCGCACTGACGCCCAGAGTCGACCTGGATGGCTTCATTGGCACAGAGTATCTTGGCTCGTACTATCTCGGACCTGGTAAGTGGTGCTTCTCTCCAGCTTGGAGACAGCCAAGCTGATAACGCTCCAGACAAGTCGAACATCCTGACCAACATCACCTTTGAGGTCACGGCTCCTACCACTACAGTTGGAACATATCTCTCTGGAGTCGTCACGTCCTTATATGGCGCCTCAAACGGCGCCACAACACTTCAATGGAACGTGCCTGTGACTTACGGAGATGAAGTCAGCACAGAGCAGGTATCCAGCTTCAACTTCACCAACGTCTGCGCCGGGTCAACACCCACAAATCCGGGCAACACCACTACCACCAGCACAACAACATCTCCCTCCACTGAACCGACCTCACCGCCAGTGACTGGCGATTGTTTCCCGACTTCCACTCAGACCCTGATACAGTCTTCTCTGGTGTACGCTAACGCTCTTATCGACAGCATCGTGCAGTCAAACAATCAGACCGGACGTCAGAATCTTGGACAGCTTAATGGTTTCTTGGGAGACGTGTCGGCGGCTGTTGGAGTAGGTCGTGGCAGCGAGTCTTGTAACAATCCTGCTCCAACATCATGGCCACCTCTCTCGCCAGGTGACTCTCAGGTTCGTGCCATTTCGATTCTTCGGAATGCCCAGAGTGCTCTCCAGGCGGAACAAGGCGCGATTTTGCAGTGCAACGATGCTCAAGCGAAGAGCATCCAGTGTACAGTGCTCAGGCTTGTAGACGATCTGGACTCGTACTATTCTTGAGCACGTTGAGACGATGGTAGCAGAACATGAAGTTGATACTCAGCACAATGATAGCCGCGATAACAAAACCGATCACGTGCAATGGCGATCTGGGCCAGATCTGCTTCGTTTCGCTTCGCTTCTCCATCAACCATACAGCTTCTACCACAATACTTTTTCGCACCGCAATCGCGCGGTTGGCATCCTGGGTCCGAAGTCAGTGTCCGTCTTCAGGCTGTCGGCAACTCAAGGACGTGATGGTCGCCCGCATGTGTTCCCATTGCAACCGATGCCTTCAGCTGAGAAATCCTTCACCCGGGTCTGGTACGCGAGGTCTAACTTTATACTTTCCAAGCTGCTGCACTGCGAAGCTCGCGAGGTCTATGCAAGCCACATGTACGGAGTGCCCGCTATTCTCTGCATCTTTCATAGGCTCAAAGTCCGTCCGCTTTCCCAAAGCGTTAGCAACGCATCAAGCTCTTCCACGTGGCGGTCCAGACAGGTGTGTCCGGGTCACACTACTCTGACTGTGGCTACTGCTCTGCTGCAAAGCTCCTCGCTTGGCTTGACTTCACCGCAGCAGGCTGATTGCCAAGCACGGTATCGCGAGGTCTCGACGCCTTAAGCAGATCAAGCACAGCAAGCTCTGTGCCATGGCGTACGAGATAGATAGTCCTCGTGCGCCGCACACGATGTGTTTGTTCTTTGCCTTTCTGTGACCACACTCTACACTGATACCCCCTGAATTTCTACACTCGGCCAGACATGGAGAACAAGAAGGAGCCTCATGTGGTGGAACGCACGGTCTCCTTTGATCCTTTCGAACCGGAGACCATCGAGGCGAGAGAGGCTCGTGAACATGCAGAGATGAAGCTCGAATCTGGCACAGGCAGCGAGCGCTCGAGTCTGAACGACCCAGACTGGAGACCTGGATACATGAACCGTTTTCCGTAGGTGACTAGAGCGACGAGGTTTCACAGCATATCGCTGACTTGCAGATAGGTGGCTAGGATTTGGCTCGCTAGTATTCGTCCTCGTGTGCGCCATGGGTTGCGTCGTGACTCTACTGCTCGCTCAAGGGAAATCAGAAAGAGACTGGCCAGAACAGATCGCTCCGAACGTGGTCATCACCATTCTGAACAGCTGTGCCAATTTGGCCTTTGGCATTGCGATCAGTAACGGCATCGCAATCGCCTGGTGGAGAAAGACGCTGCAAGGTTCGACAATTGAGCAGCTCAATCGGTCATGGCTCTTCTCAAGCTCGATCAAGGATGTACTGCTCGGTGCTAAGTACTTCAACTTCATCGCGCTCGCAGCACTTGCAGCGAAACTCACTATCATTGATGGTGCATTGCTACAAAAGTCTTTCAGCACTGAAATATTGGCGGATAATGCTGTCAATATCACAGTCAGAGGATATGCCAATGAGACGATACCTATGACTGGGCGAGTGTCTGGACGGCAAGGTGAGTGAAAGCAACTGTTCTGAGGTTTTTTTTTCGATGCCTTACTGAGCTTGCGCCCACCACGACGACAAGCTTAAAGACAAGCAACGTGGAAAGACCTCTGCCTATTCAAAGATACTCGCTAACATGTCTGCTCTTTTAGGTACACCCTCCCTACTTGCCAAGAACTTCAACGACGATCTCAAAGTTTGGGCGCAAGGAGGTGGTCTCTTGCCAAACATCTACAGTGGATGTGATGGTCTCTGCTTTCTTGGAGTACCCGGAGCCGGATTTGAGTTTGACTGCGCAGAGCCAGAAGCCATCAACATTGACTACGGCGCCCAGGTCATCAATGCTACTGCGACAATAGGCACCTCGGAATGCAGTGACTCGTTGCAGGCTAATGGCACTTACAACTCAACTGTGTGCCAGCAGGCTGCGAATGACTTCAGTGCTAAGCTCTTCTCCCTCACCTTTCAAGCAGTCTACGATACAGCAGACGCCGGCTATTCCTGGGTCAACATGAGTATTGTGTCGACGAACGCCACGACTACCGGAGACACATGCCCTGGCACGCTCACTCAGCAGGTCTGCAAGCTGAGGCCTGCAATCATCAACTACCCAGTACGAATCGAGAACTTCAAAGACTCGCACTCGGTGCGCAGCATGTCTCTTGGACTGAATCCTTACACGCAAGACAACTCTACATTCAAACTGTTCAACCGAGAGAAGAAGCAACAGAATGGATTTGACATTATGTCCTACAATGATGTACACGAGGACTTTACCACGAGTGACAATGACACTCGAACTCGTGTTGGCGGAGTAGCACTTGGGCTGACCACATATCTTGGTGGAGACGCGAGCATGACCTATGGGGGAAAGTCAGGATATTCGCTGACCCAGAACGGTAATGCCGCTGTGTACCTCTACAATGATCTTGGCACACAAGAAGGCCGGCTACAGACCAGCAACGAGTGCGGCTTTCAGTACGTCGATCCGATGCTCGAGCAGCATCTCGATGAGACCTTGGAGCTGCTGGACCCGGAAGGCAACTATGATGTGCCAAGTGTCGTTGGTAAGATCAACCAGATCATGTTCTCATTGGCTTTGGACATCTCGAACGAAGACGACGACAAGGATGTGGCCGGTGGTACCAAGAACCGCGCAGCAACGATATGTAAGACAAACCCATTGCGACATACCGCTTCGACTGACAACTTCTCCAGACCGCGATGAGATTCACTACAAGATCAATGAACACTACATGTGGGGAGCCTTTGCCTCGATCCTGTTCTGTATCGTGTGCGTACTACCTGTATACTGGGGCTACTGGCAGCTTGGTCGCAATGTTACTCTCGGGCCTTTCGAGATCGCAGCCGCATTTCGTGCGCCCAACCTGTACCACGAGTCGAACAAGCCAATCGCTAAGCTCATCAAGACGGAAGTTGGCGAAAGACAAGTCAAGCTGGGTCATATTACTGAAGGCCAGGATGCTGGAAAGATTGGAGTCGCAGAGCCTGAAGTCGTGTCGCGGATACATCCCTCAGCAACGCCAACTGCTTTGAAGCGTTTGTCGACGATGAGGCAGTCGAAGCAAAGTACGCCGCCTCATACGCCAAGGATATGATAGAAATGTGATCACGTAGGCATGAAAGACGATATATATCTCTCGTATTCGCGTCCTTCACCCACGCACTGCATTTAAAACAGCCTGTCGCCGGTATCGATCTCCAGAAGCGAGAGTGGGACAAAGAAGGATCGATCACCCGTATCGCTCCGATACACAAACACGCTCCCTTGGAACAGCTCGAAGAGCTGTACTTGCATGTGTTGTAGTTGTACAGCAAAACAGCAAAGCTGTCAGCCCTAGTGCTACACAAACATTGGCCTTGTATATAAAGCTTTCAAGATCGAGCTTCTGAGTATATATCAAAGAGCCAAGACCGATCTGCTGGTAGCTTGAATATGCGCCAAGATAGGCCTACTGGGTTGCTTATCTATATGCCTTGCCCCAGAAAGGCAACATCTCGCATGGTTTGGCACTTCACCCGCCTATCATACACCACAATATAACTAGTACTCACGCGTAGCGAACAACCTCCGGCTTCTATGCTGTATACAGCCTTGCGAACCGACCGGCATTCCTTCGACCACATGGCCGCCACGCGAAGGAGCTTGTGAACACAAGCGGGTTGTTTCCAGCTTACTAGCCAATAGTTGGTGCAACTCATTGATGGGATATCCTTATCTGTGCCAAGCATACCAGGCTCTTTCATCCTTTCGACCACGGTCTTTGTCCTAGCTCCCCGATGTGGTAAGCTGAGAGATAAGTGACACAAGCCGAGCTCGCTTGCTCTCGAAACCAGCATATGAAGTGAATGCTCCGTCGTCCTCGTGCGCGCGAGACCTCGTGGTGAAGCTGTTTTCATTTCTTGTATTCACTGTTGTGACTCAGGTCGCACCTTCCCCAACTTTATTTATAAATTCCAACCTCGAAGCTCACCTCAGAAATAACCAACAACAAAAACAAGAACACCACCACCAAGATGTCTACACCCACGACGCCCGAGTTCAACGTCTCGGAGCCATACGGCGGCGACCCTCTCACAACCGATGTCAATGCACAATATGCTGGGCTCGAGTACCACTACGTGTACCTCATATTCTGCGGATTCATCGTCTGGCTCATCATTCCTGGCATCGGCCTGCTTTACGGCGGTCTCGCAAGGAGAAAGAGTTCGCTCTCACTGCTCTTCCAGAGTTTGATGGTGGCGGCCGTGACCACATTCCAATGGATGTTCTGGGGATACAGCTTGGCATACTCGAGAACTGCCAATGCCTTCATCGGGGATCTAACGAACTTCGGCCTGATGAAAGTCAGAGCCGCACCAAGTCCTGGCAGTGCAGTCATTCCTGAGGTGAGCGCGAGTTCGAGAGACTGGCGATCGACCAAAGCTGACTCATATTAGATCGTCTTCTGCCTCTACCAACTCCTCTTCTGCGCCTGCACAGTCCAGATCGTGATCGGCGGGTCGTTCGAGCGCGGCCGGATCCTACCTTCACTGGTCTTCGCATTCTTCTGGGCGACGATCGTCTATTGCCCAATCGCATGCTGGACTTGGAATTCCAATGGGTGGCTGTACAAGCTGCCCTCGCTCGATTTTGCGGGAGGTGGCCCTGTGCACATCGCTTCTGGATGGGCTGGATTGGCGTACGCCTATGTCCTCGGCAAGCGAAGACATGTCGGTGAGAAGTCAAAGAAGAAGCCGCACAACACAACTCTGGTCTTCCTTGGTACCATCCTGATCTGGTTTGGCTGGTTCGGTCAGTTATCTCTGAAGATAAGTGAAGCACGACGCGGGACAAAGCTAACGCGTGACAGGATTCAACGGCGGCTCTGCTCTGAACGCCTCCATTCGCGCCATGTATGCTGCATTCAACACGAACGTTGCCGCGAGCTTCGGTGTGCTAGGCTGGGTTCTAGTTGACTTCATCAGAACCAAGGGCAAATTCAGCGTCGTCGGTGCCTGTGAAGGTGCCATTGCTGGTCTCGTCGGCATTACACCAGCCGCGGGCTATGTCAGCTTCTGGCCAGCCGCAGTCATTGGCTTCGTGACCGCAGTAGTCTGCGCAAGCCTTCAGAACCTGAACGACTGGCTGAACATCGACGAAGGACTCGAGGTCTTCAAGCTCCACGCTGTTGGTGGCATGATGGGCTCGTTTCTCACCGGCATCTTCGCCGACCAAACCATCTCAGCTCTCGACGGCGCTTCACTGTACCCAGGAGGCATCAACGGAAACGGTGTGCAAGTGGGCAAGCAGTTCGCAGAGATTACCGCTATCAGCGCGTACAGCTTTGTTGTGAGCTGCATCCTGCTTCTCATCCTGAAGTACATTCCAGGCTTAGGACTGCGCGTCAGTGAGGAAGCTGAAATGCGCGGCTTGGATCTAGATCAGTTCTTCGACGAGCAGATTGGCGATTGGACATACTTTGAGACATTCGAGGGAAACCACCAGCTCACTCAAGGCATACCGCAACCAGGCTTGCCTACGAGCAGTGCGGTGAGTGTGCAGGCCGAGACCAAGACTGAGAGCAAGGACTAGAAGCCAGGACTTGGAAAGACTATGCGTGAGCAGGCTTGATGATAACGTGATACCCTCGATAGCTCTGAAATGGAATGCATGATGTATTGACGTCTCTTGGATTGTGCGTATCGTCATGGCGTCACGGAGACCGATGTCCCATGCTTCGGGAAAGTGCAGGATCAGGATCGGCCGATATCGTAGGAACGAGCTTGCGTACTGACGGCACCGTCCATTCGTGGTCATCTAGTAAGTTATTAGATTGTCTGTTGTCTGCTTCTCGTTGTGCAGCGTGAAGAAGGAGAAAGCGTGCCACAGCGGAACCACGAGCAGTGCACAAATATGCTCGGATCTGATTAACGGTTCACTTCCGCCCTTTCATTCACTATTCGGGTCCAGAATCCTGCATCCATCCACCCTCCACCGGGCTCGCGAGCTGCAATACTGCGGATCATACTCGCGGTGTGCGAGAGAGTGCCGCGCTGGCTGTGGCTTGGTTATCATCGGCCTCGTTCTCGCTTCGTATGAGCTCATATAGCAGGGTTAGTGAATTGGCATAAGCCCTATCAACCACTTCATCGCGCATTTGCTGCCACTTGTCCTGCGTTGTCGGCGGGAACAAGAGCATCGCCGAGAATCGTTGCCGCTGTTCTCCACCCCACAATCATAATCACTTCGCAACTCGAAAGACATGATAATTCTGAGTCGATCGCCGCACCACTTCTGTTGAAGAGGATTCATCTCTTCGTTCTCTTCCAGCGTCGTCCTCAAATTCGCGACAGTGTTTTCCGACCAGTTTAGAGGAATATCGAACGATTTCTGAGCACATGCAAAACACACATACATATCCCTGTCATAGACTCGCGCTAGTCTCGAAGACCGTCCCCGCTGCCACTTTCAACGACTTCAGCTTTTCCCCTTGATCTGAGCATTTGCCATACACAGCTGGAGTTACATTCTTGGAGGATATCGTACATCATTTGTTGTCTCGCTGAGGAAGTCAAAATAGCATCAGTCAGCACCGGCAGAGTCAGTCAGACAGTCAGCCGTAGACAAGGTGCACGGGGAAGCCCTAGAGGACGATAAGCGCGGGATCGTCGCCTGGAGTCCTTTTTTATACCCACAGTTGTCCTCAGCTCTCACTTTCCTGTTGAGCGCGAGATCAGAGAATCGGCAACTATGGCGTCCCTGGATATACTGGATATAATCGTCCTGGCGGTTCTGCTGCTGGGAACGATTGCCTACTTTACGAAAGGCACATACTGGGCAGTTCAGAAGGATCCGTACGCGAGTTCACAGGCCAATGGCGCGCTCAAGGCGGGCAAGACGAGAAACATTCTCGAGAAAATGGAGGAGTCTGGCAAGAACTGTGTAATCTTCTACGGCTCTCAGACCGGCACTGCGGAGGATTACGCACAGCGATTGGCCAAGGAGGGTTCCTCAAGATTTGGTCTCAAGACCATGACTGCGGATTTGGAAGAATACGAATATGAGAATTTGGACCAGTTCCCAGAGGACAAGGTCGCCTTCTTTGTGCTGGCGACATATGGTGAAGGAGAGCCAACAGATAATGCCGTGGAGTTCTATGAGTTCATTCACGGAGATGAGGTCAACTTCAGCGAAAAGAGCTCCGAGGAGTCACCTCTGGAGAATCTGAAGTATGTGGCATTCGGCCTGGGCAACAATACATACGAACACTACAACTCCATGGTCCGCGAGGTCAACAAATCGCTTACGAAGCTTGGTGCTAAGCGGATAGGCGAAGCTGGCGAGGGTGATGATGGAGCTGGTACCATGGAGGAAGACTTTCTGGCGTGGAAGGAGCCTATGTGGGCGGCCCTCTGCGAGGCTATGAATCTCGAGGAACGCGAGGCAGTCTATGAGCCAGTATACGAAGTTACTGAGCAGGAGCATCTCGATGACCACTCCACGGTGTACAAGGGCGAGCCAAACAAGAACCACCTCGAAGGTACACAAAAAGGACCATACAACGCACATAACCCATACATTGCTCCGATTGCCGAGTCGAAGGAACTGTTCAACGACAAGTCAAGAAACTGCTTGCACATGGAAATCGACATCTCTGGTTCCAATCTTTCTTACACAACTGGTGATCATATCGCAGTCTGGCCAAACAACCCAGGTCGCGAGGTTGAAAGGCTTCTGAAGGTTGTCGGTCTCAGCGAGAAGCGCGACATGCCAATCAAGGTGAAGGGACTCGATGCCACAGCCAAAGTCCCATTCCCACAGCCAACGACATATGAGACTATTTTCCGATACCAGATGGAGATTTGCGCACCCGTATCCCGACAGTTCGTGGCAACCCTCGCGCAATTCGCACCAAACGACGAAATCAAAGAGAAGGTGAGCAAGATTGGCAATGACAAGGACATCTTCGCCGAGGAGGTAGCAAAGAAGAACTTCAACATTGGCCAACTTCTCGAGCACTTCGGTAATGGTCAGACATGGGACAAGATTCCATTCTCGCTCTTCATCGAAGGTGTCACCAAGATCCAGCCACGATACTACTCCATCTCTTCCTCCTCCCTGGTCCAGAAGAACAAGGTTTCCATTACAGCCGTTGTCGAGTCTGTCGAAGTTCCTGGTGCACCACACGTGGTCAAGGGTGTCACGACGAACTATCTCCTAGCGCTCAAACTCAAGCAGCATGGTGATCCGAACCCGGATCCTCATGGTCTGAACTACGCAATCAACGGTCCTCGCAACAAGTACGATGGCGTTCACGTACCAGTACACATCCGACACTCCAACTTCAAGCTCCCCTCAGACCCAAGTAAGCCGATCATCATGGTGGGTCCTGGTACCGGTGTTGCTCCATTCCGTGGCTTCGTGCAAGAGCGAGCGCAGCAGGCGAAGAACGGCGAGAATGTAGGCAAGACCATCTTGTTCTTTGGATGCCGGAACCGAACCGACGATTTCATATACAAGGAGGACTGGGAGGTGAGCATCTTCTTCTGACAACTCTCAACATTCTCGAATACTGACCATATCTGCAGCAATGGCAATCCGACCTTGGCGACAAATTCGTCCTCGATACCGCCTTCTCCCGCGAATCGTCCAAGAAAGTATACGTGCAACATAAGATGAAGGAGCGAGCGAAGGAGATCAATGAGTTGCTGGAACAGAAGGCATACTTCTATGTATGCGGTGATGCGGCGAACATGGCGAAGGAGGTCGCAGAGATTCTGGCTACAATAATCAGCGAGCAGAGAGGTGTGGACAAGAAGAAGGGAGAGGACATTGTAAAGAGCATGAGGACTGCAAACCAGTATCAGGAAGATGTCTGGTCATAGTCGTAAAGGACTATGTGCAGGCCCAGAGACGATGTTGATGACTGAAAGAGTAGCAATACAGATACGTAGGTCTTTGCAGCGAAAGGCATATGCAGGCGCCGGTATGGAGCTCGACTTGATATGACGCTATTGCAATGTCGACCTCGAGTCGCACTGCTTGTTTTGTATTCATCCGCGATGGGCGATTCAAGAGCAGGAGCGATCCTTCGAGACGCTATAGCTCTCCACGGACTGCGATGTTCATCATACCTCAGTATGGTGTGCAGCCTGTACATTACTGTCAAAAGCTCTGCAGAACCGACATGTAGCTCCATGATCCTTCTCAAGACCAATTGACCCAGAACTAGCTCACAGGATCAGTGTCGTCCAGTTCTGTAGGCTGTTATCATGGTATGACTGCAAGGTTGGCTCCTTATCACTGAACATGATGGCACTCGTAATTCTTCAGCGTTTGCATCTGGTTGCCGTTCGTGATCTTGTGTATGAACATCTAAGTGAAACGCTCAAGCAGGTGATCCAGGTGATCTGCACGACGGAACTCTGCAGAGCTCGGACCCTGGAAAGGCACATGCGAACATGCGAACCTTCGAAGACTTCTCCTTTCGATGGGGATGATAGCTTTTCGCGCACAACTTGCAGAATCCCAGCTGATCCAGGAAGTAATGCCTCGATGGCATAAGGAGACTGCGAATGGCGAGACGGTCTGCAAGATCCGAGAAGTGGGTTGATTGAGGCTCCATACCAGCTTCAACGCATCAACCGCTGTGCAGAATGGATCTTAACTGGTTTGTAGATACCAGCGATTCGACCATTCGGTGGTAGATGGTATCGGCGGACACACCGAGCGTTGATTGCGCGATGTGTGGTAACGAGTGCTCGCTAATGTCATAGGCCGTAGTGGGATCCCGACAACCTGGTTCGAAGCGCTGGCACTCAAGATATTGACCCTGTCTGTCCTACACCACTGCTGTAAGACTCTGGTGTGACACTTGATGTCGTGGTCAGCGGTCCGGCATCCGAAGTGCTCGACACGCATTGGGTGATGTGGTGAGGAATGATGTGCGATGCTTGAAGGTCATTTGGGGAGTCGTCCATCGTGCATTACGGCGGAGACAATGCAGGCATCGAAATACCCCTCACGGTCTATGGTGGTACAATGCGCAGTGCGTCGCGTATCAGACCTCCAGCGGCACCTTGCAGCGCCGGGTTGCCTCTGTGGTGGTGCTGGTGGGAGGATGTTGAGGAGGACAACGCACAACGCGCGTAGCTCGTCGAGTCTGGCGGATCTGAGCCATCAGAACTGGTATCTTGTGGCTCCAGTTGGAACCAGCTGGAAAGAAACGATGGACAACCGGGCTGGTGGGTGGAAAGGACGGCGATGCAACGCTGGTCGGCGACCTGGTGGACAACTGAACATATGGGCATATGGTTTCGTGTAGGCGAGGGCAGATTAGGAAGGATGAAGATCATGTGCAGTGTGCAGCGTGGTCTTCGGAATATTCGAGTTCATGTTTGATCGTCTTTGCAGCTCACTTCCAGGCACTAGCAGACGCACATTAGCCGGGTTAGCAAGGACAGGCCCGCCAGCGAACGCAGGTACGACATTGGATCTGCATTGTTATCACTATTTCGGGCGATACAAAAAGGCGCTCTTGATCCTGTCAAGCCCGCATGAGGTATTGCGTCAACCGTGCCGATGGTGGATGATGAGGCCGAACCCCACAGTCGAACGGTGCTGCGTGCCTTAGCTGTTTCGAATCTTTTGGACGACTGGCGGAAGATGGGCGCTGGGAGGAGATTGGTCCTTAGAGCACGATTCCCGATGAGCTAAGAGCTGCCCGGTCGACGACGCCTGCAAAAGTGATAGATCGCATCCGCAGAAGTCGGTCGTTGCGGGACTGTGCGCTTCAGACGTGGTTGAAGAACGATGAATCTCAGCGATCGTACGCAGGATTTGGGCGAGTGGTGTTGGTTGTAACGCTTCACATGTGCACTTTTCTGGGCATCTTGAACCGCTGCGATGAGCGTTTGGTGGCGTTTCGCCAAAGCTTAATCGACTGCTGCAACTGGGTCCTGTGCAACGAGAGAATGTGTCGCAGAACTGAACAAAGGCGGCCGGGCTTGCATGCGTGTGACAGGTCTAGCAGTGATTGCAGAACAAAACTACCCTCGAGCCCGGCGCCGCCTCTGCTATCGGCACATACTCAAGCCCTCCATCTGTCACTTCCAGATCTTTGGCATCGATCATCATACATCCCTCTTGTCACCGCCATTGCGCCATCGCAGAGCCATCATCTAACTCTCAGACTAGAACGGCAGCATTGCTATCGCTTGTGGACATTACGGGAGTTGAGGTAGTAGTGAGAAAAATCGTCGATTTGAAGTGAAGCGATCAAACTTGCACACTTTGCACACGTCGACATCAGCTGCTACTTCCACTCCGGAGACGTCCCACGTGGATCGACTGCCATATTAGACCTCGAATTCCTTCCTCTGGAATCTTCAAACCCATTCCTACTGCCGCTTGAAGACGGATACAACGAGGTACGTTCTTCCCCATACTGCACCTTCCCCAAAATCACTTCACGAATCGGCAGGACCAAAGCTGGGCAATGTAAACACATCTTCCTCCCTCTTCTGCCCTCTTCTTCCCACACACATCACCCAGTTCTTACACACCACCAGTTCTGCTCTTTTACATTCGTGCATTCGCCGTTGACATTACCGCCTCTGCTACAGCTTAGCACCTCGACCACCACACACTCCTTTCAGCATTCCCCTCGCCGTCACCATCTGACCGGTAACAGCAGCAGTCTCGAACATACACCGCTTGACAAGGTAAGCCAACACAGATCACTCACTGACTGCACATGCAAGTGGCACAGCCGCCCACCATCTGCTCGCTCCACGCTCACACAGCGGACATTAACTCCGACCCCACCATTGCAAGCCAGTGCTAACGTGAGCCTTCTGCAGAGATTCGACCCTCAGTCCCTTCTACAACCCATTGGAAGATATCCATCCACACCAGAGCTCATTGGTAAGACCTCCTGTGCGTTGTCCTACGTTGCATCGGCGGCTTCATTACACAACTGGCGTGAGCAATCTGCATTCTTGGTCTGGCTTGTGCTCCTGCTTCTCACAAGATATCATTATTCGACATAACAGTCCTCCTTCCCACAAGCAAGCAAGATGGTATCATATGGGCACACCAGCACGCACAACTTGCTCTATCCCAGACAAGCTCGTCGTCAGGCCCCAGCTGACCGTGGTCTCAAGAACATGGCAGCCATGGACTCCAAGAACAACAGCTTCAACCGCCAGCAGACTGGCTACAACAACGGCAACATGTACGGCGGCCAGCAGTATGGCAACCGAGGCCAGCAAGGTCAAGGCTACGGCATGCAGCACAACCCACAGTCCGATCCTATGGCGGCTCTCGCTCATGGCTTCCAAGGCATGAATATGGGCAACCAGTCCTTCGCGGCTCAGGCCAAGAACGCCATGATGTCGACCGCTGGCAACAACGGCTACAGCGGTCTCCCAGTCTCGACCTCGATGCCAACCTCGATGCCAACCTCGATGCCAACCTCGATGTACGGTGCCGGCGGACAGCAGTACATGTACCCCAACCAGTACGGAGCTGCTGCTACGCAGTCTCCTGGCATGTACACTCCTCATGCTGCTCAGTACATGCCGCAGCTCAACTACGGTGGCTACCAACAGCACGACAACAGCCCATTGTCCAACAATTGGACTCCCACAACTGCCGGTGCCACTGGCGAAGTGCCAACGCTCATCACTCCACGTCGTGATTCGGTCTCGTCCAACGAGAACGACCAGCCAACGACTCCATCGTACGCCGGCTACCCATTCGCTCAGAATGGCGTTGCCATCAATCGATCTCCGAGCGGCGTCTTCACGCACAGCACTCCGTCCCCAACGTCCATGATCGGACCATACGGCATGCCTGTCGCCAAGCAGCCTGAGCAGAGCGACGTGTCGCCTCGCATCAAGATGCTTATCGCTCGGGAGCCTGCCATCCCTCGTGCTATCCCAGCCCCTTCTTCGCCACTCAAGCCACTCGATCGTGCACTCGAGAACCAGCGTGGTGAGACCAACGTCTACATTCGTGGCTTGCTGCCGGAGACGACAGATGAGATGCTCGAGTCCTGGGGTGGTCGGTTTGGCGATATCAAGAGCTCGAAGTCTATCATCGACCTCAACACTGGTCTCTGCAAGGGGTGAGTGATACATACACACATCGTCGTCGTCGTCGACTCTGCTGACATAGATGTAGCTTTGGCTTCGTCAAGTACCACAGCTACGAGGACGCCGAGAACTGTATCCGTGGCTTCCACTACCTGGGTTACGAGGTCAGCTTCGCCCGCGAGTCCTTCTACTCGAAGCTCAAGACCTTCTCCGACGAAGGTAACACCAACCTCTACGTGTCCAACCTTCCCAAGTCCATGAATGAGCACGAGCTCGCCAACCTCTTCCAGCCACACAAGGTCTGCTCATCTCGCATCCTTCGAGACAAGAACGGTCACGGCCGTGGTGTTGGCTTCGCACGGTAAGCTCTTCTGATCACGTTGACGTTGTGACCGATCACTGACCTTCTGTTCCAGCTTCGAAACCCGCGATGACTGTGAAGAGGTCATCAAGATCTTCAACAATCACACCATCAAGACTGCCGGCGAGGAGCTCCAGGTCCAGATCCGCTACGCCGATACCCAAGAGCAGAAGTCTCTCAAGCAGCAAACACAAGCTGCCCGTCAGTTTCGGTCAGCAGAATACGAGTATGCCACACAAGCTTGGCGTCAGGGCCGTCTTCCATACGCTGGATCGACGGTACACGACACCAACCAGAACACTAACGAGTTCGACCAGTACCTTGGCACCACTCCAGCCGTCCCCATCCAAGGCCAGCGTTGGGCTCAATCCGCAATCCGCCAGGTACCCGGGCGTAGCCCTCTCGGTGCCGTGCCGTTCACCAACGCTGCTCAGCCTCCACTTGTCCAGATAAACGTGGCTGCCGGAGCTGAGAACCAGACCGGCACACCCGAGACCACTGTTGACGCAAAGCCTGCTGCTGCATCTCCAGCGACTGCTCTCGCACACAGCCCTGTCGACTCTGCGGCACCTTCCACTGAAGAGTAAGGACGACCTTGCCGACCATCCTTCATCTCTTCGTCCTATCACTACTGTCAACGACGCGAATACACATTGTACAACATCACGAGCTAGACGACTGGTGCCACGATCCCACGATTGACCACGACTGCATGCACTGCGGCACCCGGACATCTGCATTCCTACAACATGCTGCGTTTCTGTTCCAACTCTTGTCACTCACTCTCAACAACAACAACATGAACATTTCAACAGAGTGATATGAAGGCATCTACAACATGATCATCAACAATGTGTGTTGGTCAGGGCCTCGTGTGGCTGGCTTGGAATGGTTTTTGCACTTAGCTTTCACAACATGTTATCGATTCTGCTTGTTCACATCATCGGCGGCTGCGAGGCTTGGCCATCAAGACTGTAGCCTTCACGGGCATCATCGGACATCACATTGCATGGGCAGCGGAGAGTAATGGTAATGATTGCTGCGATTGTTTTCAATTCGATGTTCACGATTCGACTGCATGGAACAGTAAATACAATGGTACAAAACTTGCTTGTCATTGAACAACCACCTTGCATCACCATCTTCCACTTCATCCTGTTCTGTCATCGACGTTCATGACGCGGCCTGCATCAATGCTTACCACTCCACTGCTCACCGGCTGGGATGGTATGTGATACAACTCAGTGGCGCTGACATGAATAGACATCGGCCGGCACATGCTAGCTCAATACAGCTGCGGCTTCCGAGTGAGTCCAAGGAGTGCCGCCGAGTATGTCTCCGCCTCCGAGTGTATGGTATCTTCGAGGCTATACTTTCGATTACTTCAAACACGTGTCTCTCGGTACCTATTGCTAGACCTACCGCATCACGTCTACTGCCATACTTTACAGTAACGGGTGGAAGGCCGGCAACGACCAAACCATGAACCCTTGGCCTTGACCTCTCGATCGTCGGCTTGCCGAACGTGTTGGGTTGAGGGTCTCGGCTTCAGCCTCCTCACAGCAGGTTTGAGTTGATGGTCTCGGAGGGTGTTCGACTAGGTTGCCTTGCCGTGCACGGATGTGATTGAAAGGGAAGTGGAAACGACAACACCTTGAATAGAATACTTCCATAGCGGAGCAGGGAGTGTACTAAGGTATCGCAAGATGTCTTAGTTGCACGGATGTCCGAGATGTGTCTTCGACAGCCTCGGGTGTACTTCGACCTGCGTATGTTCAAGTACATCATATCATATCAGCCTCGAGTCAAGCACCTCATGCGAACATAAAACGGCATGCCATGCATCTGGTTGTTCTTGAAGAGGGGAACATGCTTGCGGGTACCTGGGAGGTTGACGAAGACGGGTCGCAAAGACTTTCGCAGCTGCATGTCAGACCTGATGAAGACAGTCTGATGCAGCCACGAAGTCATCATTGTGCCGTGGTGCTACAGATGCTCGTGTAAGACTGGTCATTGCACATTGCGTTTGCCTGGTTTATGTAACTTCGGAGTACCACTTCGCCTGGCAGTTCCACGCTGCGCTAGGACTTGTGATTGACGCTCTGACAGCGGGATGTCACGCGAGATCCTTGGAGGTGAAGACGTGGAAGCTTTGCGAGTTGTCGAAGTGGGATCTTTGGACAGGGCTTCCTGACCAGCAGACGCCGTCGGCTGTTGTAAGCTTTCCATCCGCTGCAGATCCTCGAAAGACTGTCTGGAACTTTGCTCTTCTTGGCCTAGTCAAATGCAAGGTACAGTCCAAGCCAAGAATGGCGACGACGCGGAGCGAGAACATCGACGACCCTTCTCATTGAACTTACTCCTCGCGCGCATAGCACTCTGCATTTTTTGTTTTGATCATTTTATCTTGCAGCCTGGCGACGGGAGTATGGTGGGACGCGGCTGTGCACACAGCGTGACTTGCGACTGACGAGCTCGCCTCTGCCATTTCAGTTTTCCCAGTCAATCCAAGTTTCAGAGGCGACCGGGCGGCAAGGAAGACGTCCTGTTGGAAATCTTGAATGGCATCGATGAATTCTTGGGATGATGAGTAGGTTCAATATTCCGAGATGACATCTTCCACGTCGTCGAATGGAGTCTCACGCCCAGCCATTATAACAATCCCCCCAAGTACCAATGTACTCCATTGGCGGACGATATTACATCGATGCATGTCGAGGTGCCTTCACTAATAATCACTGTTCCCACAGCTGCGCCCTCGCCTGCCGACGGACGCACTCCGATCAATACTGCCATATCGCCCATTATCTATAGCGATCCGAATACATCTCCACCGCCCGAGAAGCTGCTCCCGTCCCTCGTTGCGCCACCGACAGCTCCCTACGTTTTCCAACCGCCACCCCAATCGAACAACACGACCACCACCACCACGACCCCTGGCGCAACACACTCGGTGCGCGAGCCCAGCGTCACGAGAGGACGAGCGCTGAGCGCAACAGCCTCGCGAAATGCATCTCCACGCGCCATCACTCCAGCAGCGCCGCCGACGCGTGCCCATGTGCCCAAGCAGAGCGTGGACATCGATCGCAAGCCTTCCGTATCGTACAGTCATCACCGACAAGCGAGCATAGTACATGGCGTGCAGCATTCGCGAAACCCCAGCCTGATGGCCTCGGCGAATAGCAGCCCTCTGAGTCCCACAAAGATCATGTCTGCAACGACAGCGACGTCGCAGGATCCGACATTCCCTGCTAATCTGAAGAAGAGCCCGTCAATGTCGCAGCTTGGAGGAAGCCTGAGTACTGGCAGTAGTCCCGTTAATGGGGTGGCTTTGAACAAGAGCTTTGACACCATCGCAGGAGTTCGCAGGCCGGAGAGAATGCACAGTGGACGTGTGAAGAGAACACATGAACACAATCGCTCGCAATCGCGGGCTCAAGGATCTGGAAATGGCTCAGAACCTAAGACGGTGGGAGAGTATGCGCTGCATCACTTATTTACATCATTCATTGCGGAGGCCGACGAGAGGATCGAGCGGTGTATGCAAAAGCCAGGAGAGCCGGAGCCGCGTATTGAGAGTATCTGTGGTGCTGGTGCCGATCAGTCTTTTGACCAGCTCATATCTTCGCTTGGGCATATCAATCGACACAAGCCAAACTCTCTGATCGATTCAGTCATACACTGGCGAAAGAAGAAAGCCGATGCGGCAAACAACATGTATACCGAGCTTCGGGCGATGAGGGAGGCAGCCGGCTTGACCCAGAGGTCAATCACGAACGGCCACACATATTCCACACCAAGTTCGCCTCCCAGTGGACAGGATGTATATCTTATGGAGCAGAGCGTGCAGTTGGCAGACCGGCGATCGACAGTATCGATATATATCCTCTGCCGAGTGCTTATAGAGATCATTGGACAGACGACGTTGAAGGCTCTCAACGGACCCGACAACACGCACAATACAGCCTCGAGGCTCGAGGACGTGATATATGGGCAGCTCCAGAGTGCGGACCCGGACCTGCTTGCGACCTCGTCTGTCATTCGCGCAAACTGGGTGATCAGGGGTCAACTACTCGGTGTGATGAGTGGTGTCAGATTCGAGCAAGTGGCCGACAGATTCTTGCGCGATCTTGAGGCTGCTCAAAAGCGGCTTGGCGTCAAAGGCGTTGTGGATCACAAGTTGGCCGCGAAGACTGCACTTCTGGTGCAAAGCATGCAGTGGCTGAAAGTGCGATCCCAGCCCGAATCCGAATGGCTGAAGTCATGCGAAATGCTGCATCTGCTGGCAAAGTTCTTTGCTGAAGTACATGGGCGGACGATGAAGCATGCGTATGCAGAATTGTTCGAACATCTGCTACTCCCTGTTGCGGCCACGTCCACTACCGAGTTGAACCATCCGAAGTGGAAGGAAGTTGTTGCTATACTGCAGCCCAAGATCACACAAATGCTGTCCAAAGCAGACCACTGGCCATACGTGTACCCGCTTCAAGCAGTGTTGTTGAGCGCTTCGCCTGCTGAACAATTTGCAACTCAATGGCTACCCTTGGCTGTCAACTTCCAACCAAAAGCCAGAGATCGAGCGGGGCGATCCCATGCTCTTAAGGCACTATGCAGGCTGACTTGGCGGTATCTGTATAGGATGGCTGACTCGCCTAACGCTGTTGTGCGTAAGCTTGAGGAGATTGTCAAACTGGTCTTCCAAGGAGGGAAGAGAGTGCTCATCTCAACTGATCCAATGATTGCGGACCCTCTCATACAGCTCATCCGGATCATTGGCTTCAAGCACCAGGACTTCTGCTTCCGCACCATCATCTTCCCACTTATGAATGCAGAGCTATTCTGGGGACCTGAGAAGGATCTCAAGATTGAGAATCTCGACCCGGAGAAGACTGTGATTGCGATACGCGCATTTCTTGCCATCATGGCCGACCTCGAGAAAGGCGAATACCCTCCCTTTCCCACTCGCTTCGAGTGCGACTCACTCTTAGAATCCTCAACGCGATCACCAATTACTCATCGAAGAACACGATCGCAAGGCTTCGCTGTGTCCGCTGGTCGGACCGAACGCCTATCACGACCTGTAATGACTACGAACCTTAACGACGTTGCGAAAGAATACTACGTCAAATTCTGCAAGATGCTTGGCCAGCTGACGATCATCTGCGACAACACATTTGGTGGCCAGGCTGTGCTGGACGAGAAATTTGCTTCGCAAACAACGCCCAAGACGCCAATGGCAGAGGCGTTTACATTTAACAGGAGAGACGACTTCATGAACCCTACGGATCTACGGCAACATTATTACGACTTACTGCATGTTGCTGTCGAAGCGCTACCGCGATGTCTTTCACCCCACCTGCCAATCAATTCTCTGGTCAATCTGCTGTGTACAGGCACCGCGCATGTACAATCGCACATCGCCACATCTTCTGCGCAGTCATTGAAGTCAATTGCCAGACAATCGCACGCGCAACAGGTCACAATCGGATTTGCTCGCTTCATATTCAACTTTGACGATCGCTACGCCACGGTCTCTGATGGCAGTCTGCTAGGTCCTGGCCACATCGAAAACACACTGAAGCTGTACGTCGAGCTACTGCAGATATGGATCGACGACATCCAACAGCGGACTCGCAAAGTCGTGGCTGAGCCAAATGACGAAGAAGAAGGGGTTCGACCTCTGCCACTTGACCTTTCTGGCATCCTCGCGCATGTCGACGAGGTAGAGTCTCATGGGCTGTTCTTCCTGTGCTCTCCGTCAAGGGCCGTAAGAGCCGTCGCTGTCAATGTCCTCCGTCTCATTACAAAGTTTGACACAGCTCTTGGCAAGCCGAGTAATCGTATCATTAGCATCCTCGAGGGTGGCTCCCAGCAGGTTATTGATGTCAATGACGAGCGGCTGTCCCTAGCAGAGAGAAGTCGCCTACAG
Source organism: Sphaerulina vaccinii (assembly GCA_022570795.1). Classification (NCBI taxonomy): domain Eukaryota; kingdom Fungi; phylum Ascomycota; class Dothideomycetes; order Mycosphaerellales; family Mycosphaerellaceae; genus Sphaerulina; species Sphaerulina vaccinii. Next base: position 441,554 of record JAKUDP010000017.1, read on the forward strand.
AAAGGTCTGCGCAAGAGTAACGTCAATGGCACTCTGGTCGATTTGTGCAGCAGCGATATCGCGCACGACCAGAATCTCTGGTTCAAGGTTTTCCCAAATCTGATCCGTCTCAGCTCGGAGATCTGCCTACACGCTGTGGCTCTTACAAGAGAGCTCGTGTGTCAGCGATTGTCGCACAGCTATCGTGCTATAGGCGCGTTGGCTGAAGGCCAGAAGGCGACAGCACAGGCACTTGAGCAGACTTTCGCCAATGGTAGGCCAGGTCAGCGCCTTCACAGCACAGCACCAGAAGTCATCATCGAACAGTGGAAAATCCACCTGATCTTTGCATGCACTACATTGACGAATGTGGGTGGCTCGCCAACACATCTTCCGGTGTCTAGCCAAGCATCACAGCACACCCGCAAGAGCTCGAAATCATCAGCTAATAGCCAGGAAAGGATTGCATCGGCTTCTGAGCTGTTTTCGAGAGTTGTACCCTTCCTGTCGGTCTCGAACGCCGCTGTACGACATGCAGCTGTGACTGGTCTTGGTGCTACCAACGTCACGCTTTTCCAGAGCTTGCTTGAGACTCTGCAGCCTTATGTCATGGCGTGCAGTCAGGAAGCAAAGGAAAGAATGGCTGCTCATCAGCGCACTGTCAGCACGAACATTAGGCGAAGTCGGCGCACTGACTTTCTTAGAACGGAGATCACCCATCTGCTCAGTCTGACAGCCCACCTATTGCAGAACCCGAACATTTCCAGCGAAGAGTATGTCATGCACTATATGATGGACTACACGAAACACCTGCGCATCTTCCTTAGCGATACGGAGATCCAAGGAGAGCTTGAGTTTCAGAAGCTGCGGACATATTTCTGCATTCTCGTGGAAGGCCTGTATGACTGCATCAGGAACATGAAAGACGGTTCGCAGTGGATGTCGTTTCAAGCAAGGCAAGCTACGTTTTCACTCATGGAGAACTGGTGTGGTTTCTCGCCAAACGAACCTCAATTACGGCGACAACAAGATCACGTTCGCCTTTCAATTCTGGAACGCGAGGGCGATATGCGCAGTCGAGGCATCATCAATTCTGCGATTGAGAAGGAGAAGACTGAGCTAAGTTCGGCTGCATTGAGCTCCATGGCCTCGCTATGTGCTGGACCACTCCGTTTTGTGGCAGATGGCAAAGTGCTCATGCAATTCGACATCCGCCGCATGCTATCTTGGATCAGCGGTATCTTTGACGCGCCTAGTGACCGCACACACGCACTTGGACGCAAAGCGTTGCAGAACCTGATTGTCCACAACACCGACCAGCCAGCGCTCATGGCTCAGACTATGCGGATGTGCTACGTTGCTCGAGGCTCCAAAGCTCTTGCGAGTTACTTTGAAGTCGTGACGAAGGTATTGACAGAGAACACAAATGTAGCAACACCATTCTGGAAGATCCTGTGTGCTGGGCTTTATACTCTTGGCAACGAAAACAACGACATTCGCATGAAGTCAGCTCGGCTACTACGCGCGCTGGAAGAGCGCCTACAGAAGACGTCAAAGCTGCAAGATCTCGACATTAGTGTCTCCGACAAGACAACTGCCGTGTACAAGCTGGCACAATTCGAGATCTCCTGCCGTCTGGCTAGTCAACACCCGGAGCTTGCATTCCATGTCTTCTCTGAGTTCTCGGCATATTTCAACGAACTGCAGCCTGACCATCAGCGCAACATGGTGTCTGGTATGCTGCCATGGATTCAGAAGATCGAGCTGCAACTCGACCCGAATGGAGGACCTACTGGAACGTCATACATGCTGCTTGTGAATCTGTTCGAGATCACAGTCAAGACTGGCATCACATTACACAATGAGATCCAGGCGCTCTGGCAAGCGCTCGCGACTGGACCATATGCTGGCAATGTTCAACTCGTGCTTGACTTCATCATCAATATTTGTCTCGACAAGAAAGAGCAGAACTTCGTGATATATGCTAAGCAGATCGTGGTCTTCTTGTCGAAGACACCTGCTGGTGCAAGAGTCGTGGAATATCTGCTGATGCAGATCTCTCCAAGGAACATGGTTGCCGAACGACGCGAGCCTACACAGGCACCACTGGAAAAACCTAGCTTGCAATTGCCTTACGTTGCAGACCTCTCTCAAGTCTTGCCCAGTGGTGCCAAACAGAACGGGCTATCACTAGGACAGCTGAGCATGATCCTTCTGGTGGACTTGGTTGTGTCGCCACTCCAGCTGCCTGGCGATAAAGTGCCCACGTTGCTACAGGTCATTCTCGTGCAATGGGATCAGTACGTCAGTATCGTCCAGGATCAGGCGCGAGAGTTACTTGTCCATCTCATCCACGAATTGGTTATATCGAAGATCGATCCTGGCGCAACTGAGCCTGACAAGAAGTCCATTGAGGATTTCATCGAGTCAGTCCGAAATCAGGATCCCAAGATTGCTTGGTCTTATACCGAGAGCGAGGTTCGTGCTGGTGAAGAGAACGATCGTGCAGTATCTGAGCCGATGTCGTATGTCGTCGACGAGGTGGTCCGTATCTTCTCGATCACATATCCTGGCATCCGCGAAGAGATGGGTAAAGTCACAATGAATTGGGCTACATCCTGCGCTGTGCGGCACGTTGCGTGCAGGAGTTTCCAGGTCTTCCGATGCGTATCCACTACCCTCGATCAGCAGATGCTGGCTGATATGCTTGCGAGACTGTCCAATACGATTGCCGATGACGAGAACCACGACTATCTTATCTTCTCACTAGAGATCTTGACAACCCTGCGAAGCATCATTGCCGCATTAGAGCCGTTGAACCTACTGCAGTACCCGCAGCTCTTTTGGACGACATGCGCAGGTCTAGACACGATATTCGAGCGGGAGTTCCAGGAAGGCCTCAGCATGCTAGACTTGCTGCTCAAGAAAATGGACCTCAGTGACCCTGCAGTCCTCAAGATACTGAATGACAGTCAGCCTGCAAAGTGGGAGGGCGGCTTCCAGGGCGTTCATGCGCTCATATACAAGGGTGTACGTTCCAGCGGCTCGATGACACGGTCCCTACAGATCATGGAGAAGCTGGTCAAGCTGCCGTCAAGTGACATTGTTGGAGACGATGATCGACTTCTGTTCACCACACTGGCAAACCTGCCAAGGTACTTGCATCACTTTGAGGATGAAAGCGATACCACATGTCGAGATTCAGCAAACACGCTGTCGTTCGCGGCCGAAAGTCAGAACTATGTCAACCTCGCCAGAATCCTTACTGGATTCGTGGAAGGCAAGTACAGGACTGACGAGGACTTCTTGATTCAGTGTATGCAAGCCTTGCGCACTGCTTTCTTCCCAGAACAGGAGTTTAGCAGTCTCGTGTTTCTGCTTGGCATGGTCAACAACGGTGCGCCATGGTTCAAGGTCAAGACAATGCAAGTGCTCAACGTGATGATTCCTGACATCGATATGCGGAAACCAGAGATCGCGAGCCAGGGACCAGATCTCATCTCTCCTTTGCTGCGATTACTGCAGACAGAGCATTGCCAGCAAGCACTTGGTGTGCTGGACAACGTGATCGATATGACGGGTACGCCACTCGACAACAAGCATCTCCGAATGAGCATGGCTGGCTCGCACTCCAGTCGCGCGACTAGAAAAGAGTATGACAGTACGAAGAGCTTGTACGGCATTCCAGAGGAGTCTGGTTGGTCCATCCCAATGCCTGCCATACACTCCCAGCAGACAAGAACAAACGTACATGCGGTATTCTACACTCTTGCTTACGCAGGCATGAATGGCGCACAGGATGCCGAACCACAGTCGACGCCGGAGATTGAGTTTCATAAGGAAGACTACCAGGACTCTTACTTCGGCGATGGATGCACCTCCACAATGATGTCTGATGATACGAGAGTGGCTGATCCCAACATTGGCGAGCTGGCTGAGAAGCTCGACACCCTCGACGACTTCTTCGACGACGGCGAATCACCGCAGCCGATGACGAATGGACACCACATGGCACGATACCCAGTCGATGAACGCGAGCACTTGTATGATCAGCAAGCACTTCCCATCTTACATCGATCATTGAGGCGGAATGCAAGCGTCACATCATTCCAGACAGGTTTCGCTGAGTTGCGACATCAACCACCACAACCAGCGATCATGAATCCAACAGCATTCGCGCAGTCAGCGCATCGTACGCCACCACAACGACCAGGCCTACACAACCGCAGCATCACGTCGCCAGTGATGATGGCCAAGACACCAATCCGCTCACAATACGATATGATGTCCGACGGCGAAGCCGATGCCGAGCCATTCTCAGACGGTGACGATGAACATACAATCAGTCGAGCCAACACGAACGATGAACAATACCAGTCTAGCCAGTATACCACGAAGCCCGCTGCTGCAGGTACTGGTGGCTTCAAAGCTTTCAGATCCGGATTGAGAAGACTGACGAATAGTGGTGGACATAGAGAAGCTCGAGAGCAGATTCGTGCTGCTGCTGCGTCTAATCAGAAACCTAAGGTGCCGAAGATGCCGGCAATGCCGTATGCACTTGAGAGGGCGAATACTACTCAGGGACCTTTTAGTGCTGAGCCATAACTTAGTGATTACTACAATGCGATTCAGGTCGCACGCAACAAGGAGTTATAGGAATATGGGATATGGGTGGAAGGTTTTGTACAGAGCATAGAATTTGCATTGTGTTGGATGTAAAGAAGAAGTGTAAGAAATGCATGGTGGGAGTGAAGGAATTGTAGAATAACTATATCGATACCCCAAGGCCGATAGAGGCTGAACGATCACTTTGTGTACAGTGATGGACTGCTTCACATTGACGTTATGCTGTATTTCGCGCCTTCTCCGCTCTACTGGCATTGTTGCCGCCCTACTCTGTCTTCGCTGATAGCAGCTTGGACGCCGAAGCCTGTGCGAGAACGCTGCTGTATTGAGAAGTCATCTATCCTGATCGAGCTTGATTCATTGCATTTCTGTACGTTAAGAAGGCTCTCTCTACGACCTGATGCTATTGAGCAGCTCTCTAGCTTCTGGCCCTGCTGTCGCCATTACTCTGTCTTCGCTTACAGCAGCCTGGATACCAAAGTCTGTGAAAGAGGGAATGCTTTACTGAGTTCTCCAGCTTGTCGCCGTCGTCCGTAGTTGGCGTGGCCGTGAGGTTGCAATCATTATCTCGCGAAGGGTGAAGGAACCGAATGCTGGGTTCTTCGGCTCCTTAGTGACTGTCGTTGTACGGTTGCATATCGTCTGAGTCCACTTGAGTGTGTGAGCAGGATGCTGCTCTCGTTCGGTGAATCGAAGAGTACCAGGAAATGAGCTAGACTGTGGATGGCGTGGTCTATTTCTTGAACAAGGATTGCCACTCTTTGGATCCTGTCTGTGTCTGACATTTTCGGAGAGGTATTCTAACCTGCCTGCCTCCTACCATCAAGCTCAAGTATCTCCCAACTTTTACAACTCATCGGTCATATCGAAACTATCCACCAAGTTCCTGTCCTCGACGACGCGCTCGGCTTTGATGATCATGTACCTGAGCATCATATTAGAGCAGTACCACAACTGTGTACAGTATCAATTGATATTGTTAAGTTTCATTGATTCAGGAGAGCAAAGCCCGCAATCGCTCTATCATTCTAGACCTATACTGTAAAGGCCGCTCACCCGCCAGTGTCTCCAGTCCCGCGTTCTCTATTATCTCAACTCATCTACCATTGCACTCTGTCACTGCATGCAGCAGCATAGTCTCAGCGAAGCCTTCAGAAGTAGCAAGCAACGTATCTCAATCTCCCACGTAGCTCGTGCATCCGGGTTCAAACTTCCACCCAATCGCTCATATCGTCCTCGACGAACTCGAATCCACGCTCGAACTCCATCTCTGCAGCCATCTTCTCGGTGTACCTAGAGGGCTGTTAGCATTTCGACTCCACTAAGGATTGACACGATACGATACGTACTCCTTGACGCTCTTGGCCGAAGCTCTCAGCTTAATGTCGCCCATGGCTAGGACCTTGTTACACTCGACACACTTCACTTCTCCTGGATCCTTGGTGGCGATCTCGAGGTCGAGGTACTTGGAGTAGCATTTCTTGCAGACATGGGTCTCGTGGCCGCAGGTCGAATTGGCTGGTGGCAGGAGGTAGTTGTGTGGGAGCTGAGTCTCCTTGCAGACTTTGCAGGTGGTGGAGGAACGCTTGGTTGCTGGTTGAGACATGGTTCTTGGTTTGATGTCGCGGTAGTGGTGGTCTGTTATTGTTGTCGGAAATTCTTTGTGTGTGGTATGTAGTAGGAAGTAGAAAGACAGAGAAAGTTCGAGGAAGAAGTCCTTAGCATGTTTGCTTTGAGAGTTAAGCTTTGCGCACGTGAAAGGTGGAGAATCGATCGTGAATGTTGCGGACGACGCGATCCAGAAATGGTAGTTCAGCAGATGTGTCTGCCTCAACACAAGTGAAGGTCGAAACAGCACTTCGCGTAGCAGGTCTTGCAGATTTGTACAAGCAGCGGCATAGCCGGTAGTGTCTGCGGTTGACGTGTAAGTTGACCACCAGCAGCAGAAACAGCGCCAGCTCGAGTTGAACTTCTGAAGAAAACGTGAATCATGTCCACTCAGCAGAACAACGTTCACGCTCTGCTTCTGCCCAACGATTGAAGAATCCATCGCTTGACTCCGGTGAGAAGCGAGGCCAGGTCCAGAGGCGAAGTCCTTGTCGCAATTTTCGTAATTGTACTCCAGATTCGAGTCACTCTGAGGAGGGCCGGACATCTCGCGCTGGTGCTGTTCTACCTGTGGCAGCTTGGTTGTCTTCGCACGGCGAGGCAAGACTCTGCGGTGCGGCCGGTCATGCTCACGAACTTGACAGGCATCTCTTCCTGGACGAGGGAAGACGCGCTTCTGTTGGTTCTTCTTCGGAGACACCATGGTTTCGATCTGGGTGGCTCCCAAAGGTGGGCCACATCCATCGTGGTTACCTTCAATGGCGGTGCGTGCTCCGGATATCGTCTTGGGAACTGGTGTGTATAGTGTGTATAAAGGTCGAAATGATGGTGCATATAGTTGAAAGGCTGTTGTTCTCTGATCGCGAGCGCTGGCGGTGTACAGATGAAATGGTTCATGGCCTCAGAGAAGGCGATATATAGACGAAGGTACCTGGACTGTGAGCCACGCTTGTTTGCTGATGATTTACTCTGAGCTGGAAACAAAGCCGCGGTCAGCCATGGGGTTCTTTCTCCGAGAAGTGTGCAAGGCACATGTGTACAAACGACATGTCTGAGACAAGCTGCAGTGACCAGGCTTCCGAGATTGAGGACAGTGTAGACTGGCATTGATTCGAGAAGCCGGAGAGCACCAGTGAGTGAGAAGTCTTTACAGTATGTTACAGATTCGAGGTTCATCTTGCATTAGTGTACAAGGCCGCCATAGTACACACCACGCACATCCACCATCTTCTTCCCTCGTGCTTTCGCGACATCCTCTGGTAGTCGTTGGTTCGTGAGGGCTTCAAAAGCAGCTTTGACGACGTTCATCTTGTTCCGTGATCGTGGCGTTTTGGCAGCAAGATCTGAGATTCCAGCAGCTCGGGCGAGTTCGAAGATTAAGTGTTGACAGCGATTTCCGAAGCCTGCACATTCAAGTAGTCAGCATAAGTCTCCTGACGATTCGAAGTGATGGGAAAAAGGTCTTACCAGGCGGCCTCGCACTCAACTTAACCACACTCGCTCCAACTTTGCCCTCAACCTCCCCAAAAATCGTCCTCTCCTCACACCGTGGAATGGGTTTCATATTCCTTATAGCATTCATCATAGCCTGTCTCCTCCCATCCTCATCTTCCGCAGCTTTCCCCTCTCCTATCCCAAGCATACCATTCTGATTCCCAGCAATAGTCAAGAAATACAAACTTTGAATCTTTCCCATACGTGTTTGGTTGACTACACGATGTGACACCAAGTTTTTGACTCGTATTCTTCGGATCTCATCTTTTGTTAAGCCGGTTTGTTGGGAGAGACGGAGCATGTGAGGGTCCATTTCTTCTTGATCTTCTTTTCTCCCCTTGTCCTTCTTGTTCTTGGATGCGTTGCTCAGGGCTGCACCCAAAGTAGATTGTTGGCCTTCTTCGATTTGTGAACTGTTCATTTCCTTCAGCTGCGCAGCTGTCGCGTCTACTACTGGGCGCACGGTGGCGAAGTCGTCGATGTAGTCTATTCGCATAGGATCTGTTCGTAGACGGCCTTGCTCCATCAGATCTTTAGCTGGAATCGCTTCTTCTCCGACTTCGATGGCTTTCATTTGTTCGGGCGTGTATTTGAGCGCGAGGAGGCGCTTTTCGCGGGCGGTGTAGGGCCGTAGACTGTTTTCTAGCTTGTCGACTTGAGGTTGTTCATTAGGAGTTCGGCGGAGGTTGTTGCGGAATCGGCGTTGATGGGAGGGAGTCGTGCTGAAGGCGCGGCGCGAGGTTGTGTTTGTCGCATCGAGGGAGACATTCTTGAGCCTGCACGAGAGGCATTGGTATGCTTTGGATGTCGACATCGTTGCTGTGTAGAGAAGGGTATATGGATGATGTTCGAGGAGAGGAAGATGGACTTTGCGGCGATCAGCGGCTTTACCGAAGGATCACCATTGATACGAAAGAATGTCTGTTTCCAATACATATACACACATAACATCAGAATGGCACTATCAACAAGCGCTGCCAGACATTTGGCGTGTAGTAACTGCAGACAGTCAGTGCTGCGATCGTTCATCGCCAGCATAGGAACAACGCCACAACCACAACGACGAACTTTTGCCTCATTCTCCAGAAGATGGAGACAAGAACACGCTCTGAACGATATTAACGATGCCTTCTCGCCCGAGAACACCTACCAAAGGACCGAATATGTCGAGAAAAGAAGACATGAACGAGAAGCTGCGAAAAAGGCCAAGGCACAGGATACAGACGATATCGAAGTAACAGGCGAACAACTCCAAGAAATGCAAGAACTGGATGAAGCCATAGCCGAAGAGAAAGCCCAAACCATCGCTCTGCGGAAAGCAGATCAACAAGCAGCCTCTTCCTCAGAAAAACCACCTGAACTGGCCGAACAACATATTCCCTGGTATCTCCAAGTCCAATCACCTCTAAACAACCCAACAGAATCGACCCTCTCCGCTCGACAGGCGATACCTGCCACCCCAGAGTATTCTCCAGAACTCCTAGAGCCTCTGTTAAAGCAAGTCTCCATCGATCTTGGCATGGATGATCTATCATTGCTAGACCTCCGCGAACTCGACCCTCCCCCAGCCCTCGGAGCCAACCTTCTAATGATAATCGGAACAGCACGTTCAGAGAAACATCTCCACGTCTCAGCAGACAAACTTTGTCGTTGGCTGAGGTCGGAGTTCAAGCTTACGCCATTAGCAGACGGACTACTAGGCCGGCAAGAACTGAAAGTGAAATTGCGTCGAAGAGCAAAGAGAGCGCGTCTGATGTCTGCTGTGGGCGGGAAGAGTAATAATCATGAGACGGAACTTGAAGAAGGGATAAGGACGGGGTGGGTTTGCGTTAATGTTGGTAGGGTTGAGGGGGGAGAATTGCCGTTGACACAGGAAGAGGTGGAGCAAGAAAAGAAGATTGTGGGGTTTAGGACGAGGACCAGGGGGTGTCATGTTGTGGTGCAATTGATGACTGAGGAGAAGAGAGGGGACATTGATTTGGAGAAGTTGTGGATGGGGATGTTGAACAGAAGTCGGAAGGCGAAGGAGGAGTTGATGAAGAGTGAGGGTGATGGAGAGGAAGTTGTGGCGAAGACTGAAGAGGGACAAGATGTTGGAGAGGAAGTGAAAGCTGTTGGAGAATCTGTTCCATTCTCGCCTGCATTCTCGAATACTCCTGCTCATCAGCAAGATGCTCAAGCGTAGTCTCTATTAAATAGAGCACACTTCATGCCACTCAACCATCCTTCTGGCACTGTTAAAGACCTTGTGTGAAACGCTAGCTCGGTCATGTCTCCGTTCTCGGGTGCAAGGACGAAGCGACACCGGTCCCTGCGCGCAGCAGCGTAGTCTCTAGGCGTCTTTCTGAGTGAAGAACGCGTCTGCTCGAAGTGATCACTCCGATCTGTTCATACCGTCAGCAACTCCGCGCTTCCAGCAAACTGCCTCACGCCACTCACGGGAAAAGCATCTTCCACAACTGTTCCGTACCCAGCCACTCCTCTTTTGTCTCCAGGTTGTCCTCGCTAGGCACAATAGTCAAGGACTTCATGACATTCTCCACCAGCTTGATATGCTTGTTCTGGAGATGTCTCTCGATAATGAACAGCCTCTCCCAGCTTTGCTTAAGCTGGTAAGCCTGTCCACCGAACAATGACTGGTTGCTCAGGATTAGGCATTGTGGGTATGTCCGAGTGTGTACTTCAATGGATCTGATGGAACCTCTATGCTCTGCGGGAATCTTCGAGAGCCAATTGCTGAGGCTGGTGAGTTCGAGAGAAGGGCGATAGAAAACGAACGTTTGAGTGTTGTAGTATTCCTCGGCGGACTTGGCTCTGGTTGCCTGGTTGACGTTGTAGAGTTGAGGCGGTACTCCAGTACTGTTGGTGATCACGCGCCCATCGTACTCCTCGCGACGACTTGGTTTGATTTCGGGAAATGTGAACTCGAAGATCATATCCTGGAGTTCCTGAGCGAGCGATTGAATGGCCTGGGTGAGCGACGCGGGTATGGGAGATGGTGCGGCCATTGCGACTGTTGTGCTGTTGGTTTCGATGTCGACGCTGTTGTCTGGCTGATCCATCTGATTCATGTGATAATGGCTGTGCATCTTCGCTAGCATCATCTGCATCTTTTCCGGAGACATCTGTGCGAGCCGAGCACGATATTCTTGTGGTACGCGCTGCAGCATGGCTTGCAACGTCAATTGTGGATTCTGTTGATTGTTCTGGTTGGCCATTTTCGATGGGTGTGGATGTTGTTGTCGAGGAGGAGGTGGAGGAAAGAAAGTGCAAGTGGAAGATGGAAGCGGAAGTGGATGTAAACGGCACGGGAACCCTGTTAGGCATAAGTGGGAATGCCAAGCGAGAATGCAGAGTGAACCTGAAGCTTGCGACCAGTCCTGCAACTTTTAATCTGGCATTGAGCAATGTGTTATACTGAAGCAGTAAACGCCTCCACTGCCATTTATGCGATCTGGCTCAATCTTTGAAGGGCTGAACTCCCGGTGTCTCCAAATTCGGAAGTTTTCGACATCGCGATCTGGTTTCGTCTTGAGTATCGTGGTGGACAGTCGAGCTGTTGGAGACAGGATTATGAAAGATTATTTCTGACAAGCAATATCGACTGTGCTGCTGGAGTCGCAGACGTAGTGGTGTGGAGATCTGAGGCTGCTTGCAGAGAGACTCAAATTCTCGTGTCTCTGGAGTCGGACTTTTTTGGCATCGCGATCGGGTTGCAGGAGTTCTTGAAGAGGTAGCTGGATGGCCTGGTTGAGAGGTTCTGGTGGCGGCTTGTGGTGCGGCCATTGTGACAGTTGTGATGTTGACATTGATGATTGAAGATGTGGAGAAAGAGAAGCTGAAATATGAAGACGGACGTTAGAGAAAGCATCCCTGTCGCGCTTTCCAGAAGTGAAACTGGCAGGCGTCACACTCAAGCGACAACGACCTCGCGACCACCCTCGATGATCATGCGGAACGCCCAGCACGAGCGGATGCGCCAGGCCATGGTGGCAAGAACGCAGAGTAGTGCAGCACTCTTCCTGTTCAGTCACAGCTCTCCTGAAGCTGACATGAGATCTAGCCATTGTTCATACTCTCATACGCTATATCCAGACTCGTAAACACTCGCCTCCGATGCCGTATGGTATAGACCCACTTCCCGAAAACCGCCGAAGAAGTATCGGTATCCACGGACACAAGTATTCATCGATCGTCAAGTCTACATTTGATATGATCTATACATATTAATCACACTGCAACAATCGGATCTTCTATTATCACGTCTTCAATGTGGAGTGGTTGTTCAACCGAAAACATGGACACAGATGTATACAGATAGTTACGTGAACTCCGAATTATCGATATTTAGCAAAAATCGTTAATTCGACCTTTTCCGAACCAGAGCGTACGCTCCGAACCAAACAACGTAAAAACCTTCAAACATTAACATTACGTCCGGAGAAGTATAGCCCATCAACTTGCGAACCTATTCGAGACGAAATAGGCACGTCGTCGTCGTCATATAACTTTCGGGCAACCCTAGGATAAGAGTATAGCCGTGGCTTGGCACATAATCTTCATCTCCTCTGCACAGAGGATGATGAGCTACGACAATGGAACGCAATGAAGAGGACGATAGAAGTGTACATGTCTTCATCAGACATCTGCATAGGACAACAACTGTCTAGGTGTAGCACAAGCATAGGTGTAACAACAAAACTGTCACCAAGTAGGTTCCCCGGGCCAAGTAGGTTCTGCTCTCATCACATCATAGGTTCATGAGACCACTCCATAGCCCTCGCAATGTCACGGTCTTCCCCTCCATATTGCAGCGAGGTCAAGCTACTGAGGCTCGTCCGATGGCAAATCTGGCAACGGCCTCTTAGTTGACTCCGTCACAGTCTCCTGCTCTGCTGCTGGTGCTGGTGTGGGAGTGGGTGTTGGGCTGGTAGGCCGCGATCTGTGGGCTGGTCGACTTAGTGAGTGACGCGGTGGGTGGGATGCGGCACCAGCTCTACCAGGGCCTTGTCGGTATGCGTCGAGTGGTAGCTGTGTAGCAGGTCGCATCAAAGGATGGTTTGGGGCAATGGTCGGCTCTCGAGCAATGGCGGTCGGCTCACGCTGAAGTGCTAGAGCTGTCGGTGCTCGCTCAGGTGGAGCCATGATTGTGGGCTCACGTGCCGGTGGAGCAGGCAAGGTTGGTTCCCTAGCAATTGCAGCTGGGGCGGTTGGCGTGCGCGATAGCGGAGCAAAGGTAGGCTCACGGCTCACTGCAGTTGGCACTCTTGCTGGAGGTGCAAAAGCAGTGGTCTCTCTCGTTGGAGCAGCGAAGGCAGTCGGTTCTCGTGCTGGAGGCGCGAAGGTAGTCGGCTCTCTCGTTGGTGGACTGAAAGCAGTCGGCTCACGAGTCAGAGGAGCAGGAGCTGTGGGTGCACGAGTTGGAACTCGGAAGACTCCAGCGTTCGTCGCAGTCCGGGAAGCAATCGTGGTCGGCTCAGGCTCAAGCTCAGGCTGGGTCTCTGGCTCTGGGGCAGCGACTACCGGATCCGCAAATGTGGCTACCCGAAAGGCCTTAGCTGGAGGAGCTGGTGCGGGTTCGTCAGAGGGTGCGTCGGTGGGTGCAGGCGCGCTGTAGAGATTGGATCAGCGACGAGTGTGAGGAAGACAGGACAGATCTGGACACATACTCGGCAGCACCACTGGTGGTCGGCGCTGCGGAGGTCTTGCCGCCCAGCGCCTTACCGACCGAGCGAGGCTCTCCTTCAAACGCATCGTAGCGCTCCTCGCGGCCAGTGAGGGAGCCGCCGGATTGCTTGAATTGGTCCAGAGTGACTGTTGCCAATGGAGAGGAAGGGTGGTGCTGAGCTGCGTTGTGGTGCACTTCTCGGACAGGCACAATGACATGATAGACATGAGTCTCGTATGTTTGCTTGTTGATGATAGGCTACGCGGACCTGTTAGCATGTGATGTGAAAAAGAGGACTGATTCGAGACGAACCTGAATTCTCTCATGAACATGGTGATGGATGTGCATGCCCTCGATAGGTGGCAGTTCTGTTGTGTTTCTCTCGGCAACCACTTCTTCCCTGGTGTCTTGGTGCTCTGCATCCGACTCTGCAAGACGGCGAGCTGTCTCCTCAGGATCATCGTGCTCGAAGTTCTGCTCGTCCACATCTTGAACAGCACTGTGGTGCTGCTCCTCGCGGTACTCCTCATGCGTGATGGGCTGAACTGAGGTATGGTAATGGTCTTGATGATGCTCCTTGTCAACAGCTCTGGTGACATTCTACAGCATTGGTCAGTACCGATGATCATATCTGCGGCAGTCCAGCCATAGATACATACCTGGAATTCTCTTTTGGTGACTACGTCGTGAGTGACCGCTGGAGCCACTGTTTCGTGAACTGTCGTATCGTGAAGGCCATTGCGAGCCAAGAATGCCTCAACGGCTTGTCGTGCGGCCTCCATTGCGATGCTTCAGGATTAAAGTGTAGCAAGGTATGTGTCTGTGTTGTCAAAGGTATGTACGGTATCGAGTAATGCGGTCCCAAGCCGTAGAGTGCTTGCGAAGATGCTCGGACAAGGTGCTGTGGTAGATTGTGTAGGGAAGAAACGAATACAAGGAAGAGGAATGAAAGACACAACTCATGGTTGGGATGCACCTACCTTGATTCATCGAGGCAAGAAGTCAACACTGCCGCGTGGCAGCCACCTGCCTGGTATCATGCATGGCAGGTATGCTTTGCCGTCCTCGCGCAATGTCGCTGCTTCTCAATGATGGATGACTTTGTCGCAACAACACATCCCGAGTGCTCATCGTGACCAGTGACAGTGGATATCCCAGATGTCGTCCTGGGCCAAAGAGGTGTTGGGCCGGCTGTTCTCATCCACGGATAGCAGCAGAGCAGCGAGCGACACTACCTCCAGCAAGACCAGAGCGAAGCCTTCGATGGACAATGACGCTCAACGCTCCCGGAGGCATGGCTCTTTGGTGTCTGCCGCATCTTTCCTGAAGCACGGAGCACGAAGCAAAGCTAAGGCATCGACCATCAAGACTATCAGCACAGATGCGACGAACACGGACCGCAGAGGCCAAAGTCAGCCGTTGAACAGTGCGCCAGCGATAGCAAGACTCTGCCACACAAGATCACATACTCAATTGAATCCTATCTCGAAACTGCCAGAGTATGTCGTTCCTGTACCTCTGCCGGTGGACCAGGATGACGATGCGGACGATGCAGACGATGAGTCGCCAGTGGTCACTGCTCAAGATGTGCAGCATGCAACTCGAGAGGCTCTGGAGCAAAACAATGATGCGCCATTCCTGTTGCATGATCCCACCATCGCATGGGAGCCACCTACCTGGGATGATCTCTGGCGAGACCCTGCCAGGAGCATTAGGACGCATTCAAACAGCCGATTGTCCACATTCATGCGCACACCGAAGAGGGTCAATGACCAAAACGATGCTTGCACCAAAGGCAGCAGGCGCGAACGCTCAGTAAACCGTAAGTCCAGCCTCGAGAACTTGCGAAACTCCGCGCAGTCAAAACGAGATGGGTCCAGCTCGGACAACGCACCGAGTCGTCCAGAACCGGAGGCAGGAAGGCGTACGAGTATCAAGAGATCGAGCCTGCAGAAGAAGTTGCCGGTCCCTCCAGCTCACATGACGGTGCGACCTGTCGATGCTTTTGGTCTGCCGCCGAGCTATCTGCAGGAGAATGCGGCACGCAATGCCAGAATCCTCAAAGACCTCCAGGAGGAAGGTGTTCTTGATCTGAATAACACCGAAGACACCCATACTGCGGTCATTTGGTCGCCCGCTTTCACGCACGAAACGCGTATCGTCCAGCCTATTGAAGTCATCCAGCGTGCTGTGTCGCGGGATGTCCACAACCACCACATCATTCATCGCGTGCTCCCTGTCGTCGACTGCCAAGTACTGCCAGCGCGACACTTTGTACCCGATGGTCGTGGGAGCTACGTCGAAATTTCCGAAGACCAGATACCGGGCGGTAAGCCTGACAGCCTCGATCGTCTCATTGCAGAAGCCGTTACAAAGTCGGCTGCCAGCCATGAAGGCGGCGTGATTCCTCCGGCTATCACCAACCAAGCTCGCGAAGACAAAAGCAGACGCAAAGAGCGTGTCAGCAAGGAGGGCAAGCTCGAGACTGAGCAGTGGTGGATGCACTCGCCAAGTGGGAGGTCGCCCGGCTTGCAGAACAACCTGAAACGAGAGCCAGAGAAGCTCGTCGAGCCACACCCACGAGAGACGTATGATACTGCAGCGCCATACGCTCAGACTGCACAGGAGCTCAAGAGTTCCAAGCCAGACTCCTCGAACAAGAAGGTCGCCTCCACAACGGCCTCCAATGTCGTTCAGCGCACGAATCTTGACCATCCAGCAGAACTCGCTAAAGAACGAGCGCGCCACCAATCTTTCAAATATCGCACTCCCGACGGCTTGCCATCTTGGACAGCCATCACCACTGAGCCTCAGCAACAACAGCAGCAGCCAAGACCTGCAGCTTACACACCAGTAGCTGCAGCTATTCCCGAGAAGTCCCAGCGGCGTCCACAACCGATCCATACCATACTTCCTCTTCACGTGGCGTATGGTACCGGGAGCAATAAAGAATACGCGTAATGGATACGCGAGCTTAGCGGTGGCAGATGGCAGAGAGAGTATGCTTTGGATGTGGCATCGTTCGGGTGTGGTAGCAGCAAATACGCGTTGGCTTGGATTGTGATCGCGCGTGTGTGGAGGATGGAAGCTGTATGCTAGTGATGATCGTAGTCCTGAAATCTGCCTATGTTATTGAGTGTCGCAGATGTCCAATGTTGTGATGATGTTGTGATCAGAGAGCAGACTCAGGTCGCGTACGCGTGCTACGGTAGTCTCAGCTTTCCACGCTAGACGCTCCTTGAGCTTGGCATCAGTGTGTGGTCTGATGTTTCGAGACTAGGTAATTGTAAGGCAAGTTGTGGTGGTCGTGTCTCTTGATGTCTAGGGCGAATTGGGTCTACAGGCATCTTCAGAATGACATCAAGACAAGTAAAGGAAGAAAGCTATCATTCAGATCTAAAGAGTGACTAAGTGACTATCGTTTACCCATACTCCATCACAACACTTTCCCACACAATATCAAAGCAGACGAAGACTAACAAGACAATTCAAGCCTCGAACACTTCTAGACCCAACCGAAGCACGCATCCCGAATGGCGGTATACCCAGTGATAACATTAATGATGTCCACAAATGCCTGACCTAGCTGCTTGGCCGCAGCCAGATTCTTCGCAGCCAGAAGTGCCTTCGCAGCTTTAGTAGCTCCTCCTGCAGCCGTGATGGCCTTCTTGAGTTTCAAGAGCTTCGCCGCGGGAATGAACGTAGTGGTCAGCTCGTAAGCACACTTCAGGACCTCTTTGATGCCACGAGTCTCCAGGTCGTTACTAGTGGCCTGAACGTACTCAGTAGAATGAAGGTTGACGTAGTTGGTAGTAGGCTAGTAGCATTGTCTCCAGCCTGAAGAATGGTGTCTGGAATGTGTTCGAGGAAGTCGAAAGCGGAGGCCAATTCGACAATAGTCTCTGCGCTTTTTTCGAAGGGGAATGGCGCGGTTGTGTCTTCGTTGAGCGCGGCAAGGGCGTCGCGCTCCAGGATTTTGAGAGGATTTGCGAGGACTGTTGCTGTGAGCAGAGCAGTGATGGTCGCGGTGGCAATGAAATGCATTGTCCTGGTTCTCGTTGTGATTTTTCTGTACTGTAAAGAGTTTCTGGAGTGGATCGTTGATGGATATGCTTGTTAACACTCCTAAGCTGGCGTTATCCGATATCTTTATACCTCTACTCTGTGTCTGCCATGGCAAGTTCGGGCATTCCATAGAGGCCTGAGTCGCCAAACTCGCTGCGGCTGAGGCGATCCATCAAGCCATATTCATGCGGAGATGGAGACAACTGCACAGCTCGTCTTCCCAAAGAGGCTTCCAGCTGACGGCTCTGCGATCACAAGGCGCTGTGGCATCGCAGAGATTGTTCGTGGTAGCATTTCGAGATACCTTTGGTATGCTTGGCTCTCTGTGTTGGTCGGACGATGTGGCATACCGGTGAGCGTTCCTCGCACAAAGGGCCAGCGTGGAGGCTGAGATGTAGTTGTCAGGAACGCTGCCAAGCAGAATCTGTGAGTATATAGCTTGCCATGCATTCCACAGTGGGTAATCATGAAAGAAATCCTCCGATGCTGAGCATGCGCTACACTATTGCGATTGTAGGCTGAGTACGCTCACCGGTACTGTTTCAAAGACCATGATGCGAAGGTCTTGAAGGAGCATAGAGCTAGTCATGTATACGACTCCGTATCTGGCCGCCAGTTGTATTGAGTGTCGCACATTCTTAGAAGTGTCGTGTTGATGACTTTCAGATCAGGAAGAATGAAGGTTGTTGAAGTGTAAAGGCCTAGTCTCAGCTTCTCACGCTAATGTCGCTTAGCCTGGGAGCTTGGCGCGAAAATGGTCTGACATCTGAGACTAGGACGAGTGGAGAGACGATATTGGACATCAATCATTGCATCGTGAGAACTATGTCATTATCTTCCTGAGGTCCCTCTAACTCCAGTCAATCGATCACCTTCGACTGTCTATAAAATGCCATAGTGTCCACCCTTCGACTTGCAAGCCGATGCTGACGCAGAAGGAATCACTGTCGTCGTATAAGTCCAAGTAACAGCCATTGTCTTAGTAGTCGTGATCGTAGTATAGCCAATCTTTGTAATCGTCTTGGTCTTTGTCGGAAGCGTCGTGCTGACCGTCTTCGTTCCAGACATAACCGTGCTTGGAGGGTCGGTGATTGTTGCAGTAAGTGTAGTAAGCTGAATCACAGAGATGGTTGAAACAGGTGCAGTAGATGTCGTTGTAACATTTGCAACAATCGGTGCTTGGACGTAAACTGTAGGAGCGTCTGGAGAACGCTTCTCTGCTTGCCGAGCAATGCGAGCTTTGTGTGCATTCAAGCTTTCAAATCGCTTGCGGATGCTTTCGAAGGAGACTGCGCTGTCTGCACGCTTCTCCTTTGCAATGGAGATGGTCAAGCCGAATGGCAGAGAAATAATCGTAGGCAGAATGCGGCAAGTTGGGTCAGCCGAAGATGGTCGTGCTGGCACAGTGCAAGATGGGACAACTGTCTTTGTAATCTTGCTCGCCGTTTTGGTCCAGGTATTGATGGTACGAGTGAGCCACTTTGTACTTGTGATCGTCTGAGCGTTCGGCGTAATAGTGATCGTCTTTGTCATAGCAGGTATGGTAATCGTCGAAAGGTTAGGCACTGAAGTTGTGGTTTGCATGGTCGATGTAGCTTGGGAAAGTTAGCAAACAATCGCTTCGGAGAGATTCTTAGCACTTACTAGTGACGGTCGTTGATGGCGTTGTTGTCTGAGTGTAGGTAACAGTCGAGGTAGTCGTCGATGTTGCTGAGCCAAAAAGTTAGCTCAGTAGCTGTAGGCGAAGTACCACAAAACATACTCGGAACTCCAACAGTAAGCGTGAAATCGCGCTGCCACGCATATGGCGAGCCATCACCATTGTTGCCAATCACGAGAATGGACCAAGGACCGGAAGTCATCTGGCTCTTGGTAATAGGGCAGGTGGAGATCACGTTGGTCAGATCCGGCGTTGTTGCCACACCCGAGCATTCCAGTTGATCACCAGTATCATCATTGACAAGCAGGACGTAAGCAGAGGTGTTAGGTTCACAGTCGTCAAATTGCGATACGACCGTGAAGCTTTCCGTTGATCGTGAGTCGATGAAGTATGAGCCGCCGTTCTGGTAGTCAATTCCGTAGCTCAAACATATGCTCGTCTCGTTGTACGGGAAGTCGTCGGATTGGCGTCTGTTAAGAAGGTTCAGGATGTCCGAGGAAGGTTCTTTAATCGATCGGATGTCTTGAGTTCGCCCAGCAATGGCAATGCTGGAAAATGTGATCGCCGCAGCGAGCAAAAGAGATCGCGAGTGCATGGTGACAGCAAAGTTGAGGGCTAAGCTATGTCAGAGGCGTGAGTAAGGTGAATTGAGATGATGAAGTCCAATGGAAGGGCGCTGATGATGAGTTTAAGACTGTCCCTCCTCCAAGCATTGACTATCATTCCGTACACAGAAGCATCGGCATCGGGATGATTGTCCAGCTCAAAAGGTGTCCAGCCCTGAACAGCACGAACATATCGTGCCCAACGATGGATGCTTACGCCCGGCCTCTATCGCGCGCTGCGCATACAGTACAGTCAGGCATCGAGAGACTAGCCAAGCTTGAAAAAAACCAGATGCAACATAATGGATCCGGGAGTCTGGGTTGATCGTCCTGCACGCACTAGTTAGTGGAGCGCTGTTGCCTCGTGGGCATATCGAAAATAACGTGGCTCGACAATCGTCGGTTCTTGATGTCGTTACACCAAGGTCGCGTGTCTGGTAGTACCAGAAATAGATGAAAGTCTTCCGAACAGTCATTGTCGAAGATTCCTTCAGCATAGAAACGCGAATAGTTGCAATCGTCGAGCTCGAAGTGCAGATAGCCATATGCATGCCGCATGACAACGTCAGCCGACCATTGGTCAAGTAGTGACCGGTCCCGAACGCAGGCGAGAGATAGCTTGGCAGCAGTAGGAAGATGCACAATGCCTGTCTCGCGCTTCTGCAACACGCAATAATATGGAACGCTCCGAGGTCTCCAGAATTTGCATGGGGCGCAGGGGATACAGCATAGCCTACGCCACCCAATAGCTTCAGCAGCGTGAGCTATCGCGCATAGGGCAAAAGCTGTGCCCGACGCAGAGTCAGGATTCGCGCAGAGAGGATCGGACTTCTTCTTTCACAGCATCTCTGCGAGCGCAGGTCCCTGCATTCATGACTTGAAGGACGGAGAATAACCATAGAAGTCATCGACGCACACTGAAGAACTCGGAACGCTGTCACTCTCGTGTCAGCAATGCTGATAGCTGTCCGATGTGAACATGGCCGTGTGACAGCGCTTCGTGTGTTTGCCAAGGAGAGCTCGCGTCTCAATATCTTACTGCAGTCTTGAGAGGGTCTTGCGCAGTAGCGTAGCATCCTTGGATGGGGATCAGTCTGGATAGGTGACGTTGGAGGCAAGGTATCGCATGCTATGAAGTGGTAGCGAAAGGAGGAAGAGAAGATGTAGCAAATGAAGGAGGCAGGTGCAGCCAAGAGATCCACTTTTCTGTATTTAGATGACAGGGGGTTCGCCGCTGGTTCGGCGTCAACATCACCTCCACGCCTCAATCCTTTTACAATGGAGTTGACAACAACACCATCTTCGCAAACCAGGGTTACCGTGTGGTCTGCCGAGTCGACCACATCTCTCGGCCTCGAACACCGTCTGCTGACGCCGGGAGTCTTGTAGGCGAACAGACGCAAGGTTGGGACAATGATTCTCGTCGCTAAGCGCTTCAGCAACTTCGCGAGAAGTCCGACGATATCTTTCTGGCGATCATTCGAACCCACCACGCTGCACTGGTAATATCGAGCACGATATTCGACTCAATCTGGCAATACCTGGATCTTGTGTTCGCGGCAAAGTGCTCTGCACATCCTCCGGATCTTCCATCGTAGACTAGCATGGGCTACGCGATGTTACACGAGGGCTTCACGGAACCACTTGCCATGATTTCTACGACAGCGACACTGCAACCATTCTCAATTCTTGTGGCGGTGAACATGCACGCTTTTCGTCTGTGCACTATATGCAATGCTGAAGCACGCTCTGATGCACTCGAGCCTCCCAAGGCTGCAAGCTCGAGCAAGAGCAGTATCCAGGCCGATGCTCTAAGCCCAAACATGAAGATCTGCGGTCTATGTTCGTGGCTGAACATCCTCCCAACTATTTTGGACAGGCCAAGCATTACCAAGCATTGCTCTTTTCGCCAGTCTCGATATCGCGCAAGCCCTACCACGCACGACGACAAGTGCAACGCACGTATGGCTTGGGCCTCGACCGTATGCGGAATGTGTACCTTCTCTTCAGCTACGGACTCACGATTGAATCCAGAGCCGGTGGAGGGATTCCTTATCGCAGTAGTCGACTACTAATAGATGTAATGTTATAAAGCAAGTCTTACCCTCTACAAACAGCCAGACGCTAGGTCCGCATTCTATCTTGGGCTTGCAACCGGCAGTATGAGATCTTCTACCTTTAGCTTTGTTGCTCAAGTACTTCTCCTTTCGCGAGCTGTCTCTTGCAACCCAGTTTCAGTTCCACTCGAGTTTGTCAACGAGTATGGCGCACTGGAAGCCATCCCCCCTGATGAGACTGGGGCACTAGCCCGAAGACAAGATGCGGCTTGCACGAACACTGCCAACACCCGAGCCTGCTGGTCAAGTGGATTCAGCATTGCCACCGATTTTGATGCCAAGTTCCCAGAGACTGGCGTAGACCGCACCTACAACCTCGAGATCACGAACACCACCGCACTCTCCCCTGATGGGTTCAACAGAATGGTCATGGCTATCAATGGCCAGTATCGTGAGTCGATAAACCTAAATATTCCTCATCAGTGCTGACAGATGTAGCTGGTCCCACTCTCTACGCAAACTGGGGCGATCGAATCATCGTCAACTTGAAGAACTCATTGCAACACAATGGAACATCTATGCACTGGCATGGTCTTCGACAATTGAACACTGGCCAATATGATGGTGTCAATGGTGTTACAGAATGCCCACTCGCTCCAGGCGAGACTCGTCAATACATCATTCGCTGCACGCAACACGGTACTTCCTGGTATCACAGCCACTATTCTGCCCAGTACGCAGACGGTGTCGTTGGAGGCATCGTCATCAATGGCCCTGCAACCAGTAACTACGATACGGACCTAGGGACTATGACCCTTACCGATTGGTACAATGATACTGCATTCGAAAACAATGTGCGGGCACTGCATAGCACGACAGGTCCTCCAGTGCCGGACTCTGCCTTGATCAATGGAACTATGAAACGTGCTGAAGGTATAGGATCCTACCTCGTCACAAAGGTCACCAAGGGCAAGCGTTTCCGCCTACGACTCATCAATACAGGAGTGGATCAACACTTCCACATCTCCATCGATCAGCACAACTTCACAGTCATAACTTCGGACTTCGTTCCTGTCAAGCCCTACGTCGCCACATCTGTCTCCCTTTTCATTGGCCAACGAGCCGATATCATTCTCACGGCCAACCAAGCGATAGGCAATTACTGGCTTCGAGCAGACATTGGCGACTGTGGCCGCAACGCCTACGCTGGAAAGATCCTCAGCATAATCCGCTACGACGGAGCAGAAATCGCAGACCCCACACAAAACGCCACAGAACTCGTCAACAAGCCCACAGGCTGCGTGGATGAGGTCGTTCGTCCATATGTCAACAACACAGTTCCTAACGACCAGTTCACGGCTGCAGTCCAAGACATCACGCTAGACTTCAACACGACCACGACTTCCAGCGGCGGAGCACTCGTACAATGGCTCATCGACGGCTCTCCTATGGTAGTCGACTGGTCCAATCCAACTCTAGGCGACGCTATAGCCGGCAACACCACATTTGAAGATAACGACAACGTCATTGAGATCGTCCAAACGGCAAACGCTTGGACTTTCTGGGTCATCCAAACCACGCAAGGAGGTTTCGTCAATTTGGAACACCCTATCCATTTGCACGGACATGACTTCTACGTTCTCGGATCGGGAGCTAATGCTGCTTGGGATGGCGATGCGAGTGCGTTGCAGTTTGACAACCCACCTCGTCGAGATACCGCGACGTTGCCTGCTGGAGGGTATCTGTTACTTGCATTTCCGGCAGATAATCCGGGTATGTGGTTGATGCATTGTCATATTCCTTGGCATGTTGGAGCTGGACTGAGTCTGCAGTTCTTGGAGAGGAGGGCTGAGATTGCTGGGGCTTTGGGTGATCTTGGCGATTACGAAAAGACTTGTGCCAGTTGGAGAACTTATTGGGATAGCCCGAGTAGATTGTATGAGCAGGATGACTCTGGGTTGTAGCTCTCTGAAACGAAGAGAATTTGGCATTGCGCTGTGGAGCTACAGGAGGTGGCGTGGTAAGGCAGAATCCACAGAGATGAATATTGAAAAGTGGCAAATCTCGGCTATGTCCACATGTTCACTTTACTCACAATCTGACATAGAGAAATTCTTGCTACTTAGGACATACGCTCTCTGAATCGAAGTAAATCTGGCATCGCGCTCTAGAGCTGAACAAGGTGGCGTAGTAAGGCAGAATCCGCAGAGATGAATGTGTTTGAATAGGTGTTGAGCTTGTTCTGAGGAGTTCGATGGAGTTAATGCGCAATCTATGTCATATCATCCTTATGCTTTCATCCTTGACTCTTCCTCTTCTCAACCAGGCGCTTGATCGCCTTGGCTATTGCTTCATCCTCTGGTAGTGGATGTATCTCCATTACTTCTCATTAGCTTGTTATAAGCAGGTATCTAACTCCGGTCGCCTAGCTTGACCATAACATACGGAATCTCGACGTCCTCTTCCGTAGTATCCTCGGCAGTAATCTCAAAGATCACGTTCTTCTGGTGCTCAGGAATCTTCTTCTTCGAGATCGTCTCGGTGAGGTCACTAAGCCTGTTGCAGGATGTGTTAGCAACGTCATCAGACATGTTCAGAGATGAGGGTACTTACTTCAATGGGAGTCTGTCCTTGTTCTTCGCTGCAGGGTAGAAGCTTGCATACAGCAGACTCACACCTGAGCTGATCATAGTGATGCTGAGACCCTTGGCCTTGAAGTCGTCGAGGAACTGTTGTAGCGTGACGTCTTCTGTCTCGAAGCGGTCCCACAGCTTGTCGATCGTCTCTTCTCCATTGATACCTTGGTATTTGCCCTTGGGAGAGGCGATGGGCTCGGAGAAGCCAAAGAAAGGCAGAGCCAGGTTGACGAAGCCATTCTTGTACTGTTCGATGTCGTCCTTGCCGTCGATGATCTTGTAGAGTTCGAGGATGACAAGACCAGTGACCAGCGCGGTCGTGGTAGCGATGGCAGGAATAATCTTGCCAGCAATGAACTTGATCTTGTGACGGTCAGCAGTCTGAATTTTGTAGTTCTCTGCACGAAGGTTCGCTGCGGCAGCAATGAAGTCGATGTGGAAGTTGGTGTCATCGTCCTTCTCGAAGTCTACAGCTTCGAGGCGGAAGTCTCCAAGCTGCTTGGGTTGTGGCAAAGACTTGGCGATCTTCTCAAGCTGTGCGTTGTCCTCATCGATGCCACCAGCCTGCGCGTTCGGGTCAGGCTCCTTGTCGTCAGCCTGGATCTTCACACCTGGGTCTGGCTTGAACTCTGGCACGATCATGCGATCGAGGACCTCGACAATGTACTTGCGATCGCTGTTCTGCTTGATGTGGTAGTTGAAGGCGTGTAAGTTGGCGCCTGCAAGGACAAAGTTGTAGTGCGAGTCATTATTGACATCGAATGTGAGTGCATCCGGAGCACGCTTTGGTCCTGACCAGAAAGGTTGCCCAGATGAAGTCTTGCTGTCCTTGGGGAAGTTGTAGAGCAGTTGTTGAATGGCGTTGTTATAGTGCTTCTCAAACTGCAATCGAGCCCACTCGATGCAGTCATCGAAAGTCTCTGGCTTGCTGGTGACCAGGAACTCTTGAAGTGTCTCGAGAGTCTGCTTCTCATTGCCCGACTGCTTGAGTGTGGAACCAAGATAGTCCTTCTGTGTGATGTAGGAGTTGACAATATCTGCTGGAGCACTGAAGACAGTGTGAAAGAGCTCCTTTGCCCAAGCGATAGTGTGCTCGATGCGATTGGGGAAAGAACGGAGCGTGCACATTGGGAATGACTGCTCTGGAGGATCTTGCGAGCTTGAGTAGGACTCGGTCTGGCGTGGCAGCACAACCTGGGTGTTGCCCTTTGTGCCGAGAGTACCACTGTCAAGCAGTGGCTTGTGGAAGAACACGCAACGTCTGTCGACATATGTTCGCGCATCAACATTGTCCAGCGCATTCGTCACGCCATCAAGATTCTCCCAGAACTTCTCATTGAAGATGTGCTCAGTATCTTGAGCAACACGATCCTTGAGCATCTCGATGTGACCCACAAGATCCGGATTCATGGCTTGCACAGCACGAGATGCACATTCTGACTTCAGCTGGCCAACATCCTTCGGTCGGAAGAGGAACTGTCTGTTGAGATTGCTCTTCTCGATCTGGTCCATGTCGGTCACCCAGATTCTGCCCTTTGGCCCAGTACCAAGACCGATCATTGCCCAGTTCTTTAGCATCTCACAGCCAATGGCACCAGCGCCCACCAAGAACTGCTTAACATTTGACAGCTTCTCCTGGTACTCCGTGCCAAAGACTGCGATCTGGCCATCGTATCGGGATCCTATAGGCTTGCACAGCTCTACTGAACGCTTGACAGATGTGGGAAGAGACTCCAGTGAGTCGAGGTATAGCCACTGCTTGATCGGGTGGAACTTGCCAGATACCGACTTGAGGACCTCTTGTGCAGCCAGACCTCCAAAGAAAGCAGCCATAGGTGCCAAGTCACCACGTGCTTGATATGACAACTCTGTGATGATCTTCTCGTCTAGCTCTGCCTTCTCTTCTGATTGCTCGTTGATCTCCTTCGCAAGCTTGATGACCTCTCTGGCGTCGTCGTTGTTGTGTGCTCGTGGAAGCTGACCATTGTGCTCCACATATGCGTGTAGCGCTTGAAATCCGGCGTGTAACTGACCTGGTCGATCGAATTTGGCGAAGTCAGAGATGAGATGCTCTGGCTTCTTGAGCTGCTGGCTGAGTGGCTCGAAGTCCAGAATCTTTGGCATCTTGACTTGCTGGTATAGACCTCCGCGCTTGTATTGTCCAGCGTTCTCAGGCAGATCGATCTGGAAGGTATATGGTCCCTTCACTGTGATCTTGCGTGGTGTGCCATCATTCAGCGCCTCCATGCCTTCCAACTCTGAGAATGTAACAAAGTCTCCATCTTCCAGCCCGTGACGAGTTTCGTCTAGTGCTGACACCAGTCCTTGCTCGTCGATGCCAGCAACGATACCGTTCAGAGGATTCTCGCCAGTTGGGTCGCCGACAGTAAAGCTCTTGCCGAAGTCCGTGAAGATTGAGCCAAACAGGCCGAAGGTGTCAGTGATGGTGATGTAGATGCCATTCTCGTGGCAGAAGTCAGCGATCTTTAGCTGGTCCTTGAGCGGCGTGTCAGTCAAGACGATGCTCTGGAACTTCTTTAGCTGGCTCAGGTCGGTCGTGAGGTCCTTGGCTCCTAGCACAGAGACTGGGGTGTATGGGTTTAGCTCAGCTACTCGTGGTGCTGTCACATCAGCTCGAGGCTTGCCAACATCTGCTGGTTGTAGGAAGAACTGCGATGACAGGTCCTCGATTCTCGCGGGCTTCGGGTCGAACAGTGTGAGACTCTTCACGCCAGCCAGGGCAATGTTCTTTGCAATCTCCACTCCCAGTCCGCGCAGACCAACGACGAGTACATGGCTGCTACCCATACGCTTCATAGCCTCGTGACCAAGCACATACAGCTGTCGCGAGTACAGACTCTCATCGATCTCGCCATTGCCATTCGCGGCCTCCTTCAGTTGCTCGACAGCCTTCTTTGGGTCATCCACGTCCATGGGCGTGCTCATCTTGACGGCGGGGGCCTTGCCGTTTGTAGTGTTCGTGGTCGTATGCTCAGAGATGGAGCGCTTCTGAGCAAGTGGTGCGTCGGAGTGTTCGTGAGGAGGAGACTCTGCTGGTCTCTTCATATGAGCGAGTGTCCAGGTATAGCAGTAGCAGTGTGGCGCAGCGATAGAAGGAAGCAAGAAAGAGTGGGTTGTAGAAGAACAGCAGTCGCAGTAACAACAACTGGGCAGTTCTTACTTGCTCCGACCCGATTCTCTGCTCTTTCCCAACTCAAAGCTCCTTCTGTCTGCTGAGACTGTGATGCCACTCGGTGTATCGGTGGGCTGTGTGAGATGTGTGTAAGCAGGAGTAGATGTCAAAGGGCGCGAGAAGATGATGAGTGATGTTTCGGAGAGGTTCGCGTTTGGAGGCAACCACAGAGAGAGCTTGACGACCTGACACAACGCCATCGTCACTGTGGAGCGAGATGCTGACATAACACAGATCAGCCTGAGGCATATCGAAGCGACGAGAAGCTGTTCATCAATGCAGTAACTTCCAATCGACTACTAGCATCTTGAATCGTTGATGGAACTACAGTCCAGGTGACATAGCTGGGGATCAACGAGAAGAGAGCGCGGGTGGAAATGCTAGTACTCTGGAGACTCCAAAGCGGGATAGATCAATATACTGTTACAATATTATTCCTCGTATATCTGATAGTCGCATTCCAAGATCATTAATCATGCTTTCCCTCCCAATCTACCTAGCCTCCTTCAAGATTAGTGGAGGATTCACTCAATCAAAATGAAGTGCTCCATATCATTCCCATCTCCAAACTCCTCATCATCCGAGATCTCGACAAGCTCACTCATAGCTTGCCTCTCCGCAGCAGCTTGGCCGGCTTTCTGCCTCGCCTCTAGTGCATCTCTGACCTCCTTAGCAGCCTTCTCCTCTGCCCTTTTCTCCTTATTCTTCTCCCTAGTCTTCTTGAGCTTCTCTCTTTGCTGTTCCCGCTGAGCCATATGCTCTCTCAGCCCACCATGTACCTGCTCCGCAAACTTTCTGACATCCTCACGCATGAACATCGTCGTGACCCCACCCTGACAGATGTATGTCCCATATCTCAATCGAGGGATTCCCAGGTCTCTGAACCTGTTCGTCTTTTCAGGATAAAGATGCGGCAGTAGCTGGTAGTCTTTCAGGTCGAACTCCTTCATAGCATCTGTTTTCGTGATCTTGTCGCTCCACTCCTTCTTATCGCAATCCTTGCAGCAATTCAAGCCACTCATCATGATAGCAGATCTTGTGCTCCTTTTCCCGCAGAAGTTGCATCTCTGCTCAGACCATGGGAGCAAGCCTACGGTTTTGTTTTGGCGAAGGTAATTCGGGTCAAGACTCGGTCTTGCTTCCTTCGCTGCCCTCGACTTCGAAAAAGTCATGGTGCTGTTGTAGCTTGTGATACTCCTATGCTCAACGAGGAAGTGGTGTGCCCAGTCATTGACTTCGTTTCGGAGCTTATGGCATGTTGCTGCAAGCCTGTCTAGGTCATGATCAACTTCATGTAGCTTCGCTTTGGACGCGCCGCGCTTGCTGTCACTATTGTAAGCCTTGTTAGGCTCGTGAGTCGCGAACAGGTAGGAGGCAATGTTCTGAAGTAGCTCAGAAGGAAGTGCTGTAAGGTGGTCGATGGGTGGTGCAGCATAGGTGGCCATTGTGTGGGGCTGCTATGTCGTCGCAATGTGATTACTGTCTCCAGCTTTGTGACACGATCGGGATGTAGACCTGGCAGCTCTGTGTGCGCTCACTGAGGATCGTAGCGCATGTTGATGTCGTTGTCGAGTCCAGAGTGGTCGTATTATTGTCGTATGGGGAGCTCAGTCGGAACTATCGGCGATAAGCGATAAGGACTTGCTTCCTCCTTTGCACCCAGGGGCGGCACCTCACTCCTCCATCAACAACATCATAAAATCGCGCTCGACCATGACGATGTTACAGCAGAAGCAGTCACACCGTCAGTTCCATGACTCTCGCGCTTCCAAACTGATAACATCGATCTCATGACCAGGATAGAAGCAGCTAATCCAGGCAGATCTCATGCACATGGTGCCTGAAACTAACACATCTCCACTGACCTCGTCCTTGCAAAGCTGCAAAGTTTACGGAGATTAGGCTCTTCCACCGCCAATCAGTGAACGAGAACAGCACAGAAACGTGCCTCATCACGTCGTCTCACCATGTCGACCACGAAGAACACAAGACGCGTGCTGCGCACTATAATCCGTGGCAAGCAAACATATCTCGGACGCACCACTTGCAGCTAAGAACACGAAAAGAGTCGTGGAACTGAATCTACTTTGGCAGCTGCAGTACTAAAGCAAATCTAAATTCAAGGTCAACGTCAACTTACCGCGAATGGAAGGGATATACCACACCTTCGGAACATGACAGGGCAGGTTCAACCACGCGCGAAGACCAGGATGATCATGCACTGGAACGATCTATTAATCTCCATGTAATGCCACCATACTATCCTTCCTCACGTCCTCATACTGTCCTGCTGCTGGGCTTCTAACCACAGCATAACCATTTCACAGTAGTACATTTTAAGCATGGCTCACTCTCTTGCCATTCTTTTGGCAGCTCAGCTTGCTGCCGCTGCCGTTGTCACTGACCCGATACAGTATGTCGATCAGCTGATTGGAACTTCGAATGGAGGTGCGTTCGAACGCGAACAGAAATCGAGATGAGGTTCTGACAAGCATAGGCAATGTCTTCGCCGGAGCGTGTCTACCATATGGCATGGCGAAAGCTGTCGCCGATACCGATAGTGACTCGAGACAAGGTGGCTTCACGACAGATGGCGCGAACATTACTGGCTTCTCGGGCATGCACGATTCTGGTACTGGTGGCAGTCCATCCCTAGGCTTGTTTCCGTTGTTCCCCTATGCCAGCTGCGCGGGCGACGAGATCGATGGCTGTGAATTTCCGAAGAAAGATCGCCGCACGCCTTTCGACAATGCGACACTCAAAGCTTCGCCAGGCTACTTTGGTCTTACCCTCGCAAGTGGAGTCAAAGGAGAGATGACTGCCGCTTTTCACACAGCACTCTTCCAGTTCACCTTTCCAAGTGGAGGTAGCGGCAGCCCAGTAATTTACCTCGATCTTTCGGATCTGTCAGATTCTCGACAGGACAATGGTACGATATCTGTTGATGACTCTGGACGCATGATAGGCGGCGGCAAGTTTCTGCCTTCCTTCGGCCAAGAAAAGTACGATGCATACTTCTGTGCAGACTTCAAAGGAGGTTCAGTCCGAGATACTGGAATCGTCGTCAATAGTCGAGGTAGCGCAGATGTGAAGGATCTGAAGATTTCTAGGGGTATCAATGACTATCCTCTGCCCGGTGGTGCGTTTGTGCGCTTCATGGACAGCAGTCCCGTTACTGTCCGGATGGCATACAGCTTCATCAGCAGCGAACAGGCATGCCAACTTGCGGAAGCAGAGATACCGGACTTCGACTTTCAACGCACGCAAAAGACAGCCGAGGGCGAATGGACCACGAAACTGAGCCCGATATCGGTCGAGACGAACGGCGTGAATGATTCCGTCACGAAGAACTTCTACTCAGGTATATTAAGTGCCCGAAGAGACGACTTAGCACAACTAATCAGAGGCAGGAATCTACCGCACTTTCATCAACCCTCAGAACTATACTGGTGTACAGCCAGTCGTCGATGCTAATACCATCTACTTTGACAGCTTCTACTGGTATGCACATCTGTCATTTCACGCAAAGTAGCGTAGGCTGACTTCTGGTAGCATTTGGGATCACTTTAGATCGCAGTTTCCGTTCTTGGTGCTCATCGATCCACTTGCAATGGAGCAGATCATCCAAGGTCTGTTGACTCTCTACGACATTCAAGGCTGGCTACCGGACTGCCATATGTCTTTAAGCAAGGGCTACACCCAAGGAGGCAGCAACGCAGATGTGGTGATGGCAGATGCTTATGCCAAGCTGAACTCTACCAACATTGATTGGCAGAAGGCGTACGAGGCAGTAGTGCGCGATGCTGAGGAGGAGCCATACGGTGAGTATCTATCGGAAAACTCGAGGCCGTAACATCGTACTGACAACTTGCAGACTGGTGCTGTCAAGGACGTGGTGGACTAGACAGCTGGAAAGCGCTGCACTACATTCCCGTGGAAGACTTCGATTACAAAGGATTCGGTACTCACACCCGCTCGATATCACGCACCCTGGAATACAGCTACAATGACTACTGCATCTCTACGATGGCAGCCGGTCTCGGTGTCCAAGGTGACGTGGAGAAGTATACAGAGACGAGTGGCAACTGGATCAACCTCTTCCGAGAAGACAAGAAGTCAATCCTCTTCAATTCGACAGAAGATACTGGTTTCACTGGCTTCTTCCAACCCAAATACCTTAACCAGACATGGGGTAACCAAGATCCTCTGTACTGCTCCAATATTGATGACAGCCCCACGCAGTCCTGCAGTCTGCAGAATACCGCCTCAGAAACCTTCGAATCGTCAATCTGGGAATACTCATTCTACGTACCGCACGATATGGCTAAACTCATCGCAATCATGGGTGGCCCTACAACCTTTGTCAATCGCCTCGAATACCTCCACGACCGAAACATTACCTATATCGGCAACGAACCCTCTTTCCTAACAGTATATCAATACCACTATGCTGGCCGTCCAGCTCTCTCAGCTAAACGCGCCCACTTCTACGTCCCGGCATTCTTCTCCGCCACATTTGGCGGCCTTCCCGGAAACGACGACTCTGGCACGATGGGCGCTTTCCTCGCTTTCACGATGATGGGACTGGCACCGAATCCTGGACAAGACGTGTACTTCATCATTCCTCCATTCTTTGAGAGCGTCAATATCACGCATCCTACAACTGGCAATGTCGCAAGTATCAGGAACATCAATTTCGATGCGAGTTATGAGAACATCTATATCCAGAGTGCGACGTTAAATGGTCAGCCATATACGAAGAACTGGATTGGGCATGATTTCTTCACGGAAGGGAAAGAGTTGGTGCTTACGCTCGGGAGGAATGAGAGTGATTGGGGGACCAGGACGGAGGATCTGCCGCCTAGTCTTAGTGACTATCAGTTCTGAGATGGCAGGCGAGGGGAATGGTGAGGTGAGGTAAACGAATGAATTACGATATGAGTACCTAAAGTGCGAACACGCATCACAGCAGCGAACGAAGTGAGCAAAAGAAAGGCAAAACAACATCTTGACTTGTTTTGCTTCCTGAACATAGTCTTTTGCATGACCTTGCCCTTAGCAGTGCTTACTCTTCACACCTCTTTTTCCAAAGTTCGGACACTCCGCGAAATATATGACCACCTTGCCGCTGTGTAACAGGACGGTATGCAGTAGGCAGAGAGTGTGAAATGCAGAGAAGGATTTGATATCTCGACCTGCTTTCTCTTTGTATTGGAAGTTCTCATTGCAACGATATTGAAATCCCTCCATCGACCAAAATCTGCGCCCCAGACACAAACTTACTCAAATCGCTCGCCAAGAATATCGCAGGTCCAGCCATATCCTCAGGATCAGCGACTCGCCCCAAGGGCGTTCTTGTCTCCAGGTATCGTAACTTGTCTGCATTCGCGAGATCTGAAGCAGCCAAGGCAGTTCTTGTCGTGCCAGGTAAGAGAGCGTTACAGCGTATACCGTACTTTCCAAGTGCGCAAGCTTGAGACTGCATCATACTAAGTACTGCTGCTTTCGTGGGCGTGTAGTGAACTTGTTGAGCACCGCCGAGATGAGCGCTGATGGAGGAAATCCCGATGATACTGCCGCCGCGGCCTTGGGCGACCATTTGCTTTGCGGCTGCTTGGGTCGTCCAGAATGTTCCTTTAATATTCGTGTCGAGATGGGAGTCTAGGACTGCTTCTTCTAGACTGGATCCTCCGGTGAGCATGAAGTACACGTTATACGATCAGTCAAACTCACGATAGGAAGTCCTTAAATTGGCTGACGCCTGCATTCGCCACGAAGATGTCTAGACCTCCAAACGAAGATACTGCTTCATCGACTATGGCTTGGCCAACCTCTTTCTTGCCAATGTCGCCTGCAACCCCCGTGAGCCGAGCATCGTGGAGGGCTTCTGCCTTCAAGCTTTGAAACTCCTTGTGGGAGTCGTCATTGTCGAGGTAGGCGACAGTGACTGACGCTCCCTCTCGTAGGAAGCCCAGGGCGATAGCTCTGCCTATGCCAGTCACGCCACCTGTCACTGCAGCGACCTTTCCTGCGAGAAGGCCTGCCATGGTGGTGTGTGTTGTCTTCGCGAAGGAGTGACTAGACTTCTCCCTGTCGACAATGGGCAGCTTCGTCGAATGCTGAGCATTCTTCCAGTCACGGGATTCATCGTGACCCGAAGGGCAGTGGATCGTTGTGGAGGTGGCGGGATGTCGTCGTTGCGAGGATAAGGACAAGCTCTTTCGGTTCCTGCCAAGATTGATCGACACCCGAATTTCCTCCCGAGCGGGGTGAGTGAAGTTTCTCCACACTTCAACATGGACGCGTCTCGCGTCCTCCATCTTCCTGCTTGCCTGCCTCCTCCATCAACCTTAGCAGCTCATGTCTTCGGCTGCTGCATTCCATTCGGGTCTGGGTACCACAGCAGACTCGCAACCGCGTCCCGGCGACCATACTGAAGCGGGACCTCGAAAGAAGCGCTTTCGGAAAAGCCGTAGCAAAGGACTGCGGACTCGCAACGGCTGCACCGCCTGTAGGTCTCGGTATGTCACGACATTATCGACCTGAGTCGGTCTCGGCATCGAGGTGACGATGCTCATGATCTGTTAGGCACGTCAAATGCTCAGAAGACAAGCCTACGTGCCAAGGCTGTGAGAAAGGCAATAGAGAATGCGTTTACCCACCTGCTCATGATCCGACAAGTCAGCAGTCACTTAGGAACACCATCGACCCGGGGCTGAGTTCACCAATCCGCCCAGGTCTGACTGCAGTCCAAGATCCTGTCGTGGGGACGATCACCACTACTGATGAGACTGCCACTACGGCTTCGACTTCAGCTCAGTCCCTGCCGTGGTCGCCACACGTGAATGGACAGAACGATGAGCATGTATTTGGTGCTAGTCCTGACTCTTCTTGGAGTGGGAGTCTGCCATACTCTGCAGAGACAGCTTCATTGCGTTGGTTTGGGCTTCTAGCCACGGACGCAACACATGGCTTCAACACCACATTGCCTGTGCAAGATGCCGCTCCTGTAGAGACATCTGGAATATATGTCAGCCAGGACGAGGTCTCCCTGCGCGATGATGAACTGCCACTCTTTCAGCACTTCGTGCAGAACATCAGTCCATGGATTGATCTTACGGATCCTGAGAAGAACTTTGCCATTCTTGTACCACAGATGGCATTACGCAACTTGGGCCTCATGAACGCTATTCTGGCCTTGTCTAGTCGCCACTTGTCACTGACGACGCGATATGCTGAGACTGATCCACATCAGTCGAGTGATCGTACCCAGGCTGTGAACTACTACAATCACACGTTAGTATACCTTCAGCAAGTTATGAGTATCACTTCATATCTTCGGAGCGACGAGCTCCTGGCCACAGTGCTTATTATATCAACTTATGAGATGATTGATGGCTCGGATCGAGGCTGGGAAAGGCATCTCAAAGGTGTTTTCTGGATCCAGGTATGTGCTTGTGCTACCCTCCTCACACTCCCGTTCTCCATGTCACGAACTACCAAGACATCTGACAGCTTGCCAGAGATCGCAACTCATCCATGGAGAATCTCGAGGCATCAAGAAGTGGATTTGGTAAGTCAACGAATCTCTCATCTCCAGTCCACGCTGACGGTATGTACAGGTGGGCATGGCTCCGACAAGACATCTGGGCTGCTTTTCGGGAACGACGGAAGATACTCAGCTACTACACCCTCACTCGCGCTTGTAAAGATCTCGACCTCTGGGAATTGGTAAATCGTGCCGTGTTCCTGCTCGGCCAATGTGTCAACTATGCCAGCGATGGCGAAGTGGAAGCTGGACGTGCGAATGTGATGGACCGAGTACAACGGGCTCAAGGTCTGTTAGCAAGCCTTGAAGAGTGGCGAGGCTATTTTACCTCATATGATCGACGACTACCTGCCCCACGACACGCTGAGACTCCGTTTGTGCCAATCTGGGTCAATCCTCCTGCAGCCAGTAAGTGCAACGGGACTCAATCCGCAAGGACAGAGCAGCGCTTCCATGGGACCACTGGCTGATCATACTAGGTGTTGCCGTACAAGTCCACCACTTCTCCAAACTAATACTGCTCGAGCACATGCCTGCCATCAATGGCCTCAAGGAGCTTTCCGCGCGAGCATCGAGCGCACAAGAATCTGTCAACACAATTTGCGGAATCGCATTATGTACGCATGAAACAGCAGCCATGATCGTGTCGACTCAGTGCTTGTTCGCTGCTGGCATGCACGTTCGTCATGAGTACGAGCGAGACCACATTGTTAAGCTACTCAACGCACACCAGAGGAGTACCAGCTGGCCTCATTACGACCTTGGCGCAGAATTGCGGACTAGCTGGCGGGCCTCGTAAGTTGTCGCGGCACACGATCTGCCTCACTTTTGGAACGGCGACTGGCCGGTGGCGGTCGTGGCGAAGAAGCTCGATGTGATCACTCAAGACTTGTTGGCAGTGCAACTATAGTGCGCATTCGACCCACGGATCTGTGTATCTGAGACGATTCATGCATCACAGAACACGTAGATATGCTCCGCGTGGTCGCACGATTCTGGATGCCAGCGGCTACCGACGCACGACTCACATCACGCCTGCCATATGCGCCACCGTAACGAGGTACCCATATCGAACACGAGTCGCAGTCACAGCTTGAACCCTGTTCACCACGCGACCACCAACCTCGACCAGGCGTGAGGCGGGGCGGCAATTCTCCTTGCGAGCCATTGTCGCGTGGTTCGTGGCTTGATACTCGCGTCTCCATCTGGGGACGGCTTTTGTTGGCTGGGGAATCTGGGGACTAGTGAGGGTATAAGACAGCGTCAGATCGACCCTTGACTGTCACTCGTCTACGAGCCATATCGTCTGGTAGCAGTCGCTTCTCTGATCAGTTCTCGTTATCACTTGAGAGGCAATTGGGCAATACAACGCAGCATCGACCGCGCATACGATAAGAATATCAACATGGTCTCCGGATCTGGAGTCGCTGTCGGCGCGGCAGCTATACGCCGTCAGGAGTTGACTGGCAAAAGAGGCGTCGCGTCTCTGATGCAGAACAAGAAAGCATTCTTCATCGCCGTGTTCGCATCGTGAGTGTCCACACCCTGAACGCATGGAGGAGCGACACAGACTGATGGCGAACCAGCTTCGGTGGCCTCCTCTATGGCTATCAGCAAGGCGTTCTAGGACAAGCGTTGGTTATGCCTGGCTTTGTAGGTATTACCGTATGCGACTGCAGAATTCGAGAACTGACAGCAATCTCTTCAGATTGATGCCTTCCCGACTGTACACAACTCCGCCGGCGCGACTGGCTGGCTCACGTCCATTCTCCAGCTTGGTGGCTGGGGCGGCGCATTGACAAGTGGCGTGTTCTGCGAAGTCTTCTCGCGCAAACACACACTATTCTGGGGCTCGATGTGGATGATTCTAGGTAGCTACCTGGCTACTGGAGCAGTGATCGGTCAACCTGCATACCTGTTCGCGGGACGATTCTTCACTGGTATCGGAGTCGGCACTCTGAGTGCTATCGGGTATGAACCCATACCTCACTTGTGGTCTTAGCAAACACTGACACTTCTCCTAGTCCTCTCTACAACGCCGAGCTTGCTCCACCTGAAGTTCGCGGCTTTCTTGTTGCCTTGCAGCAACTCACAACTACCATTGGCATCTTCCTGGCCTACTGGATCTGCTATGGAACATCGCACATCGATGGCGGCAACTCGCAATGGGCTTGGAGAATCCCCATGCTAGTCCAAGGCATTCCTGCAGTCATCCTCGCTATTGGAGTCTGGTTCCTACCATACTCACCACGTCTACTGATGAACAAGGGCAAAGAAGACGAAGCACTCAAGACGCTGGCGAATCTCCGCGATCTGCCAATCGACCACGAACTCGTCCAAGTCGAATTCCTTGAAATCAAGGCAGAAGTGCTTTTCGAACGACAAGACTTCGCCAAGAAGTTCCCTCACATCAAGACAAACAGCATCTTCCGCCGAGAGATTGCTCAGTACGTCACCATCTTCCGGACCAAGGACTCCTTCAAGCGCGTGGCACTAGGAAGTCTGGTCATGTTCTTTCAACAATGGTCAGGCATCGACTCCATCATCTACTACGCACCAATCATCTTTCAGAACCTTGGTCTCACATCGACAAGCACTAGTCTTCTCGCTACTGGTATCACTGGTGTGATCAACGTAGCTGTCACGATACCTGCGATCATGGTCCTCGATCGTTTTGGACGCAAGACTCTTGGCATCTCCAGCAGCATTGGCATGTTCTGCTGCCAACTCTCTGTTGGTATCATTGTGGCGAAATGCGGTCATGATTGGCCGAGTCATGTTGCAGCTGGCTGGGTCGCTGTCGTGTTCGTATGGCTCTACATTGTCAACTTCGCTTACGGTAAGTTCTTTTCCGCACAGCCCTTCCCTAGACATGTGATGAGACACGAAGATATTGCTATGGGCTGTGTACTAACGAATTGTAGGATGGGGACCGGTTTCATGGACACTCATCGCCGAGATCTTCCCACTATCAATCAGAGCCAAGGGCACATCTATCAGTGCCAGCAGCAATTGGATGAACAACTTCGTCATTGCATTCATCACGCCACCTATGCTGAAGGGCATCGACTGGGGAACATATATCTTCTTCTCGTTCTGGTGTCTAGCTGGCGCGGGCTTCCTTTGGTTCTTCATTCCGGAGACTTCTGGCAAGACGCTTGAGGAAATGGATGCGGCTTTTGGATCGCATAGCAGTCAGGAAGATATGGATGAGCTCGGACGCATTCAGCAAGAGATTGGTCTTGTGGATTTGCTTACGAGGGACAATACGATTGCTCATTCTGATAAGGATGGAGTGTTGCATAGTGAGAAGGCTATGGTTTGAGCTGGATATCGCAGAGTATCCGCGAGAGACTGAGTACGAGTAAGTGGCGAGAGAAACTTGCTATACCTAAATGCCATACAGAATCATTGGTCATAGTCTCTTCATGGAATGTGCTCTAGACGCCTGCTTCGTTCAAGATAAGCTCCGAAGGCCGTTTGTTAGTGCCAACATATGATTCTCGAGTGCTGGAGTATTCTGTGGCAAGGTACACATACAAGCACACCGCCACTACCCTTAACAGTTGCCTGGGCGTTATGGTCTAGTTCGTAAGTCGCACATACCAGTGTGCTATTACCAGTGTGTTGGAGAGTTCGGAAAAACAGTATTACTGTGAGGTCCTTGGCTACCGGCCATAGCCATATTGAAGGTGGCGCTTGTTTTGCCTTTTGCTTGCCGACTTTAGCTCAAACATCATGATGTATCAGGAAGTCAATAAGGGATATATATAGCGGCAATGATGAAAGATGATGTGAGTCAATGAACTTCTTTTGTCACTTCTACATGTCTATTGTGGAGCGAGGGACCTCTCTTCGGAGGAAGCCCATCCCGTGCTTCAGGATGCAGGCGGCTGCCTCAGCAGACTATATCACAAGTCAGTAGACACTCTCGATGAAACAGAGGGGAAGTACTTACTGCCAATAACTCCATTCACAGGAATATCAATCGAAGTCGTATAGCTAGCCGCATCGCTCAGCAAGTACACATAAGCACCACCCAGCTCCTCCACTTCCGCAAGCCGTGGCATGCCTCCATAGTACTTCAACTGCTGTTCCCAATCCGGCTGCTGAGGTACCCAATATGTCATAGCGGTATTGACCAGACCAGGCGAGACAGAGTTCACACGAATATTGTACTGCGCCCACTCCATAGCAAGAGTATGCGTCATATTGCGAACGCCAGCCTTGCTAGCTCCATATGGCGCAGAGGGAACTCGCTTGTTCGGTCGGTACGAGGCCATTGATGCTGTGAAGACTATACTGCCTTTCACGCCGAGTTTGATGAATGCTCGTGCGGCGACGCGGGCACAGTAGAATGCTCCGAAGAGGTTGATGGAGAATAGCTGATTGATCTCCTCGGGCGTGAAGTCTAGCGCTGCCTTGTGTTTCGTCCGTCCGGCATTGACGACCATACCGCTAAGAGTTCCGGCTTGCTCGATGATGTAGTCGACTGCTTTGGTAGCACTTTCTTCGCTGGTTACGTCTGCTTTGACAGCGTGGAGTTTGCCTGGGTACTTCTTCTGGACGACAAGGAACTCGTCGCCTACATCGCCGATATCGATTGAGAAGACATGTTCGGCGCCGTTGCTGAGACAGGAGTTTGCCACTCCGAGACCAATACCTCTGTTGGCGCCTGTGATGGCTATGACTTTGCCTGCGAGCTGGACTTGTGTGACTGGCGTTCCTGCTGAAGTAGATCCATTGGTAGTGGACGCTTGAGGTGCTTCAGTAGCACTGGCAATCCCGTTTGTAGTCATGTTGAATTCGTTGCTTCGGTCTTGTCTTGGAAAGGAGGTACCGTGCTGATGGTTGTTATGCTGAACAAGTAGAGCTTGACCAGGAATGATGAGTTGAGAGTAGTGAGGCCATCATTCTTACCTTCCAAGCTTTCCATCATATACCTAGGATATTTGCCCGCAGCCGCTCGCACATGATGGACACGCGATGAACATGTGGTGACTAGGGACGAGGAAGAAGAGCTTCGAGTGCGAAGTCTCCACTTTGTCGGCAATTGGCTTTCTTGGCTTGCATGTGCCTCGAAGCGAGTGAACATGGTCACCGACACGAGCCGTCATCACCTCCTCGCGAGCTTCGTTCCTGTTCCTCTTCCTCCACTTCACCTGTATACGATCATGTTGTGGAGCTAGATGTCATAGTCCCTGCAGCTCAGGCGAAGACAACGGATCCACTATAGCAGTAAGCCGATCGTGAACGTGAGCTTGCGGCAAATGAAGGACAACAAGTAGGTCACAACTGCTGGCGGAAGAGCATTGAGAACATCCCAGGGCATCAACAATATTGCAAAGGCATCAAGAGCATCTTGCAGTGTCCCAGGGCTAGCCAGAACGATAGAAGTATCGCAAAGCTTCGCCAATCCTACAAGCACAACCGCCACAATGGGAAGCCTACCTGATCTCTCCCAGAACAAGACCGTTCGAATTCTCAAAGCTGCCGAAGAGGGCGGATATGGTGTCGTAGCAAGTATAGTGTATGCCTCTCCTCTCCAAAAGAGTCACTTTCCCAAAAGAGAACCTCCCCAAAAGAGCTCCCTTCAAACGAAAGATCCCTTATCGAAAGAAATACCGCTTTCCCTAACAAGCGATCCCTCACTTACACTTTCATCAGCTACAACATCGAACACATCCTCGGCGTGATCTCCGCCGCCGAAGAGCGCCATGCACCCCTAATAATCCAAGTCTTCCCCTGGCAAATAACCTTCTCCAATGGCCTCCTCGTCAGAGCCGCAGCAGATGCAGCCTCGCGAGCAACAGTTCCGATCGCAATCCATCTCGATCACTGCCAATCCGAATCTCTCGTCAAACTCGCCGCAGACACTCTCCCCTTTGACTCAATCATGGTCGATATGTCCCATTATGACAAGGAAACGAATCTGCAGAAAACGAGAGAATTGGTAGAGTATTGTCATGCCAGAGGGATAGCTACGGAGGCTGAACCTGGACGGATAGAGGGAGGAGAGGATGGGGTTGCTGATACGGTTGATCTTGAGGCGGTGTTGACGAGTCCGGAGGAGGTGGAGGAGTTTATTGCTACGGGGGTGGATTTTTTGGCTCCGGCGATCGGGAATGTACATGGGGAGTATGGGGTTAAGGGACCGAATTTGGATTGGAAGAGGTAAGTTGTGCTGCAGTCTGACTTTCGATTGTGATGTGTCGCTGATATGAGGCGTGTAGACTTGAAGCTATCGCAGCACAGGCTAAAGGTCGAGTGAGATTAGTTCTGCATGGAACGAATGGGTTTAAAGATGGAGTTACGCAGGAGTGTATCAAGCGTGGTGTGAGTAAGATTAATGTGAATAAGCTGGTCTTGTCGGATTATAATGAGCATCTGGAGAAGAATGCTAGTAAGATGATATTGACGCAGCTTATGGAGGAGGGTGTGAAACTTGTGAAAGATATGCAGGCACATCAGATGGATGCTTGTTGGTCGACGGGAAAGGCTTGAGTCGGTGGTGGTGTGTAGAAATGAATTTCGTACTCTAGCCACTTCCGATCGTCTCTGTGAGAACTGTCTTCACTAGCTGTGCTCGTTCTCTGATCACGGCTTCTTTGCACTCCCTGCATTGCCTGCTCCTCGAGCTGATTGATATGTTCGCTTGCCAGTGAAGCAGCATGCTCACGAGGTCGAACATCATCTTGTTCAATGAGAACTATCTTCACAAGCTGTGCTCCTTCTTTCAAAGCGGTCTCGTCGGACGTCCTGCATTGCTAGCTCCTCGAGAGCCCTAATCTGTTGCCCGGCCGGCTGACCATTCTCTCTAGCTCTTCGGAACCTGGTTCGGCGAGTTCTGGTAGGGCCTCCATCAGGATCTCCATGTTGCCAAGTCTCTCTGTCACCTGGTGAAGCTGGGCTTCGAGGCTTCCAGCGTTGCGCTTCTTGACGAATAGTGGTCGGTCGTTGTAGGCCAGGTCCTTTCAGGTGAAACATTGTGAGAGCTGTCTTCACTGGGTATGCCCCTTCTCCGATAGCTGAGCCCCCTGCGCCCCATCCACCGTCCGTCCATCAAGTGTTCTGGTATGTTGGCTGGCCGTGGAAGCAGCATGGGTTCTCAGTTCTTGTCCGTCTTTGGTTTGCGAGCTTGAATTACCTGAACCTCTGAGAGACCGGTTACCCACTTTGCTACAACGGCCCAGCGCTTTTCGTCATCTTTGATTATGTTCTTGACTTCAAATGCCTGGAATGTGAACTCAAACTCAGTCACGTCGAATTCACGTTCCAGTCTATCATTTGCATATTTGAGGACCCATAAGGACGACCTGTTTTGTGCGGACGCCCAATTGCTTGCCTGTTCCCAGGTACCTGTCATTCCATCAATCTGCGTCGGAGACGCTACTTCGAGCCGGACCTGTTTCACATACTTGTAATGGGATTCCGGGATCGTTAGAAGCCAAGCTATGGCAGTTTCCCCGCCGTATGAAGTGAATATGTGGTTTCTGAGATAGGCCTGTAGTGCTTCCGTGCGAATTTGCTTGGAGGTGAGGAGGAGGCCAGAGCTGACAGACTTGGCGTGAAATCCGTCGCGTACGAGTGACTCTTGCCACCCAGGAATGACTCGCGGCCTACCGAGGCGTATCTCGTAGTCGTCTGTTAGCATTGCCAGGTCGTACACAGTGTCGCGAAGCTCACGAGGGAGGCTCAACAAGGTCATTGGCTTTTTCCTCCTCTTTTGGGTTGCCCAAGTGGCGCGGATCATCCTGTGGATCGTTTTCACCTGCTGCAGTAACTCTCTGGTCGCTGGAGGTAGTTGCAGATGGCTGTGGGTTGTTCCTGCGGGGGCCTGAAGTTTGAACTTGTCGCAGAGACTGGCGCTGAGCATCTTGGACTGCTGCGTGTTTGTCAAGGGTGGTACGTGGGCGTGTTTCGGGCTTCCGTCCTAAATGTGAAGCCCCAATTGACGGGCGGTGCAGGTGTTGCTTTGTGTCTGTACTGTTTGTAGCGGGGGGCTTTAGGTCTCTCTGTCATGGTTGCGGTGTGCGTATCTGGAGATGAGTCGGAGTCGAAATGAAGTCGAAGAGTTACAGGCAGAGACAATCATCAGCTGCGCTAGAACACGCTAGTCTCCGGCCTTCACGTTCGTTCTCCGCTGATTCACCCGTGCAAGAAAACACCACAGCTCGCACCAGGCCAGACTGTCTCAGACATAGTTAACTCGTGACATTCAGCTCTCCATACGATTTATATCGTTCCGCACAGAATCATTGCAACAGGTCCACGAAGGCGGAGAGTCCACTATCACTACCATCGTCTCGTTTGTGCTTGAGAAGTACACGCACCATAGCGTGGTGGCCGCGCCCAATGGCGGCATACAATGGAGTTCCATTCCCGTTTTTGGAGTAGTTCATAGATGCGCCGTATCGCAGTAGCATCAAAACACCCTCTGTATGGCCGTTCTTGGCTGCATGCCATAGTACCGAGCCCTCCTCGTCCTCCATACTCCAGGAGGCCGCTAGTGTAGGCTTGTTCTTCTTTGCAAGCAGGTATGCAGCCGTAAGGGCTTCTAAAGCTATCGTCTGACCAGTCCTAGCGGCCCAGACTGCCAGCGGCTTATCACCTGCGCCGGGAAATGCGTCAGCGCCGAAGAGGTCCAATCTTGCTAGCGCTGGGCCTCCCTCGTATGCCTGCTTCAATAACCATCTCAAGCCAGCATGGTGGTCTTGGCTGTTGTCACCACTCAACATCTCGAGAACCATGTCGATGTTCCCATCGGCAGCATAGTATGGTAGTGGTGCCAAACCCTCCTCTTCCCGCGTAACAGACTCTGGCTCTCTATCGAACGCTGTTGGCCGCAGATCGGCCCACCGCACTCTCTTCGTCGCTGATGGCCGCGAAAATGCCGCAATTGTATCGTCATGCCCAATAGGGGCCTGATGCCTCAAGAGCGCAGGTATCACATGTTTACCATCGACTGCCGCGTTGATAGCATTTCCGTAAGGATGTTTACCATAGTGAACGGATGCACCATGTTGCAACAACAGATCTACAGTATCCTTATGACCATTGTGCGCAGCGTGCCATAGTACTGAGCCCTTCTCGTTTTCATAGGACATGGCCAAGGCCCAGGTATCTCCATTTCGTCTTGCCATGAGCAAGGCATCTAACAGCTTCGTCTGACCCTCTTGAGCCAACCATATTGGTAGTGGTACATTCACGATCCTTGTCAAACCCCTTCGCTTTATCGGATGCAAGCTGACGGCATCCTGGCCAGCAGAGCATGCTTCCATGAAGTCGGAACTTATGGCAGCATTCGATATCTCGAGGTCTTCCGCTGCCGAGGAGAGCAGGAATCTGACCATATCTGAATGTTTGCTGATCACAAAATATGACAACGGTGTCATAGCTTTGAGACCTGATAGGTGTACATCGGCGCCATGAGCAACTAGTGTTCGTGCAATGGCTTCTTGCTCCATCGCAGCAGCGCAGCATAGCGCTGTACCGTAGTCGATTGATCCGATGTCATTGACTCGAGCACCACGTCGAAGCAAAAGCTCGACCAGGTTTGGATTCCCATGGAATGTAGCGGCACAGAGATGCGAAACGGGTCCGAGCCAGCTCAGACTGCCATATTCGTAACACGCATTTGGATCAGCGCCGCATTCGATATACCACTCGAGTTGTTCCAGTGCTACATCGCGGCACGCGTCTCGCACTTCCTGGT
Organism: Sphaerulina vaccinii; assembly: GCA_022570795.1. Classification (NCBI taxonomy): domain Eukaryota; kingdom Fungi; phylum Ascomycota; class Dothideomycetes; order Mycosphaerellales; family Mycosphaerellaceae; genus Sphaerulina; species Sphaerulina vaccinii. The sequence continues at coordinate 486,409 of JAKUDP010000017.1, forward strand.
CATACTCTCTATCGCCGGTCTTGAAGTTACCTTCCGATGAATACTGATGACACCGCAAGCTTGCACCATGACCGCGAAGCAGCGCAATCAACTCTTCTGAAGCATGTTGTCTGACCGCGTATGCCAGAAGTGTGTAATGCTCTGGTAGAAGGCAACGGTTCTCAATCATGAAGGTCCCATTGACATCTGCTCCCTGAGAAATGAGTCGCCGAACGTTCTCTGTGGATTTCGCCTGAACTGCACGAAACAGTGCGACTTGCCTGCTTTGATCATCGGCAAGATGCTCACGTCTGGCTGCAATGTTTCTGCTTGCTGTCTTGGTTGGTAAGGTCCATGATGACCTCAAGGAGGAACGAAGACTATTCGCACTCGAGGTATGAGAGGGCAACTCGCTATATGACCATCGGCGCTGCAGCCGAGGGTGTTTGGTGAGGTTCTCGTCTAGGATCGTGGCACGTTTCTCAGATCTGATAAGCAGTTGTCGGACATAGTAACGATCCATCTGATTGCGAGCCTGGCGTCCGTCTCTCAGGTGGTGGCCATCGCACTGATGATCAAACTTGAACCCGCAGTGCTGCTTGGTGTCTGCGGAGTGCTTGTGATGTTTCAGGTCGCCAGCACTGTAGAAGCCAAAGTCACAGTCTTCGCACATGTGCGTTCTTAGTGTAGCGCGTTCTTTGATATGCTGCTCCGTGCATTGTACAAGCTTAGTACCATCGCTGTAGACAGCTGCGCATATGGGACATCGTTCCGTCCGCATGATCGCATCACCAGTGCTTGCGCCAGCCTTGTACTTAGCTTCGGTCGAGTGGCTCAGATGAAGCTGTTCGAAAGCTGAGTTCATGCAGTCATTTACTTTCTGCTCGTCAAGGTCCATGCCTTCCAAATTACAGAAGTTTGCAAAATCGACCTTTGTAGCATCCTCGTCGTTCTCTCCTACGATAATGACTGGAGTATCGGCATATGCTGGCGCCACAGATGTTCGATTAGGGAAGTCACCTCCCATGTTGATGAGGCCAAAAGTTCTAGTAGCTCCATGTTTCTGTTCCTGATCATGATTACCAACATGGGTCTTGATGTTGTTCGCATTGTCCGCCTCCAACTCGCTCACGGAGCCGGAGCTACTCCAGTCTTGTCGTGATGGCCCATTGCGTGGTCTGCCTTCGTGCACTTCCGCCACATGCCTCCGAACATCGAAGGCACGAGCAAAGTCTTTATCACACTCGGGACAAACATGGCGTCGATTCACCTCCAAGTTGGCCTTTGCACGATGATCTTTGCCTTCTCTCACATGGCGCTTCAAAGCCCGAGTTGTGGTAAAGCTTATAGCACAAATGTTGCAATATGTGTCTCCTCTCTGGCGTTTGGAGGTCGTGTCCTGGTTATTCCTGATGTGCTGTAAGTTGACAAGACCTTGAGTAGTCTGGTCATCCAGCTCTGGTGCCGGCTTGCGTTTGGAACTCCATTCTTGTTGCGGAATAGCATAATGATGATATGGGGCTTCCGTTCGCACAGACCAATCTGAATCACGATCAGACTCCTCAGTGAGGCTAAACAGAGACATCTGCAAAAGACCAGAGGCGGCAAGACTCTGCTGTCAAGATGGTGTATCGTGAAGGAATTGTGGATGTGTGAGAGCTCCTTCCAAGCCGTCATACCAGAGATAGCAAATGGCACCGACAGCGTGAGTATACAGCGCGGATCACGCACCTACTGCACCGCCAACTCTCCACTGTTGCCTCGTGAAAACTCTAAACTGGCACCGACACTAGCACAGAACGGGAATCCTGCATGAGGGCGACCTGTCAGAGCTTCTCATGCAATGTACGAGAATCCTGCGGCGGCCACTGTGGCGCAGCAATGCTCAATGCCTTCGGGACCTGCATATTATGCCATTTCAACTTCAGGGAGAAGTGGCTTCTTTCAACTCATTTCATTGATCGTTCGTCTATCCAGCCAGGAGCGTTGAGCTCCGGCTATGATCTATGTCTAGCAGTCACAGTGAGTAACCACTCCTCTATAACCTCGTGGAATCATGGAGTCTTATTCTCGCCCTCGCCAATACGCCAGCCCCACTTCATCGCAGGAGTAACTCCAACTTCATCATCGCCACTCTCTACAAAGCCTCCGATGCGCCAACCCTACTTAGCGTGACCGTTCGACTGTTGCAAACCCGCCTTGCCATTCTTGAAGTCCTCGAAACCTTCCTTCGCCGCGTCCTGAACAGTCTTCTCTCCCGCAACGATCTGCTTCGTCACCTTCAAGATGTCGGACCAGTCCTCGAAGACAGTGAAAGGCACTTCCTCCTTTGCGCAATAGCGAATGAGATCGTGGCCTTTCTTTGCGAAGAGGAGATCGGTCTCCCGAGCAGCTGAGAGATCTGAGACGCCGTCACCAGCGTAGAACAATATAGGGCGTTGATCAGCTGGGAGTTCGGCGTATGGTCGAATACTAAGCGACTTATCGTGGCCGAAGTCGCTGTTCACAAAAGTCAGTAAGCAACACACGTGTGTAAGTGAAAGGAGAATTGACATACGACTCATCATGATACTTGATCTTCCAACCTCCTTCCTGGTCAATGCTCTTTCCCTCCCGTGGCTCAACATCGTTGGCGATGATATCCAGCTTGACGTGGTCTGGTCCTATCAGATTCTTCAGGATGGCCCGGATGATCGGGTACATGCCTGAAGACACCACGACAGTCGGGATGCCATTGGCGAGAGCCCACTCGAAGTACTCCTTGAAACCTGGGTCGAGCTTGATGTTTTGGACTAGGTAGTCGATGCACTCTGGGAAAGGCTTCTTGACGGAGTCGAGCATCTTGCGGAAGGATTCGCTGTGACAAGTTAGCTGCTGATATATGTTGGTTGTCTTAAGATGGAGTCATACCGGAAAGTGTCCTTCTCCTCAAGAACATCTCTGTTTCCTTGGCGTCGAAGGTCGCCGCCGAAGCCTATGTTGTCTGTCTGCGTTGTCGGTCAATCCGGTCCTGTCACATCAGACAGTTTTGCGAAACATACCATGTAGTCATTGCTGTCCTGCAATGTGATGGTTCCATCGAAGTCGGTGAAGAAGATGAACTTCGGGTCCTTGAAGGGATACTTGAGAGCGTAGAACTTGTCGTCGCTGAACTCTGATCCACTCATCTTGTCGGTCGTGGGTTGGAGTTCTTGGTTGTGGTGTTGCCGTTGGAGAGATGTGAAACGAAGTCGGCTCAACAAAAATGTTATCGACTTCACTTCGGCAGGCACGTCATCCGAAACTCTATCAAATGCCGACACTGTGCATACACTATTTTGAGGTGGAGCTCTCTGAGAACTTCTCGACATCGATATGAGCACGACAGTGAGGCCATTGGCACGGTTGGCAACAGTCACAGCGAGATGGACATGCGCAGGATGCCGAGTGGAGGCGCAGGCGACGAGGACGACTACACCGATATGGCAGCGAGAGTTCTCGAGTACGATTCGGAGGAGAGATGACAAGACAGAGGAGAGGCTACGGCGGATACAAGAAGATAATGCAGCTCGCATCAAGAAGCAGGAGGAAGAGGCACGACAGCTCGCTCGACAGAAGACGAAACGACTACGCGACGAAGAAGAGGCTGCACACGCGCGAAGACCCGAGGCAGAGTCTCAGAGACAGCGGCAGGATGCAAGCACAGAGAGTACCACGAGGGCAATTTCGACTCCACCGCCTCCTGCGACCGCTGCCGAATCCTCAAAAGCATTGCCATCACACGCCGAATCGAAACGCTCCGACCTCCAAAAACGGGCTCTCAAACTACTGGACGAACTACTTGTAAAAGCCAACACGATCTCCCAACAAGTCAATCAATACACCGGAACAGACTATACCGGGATTGAAGCCTTGCGCCAAGAGATCTCGCAACAGGAACAGGTAAGCAGTAGTAGGCCAAAGGCATCTCAATTGCCCGATGTCTCACTGGAATTGAGCCCGCTGAGGCGACAAGTTCGAAGACAGACCTTGTGAGACGCGTTCGCGCTTTTCAGAGATACTTGCTTACCTTCTACTTTTGCAGCAACTCCGACAGCGAAGTAAAGACCTGACCTCAGCCCGAGACACTCTAAATGAAGCCTACGCATCCCAAGCGACGGCCCAGCGAGAGACAGTGGGGCTCCTTGAAAGGAAGAGCACATGGAGTACCTCAGACCTGGACAGATACACGTCTCTCGTACGATCAGAACATCTCAATGAACAGAAAGTGAGCCAGGCCAAAGAGGGGCTGGAGAAGGCAGAACAGAGACTAGAAGAGGGTAGAGCTTTGCTCGAACGACTTGAGAGGAAGCAATACCACGAAGAGCAAGTCTGGAACAACATGATCCGGAGAAACTCCACCTGGCTGACTTTCGGGTTGATGGGGTTCAATATCATACTCTTGCTGGCCAATATTGTAATATTTGAGCCCTGGAGGAGAGATAAGATCATACGAGGGATCGAAGGTGCTCTGGAGAAGAAGCATATCGTCCATTATGAGACGGAGAACAAAGGAACCCAGGTCGAAGACGTCGAGCTTCTCCAGGTAGCACAACCTCCAAGCCAACAGAGCGTTGACCTGGCAGCGGAAGCCTCGAAGCTGCAAAACGGAGAGCTTCCACCTCTCGAAGCCTCAGAAGTCATCGGCGCAGTGCCCAATGTCTCTGATGAGATCGCTCAGAGCCAGACCAAGACCGCGGAGACAACTCAAGCAGACAAGCCAACCTTCGAGGCGTGGCAAGATACTGTACGCGACCTGTTCTCGGAAAGGATTGTCCAAATGCGCAAAGTGGATATTACAAATATCGCCCTCCAAGGAGCTGCGTCTGGATTTGCCTTAATGGGACTCTTATTCGTCCTGCTAAGGCCGAGATAGGCTGCGACTGTGCCAACGAAGTTACAGACCGATCGCGATTAGGACTGAATGGGGGAAATGGAGAAGACTCAAATCCTCCGACTGTAGCATGGTATCATATCGCTGTATAGGGGTATCACTGTAATATGTAAATATGCAGAGCAAGGCTTCCGAAAGCCAGACTCAAACCTCATGCGCTCATGCTGCCACATCATCTTGCTCAAAGTCTCATTGAAACTCCCCAAACTCCCCATCATCAAACCCAAGCTCAGCCGCCGTCTTTCCCTCCACCTCACCTCCTGGCGTCGGAGCTTGATGTCCAGACATCTGCAGACTACTAGGCGAGACACTGTTCGCAGCAGCAGGCGGAGGAGGAGCAATACTAAACAACGCAGCAGCATCACTCCCATTCCCACTCCCACTACTCCCTCCTCCAGAAGGCCTATTCCTCCTCCCCTTCCCAGGCACATTAACGACAATCTTCTCCCCCTCTTTCAAACTGAAATCCACATTTTTCTCCTCTGCCTTCTTCTGTGTCGCCCTCCCTTGCCCACCATTCTGTTCCAGTCCGAGTGTTTTTCGAGCTTCCGTCAACGCAATCCCAAAATCGAAAGCCGGACTGCGATCCTCAAATCCTATACCAAGTGTAGCTTTCATGCCTCCCTCCCCTACAACTCTCACGGCAAAAAACCTCGAACTATCATTCGCTTGCTGCACGACTGCTGGACTCGTATAAGGAGCTGCTGCGAAGAGATCTCCAGTATTCGCATCCTCTAGCACGATATCACATTTGAGGGTATTTTGATCTGATATTGAGGTCTCGAGTATTCGGAGTCTGGCAGTAAAGATCTGCTGTGCGGTAGGTTTATGTGGTGCGGTCCAAGCTGAGGCAGAGAAGCCGGCATTGGAGGTTAGAGGGGGTATGCCGTAGATGTGTACTGGGTGATGAGTGAAAAGGACTCTCTGGATCGCACTTTCTGGTAGAGGGCGACCTGTTGCTGGGTCGGCCATTGCCATTGTGGTGTATGTTATGAGGAAGGAGGTGTTCTGTAAGTGAATAGAAGTCAAAGTGGATACTCGATCGTGCCTGCATGATCTGATAACGCCCCACCTTTCTGCCTTATCAGATCTTACCCACTTGCCAAAATTATTCGGGTCCCTCCAAGTCTTCTACTCTAATCTACTCTCTCTTCACTGACACGACAACATCAACTTACCAAATCAACGGACTCACGAACGACACCATGGCCGCCGATACAGTCGCAACATTGCGAACAGATCTCTGTTCCGAGTCCACCCCGCTAGCAAAACGTTTCCGCTCACTCTTCAGTCTCAAGCACCTCGCCTCACAAAACCCTCCCACGAAAGATTCCATACCAGCAATCGAAGCAATCGCAGCAGCTTTCACTTCACCTTCCGCACTCCTGAAACATGAGCTAGCATACTGCCTAGGCCAGTCAGGCAAGAGCGAGGCGATTCCATTTCTGAGGGCAGTTATTGAGGATAGGAAGGAAGATCCTATGTGCAGACATGAAGCTGCTGAGGCTTTGGGTGCGTTGGGTGATCAGACGAGTCTGCCTTTGTTGAGGGAGAGGAGAGATGATAAGACTGAGGAAGAGGTTGTGAGGGAGACTTGTGAGATTGCTGTTGAGAGGTTGGAGTGGGAGGGTAGTGAGGAGGGGAGGAAGGAGAAATTGAAGCAGTCGTAAGTGTTCTATTTGGAGCATCGTCGTTGTTTTATGCTGATATGTTGGTGATAGTGACTTCACATCGATTGATCCTGCACCTCCTTCGGAAATGGACGAGAAGGCTGATATTGACGAACTGCAACGAAAACTCATGGATACGAATGCACCACTTTTCAAACGCTACAGAGCAATGTTCACGCTTCGAGACCTTGCTTCTCCTCCCGACCTTCCAACCGCGATCCCTGCGATCAAGGCCCTCGCGACTGGGCTCCACGACTCGAGTGCACTTTTCCGACACGAAGTCGCATTTGTATTTGGCCAGCTATCACACCCAGCTTCGATCCCCGCCCTCACAGAGTGCCTCAGCGACACGACAGAGGCCAGCATGGTTCGACACGAGGCTGCTGAGGCGCTGGGTAGTCTAGGAGATGAGGATGGCGTGGAGGATACTTTGAAGAAGTTCTTGAATGATCCGGAGCAAGTAGTGAGGGACAGCATTATTGTTGCTTTGGATATGGCGGAATTTGAGAAGAATGGCGAGAGGGAGTATGCGACTGTTGTGCCGAGGGTTGAGGCTATGGCTGCTTAGGAAGAGGGCATGGCTGCTTGGCATGGTGTACTGCGATTTGGACTTGGACCAAACCCGGAATGGTGGTAGAAGCGACGGTGTACTCGTATTGCTATACGGAGCAGATCAAGGTCCAGACCACCGCGTAAGCAGGACTTATGTGGCGTGAGTACGTCTCCAGGAACGGAGCATCGGATTCTGCCAGGTTAGGCACATCTCTCAGCGGCCACGGCATAGGCATAGGCATGATATCTTTCATCCAGTATACCCAGCCCAGAGAATGAAGCCCGCCGATCAGGCGCAGAACTTTGGAACAATCTTTCACTTCTCACTTTCCAAGACTGCATTTTGTCTTGCTGTTGCGCTCGATATGCCGAGATGTTCCTTGAGTATGGGTCTGATGTATTCTTCTCAGGCGTGCATGGTGTGACTTCGATTTTGCGCAACAGATCGCGCAGTTCCGGTCCTGTTTCCGTACTCCGATATGCCATGTCGCTTCGGGCCTGCAGTCGCCTGCAGTCGCGATGACAGATTTCGCCACCTTGCTCTGCATTTCTTGATGTTCGTCAGAACAACCACGTTGGACCAGGACCGTGCATCTTCATGAGATTCATCTTCTGCCGCTCCAACACCGATTCCTCTCTCACTCATAACAGATTCACCCAGATTGCCAATAGACAGATGAGGTCCTCAATTATTAGTATTCCATTTATGTCCACACTTCGGACAAGTATAAAACACCGTACTTCCTTCATCCGCTGAGCGTAATTGTTGCGTATAGAATCTGACTTCTGGATGTCCGCATTTCTCGCAAGCTTGTTTTATTGTGGCGTCGTTTTTCATGTCGGATTCGGATACTTCTTGGACTGAGGATGTGAGTCTGGTGCGGAGAGAGGATTGGAAGGCGGAGGGTTTGGAGTGGGTTATTACTGTTCGGGCGGAGGTGTCTGAGAAAGGTGTTAGTGTTATGGGGTCTTGGATGATGGTCTCGAAGCGATGAAGAAGGATAGATATGTCTGTCCTTGGCATTCACATGTTCGATGCTCGCATGAAGTCTCGAAAGTTAAGAAGCCTTGCGATCTTTTGCGACTCACCCTTATTCTGTGTGCCGCATACATCGCATTCGATATATTCTTTTCGTCCAGTATTTGCGTCTAGGAGGTTTCCACAATCTGTGCAGAAAACTAAAGCTCCGATGGCCGTCATGTTGTCGCACTTGGTGTTGCTGTATGGTGAGTTCTTGTGTTTGGAGTGAGATTTTGCGATCCGGATGGGGCTGCCTAGAGAACTATAGCTGAAACGCGAACTGAATGTGAAGTTGTGAATTGTGAAGTGAGGTTAAAAAAATGTAGAGCTTTTGGATGTGGTCGGGATCCTCAAAATAAAGTTTGGGACGGTTCGGCGATCGGCACGGGAGGATACGCGAAAGCATCGCGACTTCCTTCCCAAGCTTCACGATGTGTGGCTCGGATGACCATCATCCTCCTTCACTCACGACACTCTTTCTCCGACTCTTCCTACGACGCGTTCTCTCGCGATAGACGCTTCCGCGAGGGCATAGCCATTGCTACAGTACGATGACGCTCTAGACTGGACTAGGACTGTAAACGACCTCTGCAAGATCACCATCTGCAGCCTGGAGAGCGAACACGATATATCGAGAAATGGCAGCGGACTTGTACAGATGAGAAATCGAAAGAGACGGAATCATGGAGAATGGAACGATAGATCCGAGACAGCTGCAGCGGCCGCAGCAGAATGGTACTGCAAGTGGGAGTGGCCTACAAACGAATGACCTCGCTCCAGCGGCCACTTCCCAGGCCAGAAGACTGCGAATCCCAACTGTACAGGAGGCTCTCCCATATACGCCCATGAGCTCGGTTGTCCCCTTCAACCCTGGTAGGTGAATGACACTTCACAATCCCGTCATTGTCCTGATCATACCCCGCCATTGTGGCAGCACCTATACCACTACCATCTTCACTCACGGCAACCAACCTAACCATCTTCCTCTTGCAGACATCATTCCACCACCACTTGCATTACCTAATACTGCTCCAACTGCTTTCCACAACGACGAAGGTGTTAAGACAGCACGTCGCGAACTCGAACGACTTGCTGCTGGTGCTAGGAGCGCTGAACAGGCTGGAAATCGGTGTCAGAAGACTCTGGAAGACTTGAAAGGGCTACTGAATCCTGACGACATCACGCAATACAGGTTCAAGACGACCAAGAGAACCACGCCGGCGACATCTTCGGACAAGCCTCTACCGCAACCAGTATTGAGTAATATGGGCAAGATGCTGCATGATGACACCAAGATCGACTTCCGCCTTCTCACGCCACCGCCTTCTGAGGAGCCGAAGTCACCACGAAAGGAAAACCCTGCCACGGTACGCAATGAGACACGGCGTGACGTAGCCACACCACTGTCCCCGACTACGCAGCGAACTGTCTCCAAACCAAGGGTGACACTGGGATCACCACCACCTCGACCGTCGCAGTCTACTCCAGCTGTGAATCAGCATGTTCAACGAGTGCCATCAGCTGTGGTCCAACAGCCACAGCGATCTTCCTCGCAGCAGACTAATGCACAGTCGATGCCAACGCCCCAGCGTCCTACATCTGTCCAACAAGGCACTCCGCTGGTGCAACAGAACGGAACGAGTCAGCAGCAGAAGACTGGACCTGTTCCTCTCGTGCCGTACATCCCAAGATCGTCGCAAACTTCTCAGCATCAGCCGAGCGCTAGTCAGCAGGATGAACTATCCATGCCCATCACGAAACATGCCACGCCGCAGCATGTCAAGGCATATGTTCCCATCCAGAAGATGACTCCTGCGCAACGTGCTGAGTACCAGCGAGTACCAGATCAAACGCCAGCCAGCACTGTAGCTAGGAACCAGAGTGCCTACCTTACGAATGGATCTCGTGCAAATGCCGATCAGCGATACAAAGCTGATCAGGCCCTGGAAATTCTGCAAAACCAGCTGGAGTCGATCTTTGCAGCCGAGGATCAGATGCAACCCGACACATCCGAGGACGTGTCGATACGCGAAAGCACGCTTTTCAGCATACGTGATACCGAAGAAGGAAGTGCACTTATCCTGCAAGCTGATGCGCAGTCAAGGCTGGATCTCGCCTTTAAGAAAGTCGTGTCCGTCAATCGCCTTGTTTTCGTGGAAGTCGATACCCTCGCTCGTGTACAACGCATATGCGAACGCTCTTTGGCCGCACTGCATTCTGGATCGCTGGAACTTGGAGAAGACTGGTCTGCGGACGATATCGCAGACTGGCTCGGCCGCGTCTCGAATGCGGAGAACGGCCTTATCGCAGCACGAACGCTCATGCGCATCATGGTAGGCGGAGCGCACCGCAAACAGCTACAATCCGAAGATTGCCTGAAGAACGTCCTTGATGCCTTGAGGACGGTCGTTGAGGTGTGCATCATTCCTATTGTCCAGGAGCGTGCAAGTTTGTATGACGATGTCAAAAGTAAGAAAGATGCTCCGACCAATCCCAAGTTCAGCATCGCAGCTAAGAGTCGCTCTGAGCTTCAGGCCTTAGTCGCTGCAGCAATCAAGCTCCTGCGGCAGTTAGGAGATCTGTTCGCCAAGACAGATGTCGATGAAAGTGGCGTTTCCAGCTTGCAATACATGTGCAAGACGCTCATCTTTACGGAGAACGCGACCAATGAACGAGACTCTGTCCTCGGAATTCTGCAATTCGAGCAAATGCGAAAATTTGCGATGGATGTGACTTCCAAGATCTTCACCAAGTATACGGAGCAACGCACCTTCATCATCGACGAGATCCTCATGTCATTGGAGAGGCTCCCAGCCAACAAGCAGAGTGCTCGACAGTATCGGCCAGCAGACGCGAAGCCTATTCAATTGGTCTCGGCCCTTTTCATGCGACTGGTACAGACGAGTGCAACTCCTAGCGAGAAGACGCTACGCCAGAAGACTGAAGCCGCAGACTCTGGTGACGAGCTTGGTGAGGAGTCGGAAGTCGCGGATTCGGAGTCTGAAGCAGAGTCCGAAGACTCTGAAAGCATCGCAGTCAAGAAGACCAAGTCGAAGGTCAAGAAGACTGCAGCTGACTTGTCGTCGTTCTACAAGCCATTACAGCAAGCTACTGTCGGCCATGCGAGTTACATTGTGAAAAGCTTGATTGGACGAGCCTCCCAGACGACCAAAGCAAGCGAGGAGCCATATCGCAAGCTTCTGGATATCTTTGTGGACGACTTCATCAATGTTCTCGGCCACAGCGACTGGCCTGCCGCCGAGGTCTTGCTTCTTGCGCTGGTTGCGCAGCTCGTCCAAATCATAGAAACTCCAAAGAGTCCCGCGCCTTCACGCACCTTGGCGCTAGAACTTCTCGGCGTCATCGGTTCTGGCATATCTGAGCTTGTTTCCTCGGTTCACAAGATGGCTTCAGCAACCGACGCGGACGATCGTGTTTCGGAGCACCTCGTCAAACTGGCAGACAGCTTCGCGCAAGGAGAAATGTCCATGGCGCAACTGACATCCTTCGATGGGCCTTTCCGCATCGTCGTCCATTACCTCCAGAGTCGAAACGTTGGAGACGATGCGCAACTGCTGACTGCACGCGGCTATCATCTGGTGCAGTGGGCAGACCAGGTATGCAACGCTGAGGACTCGACAACGAATGTGTCTCGAGACCTTCAGGACAAGATCTTGCATACCATGAAAGACATCAACTGGCTGGATGATCACCATCCTTTCCCAAAGCTAGCCACTGCTCATGGCAAGCTTGCAGCGAGGATCGTCACGGCGAATTCGAAGTTGTGCAAAGCTTTCGATCGCATCTTCAATATCATACTTGCAGCAATGAGAAGTGAGCAGCCGACAGTCCGAAGCCGCAGTCTCAAGAGTGTCACGACCTTGCTCGACCAGGATCCGGCAGTCCTTGATCGAAATGATTCCGTCCTCAAGCAAATTGTACATTGCATGGGCGACTCGTCTTCGCTCGTGCGAGATTCCGCGCTCATGCTCGTGCAGAAGTGCTGCCATCTGCGGCCTCGTCTCGAGCTCAGGATCTACGAGAAGGTGGTCGAGCGCACCACGGATACTAGCTCGTCTGTCCGCAAGCGCGCGATGGCATTCTTGAAGCAGGTCTACTTGCACATTAAGGATGACAATAAAGTCCGAGCTAAGATCTCGAACGCTATGATTTCGCGTATTCACGATGTCGATGAGAGTGTAGCAGAGGCCGCGCGTGCTACAATCGAAGATATCTGGTTCTCTTCGTTCCGTGGTCGCAGGAGCGAGGGTCAACAAACTGTCGAGATGGCACTGCAAATGCGGTCCCATGCTGCTCTGATCATCCAGACAGTTGCCCTTGGAGATAATGTTGCCAATGTCCTCGAAGCTTTGATCAAGAGTCTCCTGACCAAGTCCAAACAAGCTGTTGACAATGCCAAGATCTGCCGGTCTTTGGTTGCTATACTGTTCGAAGGCAGTATCGACAACAATGAGATTCCTGGAGCGCCCACACAAGGAGATATCTTGCAAACATTGACGGTATTTGCTCGCGCTGGACCTACACTGTTCACGACCGCCCAGCTTGAGCTTCTCGAGCCTTACACCAAGAATCTGACGAACACGGACGACCTTGAAACCTGGCATTTTGTTGTCACGATTCTTCGATACACATTGCCGGTGCTGATGGACTTCAAACCGGACTTTCTGCGTGACCTGCAGAACAACTTGCTGAAGAGTGTGACGGCCATACCTCCAGAAGAGTTGTCAGTGGTCGCCCCATGTCTGTGGACGATTGATGGTCTGATGAGCAACACTGAACGCCTGGTCAAGTTCCTCATATCTGTCATGGTTCAAGTTACAGCTCGTCAAGGTATGGACTTGCGCGATGAGAAGAACCAAGCTCACGTCAAGAACTTGAAGAAGTTGCTACCTATGATCGGCCAATTCGGCAAAGCATGTCATCTTGATGCTCTGCTGGCAGACTTCAAAGCCAACCCAAAGCTGAACAAGTACAAGGGCACTTCTGTTGCTGAGATGATGGTCGAGCTATGCTGCAAGTTTACGAGTCCGTCGCACCCTGTGTCGGTGCGAGAGGCCGCTCTCGAGGCCACACTGGCCATCTGTCAGCGCTATGCTACGAACTATATGCGGGAAGATGTTGTCAACGCCATACAGCTTGTCTTCGATGGGCAAGAGCAGTCACTGGAGCAAGTCTTGCTGACCGGCTTGGAGGCATTGTTCAAGTCTGGCGAGAAAGGCGAAGACGATCCCGATGCACCTGAACTGGGCAGTGGTATTGCGACCGGATCTCAGCGACTCGGTGGCACATATCAAGCCACTGGCTTTGACACTGCTTCCTCGTCCCTGACCTCAAGATTCTTGAAGAAGCACTTCGTACGCATCGCACTTGGGTCAACGAACGACACCGCCGTTACAGCAGCTCGCATCATCGTAAGCATCAACACACAAGGCTTCGGTGCTCCTGGCGACACTGCAACTACACTCGTAGCTTTGCAGACCAGCTCGAACACGACGATCGCCAAGATGGCCTACTCGTCCTACAAGGAAGCATGGTTGAAACACGAAAGTACACTGGAGAAGACGCTGCTAAAGTCTGTACAGGAGGCTTTCCAGTATCAGAAGACAGTGATGCGAAACACGTCTGGATTTACTGGACATCCTCCAACGTCAAAGCTGCACTATTTCTGGGAGATATTGAAGACTGGTAGTGTCAAGTCTCGCAGGAAGTTCTTCACTCATCTGTGTGCTGCTATGGATTTCGACCCAGCAAAGATGACTGCCATTCCTGAGCTCTCGCAGCACCTCGAATTCGTGCGCTTCTCTGCCGAAAGTATCGCTTTCCTCGACTACGAGAAGACGGATGATGTGCTCCTGATCCTGTCCTCCTCGGAGAAAGTGTTCTCGGGAACTGGCAACATCATCGCACAAGCTATCGAGAACGATGTCTTCCGACTTCAAGTGCCGATATCTTCCACTGCGATGTCCAGTGGAACTTCTGATGAGGTCTCTGCTGCACCTGCGGCACCTGTTGCTACTGGTCCTGCTCCAATTTCAGCCGCACGCCTACAGCAGCTCGCAATATCTGGCCAAATCCTGTCGCTTGTCCAGGACACTCGCTCGTACATCCAACGTCTGTGGCAATGTAAGAAGTATGCCAACAAGCCGAAGCTCGCCGCCAAAGATGCGGGTAGTAAACCATCCAAAGCGACGAATGCTCCAGCTCTTGCCGATGCCTTCCAGAACCGCGTCACGAGCATCATGAACGGCGCAGCGGACCCTCTGAGCCAACATGCGATGTGTTCTGCTTTCGTAGAACTGATGTCAGTCGACAGTGAGGTCAAGGTTAGGGAAGATGACGACGAGGATGCAGATGCGGTGGACGATGATGACGCTCGTAGCGAGGGCAGTACTCCTGGTCCGAGAGGCAAGAAGAGAAAGTATATGGATGGTTCTCATGCAAAGGGACCGGCCAAGAAGAGAGGGAGACCAAGGAAGGGTAGTGCTGCTAAGGTCACGTTCGAGGATGATGAGGACGCGGCTGGGTGGGAGTAGAATTCGCCATCAGCTCGATCTGATCGTCCGAGACGGTCTGGGCGTCAGCGACGAGCTCCACGAGTGCAAGAAGACGACGACGCCTACGACTCTGCAATGGAGGACTGATGCCGCTATCACGCTCATTCATGCTACCGCAGCAGAGCGAGCGTCTCAGCTCTTGGTGCATGGTACAGGCGGCGTTAAGGGATGTGCAAGGAGAAAAGAAAAAAGTGGAATCGACGCGATGAGCTTTACAGCTTCAGATGTGTATTGATAATTGCTTGGTGCTGGAAGTGTTTATAGCAGAGATACCCAGACTCGCATAGATTACGAAACCTCTCATTTCGTATACAGAGACCCACAGTCTTCGTTTAAAGTCTTGATCCCATCAAACTCCAAACATGCTTCATTGATCAGTGCCCGGTCCTGACTGGCAAGATCCGCTGTTGTGCTTACCAAACACATTCCCCATCTACTCGGATTATCTCTCTGCTTCAAAGGCGCGACATAATAGCCCGCGTAGGAGATCCAAATGGAAACACAGGAACACCCGTAGTAAGTCGATTCGTAGGATAAAACCACCCCGGCGTAATCCAAACCATCCACAAACAAAGCCAGGCCTTGCCGACCCAAAAATGCCAAGCTGGCGTCGCCTTTTTCTCATCATCTCCTTGGTGGTAACGACGATTCCATAGATAAGATACCAGATCTTCAGCCATGATGGCGCCTGCTTGTGCGGTATAGTAGAAGAAAGATCCATCTTCAGAGAAAGGAACGCCGGCTCCGACTTCTCCTACGATGTGGAAAAGACCGGAGGCGATGAATGTTAGCCAGATTAGAGCGTAGCGTCGTAGTAAAGAGCCTTTGGGCAGATGCAAGATATCGTCTACGATGGACTTGCTAGGTGTGTAGATTCGATCTTTCATTGATACGTGCCAGAAGTGACTGTTGGTCGAACGAGTATTATTAGCGACGTCTCAGGCAAGACCTTTTGAGAAGTACTTACCTCCAGAATCTTCTGACAGAGTATGGAAACCCATGGTCATAATTGAAGGCAGGTTTCCATCGACTGGGCTCAGAAAGGCCTGTTGCAACTGATATGAAACCTACCACTCCGAAAGTGATAGTCAGTAAGCCAACATTGCTCGCATAAAGCAGTGCGACTATGATCGTCCTTTCGAACAGTTCCGCGATAGTGATTTCGTGCAAGCGGGAGAAGAATGGTACGCGGCTTTGTGCGAATACTGGATTCGGTTCTGTGCCTGAGAAGTAGGATACAACATCCATGATTAGGAAATTGATGAGTACTATCGTTCCGGTTCGTAATAGGAATTGCTTCTTGGTTGGTGCGATGTTGTTCTTGTATTGTGCTACACCGCCGACTTCGTAAGGTGTGCCGCAGTATCGGAAACTGTAGGCTGCATAGAGTCCGAATTTCAATCTAGCCAGCCAGGATGATGATTCTTCTTCTGTCGAAGTAGATTTTGATGACGGAAAGACTTTCTCCCTATCCTCGAAGCTCCAGCCTCGAATGAGAACGAGTGAAATGTATTGGAGGAGTTGACTTGCTGCGCCGAGTGGGACGACGATCATCAAGACCGCTGAGCTGGTCACAGGGTTGTCTTTGTATATTGCCAGTCCGAGTAGAGTGAACAGGAGTACAGGAAGGAAGAGACCAAGGCGCAGTGCGGAGTTTCGTGAGGTAAAGCCTAGTGCGAAGATCAGTAGAAGTTGCTGAGCGCCTAGTAGTAGAAGGCTCGCAGAAGTTCCGGATGGTAATGCAGTGAAGGAGCTGTCGATCGAAGAGCGGTATCTGAATAGGCCGCCAAGTGGAGGGAGAACGAGATGCTGAATCTTGGAGTCCATGTTGAGGAAAGGCCGGAGTGTGTTGATGAGCTTCGAGCCTGAGCAGAGCAGACTGGCCTCTTTATACAAGCCCAAGAGTCTAATGTACCAATGATGCATATTCTGGACTCTCCGACAGCGTTTGAGCTGTGATTTACGATATGCTGCGTTCTTCTGGAGAGAAAACTCGAGGTATAATAGTCATCGTTGACGTCAACAACAGTGGTCGATACCAGTGCATCGGTAACGAAATCGAACTGCTGGCCCAGAATGTAGTAGGACAGCTCGATCATCGGCTCTTCTGCCACGAAAATAGCGTTATCGACCTCGCTAAGCGTATCACCGGAGCAGGCTCTCGGGTTATTCACCGTCAGCGTGGCTCACTGTTGGTCGCCACCCAGTCACTGGCCACGGTCATTAACCATCGTAGAGGCCCCTTGACTGACATGCGAGGTCTGCTTGGTTCACGTGCACGCTCACTGCATGTGACATGACAAGGTCTTGGCGATAAGATTCGTCCTCCGAGGGATCGTGTGGGATCGTCTCAAGAGAAAGGAGGAAGGAGGTCTTTGCGTTCGGAATCCGGTCTAAACATCGAGATTTTGCTGCAGTAGTGATTGAGGTAGCGCTAGCTTCCAGTATATGGTCTTGAGATGCCTTCGCTACTTCTTCTCGTAGCAGAAGTTCCTTCGCTGTCCACGCTCGCAGTTGGAGTACCAAGGACGACAGCGTGGGAGATTGAGGCCTCTTCGCAATCAATCGCCTACATCGTAGTAAGTATACCTCGCAGTCGCGACTGAATTGGATTATATCTCTTTCATCGAGCTGACTGTATCAGACAGAGCACCAACCATGGCTTCGCCACTCCTCTATTCTCAATCGGCCTCTTTGGCCAACACAGCAGCAGTGGGAGCACTCTTCTCTCTCGCTCTCGGAGTCGTGGGAACAGTGAGTCCGGGGAGCGCATTCAAGCTCTTCGACTTCACACCACCGTCACAGGGAGAAGACCGCAAGCTGGCCACGAACCTCTTCTTGTTCTGGGGCTCTCGAGACTTGTACATGGGTGTAACGACGCTCGCAGCATATTTGGTGGGCGAGTATAAGTCACTGGGATATATGTATCTTGCTGCGGCTGGTGTTGCGTTTACAGATGTCGTTCAGAGCAGAAGACAGCTCGACAAGATTGTGTGGAAGCACGGCGTTGCAGTACCGATCGCCATTGTCATTGGCGGAGCTTTGCTGGGATGGTTTGATTGAGAGTAGATGTATATGGGTCGTAAAGTACTGAGTTATGCTGTTCTTCGCCATATCTTCTTCGCCCCGTGACCATGCTCATCGTCAGCATCGTGCTGTGTTGTTGTTAGCGACGAGAGTGTCCTTCGACAGGAGAACGAAATTGCCACCAGTTTTTCACGCCAAGACCGCATGTGAGATGACATCACGCGGTGAATAGGGCGACGCGTTGTTTTCGATCCAACACGATCCCTCCGACATCAACCTCCATCATGAAAATCTCACCTGCCATAGGACTGTGGCGGACCATGTATGGCGGACGATGAAGGTCCCGCGAAGGCGTGGCCATTACCACCGCACGACGCTCCAAGGCTGCTGACATCCACTCCAGAGAGCTGTGCCCAGCACGATCTTGGAGTACCGAGCATGGCTGATCTGAGAGTCGTGGATGATTGTAATTGAAAGCACTTATACTCATGCTCATGGCGTAGAACAGGTTCTTATCTTTTCCCTGATATCTCTGCTAACTTCCTCGTCGATATCTGTGTCAAGATCTACATCTGATATCCATTGACCATGTCTACCGACATCCAGCAAGCCACTTCTGGCATACCAGAGTCGCACACAGCCGAAACGTATCCAGTGCCAGAAGCCTTTCTGAAGAACCATCCAAAGTACCCTCACATTGGGTCCTTGGCCGAGTACAAAGAGCTTTATCAAGAATCTATCACGAACCCGAACCAGTTCTGGGTATGTCTTCTGCATCTTTATTTGTGCTTGTCTCGAGGTTTGCTTACGATGTATTGCAGGCGAGACTAGCGCGCGAGTTCCTAACATGGGACCAAGACTTCAAGACTGTTCACACTGGATCGCTTGCGAACGGAGACAATGCGTGGTTTCACGAGGGTCGATTGAATGCTTCGTACAATTGCGTCGATCGTCATGCTGCGAAGAACCCCGATAAGCCGGCTATCATCTACGAAGCCGATGAGCAAGATGGCATTGACGGGCGCACTGTTACCTATGGCGAGTTACTGCGAGAAGTGTCGAAACTTTCCTGGGTCTTGAAGTCGATGGGTGTGAGGAAAGGCGATACTGTTGCAATATATATGCCCATGGTCCCAGAGGCCTTGGTAGCATTCCTTGCATGCGCTCGCATTGGCGCAGTTCACTCGGTCGTGTTCGCCGGTAAGCATCTTCAAGCCAGACCCCAGGCAATACATAGCTTGAGGACTTGTTAACATGATGCGATCAGGTTTCAGTGCCGGTGCGCTCCGCGACCGCATACTTGACGCACAATCGCACGTCGTGATCACATCAGACGAGGCCAGACGTGGAGGCAAGCTCATCAATACCAAGAGAATCGTGGATGAAGCCTTGGAAGGTTGCTCAGACGTCCGATCTCTAGTCTTTCAGCGGACTGGCGCACCGGTACCTTGGACCAGTGGTCGGGACGTCTGGTGGCACGAGGAAGCCGAGAAGTGGTAAGCAAAGCAAAGTGTTCGCATTCCACAGAACACGAACTAACAACTTATTCTGCACTTGCTAGGCCCGCATATTATCCTCCTGAGAGTATGAACTCCGAGGACCCAATGTTTCTTCTCTACACA
Source organism: Sphaerulina vaccinii (assembly GCA_022570795.1). Lineage (NCBI taxonomy): Eukaryota > Fungi > Ascomycota > Dothideomycetes > Mycosphaerellales > Mycosphaerellaceae > Sphaerulina > Sphaerulina vaccinii. The sequence goes on from JAKUDP010000017.1 coordinate 505,767, forward strand.
TCAGGCTCCACGGGCAAGCCTAAAGGCCTGATGCACACCACTGCAGGTATGACATTGGAATCTATAACATGAAAAGCGAATCATCTGCTGACCATAATTCCTCGATTTACAGGCTATCTCCTCGGAGCTGCAGTAAGTGGCAAGTACACATTCGACATCCACGATGGAGACGTGTTCTTCTGTGGTGGAGACGTTGGCTGGATTACTGGCCACACTTACCTCGTCTATGCTCCTCTGCTTCTTGGAATCGCGACAGTCGTATACGAAGGCACACCTTCCTATCCAGACTTCGGAAGATACTGGTCGATCTGCAACAAGTACAATGTGACGCACTTCTATGTTGCTCCAACTGCTCTGCGACTTCTCAAGAGAGCTGGCGATGAGTGGGTGCAGCCCATGGAGTCCCTACGAGTGATGGGCTCTATTGGCGAGCCGATCGCACCGGAGGTATGGAAGTGGTATCACGATACTGTGGGTCGAAAGAAGGCCCACATCGTCGATGTAAGTTGTCCCTCTATACAGTGGACTGCCAGCTGAGGTATTGAAGCGCGAGGCTGATTAATGGACAGACTTACTTCCAGACGGAGACAGGTTCACACGCACTCACTCCACTAGCTGGTGTGACGCCCACCAAACCAGGATCTGCTTGCCTCCCTCACTTTGGCATCGAATCCGCACTTATCGACCCGATCTCAGGCGAGGAGATCAGTGGCAATGATGTTGAAGGTATCGCTGCGAATCCATTTGCTCTCTTTGAATTTCTGCTAACGTTCTCCTAGGAGTCTTGGTGTTCAAGCAAGCATGGCCGTCAATGGCTCGCTCTGTTTGGGGCTCCCACAAGCGTTTCATGGATGTCTACCTCAACGTCTATCCAGGATACTACTTCACAGGAGATGGAGCTGCGCGAGACAAGGATGGATACTACTGGGTTCGTGGGCGTGTCGACGATGTGGTCAATGTAAGTCATCTCTGGACCATCTAAGCGATCAATCTCAGTTTACTGGCGAAACCCATACTGACACACATATAGGTCTCCGGCCACCGCCTCTCCACAGCAGAGATCGAAGCCGCTCTTCTCGAGCACACCAACGTCGCCGAAGCTGCAGCAGTAGGCATCAACGACGAACTCAGCGGACAGGCAGTCAATGCCTTCGTTGCAATCAAGAATCAAGATGGCAAAGACATTAGTGATCTGAAAAAAGAGTTCATTCTTCAGGTTCGGAAGTCTATTGGACCTTTCGCCGCGCCCAAAGAAGTGTTCATCGTGTCTGACCTGCCCAAGACACGCTCGGGGAAGATCATGAGGCGCATATTGAGAAAGATCTTGGCTGGAGAGATCGACCAGATTGGAGATACTACCACTCTTGTCGATCCGTCTGTTGTTGGGAAGATCATTGAGACTGTTAGAGAACAGCGAGGTGTAATGTAATGGATGATTGGGTTTGAAGGCGTTGGTAGGAAAGATATCTTGTTCTGATGGCGCATAGGAGATGGTTTCGTCAATGAACTTGTTACTCTTTATCTCTTGTATCTCTTCTCAACATGATATCCTTTCGGTTCTTTTCAGTGTTCGCAAAAGCGTCACCAAGACCGAAACTGAGAGTCGATCACCTGTGATTGGAAATATGGAGATACGATATGTAAGTGGTTGATCAGAATTCGAAATATCGACATTTCTAGAAAGCCGTTGATTTGGCCTTTTCAACATTATGCTCGCCCACTGACTGGGATCGATCTCAAACCTCCCAAACTTTTCTATGTCATCTATTGATGTCAGATGGTTTATCGCAGATCTCGATCTGACTTCATCGCCGTCGTCCCAGGAATATACTTAAGTATTCCTAAGGAGTGCTCACACCATATCGGACCTGTCCGAGCAAGACTCACAGGAGCGAAATGTGTAGTACACAGTATAGAAGTCACATGCTGATAGGAAAGACTGAGGGTTGGTCAGGATTTGCGGTAGTGATGACTCGCATGTCTGATCATCTATCTGAATGTATGAAGCTTCCATCGAGATATTTCGCAAACAAAGCCACTAAGGGTATATCCCCTCCTGCTAAAGTGATATGTGCTCCTTGCTCGCCTCGCTTCAGAGATGGCAGCGTACTTAAAGTTATCCTTCGAGCTTGTAGTGGTTCTTTTGATCCGTACTGGATACTATACAGCATACATAAGCACCAGCTCAAGGCAAGGCACCTGTGAAATATGCAGCGAGGGGAGTCGAGCGACTATGATACCCGTGTATCAAGTGACGCTTCAGTGTAGTGCCCCGTGCCAGTCGAGCCTTCCTCCCGAACGCGTGATTTATACCGTCTTCCTCCAGACACGGAAGACGAAGTATAGCACGTAAGTCATGATCAACTGTATCGAAAATCAGTCAAATCCCATCCGCATCAAAGTTGGAGCTGTACTCACATTGAACGCGACGAAGCCCCAAACAATACCCGAATTTCTCCATCGCTCATCGTAGTTCACACCATAACCAGCCAAGAACTGATCAGCTCCAGATATAGGACAATACTCGCAGCTTCCCATTGATGTTGGATCGAGGAGGTACCCAGGGGCGGTCTTCAGATATTCTGCCATGTATGCTCCGCAACTTTGACCTGGCGGAGCTTCGAAGGTGCTCACCTCGCTGGACCCACACACAACCGGTCTTCCATGTAGTCCCACACTCGCCAAAGCTCCAGTCAAGTAAGTCAGTGGACTGACACGGTACATGAAGATCCAGAACCCTGGGAGTGCTTTCGGTGGGACGAAGACGCCATTGAAAGCTACGGCTAGAGCGAACAGAAAGGCGGCGATATTGCCAGCCGTCTCCGCGTCTGGGAGAGCAGCAGAGACCAAGTGGGCGAAGCTGGAGCCGAACAGATAGAATTGCAGGACGAGGAGGAAGACGAATGCCTGAGAACCGGAGGTGAGGGATGTGCCGAAGATCGGGTAGAACCAGCAGAAGAACACCAGAGTAGCGACCAGAATCTGGTAGGTATCAGTAACTGCATAAGAAATTGGCATTGACAACGTGTCATACCTGATAACATAGCTCAACGAACATGTTCGCAGTCAAGAAGACAACCCATGAATATGCTCGAGATGGTCTTTCACGGATTTCGTAGAGAGTTCGTTGATCGAGAAACTGCGGCATGATCTGTTGGACCACGACTGTGAAGCTCACAAGCAGCATGAAGATTCCGAAGATGGCGTTCTGGAGATCTTGTTGGGAGGTACCGACGTGGTAGAACGAGAATGATATGAATCTATGATCTGTCAGCATTTGGAGAGATCCTGGGAACATGATATAGCTTACAGTGATGCGAAGATGCCGAGAGCCAGCTTGCTTAGGACATACTCAGGTGTGCGCCAGTATTGCGAGAAGACTCTCCAAGTCACTTGCTTGAGTTGGAAGGCAAACGGCATGGCATGTGCTGTCTGTGAAGCGGCATCTTGAGCATTTGGTGCAGTCTTCTCGGCTCCAGGACACTGCTCCTTGACCAGGCGCTCGAGTTCCTGAGCAGTCTGTTGTGCACGCACATCACACTTCCAGAGTTCGGGCCAATCGAGACCGTCTTTAGCGTGACTCGCCACCTCAATCATGTACTCAGCGGGGTTCTCAGTCTGTTCGCACTGACGAGCACCTTTTGCTTCGAAGTACGAGATCAGCTTCGAGGAGTTGATGCCGATTGGGCCAAAGTAAGCTGTGCGGCCTCCTTCAGCTAAGAAGAGCAGACGATCGAATTGCTCGAAGAGGGTGCTGGAAGGCTGATGGACAGTACATAGTATAGCTTGTCCGTGATCTGCAAGTCGCCTGAGCACAGAGACTACAGCCCAAGAGCTCTGTGAGTCGAGGCCGGAAGTCGGCTCATCGAGGAAGAGTAGCGCTGGTTTCGCTGCAAGTTCCACGCCAATGCTCAGCAATTTGCGTTGCTTTACATTGAGACCTAGGCCAGGTTGACCAGTCACAGCGTCTGCAAAGTTCTCCATGTCCAGCATCCGAATAATGGACTCTACGTAGTCCTCCTTGTCGCGTTGAGATACAGAGCTAGGCTGTCTCAAGGAAGCAGAGAAGTTGAGAGCCTCTCGAACTGTGGCTGTTGCAGTCAAGATGTCTTGTTGCTGAACATAGCCGATACGCTGCTGATAGGACTTAGACTGGCGAACCGAGTCAGCGCCCAGAAAGATCTGCCCAGAGACGGTACCAGTGCGAGTTCGTAGAGCCAGTGCGTCCAGTAGAGTCGTCTTACCAGCGCCTGACACGCCCATCAATGCTGTAAGCGAGCCAGGCTTTACCCATCCTGCTGAACCGTCCAGAAGACGCTTGCTTTCCTTCTTGACAGAGACGTCGTATGTGACGTCTTTCCAAGCAAACACTTCTTGTCGGGACCCGATGGCGATGGTCTCTGCCTCGACAGGTGCGTCAGTCTCTCTAGCAGCTGCAACATCAGCTCCGTGATTCTGTAGTACATCTTGGTTCTTGCGTCTGAAGATGAGTACTTCCGCTGGAGGTGCGGCTGTTGAGACGCATGATGCAACAACCATGAGCAGACAAAATAGGAATGCCAACATGCCAAGCAAAATCCCTAGATTCCGCCAAAGATGTGAAGGGGAGTACCCAAAGCTGGATTCGATGAAAGCGTCTCCAGACACGAACAACTGGCCTGCGACACTTCCTTGAACCGAGCATGAGAAGTATGGTCTCTCTGTCTGGTTTTGATGAAAGCCAGGGTAGTCAGGAACGACTGAAGAGCATGGAAAGGCGCGGTTCTGGAATTCGTTGATGACCAGCGACTCAAAGGCATATCCGACTGGACTGATGTATCTGATCCAGGAGAACCACGGATGCATGGATGGCACCGGAGGTGTGAAGCCAGAGTAGATGATCAAGGCCATGATCAACACTCCTGCGATAACCATGGCTTGAGTGACAGTCTTGGTAGACTGCGCAACGACCCGAAAGATCCAGGACATGGACATAGTGCATAGAAAGTTGAACAGGAAGAATGTGAAGAATGCCGCCGGTGTCTGTCGAAGGCCTGCCATGAAGTAGAGCACCAGGTTGAAAGCCACGTTCGCAAGGAACTTGACCGGGATATCTGCCATTATGCTGGCAATTGCTTCTGCCATAGGTGTATAGAATGCATAAGACGAGTGCTTCTCCACAATCGGTCGTTGCGCATACAGACCATTGATTTCGTTCAAAGATAGCAGCGCATTGATCGTGATTGTGAAGAAGAGCACACCTCCTCGAGTGAAGAAGCCTTGGGTTCCGTTGGGCTGCATGTAGAACAGTGAGCCCATGACGAGCGCCATGACTAGTTGACCAACAAGCACCGATATGGTCGCTGATCGATCACCCCACGTTCTTTGGTATGCTCGAATGGTGCAGAGCTGGATCTGCTTGAAAATGTCGACTGTGTATGGTGAGCCTATCGCATTGAGACGTGCCCGATCGGCGTTCCGGATCTGCTTGAAACATTCCATGGTCGCACTGCTACGATATGCAGGAAACTCAGTCTCGTACTGACGCATTCCACGTTGCAGGCTCTCGTAGTCCGGACTGGCACGCCAGCGAGCCACGAACTCAGACGCCGTTCGTGGCACTCGAGACTCGAGACCGCCTTTTGCTTGTCGCTCGGTAGGATTTGTCAGACTGGTCAGGAAGTCACTCGTAGTTTGTCGAGCTGGGCAGTGCCAACCCATTTCCTCGAAGTAGGACTTTGCCCGACTAGCTGGGCCGAAGTATATCTGTTGTCCCTCATACAGTAGCGAGACTTTGTCGAATAGCTCGTAGATATTCTCTGAAGCCTGATATATGGCAACTGCGTGTGTTGCACGGCACATGTCGCCGCTGTTCCTCAAAGCCTGTGTGAACGCCAGAGCACTTCCAGAATCCAGACCACGAGTCGGATTGTCCCAGCAGCCGATAGGTGCACCAGAGATGGCCATTTCTGCAATTGAAACTCGTTTTCTCTCGCCGCCAGACACGCCTCGTACCAGATCACTGCCGACTTTCGTGTTCTGAGCAGCCGTCAAGCCAAAGATGGACACAACAAGGTCGCGCACGAAAGTTGCGGACTCCTTCTCCGAGACGCCTGCAGGTCGCGTTCGCGAAGTCCGGCATTTGGCTGCAAAGTCGAGTGTCTGTCGGACTGTCAGGTGAGGGAAGTGCTTGTCTGTTTCCTGGTTGTAGAGAAGCTCGCCACGAAACTCTCTAAGCATGTCTTGGCGGCTATTCATGACATTGTTAGCAGAGGACACGATAAGTTGAGCGAGCGACTTACTTGATTCCACTATAGTTGATCGATGAGCCATCGATCAAGTCCAATCCACTCATCTCGCCTGAGATGGTCTTGAGAAACGTCGAGCATCCGGCACCAGGCCTGCCAAGAACTAACAGGAGCTCCCCGGGACTGACGAAGCCATCGAAACTGTCTAGTATCCTCCTAGGCGACTTCGGGCGGCTGCCAATGAATTCCCATGGACGCAATGGCTTTGTGAGTATATTGCCGACATCTGCTTGTGCTGCCAGGGACGATTGATCGCCGCACACTGACAGGTTGCAAAAAGCAAAGCCAGCTTGTTTTATGCCGATTCTATTTGCCTGGAGGACATTGAGGTGTGACTTGAATGAGTCGGTCCAGGCAAGGCTAGCGACTTCGATGTCCGTCTGGTGCTTGGTGTCATCTGAAGTTGTTGATGACATTGTCGTAGAACACAAGTCAATCTGCTACTGCTTGTGCATTCGAGTGCCTGGAGACAGTCAACGGCATACTTGAGAGTATACTGCTTGGAATTCGCGTTAAGACATCACGTGAAGATCTCGGCGAGGATCGTGCTCCTTCGGTGTCGCAGGATCTGGATCTTGAACAAATCTCTCTATCTCCTTTTCAAAGCTGTCCACGGTCGTGTTCTGTACTGCCTCTCCATCTTCATAGTGTGCTGAAGGATACGGAGTTGTAGTGCTTTTATACATGGATATTGTTCCTGGCTGCTATGCTTGATGTGATTGCCTCCATCGAGCTGGCATACATCTCGCATGGCAATAGCTAGATCTCGCACCTTCATCACTGCCCCGCAGACCTGGATCATTCTCCTGGCGTCCGAGAGCGGTGCTCTTCGAAACGACGTGCGATTAACATGAAGATTAGCCAGAACAGGCCAGATAGTATGTGTTCCTGAATGACGAATTTTGAGGGTCGCATCCTGCCAGAAAGGACACGTGGAAATGACTAACTTGCCATGCGACTTCGGAACAGATAGATTCCAGGTGAGGTGGGTATCTTATTTCTCCAGACAACTAGTGATCTAGCGAGATCTTCATGTTGGAAGCCAGGACGGGAAGGGATAGCGAACTGTTCGTGGGCATTAGTGCGTAGCATGTTGGCATCGCGTGCGTGATATCGGTCCACACGTTCGGCACCGAAAGCAGAGTAAGAGAGAGAGAGAAAGAGTGGTCCAGCGACTCCAGAGCTTTGCTAAGCACTTCGTTTAAGCAACATTTTATGCATCCTACACTTAGCATATGTAGATCTTCGTTGCTGATCGTCCTTGGGAAGCTTTCTTCCTCCTCAACGTGGTCGGTTGTGCAGCCCTGGATCCATCGGCCAGGTGACGCTGACATTATGGCATACGGCATATGGCATATACAAAGTTCTAAAATGCATGTTGTCGAAAGCGGATGCAGGCAGAAGAAAAAGGAGAATACCGGTGAAGCAATGTCGAAAGCCTTATGGGTTTACATAATCAACATGGGTGGCACAGATACCGCAGTGATACCGGAGACATTTGTTAGGGTTGGGCCTGATGGGTCTGTTTATCTTCTTCCTCTTGGCCGCAGGATCAACAGACTACCAACAACACGGCCATCGTCTCAGCTGCATCCCATTTGAGCCGAACTAGTCGGGAATAGACTTGCGTAACCAACTACTGCTGCGCAGACACAGTTCCTGGCATGAGGCGCCTCTAAGCAGCTGAAGGTTGCAGAAGGATGCAGCAGAGTGGACGGCACTCAAAGCCACAAGAGCTGAAGTAAGGTACACCTGATCTTTCGCCCGCCTCTTCATCCCCGTTTGTACCTCCAAGAACTGCAATATCTGGATCTCCGATCTCAGATCGTGTGCTTGTGTACAGTTTCTAGCGATCTTCGACTACCATGGCTTCGGGATTGCAGATGCAATCTGGAAATCCGTTCGACCAGGGCCAGAGGGACTACGGCAATGAGTCCGACCACGATCAATCGAAGTCATCAGCTCGAGCGTGTCAGGCGTGTCGTGCTTCCAAAGTGCGCTGTATACAGCCTGATGAATCTCAGCCGTGCGTTCGCTGCGACAAAGGAGGCAGACAGTGTCTGCCAACCTCAAACTCCAACAAGAGGCAGAAACGAAATGACGATCGCTCTATCAATCAACTCGAGGCCACGCTGGCTGCCTTGACAAGTTCTCTGGATCGTCATGGAGAACCGGCAGTGGACGTGACCACATCACGAAACAAGTCAATTTCCTCATCACTGGAAGCCAACTTCGACGGGACGCGAACTATGCAAGCAGGCCAGAGCAGACCTTCTCCTTCTCCAATAGAGACTGCGATTGCCGAGATCATCGAGGAGGAGATCGCAGACACTGTCTTTGAAGAATTCATTACGAGAATGTTGCCTGAGTTCCCGTTCATGGCATTCCCGCCAGATACGGTTGCTCGCGATGTGTGTAGAAGCACGCCCATCACATTCCTCGCAATACTGGATGTCGCAGCAGATGGGTTTTGTGATCTCGAGGCCTCGAGAAGACTGCGAAGACTTCTCGTTCAAGAATACTCCACCCGCTTGCTGGTGACTAGCGAGTTCAGTATCTCTATACTGCAAGCTCTCATCATCTCGGCTACGTGGCTCAAAACGATCGAACCGCCTGGACCTGGCGAACAGATGGAAGTCTATCAAATCAGTCATGCAGCTGCAAATATGGCCATCATCATGGGCTTGGGTAAAGCCATGAAGGCCCAAACCTGGGGTGGACCTATGCTCTCCCAAGCTCACAACCTGCGAGGACCAGCCAGTCAATATCAAGCCTCCAGTTTAGACGCACGCAGACTATGGCTGAGCTGCCATTACATATGTTCCAAGTAAGACCACTACATGACGACTGTTGAGATTTGTGGTACTGACTTCTATCAGTACGTCCATGGCATTGCAATCGTCTAACATCGTCCGCTGGACGCGATACATGGATGAATGTCTCGAGGTGCTAGAGACCTCGCCAGCCAGTCTTCCATCAGACAAAGTTCTGTGCCTTCATATCCGCCTTCAGCACATCGTCGAAGAGTATGATCTGCAACTTTCTGCCTCGTCAGTGGGCGCTACAGCAGCTGGTGTCACACATAGGGCGTTCAAACGTCAGCTGACAACATGGTCTGCCGCACCTTGCGTCTGGAACGGTATGTTCATGTCAAGTGTGCGTGTTCATGTCCAACGACTAATTTGGTCACAGACTCGCTCAAGTTTTCCCAGCATTTCGTTGCGCTGAGTATGCACGAGATCGCCATGAACGCGGACGGTAATGCAGCCAGTATCGAACAAGCAGAGCTTGGTGATTGCATTGCGGCGGCGCATGGTCTGCTGGACGTCTTTCTGGCGTTGGACATGTCGCTGATACGCGCGTTACCAACACTATACTTTGTACGACTGACCTATACTGCGATTGCGCTAGTGAAGCTGCACTTTGCAGCGACACGCATGCTGGATGTCAAAGATGTCACTCAGAAGATGAACGACCTGAAAGTGGACGACTATCTGGCACGCTTACTGCAGAAGTTCAGCGGCTGGGGTACGCTATGGCCCGCGCGCAGACTCACTAAGGTCCTACGAAAGCTCAGAGAGTGGTTTCGACAGAACAACAAAGGAGATACAACAGCATCCGACCTCGCCTGGTTAAATGCTTGGAGCTTCAAGCCTTCCTCATCCGGCAACAACAGTGCTAGTACCAACAGTGCTAGTACCAACAGTGCATCCACAGAACAGCTCCAAACAACGTACACGACAGAACCCAAGGCCAACGAAACACAGCACCAAACAAAAGTACCAGAAGGAGCTCCGACAGTACCCAAGATGCTTCCCACACCTGATCCATCATGGGACTTGCTTATGAGACCGGAGCAAGACGAGTCTGGAATACTATATCCTGCCTTTGATGACACACTACCATCAATGGGCATTGTTGATTCAGGCAATTGGGATGCTTGGGATCCGGCACAAGTTGACAAGTGGCTACTGGAGACGAACATGAACATAAGTACATTTGACTATGATGGGGACTTACAGTCTATGATTCAGTTTGCTGAGTAGTAAAGGATATATCTTGTTACAGTGAATAGACGACTATACGATAACATGTTCTGAAATGCCATCGACTTTTAAAATTATGAGCGATGTGACTAGCTTGGTGTACCCACGCATATAGCTCGCTTCGAGCTGGTGTGCGTTATAGTAAAGCACCAGCAATTACAGTTCAAAAGCAGTGTGAAGAGGTCTGATCCTACTTGTGTTGTTCTGTTGTTGGTAGTCATTAGAGCCTCTCCACTCATCCAAGTTGCAAGGTCTTCAAAGGAATAATACTCTGCTATATCAACGCCACCAGGTTCTACCACTCTATACATGTCTCTTGGACCCAACCCATCCCGCACGTGGAACCTGTACTCTTCAACATATTTCCAAGAATCCACCTCTCTCCTGACAACCCGGCCTCTACAAATCATACACCACTCCAGCGTGCTGTCCTTGATTCCGCTTGCGCATCATAAGTCTCGCAGTAGGATCAGGATACAAATTCTCATCAGCAGTCAAATTGACAGGACGAGATTGTCCGGGTGGATACTGAAACTCATATGCCTCAAGTAGATGAGCCATGATGAGTTTGATCTCATTAGATGCAAAGAATCGTCCAGGACAGCTGAACTTTCCATGGCCGAAGTGCAAATTATTACTATCAGTCATGGCGAATTGATGCTTGTTGGCTTCTTCTGGAGCTTCACGCTTCTTCTGATAGCGGAAAGCGTCGAAGACTTTCGCCTCGGGAAGGTGATCGTCGTCGTGCAAGATTGCTGCTGCGGGCATGGCGAAGTGTGTGCCTTTGGGAAGATTGGTGCCGTCTGAGAGAGTCAAATCGGTTTGGACGATGCGGTTGAATGCCAATAAGCTAGGTGGGTTGAAGCGTTGGCTCTCTTTCAAGAAGCTGTCGAGCTTGCGCATCTTGTTCAGGGTGGTCTTCTTCCAGCCGCCGTCTTCAGCGAGGACTTGTCTTGCCTCCTCGCGGAGTGGCTCGAAGTATTCTGGATGCGCACAAAGATCGTAAAGGCCGTGAAGAGCAGACATGGTTGTCGTGTGAATCGAGGCCAAGCTCAACAGTAGCTGACGATGCGCGAGCTTCTCTGGTCTTCCATCATTGGGATTGGCAGCGTCCATCATCCATTGGAGCATGTCAGATGGCTTCACATAGTCGGGATCGTTCTCAGCTTCCTTTGCACGACGCTCCAGAACAATAGGGATGATGGTCTTCTTCGCAGATCGCAAGTTGGCGTGTACTCTCCAGTAGCTGGGCAAGCAGTTGGCAACGACAGGATGCATCCATTTGGGCAGACGTCGGAGCAGCATGACGGTAGTGAAGACATTCTCCGTGTACTTGATAGACGTGTTCAGCCACTCCTCGTTCCGGCAGTGAGGCTCTCCAATGAAGACACGAGCCGAGATACGTGCCACAATTCGGAGGAGAATCTCATTCATGTGCACAGTCTTCCATTCCTGGAGATCCTTTGGCACCTCGACGTTCAGAGCATGTTCGAGTTCAGATTCGATAACTCCAACAAAAGAGCCAAGATTCGGAGTAAGCTTGGTCTGGAGCATCCTAGTGTGGAGGTCGGACTCAAGCAGGATGGTCGTGGTCGAATACTTTCCAAGCAGATTCTACAATGATCAGCTCATTTCCCGTATTTGCTGATCTCTGTGGTGACTCACCTTGATGTGCCCTCTGATAGCGGAGAGCTTCTCATCTGGCAGAGAACGGAGCTCGTCGACATATTTGTTCGAGATGACAAGAATGTCGGCGTCGTTGCGAGCAATCTTGAACATGCCATTCTGGAGAAGTCCCGCTTTGAACTGCAGCAAATTAGACTCAGGTTTGAGTGGTTTTACGTGCACAAGCAATTTCGTACCTTGTTGTATCCTTCGGTGACCTGTGCGAGTGCTCCATAGGAGAAACGAAGGCCTACGACAAACTTGGGTTCCCAGGCAGAGCGGAAGCCAACGAATGGTGCCTTGAAAGTCTTTGATGCTGCGTATGAGGATTGCAAAAGAAGGACAAACACGAGAGCGCCGAAAGTGAGGTAATAAGAGTTGATGCTGCTGTAGCTGTCAATAGACTGCAGTGAAACCAAGTGCTCCTCGCCCAAGGCGATGTAGTTCGTGTTGTTCGCCATCTTTGGACTGTGAGGAGATGTGCTGCTATTGTGATGATGTGCTTGTCTGCATGCTGAAGTGGCTTGACTTATACCGCTCTACTACTTGGACTTCATGTCGCATGCTCCATGAAGGAATGCTTGCCGCATAGCCTACCTGGAGCAATGGATCTAGCCATGGACTTGCTCGACAGATCAGATGGAGTAGGAATGCAATGCCATCCGGTGAAGGTATGCGCTGAACCCTCGAACCCTGGGAGTGGCACAGTCAGCGACGATGCAGATCCGAATGAAGCCAAAGTAGGGTGACACTGTCTCGGTAGGGGGATGTGGTCGCGTGGGCGTAGGAGTGAGGGAACACCGAGCACAAGGATGGATCATCGGCGTGATTCCCTACCAGGCCGCCATCAGCAGGATTCATCGTCTCTTGATAGGCGTCGGTTCGTATGCGACACCATGAGTGATGTGCGTTGCTCTAGTGCCCTCGTGCTCCCTCGTGGCATTTCGAAGAAGTTTGATAACGAAGGTGAAGAAGATCAACAAAGTTGCCCTGTTGACATGAGCATTCCCAGCACCGATATCGGCCAATCCGAAGTAAAACGTGCACGGTTGTGGTATGCAACCCTAGCTAGTGGGCCTCTTTTCAACCGCATTAGCCGCAGTGGAGCACTTCCTACACTTCACCGACTGAAAGCCTATTATTACACAAATAAACAGGTCGCAGCTCATCTGGAAGGATTCCTACGAGGCATATAGGTTCTGACACTCTCGAGCCGGTGCCGAATGTCGAAGCACGCCAGTCACGAGGAGGATTTCTTGAGAATCTTCCTGCCTGCTTCTGTGAGCTGAGACGCTGAAGGTGCAGAGGCGTCTTCCCAATTGCAACGTGTAAGAGCTGAGATTACCGAGAGCGTCCTGTCAAGATGGCCTGCACATATGGGTACAGTACTCCAAGCAGCGTCTCAAGCAGACTGGGCTGACACCAGTATACAGCGAGGCCTGGTCATTGTTCCATACCGACAATGTGGCACCTGGAGCCGTCCAATACTGTTTCCCTTCCAAGAGCTCCTCTGATAGTGTACCACTCTCGAACCCGGGACTTACATCAACGACCCTTACTGCTGTTACGACACCCAGTCCTCGAGCACCTTTGCGAGAGAACCCACCAGTGGAGACCGTGCTAGCAGAAGTGCAAAGGCTGAGGCAGGAGCTGAGCCAACTGAAGCGTGCAAGGTAACATTTCTCATCCTCACACAAATCCTCGATAGGCTAACAATGTTTAAGGTCATCAAGCGTAACGTCAGATTCAGCAGAACCCCAAGTAGCAGGCCCATCCAACACTGCAAGCACAAGGGGACCTCGGAATAACAGCAACTCTGGCAATCCAAATCTGCCACGCTGCTGGGACCCTTGCTGTAACGGGCGTACGTTCTCGAACCCAAGCAATCTGGCCAGACATCAACGGGAGAAACGTGGCGAAGCTGCCAAGTTGCGTTGTTCTTTTTGTCATGCTGTCTTTAGTCGAAGTAGTGCGAGGAATGCCCATGAGGCGGAGAAACGCTGTCGTAATGAGAATGGCAATAACAATAAACGTAGTAGCGTGGACGCGGACAATAGTCCTCGTGATGATTGAGAGGGGATTGTGTAGAGCGATGCATGAGAGATGAATGGGTATGAAAGCTTTACACATTCAGATAGATCATCAGACATCAGACTTCAGAGCCACCAGTATCGCAGATCTTGACCGAATTTCTGTCCTCTCATGGCAGAGCGACCGAACAACTATCTCATCACTTTCCGATCTCTGTATCTTGAAGATACTGAAGTACTGCCTGACCGACTTGGGAGATCTTAGAGGATGCTATAGGATCTGGAGTATTACCAGCTTTCAAAGTCTTTCGCACTGCATCTCTAATAGCACCGGTGGCACCAATCAGTCCCAATGAATGTTTGCACATTATAGCGACCGACAAGATCTTAGGGAAAGTTGCGTTCGACACGATCAAAGCAATCTATTCTACATCCTACTTGCAATATCTCTCGCGACATAGATCTGTCCGTACAAGTCCGTTACATTAATGAAGACTCTCATCTTCTCCAATGTCCTCTTCTTACCCTTGTCCTTTCCAGCCAGCGTCTCCAACTTAATGAAAGCCCTTTCAACATTCTCTCGTTCAAACTCCGCCAAAGAAAACAATCTCTCCTTGAGCGAAGTCTCTTCTGTAGGTCTAGGTTGTTGTTGATCGGAAGAATGGAAGTCTGGAAAGTTGACAGAATTCAAATTCTTCTCATCCCGATCTCTCCGCAAAGATCCATAATCGTTGTACATTCGGCAGAGAACTGCAAGATGACGACACATTGCTTCAGCGATATACTTCTCTTCGGCTGATTGGAAGCAATCTTGTTGTGGTTTGTTCTCTGTGAGAATGCATTGGAATAGCATGAAAGAGTACGGACATGACGTGTGGTCGGAGCTGGTAGATTGTACCCAGCGATAATAAGTCGAGCGTGGCGTTTCGAAGACGGCACCAACTTGGTCGATGTTTGACTGGGTAGCGAAGCGGTCGTTGTCCGAGGCTTGTTGCATGTGCGAGAGCAGGAAAATTCGAAGTTCGTTCTTAACTGCTGCTAATGTGATTGGGCCTGCGGCGCGGACGGCGGAGTGGTTCAGGACGTATGTGATGAAAGCTTGTAAAACCTTGCGCACATCTTCTAATGTGGGCTTGGCCGCTACAAGAGCTGTCTCATGCTCACTTGATGTATCACTTGGTGGCGTCGGAGGATCTCTCGAGCCTGGCGCAGGGAAGCTCAGCTCAGCCTGAATGTCTTCTGGATCAGTGGTGAGGCACTGTCGCTCCAGCCGAGCAAAGATGTCATCGATCATAGCCAGAATGTCGGAGGTTCGATCTCCAAAGTATCGGCCAACGACAGCCTCCATGAACTCATCTGCTTGGTAGTTGAGGAACGACACGACCATCATGTCACGTAAAGCCTTACTGGACATGAATGTGTTTTGGAGGTTGTTGTTGGACGTCCATGTGAACGGAATGTACTCAAAGTACTTGTCATCGGCCATACCACTTCGTGGGAAGATGTCCAGACGCATCTCGCGAAGTTGAGGCAGGAAGAGATAGCCCTCGATGAGTGCTGCTTGCAGTCTCCAGGTTGCGGTACCTGAAAACAGTGGTATGCCAGAAGAATAGAATTTAGTGAACTGCTTGACGTTCTTCTCAGGAACGTCAACCAGATCCCGGGTCTTTTCTGAGAGAATTGCTTGAGGCAGTCCTGCCTTCATTGCAGCAAGAGTATAGCTTTCTGTCAATGCTTCAGATCCATAGCTGACCTTCTCGATCCACAGATACGCTGGCGCTGTTTCTTTTGAAGTTGCGATGAAGCGCTTTCCAGCCTCGAGTGCCTTGGCGATGATAGGCTGGAGAGGTCTGGCGACTGGAAGTACAGAAGCCTTAGCGATAGTCAGAACGGCGTAGCTCGTTTCTTCTTTCGAGCCCCGAGTGCCCCAGGAGCCGTCATGGTTCTGTGTCTGCAAGGTCCGAACCAATGCCTGAAATAAACTAATGACGATTCCGTCTCGGACGAGGTCTCGTGGCACAGAAGCCAATTGGCCGTCGTCCCATAGCTTCAAGGCAGCTGAGAAAGCATCGGCCATCAGCATCGTCGAGTAATGCTGAGACAGGTTCTGAGCTACTGGTCAGTATCAAGCTTAAGGCAAAAGCAAGGCATAAGAACGTACCCATTTGTCTTCGATCCACCCATCACTATTCCACCACAACTCGACTAAGAAGCGGAGTATCTTTGTGATTTGCTTTTGATAGGCGCCAGGATCAGGTTGCGACAACAATGCTACCAGCACGTTGCAGTTGGCACTGAAGCTTGGATTGCGTTCACCATCATACGTCTTGAAGTGCGTCTCCTCCTCGAACCGTGCTAACATGCCAGCTGGTGATGCAGGGTGACCAAGAGCGCTGAGAGCTGTCAATGTCTTTGCCGTGTCATCAGCATCTGGTTGCACGGATGGAGCAAAGCCGAGGAGGCCTCCCTGAGCACCTAGAGCTGCTGACAATAGTTCCGCCAACTGCTTAGCAGGAGCAGTCCCAACCTCTGCAACGCTGTAATCGTTCTTGAGTAGTGTCGTGAGTACCCAAGTCATCTCAAAGTAAGTCGAAGGAAAGGCACTTGGGATGCCACCTCCGCTCTGACCAGCACCCAGTCGTACAACGTCGTGAAGATATGCCTCTGATTCTTCGTCCCAGGGTGTAGAGGACATGAGATATGCGGCAGTCGAAGAAGGAGATGCCATGAAGGCTCCAAAGTCTTTGTGATGTCTGCACTTGTTGTAGTCCAGACGTGGTAGGAAGGCTTCCAGTGAGTGTATCGCAGTCGTCTTGTGTTTCGAGTAGAGATACTCCAGCTTGAACTTTGACAATTTGGCATTGTTTTGAGCCATGAGCGCCGCCCGACCAGGAAACTTGAAGTGCACACCTTCCTCTGCAAGAAGGTGTAGCAGTGTAGGCACCAAGAACTCGAAGCCGACATGAATTGTGGCGTCCACATCCCAGGCATTGAGTAATGTCCTCAGTGCAGCAGTTCCAAGTGCTATTCGCTCACGAAGCTCTGCAGTAGATGGAGACGCCAATTGTAGTGGCGTTGCGGTGTGCTTCTTCAAAGCGAGCAGAGACGCGGCACTGTTAAGTATGCCATCAATCTCTGCCGCATAGGTTGGCCACGCTCCATCTGGTTGCTGAGTGTCCAAGATGTACTGGAAGCATTCTGGGAAGAGCCATTTCTGAGATCCGTCTGGCGTTGGCTTAGCCACCATAGCGACCCAGGCCGTATCGTAAACGGCGCATGACATGTACCCGACATTGTCTTTTGCTGATGCGAGTCGATTGATGAGCTGCTGAGCACGCGTAGACAAGTCCATATTCTTTACGTGTGGAGGAGTTTGTTGTGAAATTGTGGTCGTGAGTAGAGAATGCGTGAGTGCCTGTCTTTAATGCCATCGCACGCGGCGACGACCACACTAGGTCCGCCATCCTGATAGAATCAATCCTAAAGCTGATGTTGATGTTGTTGGATGAAGGAGTTGAGAAGAAGCGAGGTCATTTTGGAGTCGGTCTTGGCACTCCAGGACGATCCACACCGAAGAACACTCAGCCCGACTACGACATCACCCAAAGATTGTCACTCTGCACACAGAAGTCATCATTGGACGACGCGTGAGGTGTGATCACGACTCTCAAGAGGTCTCGGCGTGGAAGTCAGCGCCATCTCACTATCGCCACACAGGAAGCATCAGCGGAGCGAATCAGTTGGGTATGTAGTCTTGCAACAGTATTCTATATGGTATCTTGATGAACGCCCTAAATCTATCCCGGAGTTTCAATATCTATGCCTTCCGGTTGTGTGCCATGTGACTTTGCACAAGTGAGCCTGCTGCGAGTGACGACAAGAGACTCAGCTCACCTGCCAACACACCTGCTGCTACGATGCAGGCCAACCTCTGGGCGTTCTTCCCAGGCATATCACGATCGGCACCACGTACACCTAGAAGGTCAAGCATCGCAGCTTGTGGTGCCAATATAGTTCCACCACCCACTGTGCCAACCTCTATCGATGGCATATATACGGAAATCTCGAGGTCTCCTTCTGAAGTTCTACAGAGTCCATCAGTCTAGTTCGAGATAGTCCAATAGTGAGTGTAACTTACTTCTTCATTGACGTGAGACAGCTACTGCTTTCCACGTTCTGTGCCGGATCCTGGCCAGTCGCCAGGAAGATAGCAGTGACGATATTAGCCGCGTGTGCGTTGAAGCCACCCATGGCGCCTGCGACCGCACTTCCTACCATGTTCTTCGTGGTATTGAGGTTCACAAGAGTATCCACATCGGTCTTGAGAACGCGCTTGAGCACGTCTGCGGCAATGATGGCTTGAGCACAAACACTCTTGCCACGCCCATCGATCCAGTTGATTGCTGCGGCTTTCTTGTCGGTGCAGTAGTTGCCGCTGAGACTGACCACTTCCATGTCCCCAAAGCCAGCAGCAGCGATTGCGACAAGTGATGCTTCAACACCCTTGCTAATCATGTTCATGCCCATGGCATCTCCAGTAGTGGCTTTGAAGCGAGCGAAGACGTCGGATCCCGTAACAGCTACACGGATGTTGCGAAGTCTTGCGAAGCGACTCGTACTATTGAATGCTGTCTCAACGACGCCGAACCCCTGAGGTGTGTCGAGCCAATGCTTGAACGCAGCTGCGCGTTGCAGAGATGGGAATCTGAGTGCTGGACCACGAGTCATTCCATCATCGAGAAGTGTTGTAGTCGCACCACCACTAGCATTGATCGCAGTGGCTCCGCGATTTGTGCTTGCGACTAGTACACCTTCTGTAGTTGCCATTGGTAGGTAGAATGAGGAGCCATTGACATTGAGTGGTCCAGCTACACCTACAGGAAGTGGTAGATACCCAATGACATTCTCGCAGCAGGCTCCAAGCACTGTATCGTAGTCATAATCGGCGTGTGGCAGAGCAGAGGTCGCGAGAGTAGAGGCCGTTCCTTGGGTTCGAGTGTCACTCGCCACAATGCCTCGGCGTATCTGCACCGCGCGAGTGGAATCGCCTAACACTTTCTCGAGGCTATAAAGGGGTAGCTTGTCAACGATGGCTTTTGCCACTACTTCTTCGTCGCTCATGGATTTCCATTCGGCCGAGGGTGGCACTGGGCCTCTTGCTTTGCTGGCAGCTGGAACGTCAACGACTGGGCAGGATTTCTTCGGGGCCCTGTTCACGTTCGAAGAACTTGTTGAAGGAATCGATGTCTTGGAGAATGGACATTGAGCCAATGGCTTTGGAACAGTACGGACCAGCAACTTTGAAGCTGTAGACTGCTGGTCTATGCTTTGTGCCGACGCCAGCGGAAATGGGATCGCAACGTATGCAGCGAATGCACATACTAAAGCAACAAGTAGATTCGAAATCCATGAGAACCTGCTGCCTGATATTGCTGCCGTTGAAGAGTTGATGAGGATGTCTTCTACACTGCTCGCTGCATACTCGTCACCGGAATGGTTCACGCCGGTAATGAGAACCAGTCTCGTCGATTTGGCTCCATTTTCCTGCTCGCAGAGATGAAGAACATGGTCTTGCGTTTGCCGCAGTTCGTGGCTGATCTTTTGATGTTCGAGGGCTCCGAGATAGGGTGGTGTATCCGTCTTATTTGCAGGAAGAGCGTAGGTGGGCACGGCTGCAGAGATCGAATAATCGACACTGTGGAAATGTCGCAGCCCAGGATCCGGGAAGCTTCTTTCGCCAGTAGGGCTCCAAAGAAGGGCTACAGCTCCAGCTGCTATAGCGACGGATGTAACACGAACAGGAATGCTCTTCGTGCTAGACCGGGCAAGTCTTGCCCAGGACATCGTCCCTTCTGGACAGGAATCAACGTATTGTTCACGCATGTTGCGAATATGTCAAGCGTGCAAGGTAGATCAACAGAATTTGCAAAAGATAGCTCACTCTGGGTAGGCAGCCTGCATAGACAGGCTGCTGGTACTTACTTTAGCATTATTCTGCCATGCGGCAGCATAAAGGAACGAGCAATCCATGCACGATCCGTAGCACCAGCTTAAGATTCAGCTTCATCTTCAGCCAAATCCCGCAATACGTCTGGATATGCGCCTAAGCGCTCGTGCGAAGCGGTTGTCTGGCGTATGCATCAAGCAATCTCGCCGAATGTGGTAGGATCGTGTGGACGCCGATGGATCTTGGAGCTGCGCCAGATTATCTTTGGCTAGGTGGATGAATATTGTGACGGACAATCATTCAGCTCACGAGAATAGCCTTGCTGAGTAAGTACTGAGGACTGGCTAGCATTGTGTAACCTGCTACGCTTGGCTCGAGCATGCTAGCCACGCGTGGGCGCGAGAGCGTTTCTCTGGTGGGGCGCCCGATACAGGGCCACTGGAGCACTTCAAAGCTCTTATCAGGCTGTCCAGTCTTTTCAAAGGCATGTCGGGTGCGAGCGTGATAAGATCGATGATGTTTTGAGAATGTTGACGAAAGGATGATTGGGAAGACGAGAAGAAACGAGGTGAAAAGCCCTCACTTCTTGGCATGAGACTTGGCGATGAACAATGAGTTATGGCAATCAACGTAATATCTCTTAGATCTGTCTACACAACACTCCATCAAATTCCAACTGGCAGCCCCTCAGTCCATCCGCAAGCTTGTCCAGCAGACCTTCAAGCAGAGGATTCGGCACACCAACTTCTGTCATCAACAATCTCGCACGCTTGTCCAGAGTTTCGAGAACGTGTCTGGTATGTGCAAGACTCCCAGCACGGTGCAGAGACATTGCCGCATCTGTTTTGATTGCATCGTCTTCCGTTCTCAAAGTAAGGAGCTCCACGATATGGGTTTTCTCTGGGCTGTCTGTCCAAACAGCATGAGCTATTGGATACGAGAACTTGCCCTCTGTCAGGTCATCAAAGAAGCCCTTCTGCGCAGCCATCTGCATTACAATGTCAGCTAAGTCGTCGACATCAGAACTGTCAACTTACCTTTTCATCGCAGACATTCTTGAGATCGTCGAGAATCTGGAATTGAAGCCCGATAACGTCGACCAGGTTCGACACATCCAGCTTGACTGCACTTATAGCCTGCAACAACCTCAAGATCAACCGAAACAGGCCTCCAGTCTTGTTCGAGACCATTTGCAAGTAGTCAGCTTCCGATGGCGGCTGTACTGTATCACGCCAGAAGAGCTCCATGCCTTGGCCACGGTGGAGGTTGAGCATTTCTTCATTGAAGATCCTCATTGCCTCCGGCCAGTTCGCGAGCTGGAACAAGTGCTGCTGAGCTTCGAAGTATACGTAGTTGGCAGAATTGATAGTTTGCGCTACTCCATAGACCTCATGCGCGGATGGCAGACCTCGTCGAAGCTTCGTGTTGTCTTGGATATCGTCGATGAGCAGAGAGGCGTTGTGCATCATCGTGACTGTTTCGGCTATGATGTTGCTGGAGACCTCGTCGACTTGGAACCAGTGATTGAAGGCCTTCATGAGTTGTCGACGAATCTCCTTGCCTGGCATTGAAGCGACATAGTCGTAAGGTTCTTTGATGATCTTTTCGTTGTGATCTTCCCAGTGATGAGACAACTTATGGTCGATAGATTGAGAAAGATCGTATTCATCAGCGAAGGTGCCCATGTCGGAGCTTGTGCAGCTTGTTCGCGACGACTCCGAGGTTCTCGACGATTCGTACTCAGATGCATTCTCTGATGAATCGTAGAGATGTTCCGAGGCTACAGAAGGGGCAACTGAAGCCGTTGGTGTTCGCTGACTCTTGTCTCTGAGGTCGACATAGTCGGTGCAAAGTGGTTCAAGATCTTCGTTGCCATCGAAGTCGGATTCGTACGCGAAGAAGTGTAGTAGTGTGTCGTGCATGTTTGCTATGTCTTGGTAAGATGGAGGTATGACCCAGAATGCTGGGCTAGCATCACCGTGTGATGGCAGCTACATGTATTGAGTCCAAACTGATCATCCTTGTGATCCATCCTCTTCGAGTTGTCCCCGTCAGCACTGCCATGTGTCTTCACAGGATTGTGATACTGCGTTAACTTGATGTTGTGATGAGTAATGCTCGGAGCTGAGTGAAGTGGGATCGGATCCGTAGTTCCCACGAGTCTTGATCTTGGCGATGGTATGCAGATCAGTTTCTCAGGCTGAGCGACCATACTCCATTGAAGGGAGCCTCGGAGCATGCAGCTCAGCTCGATCCAAGAGTGATTCAGATACCTGCGGATATATAGTTAGCAAAGAAGGCGACCTTTCAACTCAAACACTCTTTCAACGATATTCTATCACCCAGAACGTGCTGCTCTTCGTTTTTCTCTCGAAATAGAAGTTCCACCATGCCTCACGCGATATCACCCAGCGCCTCTCCAGCATCTGTCTCCAGTCGGAGAAGACTCGAAGCCAGCAATGTGGGCATCAAGGCCATCGAGCTGTACTTTCCAGATACTGTGAGTACAAATGTCCTCCCTTAAGAAGAGTACGTTGCTGACTATTACTAGTGTGTCGAACAATCCGAGCTTGAGAAGTACGATGGTGTCTCAGAGGGCAAGTATACCATTGGTCTTGGCCAGACCCGAATGAGTTTCTGCGACGATCGTGAAGGTAAGCCGCACTGCACCAAGCCAAACACATACCTCGCTGACTGTGCTTGCACAAGACATCTACTCCATCACTTTGACAGCACTGTCTTCTCTTCTCCGAAAATATGAGATTGACACAAAGTCCATCGGTCGTCTAGAAGTTGGCACAGAGACGCTGCTAGACAAGAGCAAGAGCGTGAAGTCAGTACTCATGCAATTGTTCGCCAACACCGATGGCAACATCGAAGGCGTCGACAACATCAATGCCTGTTATGGAGGTACCAATGCGCTCTTCAACGCCGTGAACTGGATCGAGTCTTCTGCTTGGGATGGTCGAGATGCAATCGTGGTCGCAGGCGACGTTGCTGTCTACGGCAAAGGTGCAGCTCGTCCTACCGGTGGCTGCGGCGCTGTCGCAATGTTGATTGGGCCTAATGCACCAGTCGAACTCCAGGCTGGCCTACGGGGAAGCTTTATGCAACACACTTATGACTTCTACAAAGCCGACTTGCGCACAGAATACCCGATCGTTCAAGGACACTACTCAATTGAGTGTTATACCAGAGCTCTGGACAACTGCTATGCGGCTTACCGCAAGCGCGAAGAGCAATTGCGAGGGCTCGAGGCAGATTCTGGATATACCTCCGAGACAGAAGCAGCTCAGTCAGATGAGAAGAGCGTGTCGTGCCCCAGCAAAGCCAGTCCAACGATAGCTGAGCGCTTCGACCATATGTGCTTCCACGCGCCCACAACCAAGCTCGTGTCCAAGTCATACGCCCGGCTGGTATACAACGACTTCAAAGCGCAGCCTGACCACCCGGAGTTCTCGCAGCTGGACAAATCGATCCTCGAGGTCAAGTATGAAGACAGTCTCCGCGATCGAGGTATAGAGAAGACCTTCGTCAGCCATGCCGCGAAGCTATACAAGCAGCGTGTCAGCCCCAGTACCATGGCACCAACCATGTGTGGCAATATGTACACAGCTAGCTTATACTCTGGGCTCGCCAGTCTGCTCAGCAACGTGGCACCGGAGGATCTGTTTGGTAAGACGATTGGCATGTTCAGCTTCGGATCCGGTCTTGCAAGTACTCTCTTTTCTCTGAAGGTCGTTGGCGATACATCAGAGATGCAGAGGAACCTCAACATTGCGGAGAGATTGAGGAACCGAAGAGTGGTGTCTCCAGAGGTGTATGACCAGGTAAGTCCAGTTCGCAGCTCTTGAGCGCGGTAGAAGCTGACCCTATTGTGCAGGCCATGAAGATGCGTGAAGCAGCTCATCTCCAGAACGACTTTACGCCTCAGGGAGACTGTGGTATCCTTAAGAAGGGCACATACTACCTTACCAAGGTAGATGACCAGTTCAGGAGAGAGTATAGTGTGGCATAAAAGACGTTGAATCAAGTTCTGCCATTCCCAGGCGCTCTGTAATGTAGAAATGTCAGGCCATGAGCATTCTTTTCCGTCTCTTGCCGTGCCCTGCGTCTTCCATTGCTCTTCTTCTCGTCAGCTCCTTTCTCGAGAACAGCATGTATGTCGTGCGCATAACCACGACGCGCTTCGTCC
Source organism: Sphaerulina vaccinii (assembly GCA_022570795.1). Classification (NCBI taxonomy): domain Eukaryota; kingdom Fungi; phylum Ascomycota; class Dothideomycetes; order Mycosphaerellales; family Mycosphaerellaceae; genus Sphaerulina; species Sphaerulina vaccinii. The sequence continues at coordinate 529,937 of JAKUDP010000017.1, forward strand.
GTCTGTCTGGTACTGAGCCAGGCTCAATACGCCACATCACGAGCGCTCAGGCATCATCGTCGCGATATGGGTGTCTTGATCTCCGAATCAGAACAGATTGGCCGATGCCATTCCATTCCCATCAGGGCCATCCGCAAGGTGGAGAATGGCCTCGAGACAGAGGTTCAGTCGTTGGAGAGGAGTATCCAATCAGGACCCATAATCATTCACTTAAGGCTTGGCACGCATACGCCGAGATCGGACTTGCCTGAGCTTCAAGTTCGGGAGGAACACTCCTACGATCCCACGACACCGAAATGTGATCCATAATGGACTCTGCCCCAGAGCAAGGTCCGCAAGACTGCCTCTGCAGATCATCATTACTACTCTGTCTCCACTGCCCTGACTGACGCGTACCAACACAATGCCGGGTCGAAACCAGTTATACACATACAAGGTAGAGAAACACCACAATCGACTAGTCTATACAGCACTGACATCTCACATAGGGTGGTCCAAGATCAATAGGTGTCCTCGCAGTAGCCCACGCCATAAACTTCGACATCGAAGTAATAGAAACAAACCCTCAAAATGGTCTATCAGAAGAATATCTCCGTCTAAACAAACTCGGCAAAACTCCAACTTTCGTCACAGCAGATGGCACAGTTCTCACAGAATGCATGGCGATCGCACTTTATGGTATATATATATATTACCACAACTCTTCACAATGTACAACGAACGTATAGCTGATGATGATGATGATAGTCGCAAGTCAAGACCCAGAAGCCCGATTCCTCGGACCTACACAACTAGATTTCATCCAAATAATCAAATGGATGTCACTCTGCAACACCGATGTCGTAAAACGTATAGCAGCCTGGATAAAACCTTTACTCGGCGTATCACCTTACAGCAAAGCCGGTGTGGAAGTGGCGATACAAGAGACCAACAAAGCGATTCAGATATTCGAGGATCACCTATCTGACAGGCGATATCTCGTTGCAGATTGTTTGACTTTGGCAGATGTTTTTTGTGCTGGGTTGGTCAGCTTTGGGTTTGGGCAGGTGTTTGATAGGGAGTGGAGGAAACATTTTCCTTACTTTACTGCTTGGTTTGAGATGGTTACGCAGCTTGAGATGTATCGTGCTGTTGTGGAGAAGACTGTTATGGTTGAGAAAGGGTTGGGACCTCCTGCTGCGGTCCTAGCGAATGGGAGTGCGTGAAAGGGTGGAAGGCGGGCGGGCGGGCGGTGTATGATAGAGAGAGATGATGTTGCACGACAGTCTCGATGCGGCGTGGGCATAAGAATGGGATATGTGAAATGAATGACAATTTCTTTACCTAATCATCACCTGCTGAGCGTCACTTGAGGCAGTTTTCTGGGGACGAAGTGATTCTACACCACTTCATTCGCAGAGAGCACAATTGAGAACATAAATAACGAGAGTCAGAGAGACCGCATAGTGTTTGAGATGAGACTTGAATAGCATCAACTATTTCACAGCGTAAAGATCAGAAGATAGCAACGCAATGAACCTCAACACTCTGCCTCACAGGCTTATCGTCCTGCCCAGGCAACTCCACACTTCCATGCACAGTGCCCCCATCACCAATGGCCTCAATACCAGGTCGCTTGCCACTGCAAGAAAACAACACAACCTCATCAGTCTTCATCTCATCCAAGAACCACCAAGAGTGATGTCCACCATTACTCTCTCCATCAGCAACGCCATCATAATTACCAGTAATCTTCCCACTAGAGTTTCTGGTCGCCCCTGAACCATCATACTTCGGAACATAATTCTGCCCAACCATCCCATCATAATACATCCTCTCAATCTTGACCAAATCAGCAGTAGGAAACTTCGCCATATCTGCCACAATGAGTGGATCTCGATGAATTATCGCCAAAGGACGCCAGACATTAATGAACAGATAACCTCTCTTCTCGATAATATCTTCAGCCTCCTCAGGCCACATATGCTCCACCATACACTTCGCCCCAAACGGCGTAGAATCTACGTGTAAGCGTTTGGCAGGTCCTTGTGTCCCTTGATAGCCCGCGAAAGGTTTTCCAAAGTCGTTGGTAGGTGCTGTACGGTGGTTGAAAGCGAAGGATTTGACTTCTTTGCAGCCGGTGATTTTCTTTACGAGGGATTCGATTTCGGGGTAGTAGTTGGATTTGACGTACTCTTTGTCTGTGAATTTGTCCGGTGTGACTTTGGAGTTGAGCTTCGCAAATTGGAAACCGTTGTTGTCTAGGTTGAAGTCGTCCTCGCGGCCACGGGCATCGTTGATTCGCATGAGGCGAGTTTCCATGTCTTTGTCTCCTAGGAGGAGACCTAGGTCGTTGAGCTCAGGTGGGCTGCCATCTTTCGGGGGCTTGTAGTAGTTGACCCAGGTGTCGACGCCTGGTTGAATTCGTGCTGGCATGGTTGCTGTTGGTTCAGTCTTCAGCGAAGATGAGAGAGAGAGACAACATCATAGTCTCGCTGTCAATGATATACTATCGTAGTCTCGCTATGCGATCAGTACTCGAGATCAGATGCTCTATACCACCAATACTCCATCATGCCTCTGGTAGGCCTTGGAGCTGGATGGAGTCTAATGATGATGAGCTGTGATCCTTCGTAGGAGCGCGAGATCCTTTCCGAGATCGACAAAGAGAAAGCCAAGATTCAGAAGCGGGCCCACAATTTCATCCAGAAAGAGGCATCAGTGCACCCCTGCTCTTATGAGGTCCATTGTTTGCACCAGAGACCAGAAATGGAGCCTGGTAGCAGTATGGATTGCTACAAACGGCTCCGAATCGCATAAGTACAAGGCTTGAAGGATTCCCAGTCTGTCCTTTCGTCTTGATCATTGGAACTGTACATTCTATACAAACATCAGCAGCTCACCTACCTCTTTTTGCTTCTGGTTCATCTCTGGCTGCAGCTCAGTGCCTTCGACCATCAGCGACAAACATCAGCATCAGAGTCTATTGGTCTGGACCGACAACATCGTCGGAGACAAGAAGAAAAGAAATTGAGATTGCAGAGAAGAGAAGATGGTCTCTCTCACCACCGTCCAAACAGCAAATGCTAGCTTGAGCACCTCTGCCTCAAAAGTCGTGGCACTCTTCGTCGGCGGAAGTTCTGGTATCGGGAGAAGCACACTCACACAACTTGCTCGCAACACCGAAGCCCCAACCGCCTACATCGTCGGACGAAATGAGTCGAAAGCACAGCCTTTCCTGCAGGAACTGCGGAAGATCAATCCTCGCGGCACATTCAACTACATTGAAGCCGATGTCTCGTTGATGAGCAATGTCGACAAGGCGTGTGCGGATATCAAGCGCGATGAGAAGGCTCTCAATCTGCTATTCATGACACCAGGTGGTTTGTCATTGGTGGGAAGAAGAGATACGAGTGAAGGCATCGACAAATTGTTCGCCCTGCGCTACTATGCTCGTATGCGATTCGTCCAGAATCTCCTCCCCCTACTCTCTCAGCAGCAGGGAAGGGTCGTAAGCGTCCTAGGCGGTGGTTTCGAAGGCAACATCAACACGAAAGATCTGGACCTCAAAGATGGCTACAATATCGTCAGTTGCGCTATGCATAGCGTTACCATGACGAGTCTGGCTATGGAGCACTTGGCTGCCCAACACCCTGTGTCATTCGTACACGTCTATCCAGGTCTGGTCGGCACCAACATCTACAACAACAGTTTCCCACCTCCTTTAGCTGCTGTATACAACTATGGTATGTGGCCTATGATGTGGCCTTTCTCGGTCAATCTTGAAGAGAGTGGGAAGAGACATCTGTTTCACTCGACGAGTGGGAAATATTCTGCGAATACAAAACTTGTGGGTGAGAAGGTCCCAGAGGGTATGGAGCTTGCTATGGGCTCCAATGGGATACTTGGAAGTGGTGCATATCTGATGAATTGGAAGGGCGAGACCTCAGCAGCGGGCAAGAAGATGCAGCGATTGAGGGAGCAAGGGATCGCGAAGAAGGTGTGGGAACATACTATTCAGCTCACAGATCGAGCCAGCGGTAGTGTGATAAAAGAGGAGGGACTTCAGGCAGCTTTGAACTAGGTCGAGTGGCGTGAAGGAGCATAGCGTGGCGTCGGAGTAATCGAAGCATTGTACATTAACTCAAATGCATAAATTGTGCAAGTCAGCAGCATCAAGAGACCAAAACGTTCAGCAAACCAAGAATCCTGCTCGCAAGCATGCTATGCGAAGGAAGACTCAGGCTGACTCATGATTGCCTATGCCCAGATACCACATCGGCCGAAGGTTGCAGTATATCAAGAATCCGTGTACTACAGATTACGTTCTCAGCTTTTTAGCACCAAGAACTTCAATCAACCATGGCGCACATCACCGACTGGCGAGCTTTAAGCAAACCCGATCCAGCCTGGCAAGAAGTAAGTCAACCAAACTTCAATGTCCTGTTACATCAAAGCTAATCATCCACCGCAGGGCGTCGACAAATACCTAAACGGCCAACAACCTCAAGTCGGCGACTTCAAATCCATCTCAGAACTCCGTGCTGCCATGACCGCACCAGCACCAACAGCTCCACCCATGCACCAAAGCGTAACACAAGAAGATAAACAGATTCCAGTCCGAGACGGCTCAACAATTGGTATCCGCATCTATCGACCTCGCAATACACTCCCATCGGGCTCTCCCTTGATGGTTACCTACCACGGCGGCGGCTGGTGTATCGGCGGCCTGGAACATCTTGCATCGCTTTGTCTGGCTGTCAGCGCAAAATTTGGGATTGTTGTTGTGGATGTTGATTATCGTCTTGCTCCAGAATATGCTTTTCCTACTGCAAGTCATGATGCTGTTGATGCTACTGTCTGGGTAAGTCACTCTCTCGAGTCAATGTTTCTCTATTTGTGAGCTTAAGCGAGAAGCTCAAGGTCTGACTGCATGGAGAGTCGTTTACATTATCGGGGACACTCGCTTACGTTCTCGATACAGGCAGCCCAGAATTCAACATCGATAGGCGCCGATCCAAGTAAAGGTTTTCTCCTAGCTGGAGACTCAGCAGGTGGAAACCTCGTAGGAGTCGTCTCACATCACTGGGTCTCCGAGAAATTCTCACCTCCAATCACTGGTGCTCACTATGTTGTATCCGCTCTCATCGATTCTAGCGCAGTGCCGGAGAGGTATCAGGCAGACTACACATCCTGGGAGCAGAACAGGGATGCTCCAATTCTGAATCGAGATGCTATGGATATGTTCCGCAACGCATATGTTCCTGAAACCTGGATGAGGACGGACCCGCTGTATAGTCCGCTGTTGTGGCCTGGAGGGCATGCTGGACAGCCGAAGAGTAGCTTTCAGATTTGCGGCCTGGACTGTCTGAGAGATGATGGGTTGATCTATGAGAAGATTCTGAGAGAGGAAGTTGGGGTGCAGACGAAAATGATTGTTTATGGGGGCTTGCCGCATGGATTCTGGCTTATGTTGCCGATGCTTGACGCGAGTAAACAGTATACGGATGACTTTTTGGGTTGTGTTGGGTGGTTATTGGAACATCAGGAGTAGTATTGCTATAAACAGCGTGATCAAGACTCATCGTTAATGCTTAGAAGCACATCTGCAACTTGATCAACAACCATACAAGACACCTCCGCGCTTGGCGACAACTTTGTTGGAGCAGAAGTAGACCTTAGATGAGCTTGTCTGGTACACTGCATGGAGTAGCAACAACTTACCTACGGACGTAACAAGGAAGGTCCGGGTCTGGTTGGTATCGGAGTAGATTGTCACAACGAGCTGCTTGTCAAAGTCCATCGTGTACCGGAGTGGATCAGGCATGACTAGTCAGATCTCGCAGGATCATTAATATACCCACAAGCTCAGCTTGACATCGCTTGGCAGCTGGGCAGTAGATATACCATATTCCGAAGTCACACTTAGTGAACTGTGTGCACCACATCTGTTGTCTTATCTCTTGCCCTGCGTAGTACAGAAGCTCCAACGTGATTTGTAAGGACGATGAGACGCATAGGACGTCTCCCCTGCATTGCAGTTCTGGACGACGATGCATTCTAGCTGCGTGCTATGTAGTCCAGAGTCCGTTCCTTGGTAAATGCAGTGATGAGTGGGCACCGAAGTACTATATTCATGCTACTGCATGAACACTCCGCGGCACATCGTTGTGATGGTTGCTCAGCTCCGTCCCGAGCAACAGCCAGTGATGTGCCGTGCTTGGTATAAACTGGTATATGCCATCCACGTCGTGTTAAACACGCTTCGTTTCGATCCTGAACATTTTCCACCTCGAAGCGATACGATGATGTACCAGTATACGCCTCTCTCTGATCCGCAGCATACCCGCATCTTGATCATACTCCCAGGCACACTGGATTCGCCCATGAGATGCGAGATCGAAGAGCTAAACTTGTCTACCAAGCCTGTGTATCGGGCATTATCGTACTCGTGGGCGATAGATGCCACGAGTGATGCATCGCCGTGCCGAATGATCATGCTCAACGGAAAGCACATGAACATCACTCAGAACTTGTTTGAGGGACTGCGGAGGATAAGAACTGAGACTGAGTCTGTTCGACTGTGGGTGGATGCCATCTGTATCGATCAGAAGAACGATATTGAGAGAAGTGAGCAGGTCGCTAATATGTCAACCATCTACGCGAACGCTGGGGCGACCGTCATATGGCTTGGCGAGAGCGATGAGGATGACAAAGATGCATCGGAAGCTGCCTTGTTGTCGTGCTTGAGCTGTTTTGGTCGGGCTGGCTCGGTCGAGGATCATACGTCGAGGAGACACAGCTGGAGATCTGCGGATGGACATCCGATGAGCCTTTGTGCGTTGCAGGACTCAGAGATACAGCGGACTCTAGGAAAAGTTGACGAGAAGGGGCCTATGCGAGATGATGTGCTCCAGCGTAGCATTTGGGAAGGTGTCAATCTGTTGACCAGATTCTCTAACCATCGATGGTTTCGAAGAAGATGGGTAGTCCAAGAAGTGCTTTTCTCCAACCCCATGTCTTCCACATTCTACTTCGGACCATATCGCCTCAGCCTCGTGGACTTCGGTATCGCTATGAAGGGACTCGACTGGCTTATGAAGCTTCCGGGCGTTACAGATCTCATCGAAAGCTTTGAGCCGAACAGAGTAGAGAGAATTCAGAGAGTCAAGGGTGTTGGCGAGAGGATGCTGCAGATGCGAAACCTGTCCGTCACTTTACCGTTTCTACTCCAAATGTGTGGCGAATACAGCTGTTCTGATCCTCGGGATCGTTTGTACTCGATGATCAGTATGGATAAGAGCTGCAAGATACGCGCAGACTACACCTTGTCGCTCACGCAGACATACACCATGTTTGCGCGCCATCAGATTGAAGCGGGTGATGCCAACCTCGTCTTGTATAATGCTCGACCAGAACGGAAGGAGTCGAGCATGCTGAAGCTGCCATCTTGGGTTCCAGATCTACGGTTTCCATTCGAAGCACTTCCGCCTGATTGGCGTTGCGGCGAAGCTGGGATCACGGTATTGAAAGATAGTCTTCTGTCTTGTCGGCCGTATCTGCTGGGAACTGTGCTATCCGCATACCTTGATGGTCGCAGCAGCACAGTTCTGGAGTTGAGACATGCAGCAGTTTCTCAATCACTCCAGGCTGAACAAGTCGACTTCTGCCTCTCGGTAGCGCATCTCAGATGCAACTTCGAGATCGATGATCTTGTCTGCTCTCCAATGCTACCCACTGGCAAAGACTTATTCGCTGCCCATTTGCTGAGAGCAGTGGGGTCTGGCGGTACACACCAGCTTGTATCATCTGCGATTGCTCGACCCTTGATTGGCGATGTGGCGAAGTTGCTGACGAGCAGGAGGGTGGATGTATTATTGGCCTAAAAGGCGTTCATGAGACCGCATTTGGATGTGATCTGAAGTTGTTCCCGTCTCTTAAATACTCGAAAGCATATCTGCCACTTGATCAATAACCATACGAGACACCTCCTCACTTTGCAAAGCCCGATTGCCTTCGAAACTCAACTCCAGACGACCTTTATTGGGCGTGGCATAGATCTCGCAACGCCGCCTTGGCAGATGAGGTCGCTCAAACACTTCTATCTCCGCACTCTCTTGACCGAGAAACTTCGACTCCGCCTCGCCCTCCTGTTGAAAAGCCGTCCTCCAGCCAAAGTCGCGTATCTCATCGGGATTCCAGGTTGTCGCTCCACGAATAACGTCCCTCATGCCAACAGCTTCATGATGCGAGTCTTCGACAAATTGCTCTTGCAATCTTTTGGCAACAGCCCACAAGTCATCAGATGCCCGAGCTTCGTATCTGATAGGCTGTTCGAGAAGACATGGCCCGAAGACTTGTTGTAGTTCGTGTGGAAGCATAGATCGTCCAGTCACTAGTCTACCAAACACGACGTCTTTGTGCTGTAGATGTTGAGAGAGCACAATAGCGCACGCAGCATGGAATACGGTTGCTAGTGGTATGCCTTTGTTGTCCTTGGGCTGCCGTAGAGGTATGCTCTTCTGAAATGATACACGATCAGCCGGCACCGCGGGACTAACGTTACTTCCGCTTGTGGGCCCATCGAATGAAGTGCCGTGTAGTCTAGTCTTCCAGTACCGAAGGCTCTTGTCCTTGTTTCTTTCGTTGTGGGAGACCAGATCTCCGAACTCTGCCGTTGGTCGCGACACACTCTCGCCTCGATAGAACTTAGTAAGCACTTGTAGCATAGAAGCCAAGCTGTGGTCGTCGAACTGGGCATGTGAGAGCCTGAACACCAGTTTCGACTGCTGCGAGGCGCCAATGACTAACGTGAATGCTGCAAATGATTGGCCAAGCTTTCGTGGCTGCTTGAGATCCTGTTCGCAGACTTCCTTGACTGCCTTAGTGACCTCTTCGCCCTCTCGCCTGACGATCTGAAACTGTATCTTCAGGTTACTGAGCAATACTTGCCATATCTTCTTGTCTTGTAGTTGAATGAAGATTGTTCGCAGGATATCGAAGTGTTCTGTCAAGCGTTTGCAAGCCCATCGTAGACGAGAGACATCCAGATCCGCGGGAAGAACTAAAATGAAGTGTGGGAAACGACCCGGAGGATCTTGGAGAGCTTCTCTGACAGCGAGTTCTTGGAAGTCAGTCACAGGTAGGACGTCTTGAATGTCATCAGCCTCTGCGTTTCCAGTAAGAAGTGGCTCTACCACTTCATAGAGGAATCTTATATGATCGCTCGTGGCATCAGCAGGCAGCAGCGAGAACGGCTGCCTAGGCGTAAAGGCCGGGACGCCATTGTGCCTTTTCGTCTCTGTCTTCGTTGCGATCTGTGCTAAGTCTCTCAGCCGAGGATTCCGAAAGATATCGGCGACAGTGAACGATATGCCACTCTGCCGAGCAGCAGCCACTAAGCGCATGGCTGCAATGGACTCTCCTCCAATACGAAGGAAGCTGCTTTGTGAGGTAATGCTAGACGCTTCTATGCCTAGTATCTGTGCCCAGAGCTGCTGAATGCGAGACTCCATCTCAGTACTTGGGATCTTGTGTGAGGACTGGCCTTGTGATTGCATCCTTGCGAGGTCTTCCAGCTTTTTCCGACCTCCAATCTTGCGGAGCGCTCGCCTATCAATCTTGCTAGTCGTCGTCATTGGCATGTCGTCTAGAATCATGTAGGCTCCAGGTATCATGTACTGGGGTAGCGCTTCTCGGAGATCTTCCTCTACATCTTCTAGCACTCTCGACAGCCGGAATGTGCGATCTATTCGATCGTGTCCCTTCTCCAGACTGATGAAGATCGCAAGGATGGGTGCTTTGCTGTTTGATGGTGTGATGATCTCTGCAGCCACGGTATCACACATGCTAGAGTGCTTTCGTAGAGACTTCTGAACATGTTGCTCGACTTCGCTAAGTTCTATGCGTTGGCCACGAAGCTTGACCATATGATCCTTTCGGCCAACGAACGTGAGAGATCCATCTGGGTTGTAGCGAAGGAGATCGCCAGTCTTATAGACACGAGTACTATTACTACACTGTTGCTGCAGCCAAGGTGGTATCTCGAGGAAGGAGGAAGCGGTGGTAGTCTCATCTTTCCAGTAGCCTGTTGCGACACTAGGCCCTTCGATGACCAACTCTCCAACGGCCCCAATGGGTGCAAGCCGCTCGATGCGACCAGGCTCAATAAGCCAGGTTCTCGCTCCAAATGCTCGACCAACGTACCCGGAGGGACTACTACTGTTCAGTTTGGTGATGCACAAAGCTTGTGCACATTCGGCGGGTCCGTAGATGCCAATGACACTCTCGACTTGTCTCCAGCGAGCTATCTCTGCACTTGGAATTGCTTCACCTCCCATAGCTAAAGTCTTGAGACCGGGCATGGTCAAGGGACTCAACACACGGGCGACACTGGGCGTGAAGTATGAATAGTCCGCTCTCATACGCGTGAAAGCCCCAGCGATATCGTTCTTGCGCTCTTTCTCGGATGGAATGCATAAGCATCCGCCACAAAGAAGAGTGTTGAGTAGATTGGACCACGCCACATCGAAGCTATAAGACACCCAGTCGAATACTCTTGTCCCAGGTCGGATCTTAAGCTGTGCCCTTTGATGTGTGAACGCAGAAGCGAAATTCTCGTGCGTCGTGGTAACACCCTTCGGCTCTCCTGTCGAGCCTGAGGTGAAGACAATATACAAGAGATCAGTTGAAGTAACAATTGGTAGCCCACTGCTGATGGCATTTTCAGGTGCCAGACTTCCCTGGCCCACCACAACGATATCTGCATCATATAGTTTCCGTGCTAGTGATGCTGTTGTAGATGACGTGAGAATAATCGCTGGCTCTATCTTGCCGATGATGGAGCGTAGTCGCCCTTCTGGTTGAGTGCAATCGATCGCAACGCAAGCCGCGCCAGCTTTTAAGGCTGCTAAGGCTGCTACTGGCATCCACATTGACTTCTCGAAGCACAGAGGGATGACTGTACCTAATGACACTCCTCGAGCCATAAGTCGATGTGCTAGTCTCGTTGACAGTGCATCGACTTCGCGATATGTCAGCTCGCCATCCCGTGAGCACAACGCCGGGCTGTTAGGATATAGCGATGCAGTCTTTGCAAACAAGTCTCGGACGCAAGCACGATTCGTCCGAGGAAGCGTATCATTCCATTTGTGTATCATCTCCAGGTCGAGCTCGCTGATCAGACTGACTTCTTGGATGGCGTCTGTTGCCGCGGAAGCACATATTTGACGCAGAACGCACTCGAAATGATTGAGCAAAAGCTTTGCTTGCGAAGGATCAATCACTTTTGAGTCGAAGTTGATCTCAACTCGAACGCTACGCGAGTCATCCAGTTGAAACATGATCATTACTGGATGGGGATTGAAATGATCCAGCTTCCCATCAAGCAAGGAGTTTGAGACTCGCACAAACGGTTCAGCATTGGATCCACTTGCCACTTTTGCTCCAGAATGTTGAACGACCAGTAGTGTGTTGAACATCGCGCCAGCGCGAGCATTGTTGCTTGACGCATGTATGTCGGCCAAGTCAGTCTGTTCAAAAGGTATCATGTCCAATGACTGCTTTTGCATTGCAGCTAGCAACGCATGTACTGTCATCCCACTGTCGAACTTGACGCGGACAGGCACCGCAGCGATGAGGGGAGCGACCATTCGCTCAATGCCCTCGACTGGCACTTGGCGTCCTGTACTCATGACGCCAAAAGCCACGTCATCTGAGTCTGTGTAGCGTGCCGAGAGGATTGCCCAAGTAGCTCTTATCATGATAGAAGGAGTGACATCCATTGTTGGCCATTTCATATCAGCAATCTCGTGTGAGAGTGTGCTATCAGCTTGCGGCTGATGATGCTCGCTGGGAAGTGCAGGATAGGCAGTAGTCTGGCTGGCTTCGAATTGTGCTCTCCAGAAGGCCTGAGCCCTCTCCTTGTTCACACTTAGAGTATGGCGGATGAAGGACTGAAATGGAGCAGACATGTCGAGCGAAGCCTCTTCGTTGTATGCGCCGCTCACAGCTTGAAGCAGTAGGGAGAGCGAGATAGCATCGTAGACCGCATGATGTTGGATCAGGATGCACATCTTGTTCCCAGAGCCTCTGTCCGCTATGAAAGCCAATCTTGTAAGAGCACTTCCAAGTGGCATGTCTTTCGATTCCTCATAGTCAAGGAACTTCGCAATACTCTCATGACTGGTCCACTCTAAGGGTAGATCAAGCTGTGCTTGCACTATGCCGTCGTGTTCGAGCGCTACGATTCGGTTGCGAAGTATCGGTGCTCTTGTCTGACTGACATGCTCCCACGCCTTACGAAGGCGTTCCACGTCGATATCAGGAGCAAGCTCAATTGGAATGCGAGCGATGTAGTCGCCTGGTCGTTTCGACGTGGTGGCCAGAAGAGATTTTTGCGTGGCAGTGCACGGATAGCAGTCCTGAACACTGACAACACTTACATCGCATTGTCGTGCAATCTCATGCCGAAGTCGACCAAGGTCTTCGTGGTTGGAAAGAAGTGAGAAGGGCTCTACTGCGACAGCCGTTGGTCTGTTAGCAATCTGCTGCATCATTTCTGCCATGTCCTTCAGGCGCGGGTGCGACAGTATATCCGATACAGTGAGCAAAAGTCCTTGTCGTCGTGCAAGATTCATGAGACTCATGGCCGCAATCGAGTCTCCACTGACACGGAAAAAGTTGCTGTGGCAGCCGATGGTGTCGACGGATATATGAAGCACTTGTGACCACATGTGTCGAAGTAGACGCTCATGCTGTGTCAATGGTGGATCTGCTTGCGAGGTTTGCAACACTCCAAATTGTGTGTCGATCTGCATAGTCTTGCCAAGCTCTTTCAACTTCCGGCGATCCACTTTGCCAGCGAGGTTGAAAGGCATACTGCGCAATGGATGGTATGTGGCAGGCACCTAATAGTAGTAGATAGAAGGGTTAGCAGAGATCTCTGGAAAAGCAGGCTGTCTTAATCAATCTCTGTCCTCAAGCCCAGCACCCGAGTGAGTGCGAGCTTGGTGAGACACTGAAGCGAGTGCATGCCTTCTATCTACTGCTTTTACTCACCATATGTAGAGGTAGTCGCCCGGCGAGATCTTGTGTGACTTCTTCGAGGCTACCGTGCAGGCTATCGAACCGGAACTGATCCATTTCGAGGAACACGACGATGATCGTTCTGTTGAGCACTTCGGGAGTGACAAGCTCGACTGCAAGTAGCGGCACATCTATCTTCTTGGCCAGGCATTCCAGCATGTGTCTTTCGATCTCACCAAGCTCAATCCTTCTGCCATTATGCTTGGTCTGGGTGTCTCTTCTTCCCACGAAGATGATGTTCCCGTCGTCCGGATCGTACCTGACGAGATCACCAGTTTTGTATACACGGCCACGTCTTCCAGAGTGGCTTTTTGAGCCTGCAGTGAGCCATACGGGAGACTCGATGAACGAGGCTGTGGTGGCTTCTTCGTTCTTCAGATATCCTTGACCCACTAACGGCCCTTCCAGATACAGCTCGCCAATAGTGCCAATTGGGGCTAGGCGACAAGCATCTTGCGGATCCACAATCCAAGTCACCTGCGCATCGCCTTTGCCGACTTGTATCTCCTCGGGCACTGGATGTGGCACCTCCCATGATGTAGCCCACGCGGTGGTCTCAGAAGGGCCGTAGACGTAGAGAACTCGGACCTGAGCAGCTGTCCATGAAGCAAGATCTTCTCTACCAGCCCTGTCTCCACCGATAGCCAAGTTCCGCATTGTTGGGACAGATGCTGGATTTATCATCCTTGCCGTCGCCGGTGTGCAAAGCATGTCTGTTGCCCTACACAACCGAATGCTCTCCTCTAGCTGGTCTTGTCTTTCAATGTCCGAAGGAACACAGAGAGTGCCTCCTGCACATAACGTGTGAAACATACCCCAGTGATGTGCGTCGAAGGAATACGAGGAAAAGTCGTACATTCTTGAAGTCTTGTCCAGGGGATACCTTTGCTTCATTTGCGCAATGGATGTGCTCATGTTGCCATGAGAGATCATGCAGCCTTTCGGAGTACCAGTGCTACCTGAAGTGAAGATGATGTAGAGAGTGTCGGTGTCCTTTACAGCAACAGAAGCTAACTGTTCGGCGTGCTGCATATTCGAGGTCGTTGTGGCGTCAACAGTCATCACTCTGTCACAGAGTCGCGAACATAGATCTACGTTCTTGGTCGAAGTGATCATCAAGCTAGGCTGTATCTGCTGAAGAATCTGCTGTAAGCGCGCTTCTGGCAAACCAGGCTCAAGCATCAAGACGGCACATCCTGCTTTGACAATCCCGAGGAGAGCCACGGTAGCCCACATTGACTTTTCGAAGCAGATTGGAACGACTTGATTGCCAGATATCCCATACTCCAGGGTGCGACGAGCAACATGATTCGATGTCTGATCCAGCTGCTTGTAAGTCATCTGGCCATCCCATGCTGATATGGCGACTGCCTCGGGCTGCTCTCGGGCCACCTTTGAGATGATGCTGTGAATCAATGGCTCTTCGTGTATTTCGATGGCCGGATTCCATTTCCATACCTGGTCGATCTCATCTCTGGTGATCACGCTGATCTCGGACAACAATGCAGCAGGATCCAATTGGCACAGTTGGCGAATTGCGTTGGCGAGCTGAGATGCGATGAGTCCAGCCAAAGTCGCATCAACCACTGATGAGTCAACACTCAACTGAATAGACAGAGTGTACGAGCCCAAGGTACAGATTACCATCAACGCGTGACTGTTGAACTTGTGGTATGAAGTCTTCGACTGATCCTCTGTGGTTGGAATGTCGAAGCAGCGGCTGTCCGCCAGGTTCATCGACTGCTGTGGCTGGATGACAAGCACTGAATGAAATTGACATGCTTCTCGAGCATCGGCAGAGATCCGCGCTATACGTGCCAGTCCAGTATGCTCATGCGGTATCATGTCCAGAGCCTGATTTTGTATCATTTCTAGGAAATTGCCTGTCTCCAAGTGTGCTTTGACTGGAATCCTTACTGGCACCAATCCTATTGTTGGACCGCAAACACGATCAACGTTTTCCATTGATACTTGACGGCCGGATATTATGGCTCCGAACATGGCGTCAGTCGAATTGGTGTACTTCGAGCACACAAGGGCCCATGCAGCGCGGATCACACTCGAAGGCAGTATGTCGTCTTTTCGCCAAGTCAAATCCTCGACCAAGTGCTCCACGAGTAGGTCGGGCTGTGGTTGGTAAGCTTGCGAGGGCAGCTTTGGGAAATGATCCAATTCCAGTCCTTCAAATTGCGACTTCCAAAATGCAGTCTCAGTGTCGACATCGCGTCGTGAGATGAACTTCATATAGTCACTGAACGGGATGAGAGGCGGAAGAGGTTGCTGTTCATAATAGGTCTCGAGCGCTTCGCGAATCAACAGATTGCTCACTCCATCGTAGACTGAGTGATGCATGGTCAAGGCGAAGTGTAGACTCGTGCTATCTTCTTGTTTGACAAGTCCATATCGGGTGAGTGGCTGACCTGAAGATGAGCCAGTCTCTGCCTCTTCGCGGAGGAAGTCTACCATAGTGATTGCCGTAGACCATGGTGCTGGCTTCTTCAGCACGGCTTGAAGCAGTCCATGACCTGGCACTTCGATGATACGAGTTCTCAGGATTGGGATCGTGCTGACGACTTTCTCCCAGGCATTGCGGAAACGCTTGATGTCTAGAGATGCCGCCAATCGTAGCCAGTCGTGGCCAACATAATCACCTTGCCGTCTCTCGGATAGAACTATGAGGCTTTCCTGCAGAGGTGTGCACGGATAAACATCTTCTATGCAATTCTCTGATACGCCGATAATTGATGCAGCCTGAAAGCGAAGTGGTTCCGGTGATCGGACATTTTCCACGCCCGGGTCTTTGAGCTGTGTCGCGAACAGATGCAAATCGGTGGCTGAGTCGTGTCTTCCAGGCTTATGTCGAGTATGTTTCTTGTCATTATCACTGTCGCTATGGTCGTTTATAGTTCCTGCGTTCTGGGCAGTGCCTCTGTCGCGTGTAGTGTGTTGATTCCAGAAAGAGTATAGCTCGTCAACTTGAATCGCGGAAACTTGGTCGAGCGTCTTATCTCTGCCGCCATTCAGCTCGCACAAGGTTCGCTCAAAATGACGCGCAAGCATTTGTACCTGAGTCTTGGTCAAGACAGCATCGTCATAGCTGATGGCCAGCCGCAATCCTTGCTTATCCAACCAACAGCTGATCATCAATGCGTGTGAGTTGAATGGATCTGAGCCCAGGCTGTCCAGCGTAGCACCGTAGCTACGAGCCTCAAAGACAGAGTTGCCCGACTGCAAGCCTTTGCTATCTGTGTCAGGATGCACCACGAACAGAGTCTGAAACAAATCATCTCCTCCCAGATCCGAAGCTATCTTATTCAAGCCATAATGCTGACGTTGCACCGCGGCTAGGTTGTTGCTTCTCATGCGTGTGAGCAAAGTACTGACACTCTCTTGCCAGTCGATGCTAAGAGCAACAGGCACTGTAGAGTTTGTCGGTCCAGCACAATGTTCGACTCCTGCGAGGTCTACATCTCTACCACTCAATACTGTCCCGAAGATAACACTTGTGGTCATAGAGAGGCGTGCAGCTACCAGAGCCCACGTGGACTGAAGAATGATCGATGGCGTGTCTCCATCGTGCGGCCATACCATTGAGATTGAGACGATCTCCTGGCTCGTGGCTTGTGGTGTGTACCCGGCGGTGGGCAGCTGGGGAAAGATTGATTTCTCGACTGTTCCAAGCTGTCGTTTCCAGAACTCCCTTGACTCATCTTTCGACGATCGTAGGGTATAGCTGACAAAGTGATCGAAAGACGTGAGCTGACCATCAGCCCGCGAGAAGTACTTGTTCTCAACTTTGTTCAACAGCATAGACAGGAAAGCACCGTCATAGACGCTGTGGTGGATTGTGAAAACAAAAGAGCGATTGATGATAGCAGCGCGGCAGAGAGCGTCGCCCAGCTCCATCTGCTGCGACGCATCTATTTTGAGATAGCCATCGACCGAGTCTCCTCGCGCTAACGGAAGACTCTTGACGACGACCTGAAGGAGCCCTTGTCCAGGTAAATCAACGATGCGAGTTCTCAAGATCGGTAAATCAGCAACAGTTTCTTGCCAGATCTGTTCGAATCGTGAAGAGTCAATGTCTCGCTGCAGCTGAAGGACACTGCGGGATATGTATTGGCCCGCAGTGCGTGCGGTGAGTGCGAGTAGGCCCTGCTGCATGGTAGTTGCTGGGTACATATTCTCAACCTGCACCTTTGAGACGTTGCACAGCTGAGCAGCAGCAATAGTAATCTCCTCGATGCTCACAGAACTCGGCTCTAACAGTGAGAAGGGCGGCAAGGCGTCGAGCCCAGGACTCAGATCGGTCGCAATGATGGATGCCATGTCATCTAGACTGGGATGCTCAAAAATCTGCACGGTTGTGAGATGCAAGCTTTGCTGTCGAGCCAGTGAGGCCAGACGCATGGCTGAGATCGAGGTGCCTCCTAGGCGAAAGAAGTGGTCATCGCGCTGTAAGACGTGAGACTTGACTCCGAGTACTTGTGTCCAGAGATCCCGTAAGGTCCCCATATGTGGCGAAGTTATCGTGTCCAGCATGCCTTTCTGGTGCTCTGGGGCAAGCTGCGCACGAGATAGTGCGCAACCGAAACGTTGAAGCTTCCGTCTATCTACTTTACCCGTGCTTCCAACTGGCATATGGCTCACAGGAATGATGTAGGTGGGACTCATGTAGCCAGGTAAGAGCTGGCTCAGACCGCGTCTCAAGTCCGAGAGAACGCGGGCATTGCAGTTGCGATCGAGCTGCAAAGTGCCACTGCTTACATGTTTGCCAATGATGCATAAGAAAAGCACAAGTACATCGTAAGCAGTGTCAGCTAGAGAGATGACTTCAGCTGCGATTGATACTTGAACTTGTTCTTTGAGGATTGTCTGGGCAGCAACTTCTAGGTCATGAAGTTGAATGCGTTTGCCATGCAATTTCGTCCAAGTATCGGTGCCACGACCGACGAACAAGATATTGCCATGAGCGTCGTATTTGACATGATCGCCTGTTCGAAACACAGCGTATCGCTCCATTCCAGAGGGAACAGAGACGTGCTGAAGTGCAGGCGGCATGGTGAACATGACCCGATCCTGCTCAGCCTCCTGGGTGCCAATGTAGCCATTTGCTACTACATCGCCCTCGATGCAGAGCTCCCCGATAGCGCCAATAGGTACAAGTTGCATTGCATCCCGAGTGTCGACTACCCATGATCGCGAGTACCTGCTCGACCCGATAAGACCAGCATCCAGATCAGACTTGGTCACTACGATGGAGGTGGCCACTGACGCCTCTGCGGGGCCGTACCAGTTGAACACTTTGATACCTGCTTCGAGCCATGCAGATGAAGTAGCAGGTTTCAGCCTTTCACCAGCGAACACGATGGTCTTCACAGATGACAGTTGCCTCGGATCCAGTATACATGCCACAGATGGTGTCAAGCAAATCCAGTTTATTTCGAACTCGTTGATAACATCCGGAAGACGATCGGTGAGATCTGACTGGCATGGAGTGCAGACACAGCCTCCAGCAGCAAGCGTTGACAGTGTCTCGACAATACTGACATCAAAGTCGTAAGCAGCGAATTGCAGTATCCTGCTATGCTCGTTGAGATCAAAGTAACTGATTGCCGCATTCACGTTACTGTCAAAAGTTGAATGACTCCACAAAATTCCTTTCGAGGTATTGGTAGTGCCCGAAGTGAACACGATGACAGCAGCGTCTTTGACATGCGGGTCATATTCAATTACTGCCAGCGCTTCACCTTCAGCGGGATCGGCAGCAATATCCTCGACAACAATGAATGGCACGAGGCTCGCAAAGGCACTTGTGGCGTGTAGCGTACGCGAGGTGATGCAGATTCTTGGTTGGCAGGTGTCCACTATCCTGCGAGCCTTCTCTTCAGTTATGGAAGCTGACATTGGTACGGCTGTCGCCCCAGCGCGAAGCACTGCTAACATCGCAATGGCCATCCATGAGGACTTCTCGAGACAAAGAAGTACCTTACAGCCGCGTGTATCTTGTTCGATAAGGAGGTGTGCTATGCACGAAGACCTGCGCCAAAGGTCCTTGTACGTCAGTGCTGACTTGGCATCCTGCAAAGCCAGTGCATTAGCCCTCGAAAGCACTTGACCACGGATCTTGTCAATCACTGAAGCATTACTTGTGGGTAAATCTGCACTATTCCACTCTAGTATCTGGCGCATGTCCTGCTCGTTCGCAAGCGGCAGATCGCCGACTTTAGTGCTTTGCTGTTTCGGCGAACAGAGAAGGTGCAGAAAGTGCTCAAGTTGTCTCGAGATTCGTACACATTCGCTTGAGGTGAGAGACGCTGTATCGTAGCTGATGTCTACCTCAAGCCCAGAGTCGTGAGGTTGACAGACCATCATCATACCGTGGGAGTTGAACGAGGCCAAAGGGGTTGCCGATGTACTAGGACCGGACGTCAGAGGTCGTGAGAACATGCCGGAGTTATCAGACTCGACATCTTGCTGCACGACTAGGAGAAGCTGAAAGAGACCAGCGTCACCTTCATTGGAGACGCCAATGACCCTTGAAATGTTTTCAAGGCCGAATTGCTCGTAATTATGCGTTTCCACCGAGTCTCTTTGGGTTCGCACCAAGAAGTTACTAGTAGTCTCATCCCGATCCAGCTTTGCTCGCACAGGAATGATGGCAAAAGTCGGGCCTGCGATGCGATCGATATCCGGCAGTGGGGTCTGCCGTCCACTGACAGTAGCTCCAAAGATAACATCATCGGAATTGGTATACGTAGCAATGAGCAACGTCAGAGCTGCACGTATAATCGAGCTCGGCGTCACTTCCGCCTTGGGCCATTGGACAGCCATAGACGAATGCATCTCTTCTGTGGAGGACGTTGTTTTGCGATAGGGTAGAAATGGAACAGAATCGAGTCCTTTCAGGCGCTCAACCCAGAACTCGGCTGTCTGTGGCCGTTGTACTTGATCCTGCACGTATCTCACAAATGGCCGATACGACGCAAGCTCCAGCGCTGTTTCATGAGGTTGATAGTAGGTTTGCTGGACGGCATCAAGAATCAGAGAACGGCTCCACCCATCAAATATGGCATGATGTATGCGCAGGTGACAAAAGAAGCAATCTTCGCCTCCATGCTGCAGGCTGACTTGGAAGAGGCTTTTCCCTAGCCCCATGGACGAAGTCTGCTCGTGGTTCAGCTGATCAAATGGGACATGCTGTTCGGCAGTGTCTTCGACAAGCACGACCTGAGCCAAGTTGCCGTCTTGAAGATGCACGATGTGTGTGCGTAATAAAGATACTGCACGTATCACTGTGAGCCATGCAAGCCGGAAGGCATGCTTATCGATTGACTTCGGGAGCCGGTATGTCTCTTCCAGTATGTAGCGATCCTCGTGCATAGACGTCATGGCAATCAATCCTCCCTGCATGGGAGTGCACGGCAGGATATCTTCAATGGTGTCGGCTTGTATGCCTAAGGATTCAGCAGCATCTCGACACACGCTTGCACGATCATTGTCCGCATGAAGCAGCGAGAAGGGCTGAGTATCTGGAGTCGAGGCTTCGTCTGCGACTAGTCCTACACACATCGCGAGATCCCGCAGAGTCGGTGCTTGCAAGATATCAGACACAAGCACAATCAGCCTCTCACGGCGACCTGCGGAGGCCATGCGAATGGCCTTGATAGAGTCGCCACCTAAGCGGAGGAAGTTGTCGCTCATACCGATAGATCTGACAGGCATGTCCAGAACCGCAGACCATATGTTACGCATTGTGAGTTCTAGGCTGTTGCTGGGTTCAGAGTACGTCGGCCGACTGAGTATTGTGGATTGCGCTTGCAAGAGCTGCGCAAGAGTCATAGCACTAGCCGTCTGGCGGATTGTAGCGCGGTCTATCTTGCCATTGAGACTCAGAGGTATGCGCTCCATCGGAAACCAAAGCGTAGGGACCATGAATGACGGGAGTGTATTTCGCAGTGCTCTGAGTAGATCGTTCAGTTTGAGCTCGATATCATGTGCTCCTTGCCCTGCAGTCTCCACGAACAAGGTGAGTGTTGGGGATTGGTCGTCGTTCGGGTAGATGACATCCACCACAGTGGAGAGTCCTTCGGCTGAGAGAAGACGAGTATGGTGTTCCACATCTGCGATCTCGACTCTCTGCCCTCTGATCTTGACTTGTGACGTGTCTTTGCGGCCTAGGAACATGAGCTGGCCCACGTCATTGTACGTTGCAAGGTCGCCAGTCCTGTACAGTCGCCCACTCCGGCCTGGAGTGCCAGTGCATCCTTGAAGTAGCCACGGCGGGTCTTCAATGAAGGCTGCAGTTGTCAGATCATGGTTCGCCAGATAACCTTGGCCCACAAGAGGACCTTCGAGATAGATCTCGCCGACAGAGCCGACAGATGTGAGTCGTGACTGATCGTCGACATCTACAAGCCAGGTACACATGCCGACCCCAATACCGATGCTAGGACGTTTTACATTGGAGTGCTTGAGTACGCTGGAAGTTGACTTAAATGTGCATTCCGTGGGCCCGTAAGTGTTCAACAGGCTCACCTTATCAGCCCATGTGATGACATTCTCGGGATATGGTGGTTCCCCACTCAGCAGTATAGACTGGAGTGTTGTAGGTCCCGGGTTCAAGGTACGTAACATCGTTGGAGTAAGGTTGACCAACGTGCATCGAAAGTGTGCAATAACAGCGGCCAGATCTTGGAGCATCTCCTTCTCCCGCGCTATACATATGCAACCTCCGCCGCACATCGTGTGCAAGAAGTTGCTCCATGAGACATCGAAGGAGTAGGGCGCGAAGTCGAGCACTCGCGAAGATCTTCGAAAGCCAAGCTGATTCCCTTGGTAGTGAACGGCACTACAGACATTCGCATGGCTCATGCAAGCGCCCTTTGGAGCTCCTGTGGTACCAGAGGTAAAGCTGATGTACGCAAGATAAGAAGGAGACACATGTCTATGCAAATAGGCTGATGAGCCGAGTAAAGACTCCGAGAGCTCAACTACGATGAGACATCCGCTTCCCGGAACCCGAGGCACTAGATCAGGCGAAGTCAAGATGATCTTGGCGGAGGTTTGGTCAAGGATGCTCTGCAATCGTGTGGCGGGATAGTCCATGTCCAGCGTAACAGCAGTAGCTCCGCATTTGATGATAGCGAGCATAGCGATGGGCATCCACTTGCTCTTGTTCAGACAGATGGGCACTATGGATTTTTCATCGACACCACGCGATGCTAGTACATGAGCCAGTCGTCCAGCACAGTCGTCGAGCTGGCCATAGCTAAGTGTGCCGTCCCAGGCATCAACGGCTGGTGCTTCAGGCTGTTGTCGAGCTAGCTCAGAGATTAGGTCGTGGACACAGCCGTCGACTGAGATGGGTACGGAGGCATTCCACTTCCAGATGCGATCAAGGTCCCGATCATTGATCTCGCGGCACTGTTGTTGCTCTTGAGAGTTCGGCATGGCGCTTGGCTCGCAGCGCGTATCGTTCTCCATCTTCTGCGACTTTGTAGACAACGAGTTTTGTAACAAGTGTTTGATGCTCAAGCGCGACCGAGTGGTTGCGCGGTATGTGCTTGTGGTCGACGCGACTCGCATTAGCTTAGCCGGCACTCGTTCGTGCTAAGCCGCCGGAAGCACTCATCAAGCATTGCGCTAAGCCGTCGACTAGGCTCGTAAATACCATAGCCTGTCCCAGTGGCCCTGCAAACACTCGGTGTTCAGCCGTAGATGGAAGTCATCTATGACATTAGCCGTTCTGTAGAGCCCGGGTACTTGGGGTTGCAGAAAATAGCATCCTGCAGTAGCATAAGGCAGCATTGCGGTGTGGTGAAGAACCACCTTGCAGCTGATCATCGCATTCCGAGTGCGTATCACTGACAAGCACAGGCGGTCTGATCTATAACAGCACATTGTGCTGAAAAGGAGACTTCGCCGGGAGAACTGGACTGGCCTGGACACTTCGTACATCTGTACGCTGCGCCGTGTCCTTCAATCTCAGTTGCGCGCATGCTCAGTGAAGCAGGTGAACTCGCCACGCTCATTCGACACACTGTCTTTTTCGCGAGAGTCATGAGTTCCATGCCGCCCCAGCTCGACTTTCAGGAGTATACCAATGGCGACAGCCATGACCGAGACAGATTCCTGGATCAACTCAAACAAGCACTGCAGCGCTGGGGCTTCTTCAGCTTGATCAACTACGGAATGCCACCGCGAGACATCGACCATCTCTTTGACCTCAGTCACCAGTTCTTCGCGTTGTCGCATGCGGAGAAGATGTCAGCGCCTCATCCGGCGGCACCTAATCCACACCGAGGATACAGTTTCGTTGGCCAGGAGTTCACGTCCGGTCTTAGTCGCCAACGTGAGGTAGAAGTACGGCACGGGCGGCGACTGGTCGACCTGAAGGAGACATTCGATTGGGGTTCGACCAATGACAAACTCTATCCGAGTGTATGGCCTGATGATGGTCTGCTACCAGGATTTCGAGCTACACTGGAGGGCCACTACGTCCAGGCTCGAGCTCTTCACATGTCGATTCTGTGTGCTCTCGCGGAGTGCCTG
This sequence comes from Sphaerulina vaccinii, assembly GCA_022570795.1. Taxonomy (NCBI): domain Eukaryota; kingdom Fungi; phylum Ascomycota; class Dothideomycetes; order Mycosphaerellales; family Mycosphaerellaceae; genus Sphaerulina; species Sphaerulina vaccinii. The sequence continues at coordinate 553,556 of JAKUDP010000017.1, forward strand.
GACTGTGATACGGCAACATTCCTTGCAGCCCACCAAGATGACGCCACTCAAGGGAGTGAAGCAAGATTAGCACACTACCCACCGGTCGAGGTTGAAGGCCTCAGCACTGAGCGAGGCACCAGTCGAATTTGCGAGCATTCCGACTCCGGTTCTGTCACGCTCCTATGGCAAGACAAGGTGGGAGGCTTAGAGATCGAAGATGTGGCATCGGGAAACTTCATTCCGGTGTTAAGTCCAGCCCCTGCTGTGCTTGTAAATCTGGGCGATGCCATGGAGAGATGGACAAACGGCGTTCTGCCAGCAGCATATCATCGTGTGGGACGGCCATCTCGTCTCGCCGGCTCGAGCCAGATCCCGGGAAGGTTTTCCATCATGTACTTTGGCAAGCCTGATCGTGCAGCCAGCCTGGCGCCGCTGCCTCAATTCGTATCTGCTAGCAGGCCAGCAGCATACCCTCCAGTCACGGGCGAGCAGCTGAATCAAGGAACTCTGCTCCGGACATATGAGTTTACAGGCGAACGCAAAGACTCGAAGGCAAGGTTGTGACTGTAGCAGGTCTTGATATCACATGTAACATAGACAAGGAGGAAGTCATCTGGTCGTTTTTGGATGTCGTTGTAGATTGCATGTCGTTGCCACAAAGTTCTGGCGGGATCCACTTCCCGCTGATAAAATCCTTGCGTCGATTACATAAACCTCGTAAAACACCCCTGATCATCGGCCGCGCTAACACTTTCCCGAGCATTACACGATTTGATCCTTGACCATTTGTAACCACACCTGGTGAAGGAGCGGAGTCTTCAAGGCACAGCTGTCAATGCTACAGACCAAATCGGACTCAAAGCCAGTGCCCGAAGGACTCCACATAGTGTGGAGAATGTTGCTTTCGACCTCTTCGATGGCTGGAGGTCGGTCGTGGTGTACGAGCATCGGCGTGGCTTCACCTTCCCAGGATCTCACATTAGAGGCCAATGCTGGTTGATACCGATGCTGGTTGAGCAGTACCCGAGAAGGGCACTCGCACGAGAGCAGACGACGACTCTCGCAGCTGGAATGGCACGTTCATGTCAGATTCGTGAGACATTTCATCTCAACAATGGCCGACACGCGCTCGGACAGTCCAATACAAGGCGAACTCTTGAATGGATCAGTCAAACATCGAGTGCCAATCATACCTTGCGGAGCCTTGCAATCGTTCTCGTACGAAGATACCACTCCTGCTCTCGGCCGCGAATTCAGCGATGTCAATATCGTTGAAGATGTTCTGAATGCTCCAGATGCGGAAGACCGGCTTCGCGATCTAGCATATACGAGTAGGTGTGCAAAGCTATCTCATATAGAGCACGGAGCCTAACTTGCGATTCACAGTTTCCTCCAGAGGCGTCGTCTTCTTCAGAAAGCAAGACAACCTCACGAATGACCTGCAGAAGGACTTCGTACAACGTCTGGGCCTCGCTTCAGGAAAGCCGAAAGACTCGACTCTTCACGTACACCCAGTACTAAACAGAACTGGTGACATGGAAATATCTTCAATAAGCTCGACTGAACGCGAAGGCTTTCTCAAGAATCTCGAGGACTATGCGAAGAATCCCAGGAAGTATCGCGCAGCGGAATGGCATAGTGATGTCCAGTTCGAGCGAGCACCCCCGGACTATACATCTCTCAGGCTTACCAAACTGCCCAAGAATGGTGGAGACACTGTCTGGGCCTCAGGTTACGAGATATATGATCGCTTCTCTCCAGCCTACAGGAAGTTCTTCGAAACCCTCACAGCAACCTTCAGTGGTGAAGGGTATGTCAAGATGGCCAAAGCTGATCCAGAAAACGTGAAGCTTTATCAACAACCACGAGGAAATCCACTCAATGTCGGGTTCAAGTCGGTCCACCCAGTAGTGCGTACCAATCCAGTCACTGGATGGAAGAGCATCTTTGCCATCGGACCTTTCCCAGAACAGATCAACGAACTTACTTCGCGGGAGTCTCAGGAGCTTCTGGCAAGATTCATGAAGATGATCGTAGAGAATCATGACTTACAAGTGAGGTTCAAATGGAGAAACCCGAATGACTTTGCAGTCTGGGACAACAGATCAGGTAAGTAACGTGCTCAAAGCAGGTCATCTTGCATAGCTGATAGTATTCCCTGATAGTGTTCCATACTCCCACATTCGACTATGATGGGCTGGGAGAGCGGTACGGGAATCGTGCTGTCGGCATAGGAGAAGAGCCGTACCTTGACCCAGAGAGCAAGTCAAGGAGTGAGGACTTTCGAGCGAAAGGACTTGAGTGCTAGTAGTTTGTTTGACCTCATACTGGCTCATCAAAATGCTTCTGCATCTACGTCTCACTTTCCCTCACCAAGCCTTGCTGCAGCTCCAGCAGCAACCTGCAAAGCTCGTGCAAAAGTCCACCTGGTACGACCCGCCTCAAGCTCTAACACACCTTGCACAGTCGATCCTTTCGGCGACATGACGTCCTGCCTCACAGCCGTTGGCTGTCGACCTTGCATCACAAGCGTCGCAGTACCCAACATAACATGAGCTACCATCTCCAACGCATCAGCCGGCTTGATTCCTGTTGCAATGGCGCCTTCCACAAGTCCTTCCAGAACCACAGTGAAGAATGCTGGTGTAGACCCACAGAGTGCGGTACATGCGTCCATGGTGGAGGGCTCTGTGTAGAAGACTTTTCCTAAGCAGGAGAAGAGTTGAGTGGCGATGTCGAGGACGCCTGGCGGAATGTCTCCTCGCTCGATCACTGTCGTTGAGGCTTTAGCGAAGCAATTGATGTTGGGCATGACTCGTATGATGTGTCTGTTGTGTGTCTCCGGCAATGCAATTGCGGATTTGATGTTTGCAACTGTCACACCAGCCAAGACACTGATGATGATCTTATCACTCAGAGCTTCTCTCATGCCCGGTTCTTCGAAGAGTGTCTTGAGCATGTGGGGCTGAACGGCCAGGAGAACAATATCGGCATTGCGGGCGCTGTTGACGTTGTCATGGACTCTGATGTCGACTTTGGACGGAACGGGGTCTGGTGCTTTGTCGATTGCTTGACTTATCGCAGTCGCAGACTGTTCACGTCTAATTCCGTTAGCAAGCAGAATTTGACACTACTGGCAAAGAATGCTCGACTTACCGCACGCAAGCTAAGAAGCGGCCTGGCATCGAAGATACGCCTGCATGGCTGTCTCGACGCGATGTTGCGGATAGTGCGACGTTCTCAGAGAGTAGTCCGAGTAGAATCGCAGTGCCCAGAGCGCCTGTGTATGTCAGAGATCATCGATATGGGACAATGGCTTCGCACGAGGCTGCTTTGCGTTGCCTTCTTACCGCACCCGATAATGGCCAACATGTCTGTTCTCCAGGAGCATTCTGGCTGTGACCCATTCTGCTGTTTGTCCAGATGAGGCATGGTATGCATACCGACTTAGTGCTTCGCGTATCTGTTGATTGATGGTCCTAAGACTTGCCATCCGCTCATACCTGGCTGCAGACCACAGTCTTGCCGCTAGTATGTCGGTACGGACGTAGTTCCGACATACCATAATCACGCAGTGTGCGCTGATCGCAGTCTTCCAGAGCACGCGAGAACACTGTATTGATTCAGCGACCTGCATAGCAGTGCTGTGGAAGGGGCGTGGCCCCCTGTATGTCGGCACTGTCGATACGGACCGCAAGCACTTCGGAGGCTGGCGCTAGCGCCCAGAAGCTACCCTTGCATGCAGTATATACCTCACTTCGTCCTGTGCACATCAAGAAGGTGTGATCACAACTTCACGGACACCAAAGCCGTTTACGAAGTTCGACTTCACCCTGGTTCATGTTGACAGTGTCCTCATGAAGGTATGGAGTGGCCCCTAGCTTGTGTGGAGCCTTCGAAGTTATCCTTGATTGCTGTCCCGGTATGTTCACGACAGCGGTGAACACTCTGTGGGCTTGGTTGACGTCTGCGTTGATGGAAGATTGAGTGATCGTTATCGAGTCCGCGTAGAGCGGATCGTGAGAGCGTGCCGAGCTCGTATGTGCTGCTCTCTCGGAGACTCGAAGACGACCCCAGCATCAGTCTCAAGCCGTCCCAGCGCCATCTCCAACACAGCAAGCACCAATGTGACTCCCGTTGTCACTCGTTTCGTTCCCTTCATCTCTCTTCCAACCATTGCCAAAGAGCCACCAGAATACCACGGCGGCCAGAAGCATACCCCCGGCCAAAGCACCATAGTAGATGACCATCCACGGATCTCTCGCTGCAGGACTAGTTGCCAGGCCAATGATGCTCCCGAAGGCTGCAGCAACCTGTGATATAGCTTGAATGACGCCTTTGGCCTCCTTCGGAGACTTCGAGTATGCATATTCGCTTGCTATGACGAATCCAATGGTCTCGGCGAGTGCCGCGATCAGGTAGATTGGAATCTGAATCCATACACTAATCTCATTTGGCTCGCCGTTATTGCAGGTCCTAGGTCGATCATAGCACGGTGGAGACGTGTATACTAGGTGTTGTGTCAGAGATGCGAATCCGATAGCGATGGCGCATAGAACGAAGGAGAACTCGATCTGGAAGATCGCACTGAAGACGATTCCTCGGCGCGCGAGAACAGACCACAATGCTTGAATTAGTGGCGCGAGGAGCACGCAGGCGACGGATGCAAAAGCGGGTATCATGTCGTTCGGGACGCCGGAGAGTCGCATCTGTCCCGCCTGAGAGACGAGGTTATTGGCCATTTGGTTCGCGCAGAGATAGAAAATGGCGAAAGAGAGTCTGTAGCACTCGACAGTCAGCATCTCCTCGACGCGCGGGCCAAGTTGTGGGTGAACGGCATAGCAAGAACCACTCACAAGACTCGACAGGTGTATAATGTTGCTTTGACTTCATCAACAAAGGAGTCGGTGTACTCTGGAGTCCGGCCAACGTGCATAGTCTGGCAGACTCTTTTCGCGTTGTCCCACCTGAAGCCGCCACGTATAGCGCGAGATATGACCTTTGAGGCCGGAACGAGTATGTTCTCGCCAGGCATCGTTTTCACTACTCGATCAGTCACGGGCCACTTGACATGATGTTCGGATCGTTCGACCTACCGAGAGAAGGCCCTGCTATAAGCAGCAGTCCAGGTGCGAGGCAAAGTGCTGCAGTGGCGAATGTGTAGGCAGCCCAGAACCCGTAGTGTTTCTCCAAGAAGGTGGCTGGAATCATAGAAAGACTAGCAAAGTTCGTCATTCTAATGATGGTCAGCATCACAGGTTATCAGCTCTAACATCGCTGTAAGATTCCCCGACTCACCCATAGAACACGTTGTATATCAGTTGTAATGTGAGTCGATGGTCTATGACCTCTGCCGTGCCGTCCGGCTTGCGGACTACTCGAGACTCCTCCACTCCATACTGATCACCTATGAAGGGCGAAACAACAGCTCTCACACCTCCTGCGCCGATACTTATGAGGATTATAGACACACCCAAGCCTCCAGGACCTGCTCCCAGTCGAAGCATTGCAGGAATTGAGGTGACCAGCTGTATTATGCAACCAACTGCGGTAAAGCTGCCTCAACCAGACTTAATTTGCTGATGCGAACATCCACCAGAGGTCTGAAGACGCACCTGAAAGCAATGACCAGTGCCCAATACCGACCCAGCCAAAGATCTGACGCTATTGCAAATGGTATCGGGGTAAGAGCAGACACCACCATGAAGGCCATGCTGATCGATGTGGCTGTTGACTGGCCAAGTCCCAACGCACCAGGTGGAGACTTGCTGCCGGCTTCATTTTGGATGTAGTTCTCTATTCAGTGTGAGTGAAGACTGCCATGGGGAGAACATGTTGGCCACATACGCCATGGAGTAATGACAGCAAAGAAACCGGCTCGCTCGAGACCTCCAGCAATAAGAACGATGATGATTGGCAGAGTCAAGCGGTCTGTCCTCCGGGGAAGATCACGAGTATCAGCTTCATCGTCTCCTGCCTCCTTCGGCGAACCAGTAACATCATCTGGTACCTCGACGGCCACTACTGAGGCATCATCAGACGAGTCCTTGGTGTCCATGGGATCGGTTGGAGGTCCAGGAGTGCTGTCGACGTTCGACGCTTCAAACGACCAACAGAAGATCAGGGAGCTGTTCAATCACGGAGTACACGAAGTGATCGCGGCTTCCGTGTATACAGCTTCCAGTCACCTGCCGGAACAAGTCGCCATCTCACAAAAGCCATCTTTGCTGAACGAAGGGACTGTCAACGTTCTCCAGGTGCTCAGCCGGAACGCTTGAAGCTGCCAGCATGTCTGCTGTTTGGGCTCGTACATACTCCATGCCCCGGCTTTGTTCAGCATCACATAGCTAGGTTGTATTTTGCAGGTCCTGAGTACCAATAAGGGCCCTGCCAACATTGCCCACCGTAGTGCACGCGGCCGAGGTCACTTATTGGCCATCATGACCGGCATGTTGATAATGCACTGTGATCGCACCCCATGATACAGCGTGTGCCTATCGGCGATGGCATCCGTGATATCGAAAGCTCTTAGTACATGTAGGTCATGGCTAAGGTGCCAGAATGATGCAAGACGCCGTGCAGGACGGGACGATGAACAAGTCGATGATCGTGTGTGAGAGGAGAAGGGAGAAGAGGAGCTCTGCCAATGTTTATATGTCCCATGTATGCTGCTCCTAGTCGTTTGGTTGCCAATCATGATTGAAGACGAACACGAGGAAACGAAACAGCTCAAATGCCGTATGCAGTGTGAGCAAGACGCCAAGCCCCTTATCATTTGAGGCTAAATGTCGTGGGATTCTACATTCAGCAATTCTCTCGTTTAGATGTTGGGTGTATGTACGCATTCCTTTCCTTTCTTGCACAACTGAAGGATTCGTCTGCGCGGGCATTGTTACCACACTCTTACCGGATGAGGACAGTGTCGCCGTTCGGAACCGCAGTAAGGACTTCCGTTAGCAAAATCGCCACTGCCAAGCCTTGGTGAGTGAAGTAGCTACATTGTTTCAACCATAGGTGGCCGAGTGCACTTACCAACAGTGCCGTGAGATTGAAGACCACCGTTTGGGCTGCCGTTCACTGAAAGATACTGATGAACGCCAGCTTGAGACTCACTTTGTGTTCTGATAGATCGTTGTGGTGATGGGAGATCGAGAAGCAATAGTAGAGAGACGAAAAATGATTTCCGAATGACACAATCGAAACACTACCAATCCATCTCATTTCCTTTCCTCGACATCGTCTCTACTCTTTCCAGGACATCGGATGACTTCTCAGATTTCGATCGAGATATTTGCTTGAACACATCATCTCCGTACATCCTGAAAGCTGGACCTAGGCCTCCCAGTCGCAGAAGATTCAGCTCCGTAGCACCAATGGAAAAGTCCCAGGTTCGGCCACAGACGCTGACGCTGCCACGGACGACATCGATGTCTATGGGCTCACCATGATCTGCCAGTGTATAGAAGCTCTTATCCTCGAGGACGATGGCTAGCAGGCCCTGATTGTGCATGTTGCGTCTGAAGATGTATGCGAAAGACGGAGCTACGACGCACTGGATCCCAAGACCTAGAGAGACCTCTTTCAGCAAACTTATACGAGCGTGACGCGACTTGATGAGACAGACCTTTCAGAGCGCGTGGCGCTTCTTCTCGAGAAGAGCCACATCCAAATGCTTTGCCACCAACTATGACTTGGAAACCGTTTCGAGCATGCTTACGGAATTCTGGGTCGAAGGCTTCGAAGCAGTGATCTCCCAGATCCGCATCCGATGGTTTGTTCATACAGGCGTATGCCGGGATGATAGCGTCCGTGTCGATGAAGTCACCCATTCGATAGACACGACTCTGGATGTTCTCCGCCTCAAGTAAAGGATCGAAGCTATCTTTCCTTTGTGTCCTCCCTCCAGGGTGTGATTCCGAGCTCTGGCTTGAGGGCTCTACGTATTGGACAGGAGGAGTAGGACCTGGCTCCGTCGACACTCGTTTGCCAGGCGTGGCGTGTTCCAGATGATCACGAAGCAAGTCCTCCGAGAGCTCGTCGAGGAAGTCACGAGGGTCTGTCAGTTTCATGGTAAACGACGATGCCGCCACTGTCACCGCCGAGCAGATGTGCCCAATCGCTCCTGATGGAATATCAGTCTACAATCATTTCAGACCGGACAAGCTCGCTCACCTTTCCCCATGCGGTTCTTGAAGTTGCGATTCTGTGACGACAGCCACGTTGTCCCTGCTGGCGCCACATCTGCTCCAATGCCTAGGCACATACTGCATGACGGAGCTGGTATCTCGAAGCCACAGCGAGAATATATGTCTAGAAGGCCAAGCGATCTCAATGATCGCACAATTGGCAGACTGCCCGGAACGACCAGACGCTTGCCTTTCGCCAGCGGTAGACCTTTCTCGAGTCCAGCTTCAAGCACCAACGCCGCCATGATGAGGTCTTCTTCAGTTGTTGTGCAAGCACCTATGAAGACGCCATCGAAAGGTTTGCCGAGATGAGCCAAGAGAGGCTCTACATGATCGGGCGAGGGATAGAGAGCGATTGAGGGCTCAACTTCACTCAGGTCGATCTCGTACTTGGCAGCATACGGTGCGTCATCATCTGCTGCGAAGTACAACGAATCAGACTTGTATCGTTTTACGCGGCGCCCGTTGATGAAAGTCTGGACCACATTGTCAGGCTCGAAAACGCCACTGATGGCTCCAAGCTCCTACACAGAATCGTCAGCTTCGATCCTCTGTTCGCTCGACATCGGTGGCCTCGTACCGTGCACATGTTCGCGATTGCGAATCGTGCGTCGCACGACAGATGTCTGGCTCCAGGACCTCCGAACTCTATTACTCTATCAGAAGCGCTCGTATTGCGCTTCAATTGCTTCAGGATGAAAAGAACGATGTCCTTTCCTCCGATGTACCAACTGGGCTTGCCGATGAAGTTGATTCGAATGCTCTCCGGTACTCTGAACCAAGTCTCTCCAGTAGCGAGTGCGGTCATAACGTCTCCCGCTCCAAGACCAATAGCCAAAGAACTCACCGCGCCAGCCGAGCAGGTATGCGAGTCAGAACCTAGGACGAGCATGCCAGGTTCAACACGTTCTCGCACGAATTCAGTGTGAAGAATTGTGTACTGCTTCCATGTCAGCATCGGAATGCACAGTACTCAAGCCCGTTCGACAGACATTAGGATCCTGGTTCTCCGTCATCATCAAATCTTTCCTAGCAGCATTCATACCATCAATTAAGTCTTGGACATGCTTCTTTGCATAGATTCGTGGATCTACAGCATGATCTGCGACGAGCCAAAAGCGATCATTCCGCCATGCACGTGGTTTCATCCCCAGGCTTGTCGTGCTTTGGTTCATACCGACCCAGGATAGCTCGCTGGCTATTATCCAATCTATCGCAACGAGCAGGAGATCGCCGGGACCGGCTCCATCAGGACTTGTGGCGGAACGCGCATGATGGGCCAGGATCTTGGATGCTAGAGTCATAGGTCTTCTGCTAGATGGCTTATGCAGCAATCGCTCTTGCAATGGTGTTCTGAACTCCTGAGACTTCGATGCTGTCAGCCAGGCCTGGACCGTGAAGATGACTTTGTCGATTGTCGCTTCTTCCATCGTGTCCCATCGGGCATGCTGGAGACCTAGACCTCCGAGCTCTTTGTCGAGATTGCAGAGGTCGAGGACGTGTCTCAGAGCTTCTTCTGCGGAGACTTTGCCTCGTCGCTGGAGTTCGGCACAGACACCAGCTATGAGACTGGTCGCACTTCCGCCGTCTTTACCTGCGTTTCGATATGAGCGAAATTACGATCTTGATCACCCGAAACCACTTGCCTTTCAGATTTCCCGACTCCCAATCGATAACAATACCGGATACCTCTTGTAAGATGGTTGAAAGTCGCTCTTCGAAGGCATGCTGCAGCTCTGTAGCATCCAAAACGGTCATGTTTGATGTGGACAGATCGGTGCGACCAGAGACTGAGTAGTTCAACTAAGCATTGATTAGTTCGGCAAAGGAAGTCATGCTTCATTCAGGCGCGAGAGACGTGTGCTATCCAGGAATGAAAGCCAGGATCGTGCAAGGGCGTCAGTAGTGCGGTGTATAGTCACATCACCCACTCACCAACAGACGTGTATACGGCTACGATAACAGTTCTGGGTTGGGTTCCGGCGGCCAGAGACGGCAATACTTCGCCAATGTGTAGCTTCACCCCCAGCAGCGAGCCAAGAAAAGGCTCAACAACCTGGTTCCATCACATATTTGAGAGTTTGGCTAAGAAGCTGGCCTGACCTGCTCCACACACTCAGGACGAATGCTGCACATGCTATCGGAACTGCTTTCAGACAGACATTCCAGCCAGTACTGAGTCGATAGCATTGAGCGCAACCCCAATGCATCTCTCTCGTTTAGAGAGACACGAACTAAGTATGTGCACCCACATTTGCAATCACTTTCGATTTGCAAGCGCCTCTCTGAATAGGCTCTTCCTGAGTCACGGACGATCTTTGTGAGGAGGTGGGACCCGCTTGCAAAGCCGCAGTGATTGCAAAATTGCGTGAGAATGGTTACTTCGTTCTAGGCAACTCAGTCCCAAGATAACTCAAGCTCAGCACACATCTTCTGGAGTGCCACACTCTGAGACAAACCATGATCTGGTTGTGTGGGCTGCTCTTTCATTCGCTTTGTCAGAATTGCCGCTTGTTCATCGGAAAGGTCGATGCCTAGGTTATGCTTCATGACCCACTGGACTCCAGCTTTCCCACTCTGATTGCTCACAGCCATTACATCGTCCATGCTTCGACCGATATCGATCGGGTCCAGAGGCAGGTAAGGCACTTTCCAAGCCTGATGCTTGTTGCCGGTAATGCTCTCTTCCGCAACCTGCCCGAGAGCTTGCCGCTGCTTCAGGCCCTTGCTGATCGCACTCTGATGCATGCCGCTGAATGCTCTGAGGCTGTAGTCTCCAGAGTACGGTGTCCTTGGATGCACAGTCATTCGAGTGACTTCTTCATACTCTCGACGAACATGATCGAGATAGGAGAAGTCGATGCCCGTGCGAAGTCCTTGGGTGAGCATGTTGAGTCCAAAGGTGACAAGGTCCATGTTACCTGCACGCTCTCCATTGCCGAACAAGCAACCTTCCACTCGATCTGCGCCTGCTAGTGTTGCCAGCTCAGCAGAAGCCACAGCACCTCCGCGATCGTTGTGAGTGTGGACTGAGAGTCGCCACTTCCCTCGCTGCGACAACGATTGGCACAACCGTTCCACCTGATCTGCGAATACGTTGGGCGTTGATATCTCCACGCTCGTGGCAATGGAGAACAGCATCCGGTCGTCAGTCGTCGGTTGCCATACTTGCATAACAGCTTCTGCACACTTGACCACAGGCTCCAGTCGAGCATTGGCAAAGTCTTCGAACCCAAAGTTGAAAGTCCAATGCGTGGCAGTCGTTTCTTGCGCATCTTTGGTGATCGATCGCGTGAATGCAGTCACCTCTCTGGCACGATGGATCCAGTCCTCCTCGGACATTCCGAGTATGGTCTCGCGGTAGTTGTCACTGCTCGCGAGAAAGGTGAACAAGATCACGTTCTTGGCACTTCGAACACTCTCCACAGTCCTCTGAACAGCCTCTTTATGACAAGGTGTGAGCACCTGGATCGATACGTCGTCTGGTATCAAGCCCGGCGTCTCCACGAGATACCGGACAAAGTCGTACTCAGTCTGATTTGCATACGGCATAGCGACCTCGATCTCCTTGAAGCCCATGCCTACAAGCAGATGGAAGAATCTTACTTTTTGTTCGAAGTCCTTATTCGATGGTCAGCGCATTGACATTGCTACTATCGACGAGGGCCACTACCATAGGACTCGGCAGTGCCTGATTACCGTCTCTCAGATCTGTGGAAAGCATCGTGGGCGCTCTACTGAGAATCTTGTCTGGCCAGTTGCGAGAGGTGTGTTGAACCTTGGGACCTCGATTTCCATACTTGAGCTGAGCTGCTGGCACAGACAGTGCAGAGTCTCTTCTCGTTCGCTGTTCCATGGTGAAGCCACTGATGGAGATGTCTCAACGCATGATTCCGCTCTATATAAGAGGACTTTGGGCCACTCTCCGTATGCTCTGCGTCGTACTCTCAGATGTTCGTGAAGGAGTGAAGTGCCAAAAGCCGTATACCATGCTCGTTTCGGGCTGAGGGCCGCAAATAGCGACTTGACCGCTGACGGTTCCTGCGGCCACTAAGGATTTAGCCGGACAGTTCCCTGGCTCTGCTCTGTAGGTACATTATCACATGTACCTATGTATGAGCTGATATGACGCATGTGCTCTCCCATCAGCAAGGTCATTATAGGTGCTGTCCAGATGCTGTAAAGGTTTCCACTAGCAGCTGTACGATCGTAACCTTGCGAAAGTCTATAGCCGACGGTCTTCGATGCCGTGCTTGATCTCGGAGCAATACTTCCGGCCCATCCTTGAGCATCAGTTTTAGCGTCCTGCTTCTTCTTCCTCGCGAAGTAGAACCCAAGTGGTCAACTCTGAATTCCTACCACATACCGGGCACCCACGAAAGCGCGAGGCAACGCGCAAGCAAGACAGCTGGTACGAGATCAGCCAGCCGGAAGTGCAAAGCTCGACTCGATGCGAACATGTCTGTCCAGCACAAGATAGTCATCTTCAATGGCGATTATTGTGGCCCCGAGGTCAATATGCTCTGAGTTCCGGTGGTTACAGTGAAGCTGACAGTGGAGTCCCGTAGGTCGTGAAAGAAGGCATCAAGATACTCAAAGAGATCGAGCGTCAAGTAGACTCTGTCAGCTTCGAGCTGATATACCATCTGATTGGAGGAGTAAGTCTAGCCACTAAGTTGTTAGCCATATGATGGCGTTGACGCTGTCTCCCTGGGCTTCTTGGGATGTTCACAAGCAGAACATCACCCCAGAAGCTCTGCAGGACGCCATGTCCGCATCTGCAGTGCTCCTTGGCGCTGTCGGTGGTCCGGTATGTAACATCAGAGCGTCCGACCATCGGTCATAGTGAGCTAGTGAGCTAAGTCAAGCATGGTTTATCAGAAATGGCAAGCGGTTGCTCCACCCGTGGAGTGGGGCCTGGCTATTCTTCGAAAGAGCATGGGTGCCTTTGGCAACCTTCGACCAGTCATGCTCGCTGCTCCATGCCTGTCGAAGCACTCTGCACTGAGAGAAGAACGATGCATTGATGCCAACATCCTGATCGTGCGTGAGTTGACTGGAGGGATATACTTCGGTGAGAAACAGGAGCATGATGGATCCTTTGACACTGCATCAGACGTTGATCGATACTCCCGACATGAGGTCGAGCGTGTTACACGACTAGCAGGAAGCCTGGCCACGAGCCAGGAGCCGAAGTGGCCAGTCACGAGTGTTGACAAGGCCAACGCACTGGCAGCTTCAGGCCGTCTCTGGCGCGGCGTGGTCTCCGAAGTCATGGTAAAAGAGTTCTCGGATTTGACACTCAAGCATCTCCTGGTCGATACCGCTGCTATGCAGTTGGTGATGCGTCCCACGAGCCTCAACGGTGTGTTGCTCACGAGCAACATGTTCGGTGATATCCTGAGTGACGAAGCTGCTGGCATTATGGGTAGCATCGGCCTACTACCAAGTGCCAGTCTCACCGCCGTCCCCACTAAAGCCCAGCCTATGGTACAGGGACTGTACGAGCCCGTTCATGGTAATTCGAGCGTGCAGTGGTAGAGTCAACGTTCAGGACTGACTTGAATAGGTTCTGCACCGGATATAGCGGGGACTGGGACAGTCAATCCGATTGGGATGATCTTGTCGGTGGCCATGATGTGCAAATATTCTCTGAGTTTGAGCAATGCTGCTCGTGCAATTGAAGAGGCTGTTCGAAAGACTCTGGAAGCAGATGTGTGCACACCAGATCTCGGAGGCAGTTCCACGACCTCCGGAGTCGGCGATGCAGTACTCAAGTATCTTCAAGAGACGAAGGTTGCCCAATAAACTGTACATAGCTGGGTGACTCCGGACAATCTTGGAGTGCTCCTGAGTAGATGTGTCCTTCGTCGGATACAGAGGAAGTAGAGGAATTCGTCTCATCGCCAGATCCTCTTGCAAGACAAAGACGGCTGTGTCAATCTGCGGCCAGTAGCTCCAGCTCAGAATGTCGTCGATCCATATCGGCGTGACAATCGACGTGTGCTCTTCGCCTGACGCGTCTCGACGCGTTCACTGATTCGACGATTATGAGGTGGTGGCGGACATCTGGACAACAAGCTCTTGACATTGGTGACATGTGTAAAGCGCAACAAGCGACGATGATCTTCGATCTGGTGAGTGACACAGCTAACCGTCCTCACCACGAAATGCAATCACCATCCATATGGTTAGGCGGCGCCGATGGTTCGTTCTGAGAAGTCCTTTGACTTCTACGGGTCTCTGCTGGAAGACTGGGTGGCAAACAAACTTTGCACCACAAATTAAAGCTTGAGACATTCTGCTGATAGATTTCCCCTCCACTAGTACGAGTCTAGCCGCAAGATGGCAGACGTCAAGCAACGCCTATCATACATGACTACTGATGAGTGGAACCAACTTCGCATGCGCCTCCGATCTGGTGACTCCGGCTGGTACTACGACTGCGGCTGTTTCAAGCACCCAGGATTAAGCGAAGACCTGCTCCTTGTAGCGCAGGAGCTCTTGCGGGAAGCATACGACAAGCAGGAAGCTCTCCTTAGTAAGGCTGCCGAAGTGGGGGCCTACAACCGTGGCCCTATCGCGCGAAGAAGAGTTGGCAGCGAGGACGAAGTCGATGCTGCTGAGACCGAGTTCATGTTCAACGAGATGCATAACATTACAGGCACGTACTGCAACGTGATGGATGAGAAGGGAGATGGCTGGCAAGAGGGTTGATCGCTGGACATGCGACGATATGTCGAGCTCTCTGCCTCAGCCTTGGCGGTCACGATCATGTTTGGAAATGAAGTCATGGAAGTCTGTTGCTGTCGAGCTGGTCGACCTGGTGAGGTGTCTGTATCATGAAGGATGATAATCATGTAGCTGATGCAGCTATATTCACCTCCTGCTGCCGAAGATGTGCATGCTCTGGAAGGATTTGCCTCCAGACGAGACGGAAGCAGATCCACGGATTACCCTTGTGTAATTGAGAGCATCAATGGCCAGAATCCTCCCCAGGTACAGACACTCCGTGCCACTGCGTCTCCATACATTGCATCTTACTTTCGACCTCGCGACTCGGAGACATCATGCCTTCGCATCATGTCTGAGTCAGGGAGTAGTCTGTTGACGTCCACTGGCTTCGCCGAGCTTCTCTATCTCGGCGTCAGCACAACCTCACGTGTCTTGCGCACCCTGTAGGTCATGCCTACCGACTCCCAGGACCTCCCAATGCTCTTCAAGCGTCTTCTTCGGAGTCGCAGTGTAGCATTCCCCTTCGAGTTGACTGCAGATCGAAGCAACAACAACACCGTCGCGCAGCTTGTGGTCAGTAACAATTTTCTCAGCATGTCCGGTGGTAACACTTGCGAAGTATGCGTATCCCGCATGCTCGTCGGGAAACGGATGAGCGGTCATGTCATACAGTTTGGCCACGCGGTGGCGAAAGACTGGAGCTACGTCCAATTCAATGCGCTTCACCAGTCGCGCGCTGTCTGGTCCGATAGCTTTGAGCCAGTGGTCGCATCGAAAGCGCATGTTGATTGCACCGTAGCCAGATCCAACGGGGAAGCGGAAGGTGTGGGTAGTGTAGTAGAGTCCTAGCGCTTCGGTGTAGGTTTGCTTGCAGGCAAGAACGATGCTATATCCGGAGTCTAGTGGAGTTGTAGAGGTCTTGTGGAAGATGACAGTGCCATTGAATGCTTCTTCGTAGATTCGATTGCGTAGCTCAGCGGAGAGGCGCAAGAATGGGAAAGGTGCGCTCTTATTCTTGGGCGATCTTGGTGTCATGGTGCTCCTGGGCGTCTGTCCTGCTGACGAATTTGAGTCTGGTCGTGTGAAGAGGTCGATGTGTTGGGGCTCGTTCGATGGAAACCTTCATGAGGCGGTGCGGTGCATCTCAAGTCTCAGTGAAGGGGCTTGGGGGGCAGATATCCTGAGAGACAGGGACTCAACGATGGTGGTGCCGTGGTGGCAATGGTTATGTCGTGTGTTGGTGGTCTGTCTTTGAGCAGCTCGAAGTCAGTACAAGTTGCCAGGCAACCGCGAAGTGATCCGCGTCTGCAGGGTCAGATAAACCGAAATGATTGCTTCACTTCCAGCCCACTTTGGTGCCACTTTGGTGACGCGTCTGAGAGGACAAAGCTGGGGTGAAGTAAGCATAGAAGTCGCTACGCCACTCCACTACGGCGGTGACACTCTGAAACTACCTCGAATGGCAAGGTCCACCAAGTCGACCAGCAGCCTGTGTTATACTAAGTTCATGCTGATGTCTACCAGAATGAGTGCTTCATGATTCTCACCTCAACATGTTGCTCTGATGGTATCTGCGCACCCAAACTATGCAGATCTCGATCTACTGCCTGAAAGGCCTGGAGGTAGAAGGACGAGCGAAAGGGCATGGCATACATCTGGAGGTGCTCTCTAGGGCAGTATCCTTCTACGATTTGGGAACGGGTCGTGAGTAAGAAAGCTTGTTGCGACAGACAACAGAGAAGTTGGAAGGATCTTTGCTATTGGTATCGTGCCTTGGACGCTTCCCGGCAATTCTTGGTACTCTTCTCGACATCAACGATTTCGCACTTCCATCGATCACTTCGGGTTCTGATTAAACTGTGCGCCTTGTCAGTACACGAAAGCCTTTCAGGAGTTGCTGACTTACTGGAATTCGTCATTCAAGTGTCTGCACTTCCAATCCCCGTCCGTTTCCCTGGTGTCATGGACTCTGTTTCGTCGGAGAAAGTATCCCTTGCTTGGAGGATTAAGCGACCTCCGCAGCCATGGCCAATTCCTCTGCGATGAGTCAGTACCATATATGATGTGACATCAGGACGAACTCACTAGCTCGGAAGATCTCATTGTGCTCCTTAAGTGTCTTTCTTGGAGTGGCAGTGAACACAATAGAGGGCTTGTCAGTCTCGTACCATCCGAGTGGGCTATGAATCGATGCGAAGATCACTCCATCAGGCACACTCGGCTTAAAACTCTGCTTAAGAATCGCGATTATCATGGCTGCGTCAGATGCACCCCCGCCCAAACTGTCTTGGGAAATCTTCTGTCTTCCTTGCGCGTCTGGTGCGGAGACGAAGGAGACGAAATGGCTGTCCCAATGGGTTGATGCTATATCGAGCTCAATACGCTTCAGCATCGCTCGGTGCTTGCTGCCGATGGCGGCGACCCAGGCAATGCATCGGTTCTGGATTCTGAATTTGTCTCCCTGACCGCCACGGAAGCGAAATGTGTGGCTGCTGTAATAAAGCCCAGTAGCTTCGTCACACGTCTGCTTACAGGCAAGCACGATGCCATATCCAGACTCGAGTGGGGTGGCCAAGGTGAGGTCGATCGTGGTGCTGAAGGCCTCCTCGTAGATACGGTTGCGCAACTCGGCGGCGATGCGCAGGAAAGGTGAAGCTTGCTGCTGAATGTTGCCATCTTCTGGTGCTGGCGCAGTCGAGGCCATGTCGGCGGTGGTGCTATCTGGAGGCATGGTGGATGATGTTTGTATGAGAAGTCAGTCGAAATGTTTGTTGTTTCTGAGTTGTGCGATCTCTATTTCTACCGAAAGTTGGTGCCACTAGCGCGCTTCACCTTGCCAGGGATCATGATTTCACTTAAACTTGAGTCACCCAGCGATTCCATCTATAGTGCCACCTCCTTTGCGACATCCCGTTCAGCAAGCCGCCCTGTCTATGACGTCCCTTGTCAGAGATGCTCCATTGTCTTTTGAGGCTCGCAGTGTCACTTCTCCGTACCTCATCCTCCGTCGACTGACCAGACCGGACCTACTCACAGTGGCATGGACACCATTGCACCGCACAACTACTGGCACACTATGAGTGCCGTGAGTTTTGTAGGCTCCAGGAGAACTCACCAGCAGTGATGTTCTCCATGTCTTGTAGCGTCTAGATGCTCAGCTTCGCAGCAGCAATGGCCAACTTCTCTGCATATCATGTCAGTACTCCGTGAGTTCTGTGTCTCTGGAGGACTCACGAGCTTCGAACATCTTCCTCGTATCCTCTAGAGTCTTCTTGGGAGTCAAAGTACCCACGTGCGAGTACTTTCCGCCGCGAATGCAGTCAAGGGGGCTGAGAATGGTGGCTCCAATGAGAACCTTGTGTGGAGGACTTTCGCGGAGGCGAGTGAGAGAGTGCTCGGCGAGGTTCGTGACGAGACGCAGATGGTTATGGTCGTAAGGCCCGTCCATGTCGACCACTGTGATGTTGAAAAGAGTGGCAAAATCGACCTCAACGTGCTCCAGTGAGCCAGGACGCCTTCTATCGATAGAGCTCGACCAGTTGACGCAGGAATCCTCCATTCCATAACACCAGGAAGTGCGAAAGGGACGCGGTAGCCTTAATCGGAAGATGTGTGTGCTGTAGTACAATCCGATTGCCTCAGAGTGTGTCTGCTTGCAAGCGAGTATGATACCGTTGTTGAGATCGGAGTAGATAGCATTTTCCTCACGTGTTTTAGATGTGCGCGAGAGTTTTCTAGTGATAATTATGGTCGTGTCGAATGCCTCCTCATAAATCCGGTTACGCAACTCAGCGGCGAGGCGCAGGAAGGGTGACTGCTGGGTTGTGATTTGTCTGGCTTGTGACATTTCACTTGGATCTCTGCTGGGCGGCACAGCTGTCGTAGCCATGGTGGTGATGTCCATGGCGGATGTCTGATGATGATGGTAGCGCTGTGTGTGCGAGTTCCCGGACTTTGTTGCCTCTGCTGAGTCAATTTCGAAAGTGAAGCGGATACTGCTACTAGCGCGTAATGTGTGCAGGAATCAGAAGCCAACCTGCAAACACGGAAGTGAAGCCAGTAACTGAAGTCAACAACGCTCGATGGTTCCTGCTTCATGTAATCAGGGTATCATGCAAAGGGTCATACACACATATTGTACAGGTCTCTCCAAACGCCGCCACCTTCGTATCGTCTTTGACTTGTCCCAGGTGATCCTCAGTTCAAGTCCCACGTATGCTGTTCGTTCATATCTCAGGTATCTCTTGCGAAAAAGCAATCATGCCGCCATCCATCCTATGCTGCCATTCTGCTCTAATGCCGACCTCACAAGAAATACTCTCCTCTGCCTTGCCTACCAGCAGGGACAGCTCTCCGGTGATCTGGCACAGCGCTGAAGATCTTGAAGTCCGGCTCTAGATCTTCTCCGAGAGTCATTATCGACGCGACATTGCCGCATCTATAGCAGTAATTGGGTGCTGACCACACTGTTACGACGTCTTGGGAGGCGAAATGGTATTTATAGCCTTCGTTGACAAGTTGATGGGCTCGGGCGATGAGTGATAGGCCGTTGACGTGGTTGAACTAGGTAAGTGTTAGCAGTTTATGTGATTGCGTGGCGGAACAAGTACACACCTCGCTAGAGACTTTGTCGCCGAAGAGCCACCCGGCACCTCTCGGAGACACAGCCCATGTATCGACTTCTTCGGGATCTGACCAGACAAGATCGCAGAAGGCGCCTTCGTGAGGAATCTCTTGCGCTCGTGCCACGACACGGATCTGATCGAGTGTCCGGATTTCAGGTGACAGGCCTCCGTGGACACAGAGGACTTTGCCATCGATTATGGCTGCTAGGGCCAGGAAATCAAAGACCTGACAGCACGACTTCCAGACACTGGCGTTGCCGTATTTCTGCTGACATTCCTCGTAGAAGCCGTAGACTTGCGTGATCTGGCGCGATTCGTGGTTTCCACGAACGAGTGTAACTTTGTCCGGGTGTCTGTTCACGATCAGTACGATATTTCGTGAACCAACCAGCGCGTTGTTCACTCACTTCGCCTTCAAGCACATTAGTAATGTAAATGTCTCCAAGGAGAAGTATCCTCTATCGACGAAGTCACCCAAGAAGATGAAGTTCTGCAGCCCAGTCGCATGATCTGCCTTCTTTGCCGTGCTCTTGCTCCTGCTAGGACCAGG
This sequence comes from Sphaerulina vaccinii, assembly GCA_022570795.1. Classification (NCBI taxonomy): domain Eukaryota; kingdom Fungi; phylum Ascomycota; class Dothideomycetes; order Mycosphaerellales; family Mycosphaerellaceae; genus Sphaerulina; species Sphaerulina vaccinii. Next base: position 573,634 of record JAKUDP010000017.1, read on the forward strand.
GCTCCTAACACCTACTCCAGAGTCTTCGGAGGCATCATCGTCATCGATCTCTTCCTCATCCTCGCCCATACTGCGGCTCCTAACACGCCCTCTCTCCTCTTCGCCATCCTCACCAGCCTGGCTCCCATCCTCACTGGCAGCAGATGTGTAGGCGCTATCTCTCTGGAACCTCCTCTTCATCTTTTTCCTGACCTTGGGATCTGTGATTTGCGTCGGAGGCTCGATATCTGCAGCGCTGATTGCTGTCGTCCCAGAAGACATGCTACTCCTCTTCGCCTTCTTTGGTGCGTCTCTTTCCTGTGCCGCCTTCTCTGCCGCTCGCTGATCCACTTCGCCAGGCATTCCTCCCGCTACGTTGAACAGTTCCAGCAGATCGTAGAATTGGCCATGGATATCTCCACAGACTGTGACAGGTGCCTCTACGGGCTGGATGTTGGACTCTTCCATGAGACATTCCTTCACGATCTCACATAGTCTTTTCATGTCGGCCTCTGGTAGGTATCGGCATAGTTTGGCCTGTTCGAGCCACTCGTCGGGTCCAGCATGAGAAGAGAGTGTTGCCGGTCCTGGCTGAGGGACATCGCTGTCCCGTTCGCGCGCCATATGAGGCGATATCGTAGGTCACGAGGGGTACTCGATGTTCTGTTTCCGCCCGCACAACGAGTGCTCTTTGGACTATGTTCGGGTACGCTGGAGGATGAAATCAGCGGTCGTGGTAGTTCCAAGAGTGAGAGTCGCAGGCGAGATTCAAGTTCGTCTAGTTGAAATGTCGATTCATCATCTTGACGGCGTGCCATCCTCACGAGACCCCGGTCGTCGGCCACGCTCCTTCCTCGCTTTCGGGAGTCGCTCCTTCTTGGCGCATGTCAACAATGTTGGCCTGAGGACACATTTTGACTCACTTCGCGTTTGCGCTCTCTTCCGCGTTGTTGATAGGTCACCAAGAGAAGACGGTAGAAGCATCGCGAAGTTCACGCGCCCTATTGTCGCGTACCGATGCTGCGTGGTGAGTGACACGTCTCTCAGGCTGCAACTGCGACCAGGCCATTTCCGCGACCCCAATGCGTCTTCAAGACATTCGAGTGTGGAGGAGACCAATGACCGAACCGGACTCAAATGCAGCATGTCGAGATTCTTTCGCTCAGCAGCTTCCAGTGGGAGCAGCTCAAGCGATGACAGCGACGGAGAGACAGAAGAAATCTTCAGTCAATCCTTAGAAGTCTCCCGCAACAACAGGTAAGTCGAATCTCTCGGTGAGCTCAAGCCTGCCATGGCGACAAGCTACGATACAGAGATTGCCGAGAAAGCTTGCTGTATCAGAGATACTTGCTAACCTTTCTACTCACCTGCTCTAGTCATGATGCAAGTGGTATCTCTCTGGGCGCACTGGCAATTGATCGACCACTCAATGGACAAGCAACGCAAAGCCAAGATATGCTCATGCATACGCTACTTGAACGAGATGCCAGACACCAGGTCATGGAGCAGAGACGAAAGGCAGGGAAGTCATTGAACGACAAAGCTGAGATCAAGCGAGAAGTCCAGGTAAGCACTAGTGTGCTAGTATCTCACTGACCTCGAAGCTGCCATGGCAACAAGCTCATAGACGGACCTGCTGAGACACACTCACGCTTTCAGAGATACTTGCTGACCTTCCACTCCTGATGCAGGAGCATTATCATCGTTTGGTCGCGAACCTGGCTCCATACAATTTGGTTTCCTATGGACCCGAAGACGATCGACATGCTGCGATGCGACAGCGTATTGGCGAAGGCCTGGACGAGATAGCCAGCACATCACCAGCGACATCAGCGCAGGTAAGCAACCTCGATATGTCTCACTGAGCTTGCGCCTGCTATGGCGACAAGCTCAGAGGCAGACTCCCTGAGACACATTCGCCTCTTCGGAGACACTTACTTACTTTCAACATCAACACACTAACCTTGGCAGGCTATGGTTCCGCAGCCTATCCAGCGACTCCTAACCAACGCGACCCAGTCGTCCCTCAGTGAGCCTGGAAGTCCTGCAGCACTATTCGAGAACATGGCTCTTGGTATGCCATCTCAGATACATAGTCGGTACATGCAAGACTTTGAGGAAATTGGCGTGCTTGGGAAGGGAGGCTTTGGCGAGGTATGTGCTAAAACCTCGTGACGAGAATGTATCTCTGATCGCACAAATGGCGTGAAAAGTCCCTGGTGCGCAGCTCGGTGGCGTGGTTGGCAGAGTGAGCATAGGGAGCGATGTTCAATGGCTGACACGACGCAGGTATATCAAGTTCGACACAAGCTCGACAACTGCGTCTATGCAGTCAAGAAGATTCCCATACGAGCTTCCTCAATGGCTCGTATTGCTACTGGTGGCCAAGCTGCTCTTGACGAACTGCTAGCTGAAGTTCGATCGCTGTCAAAGCTTCAGCATCCCAATGTGGTGCGTTACCATAACTCCTGGATTGAATGGTCAACAAGAGGCGACCTTACTTCGACCACTAGCGAGGATCTGCCAGAAAGTCGCGATGTTGTACCAGGCGCTCAGGACAGCACATCTTTCGACTCTTTGCAGCGCATCAAGACTCAGAGCGACACCGTGGACGACATAGGCTTTACCTTCGAAGCCAGCCATTCTCGATCTTCGGTCCTTGCCACCATGTCCGAGGAGGGCTCTAGCAGGCACGCGGCCATTGAACTCTCACGCTCCACGACCGACTTCACTAATGGAGCATTGATGTCGATGGAACCCACCTTGGCCCTCCACATGCAGATGAGCGTACACCCGATGAACCTAGCAGAGTTCCTATCACCACCTCAGAGCGACAACAGTATGATCAAGCCACTGGCTCACTGCTTCCACCTGGAGCCCTCTGTTCGCATCCTGCTCGCGTTACTGGATGGAGTGGAGTATCTGCACGCCGAGGGAGTAGTTCATCGGGATCTGAAGCCCGCCAACATCTTTCTGAGACACGAAGAGAACCCAAGAGCTATGCAGGGCTGCGTCGATCTATTCCTGTGTTCTGACTGTCGTCAAGACGGCAATGCAAACCCAGCGACACTATCAGTCTGTGAGTAACGCCGCCTGATATCTCACCGAGCTCGAGCCTACCAAGGCAAGCAATTTGGAGACAGTCGTCCTCGAGACGGCTTCATCCCTTCAGAGATACTTGCTAATCTTTCCACTTTCTGCTTCAGGTATCGGAGATTTCGGCCTTGTGACGCAGATCACTGAGCCCGAAGCACTTCCATCATCGTCTGCTACAAATGCTGTAGGCACAGAAATCTACCGACCTACCACTGCTACGCCACCAGCAAGTCCGCGTCTGGACATCTTTGCTCTTGGCATCATCGCTTGCGAGTTGCTGTGCAGATTTGGCACACAAATGGAACGGCGACAGACACTCCAGTCACTGCGTCAAGGCGAGTTTCCGAAGAAGTTCGCAAGCTGTGCTGGGCACCAGTCTGCCAAAGTCAAAGATTGCGTATCAGCTATGCTGAGTGACGACGCTTACAACATGCCGACAATACCTGAGCTGAAAGATCGTTTATCTGATGTGCTTGCGCAGTCAAATAAAGTGGAGCTCAACGAGGTACCTAGGAGATCTAGTACTTGAGACTAATACCTAGTGCGTGTAAGTACCGACTGCTCAACGCATATATCTCTCTCACTTCGCATCTCAACAGCACCACTCTCAAGAAGTCCTTTGCCAATAAACACTACTGGACTGCTCCCACCTCAGCCAAGATGGCCTCCACCTTGCTCAAGGATACCCACGAAGTAGGCTGTCCGGCGATACCTTCCAAATTATGCTTCAGGACGTCGTCTCCCAAGCTGATACCATTCTCTTCCAGCCACTTTCGTTCATCGATAAGCAATTTGCGGACGAATCGGCCGCGCAGCTTCAAGGACCCTGTGTGCCAGCTTTCTCCCGGGTGCCATCCTACGCGCACGCGTATTTCTCTGACCACGTTTCGATATTGCACGGGAATGCTTTTTATCCAGGACAGCCAATCATGCAAGGTGCTCTGAAACGCTGAGTTGGCATAATAGTATCGTGCTTGCTTCCTCCGGGTTCTTCGATCGACGCTGATTTGCCACGGTGGTCTGTGATCGGCTGTGACAAGCACTTTCTTGGCGTTGGGTGTTGCTAGAGAGAGCACGGCATCGAGAATTTGATCTTGGAGTTCTTGCGGAAGTTGCTGCATACGCTGTTCGAGAGGCATGTAATCTTTCAAGGAAGCCATGAATCCGGTTGTTTTCTCGCTTGAATGGCTATGAAACGTCGATGAAAGTTGACAACTGGGGAACTGAAAAGTCTTCATGGCTATGACCATCAAGCTCTGGTATTCCCTGGTTCCGTACCACTCTTCGCATGAGGCTGCCACGTGTGAGACTCTCCTACTAAGATATGGCCTCTCGATCAAGGGAAGACCTCCAGTACGCCCGCTAAGAGTGCTGCCTTGATCAGTACAGGCACACCGTATTGTGCAAGAGTCTCTCATGAATCAATGAATCGCTCGGTTTCTCCAGGCAATCGATCCAAACAGAGTCCTGACGAAAAGTCGATACTGCACTGGAATCCTCCTGCGCCAAGAGTTCCATTCAGTCCAGGGAAGCGTCCTACCGTCTACGAATGTCGAGTTGGAGTAGTAATCACATGCCTGCACGTGTCGCGTTCTATAATCGACACTTATCTGCCACGGTGGTTTGTAGTCGTGCTCGACCAAGACGAAGTTGCTCTGGATCCCAAGAGCGAGTAGGAAATCAAGGATCTGGTCTTGAAGCTCTTGTGGGAGTTGCTGAATGCGCTCCTCGATGGACTTTGATGTCGCCATGGTCTCCAAGGTTGTGGATGTTGAAGGAATGTCCGTGGACTTTCGCCAGGATCATCGCGAAAGGTGTACGTGGAGATGAGACATCAAACTTTTTGGTATTCTCCGGTACGCTGTCCACTTCTCGCACGACTGACACGAGTCATACTGTTCAGTTGCGATCCTGCGATCCCCGAGATTATTAGACCTGGCCAAAAGGAGCTACTCTGACGATGAGCCGATACTGCAATGGAATGCTGTCAATCCAAGCATACCACTCGTAACCGGAAAGCTTTCCGCCAGCCCAGAACATCGAGTTCGAGTAATAGTTGTATGCTTGGATGCGTCGCGTCCTTCGATTGACACTGAGCTGCCATGGGGGGCAATAGTCGGGTGTGATTGATACGGGGGTAGCTTTCCTGGTGGTGAAAAGCAGTGTCCAGTCGAGAATCTCATCTTGAAGTTCTTGCGGAAGTTTCTCGATACGCTCCTTGATTATGCTGGGGTATGAGTTCGAGGACACTGTGATGCTGGAATATGAGTTTGGGGCTGCCATGATTAGAAGATTTGTTGATGTTGAAGGATTCTTGACGAGGTCGCGCCAGAATCTGCTTGGAAGATGTACGTGGAGACCAAGTACTTGGTACTCTCCGGCTCTCTGGTACGCGGTATGTAACCACGCTTCTCACGAGGCTGCCATACACTAATCTGTCAACTTCATTGCAGTTGCTCTGTGCCAGTCTCAGTTGATGGAACAAAGTGGACATCAAGCCGTATCGTAATATCGACTTCAAGGGCGTAGGCAGCTTGCTGTCTCTAGTGACACCTGGAAGAATTTGCTTAAAGATAGCAAATGGGTGTTGATATACTACCTCCTTCACGATCAATTGAACACTCGTCCATGGTCTAGTGGAATGAGCAGTAAGTCGTCGGCTCAGCCGATGCTGCAACGATGCATTGCGACTCTGGGATAGGACACAAGTCCTACATCTTCTGTACTGTCTGGCGATGCGAATTGCACCCCCTTGCCAATGTGGCGATTGTTGTGCTGTTCTGCAACTCACTTTTGCCAAGGCTTCAATATATGGCAACGACCGCGCGAGGTATGTAGAACAACATGCTGTTCAGTCGTCACCCGATGGTTTGTGAGTGCTTCTGCCAACACATAACCAACATAAGGATATTGATGATGGAGGTGCATGAGGAAGGCGTGATGCTCTTCCTGCTTAAAGCAGCATGACCGCATCGTCATCATTCGATCATCGAAAGTCGACTTCATCCGATCGTCAATACACATACATCGACATCGACGAGTACAAAGTACTACTAAACAATCAACTCTTGTCAGATCTCAAATGCTCAAGACTCTCAGAACTGCACCTGCAACTGCCTTCTTCACCAAACAAACACCTTCAACAAACGCCACCAGAAGCTTCACAGCAACAACCACATTCAAAATGCCCGAACAACCAAGCAAGATCGATGCTCACACTGATCCGTCTGTCACGAAGCAATATGACAGCAAGACTTCTGCTCCAGACAAGTTCAATGACTTCTACGAAATTGCCGACAGGATCAAGACTTCCATGTTCAACACATACCGTCCTGGAGTTGGAGTACGTTCAACCACAACCTGACGTTACGTCTATCCATACTGACTTATGGATATAGCCTGTCGGCCGCTCAATGGCAGTAGCGAAGCGAACAGGACCTGATTTCCTCTTTCTCGCCAACGGCAACAGCACAAAATTCAAGGATCTCGAAGCTAACAAAGAAGTCCAACTTTCTTTCCGGGATGGTTCCAAAGAAGACTGGATCTCCGTCACTGGTGAAGTCGTTTGTATGACGAATAGTGACCCACGTATCAAGGAGATTTATTCCAAGCCGGTCAAGGCTTGGTTTGGAGATATTGGTGATGGAGTACATGATGGTGGGCCTGAGGACCTGAGGATGAAGTTGTGAGTTTTACCCTTTCGCATGTTTCAACGCCTTTGAACATACTAATGATGTGATAGAATCGAGGTTCGAAGCAAATACATCACTTACTGGAAGCGTACGACGGGCGCTCTTGGTTTCGCAAAGGAAATTGGCGGCGCTGTGCTTACCGGAGGTGTGGCCAATACTGGTGATTTGAGAGAGTTGCAGGAGACGGAGATTAACGAGGCGAGAGTGCGTGACAGTGCACTCAGCAGCTAGCCTCTGTTCTTGCTTGCGATCTGCTAGGTTGTGGGGCCCAAAAGGAGAGGAGATGGATGGCGAGGAGAGTGTATGTTTAGTTGTGATGAGGTCTGTAGAGGCTATGAATGAATGAGCTGTTGCTTGAAGGCAGTAAGTCACTGCAAGGTATGCACGAGAAGCAAAACAATCGTCCTGCAAGCACGGTGAGAACTGCTTACGAGATGAACTCAAGGCCGGGAGTTCTGGAGGCATCTAGCCGGGCCGTATCATGAGAAGCATCCGTTTCGCGGACGACTTACAGCACTACCACTACACCATGGACGATTATTGAGAATGCGAAGCTTCGAAGCATATATGGACCTTACCTTGTGCCGTATGTCTTACCTTGGCCCGATGTAGGTCAAAGTCGAATCAGATAAGTCGAGGATTAGGGGTTATGTTGGGATGTGAGTATGCATTCTTCAACAGTCGTTCGTGGTCTAGTGGTAGAGCAGTAAGTCGTCAGCGAAGCTGATGCTTGATTTAGTGGTATCAGCATCCAAGCTCTAAGATCAGAAGGCCTTAAGGCGAGGAGGAGGAACAGCCCTCCCTGGCCATTGGCGATTGTTTTTCTTTTTGCACTCCAGTCACTTCTGTAAAAACCGGAAAGTTCAAATTAGCATTCATATACGAGCAGCATTTCTCTCCCCTCATCAGTCGTCAATGGTGTAGTGGTAAAATAGTCGTTGGCATAGCTAATGCTTGGTTAATCGATCATGGTCCTAATGCTCTTCAAGCCTACAAGACTTGTGGAGCGAGTATGTTCTGGAAAAACGACTTACCAGAAGCGATTGTTTTGTCCTACATTTGGCTGTTCTGTCTTGTCTTTTGATCGGATCTTAGGATAAATATGAGGTACATATTCATGGTGCAACCTGCGTCTTGTAACAGTCGTCCGTGGTATAGCGGTCAGACCAGTGAGTCGTCGGTGTAACTGATGCTTGACGATCGATGGATCCAATAACACTCCTCAAGCCCGCGAGACTTGGAGATCATCTTGGCGACCTCAGACGTGATTCCGTTGCGGCGATTGTTTTGCTTCATCTCTGCTCTTGCATTCCGTCTTTTGTTCTCAATCTCGGACCTTGATTGAATAAGAACAACCACTAGCCCTGAGATCGCGATATGCGTTAGGCTACACACGATGCATCTGGTGCAGCAATAGAGCCAAGCTGCCCTACAAGAAGCAAGGCTTTGCCAGTAGATGATCGTGATGCTCAATCAAGTTCCTGCCAGAGTCTGTCAGAATGTGTGTATTCTTTCATCAAATCTGCCAGAACTGTGGCACGTACGACGTGTGGTTGGCCGAGCTTTGCATTTTCCTGCCTGGCGAGCCCTTTGCCTGCAAAGAAGCTATACGCCGCCCTGAACCGCCACTGGAGGTCCTGCATTGCCTTTCTTGTCCAAGGAGACCTGGCCGGCTAGCTGAAGCCGCGGAGAATTTCTGGAGATGGATTGAAAGGATGAGATCTGGTGAGACGAAGACTGCCAGGTCAGATCAGTAGCACGAGATAGTGCAGAAAACGAGATGCAACCAAACACCAGTCATGACTCCTTTCCAGCCAGTTTGCCAAACACAGCATACCTCAACAACTCTTTCCTTGCAGTACGACTCATCAGCACTCAACACAACGCCGCATACATCCTCCAGCACACCGAAGTTCGTACCCTGTAAAGATGTGCACCCAAGAACTAATATGGTGTTCCTGCGGCCACGGCGAGTTCCTGCCCATCATCATGTGTCCGCGAGCAACACTCCTCGGACAATGCTATACCATCGTCCACGGTCGACATGATCTCCCACCGCCACCAGAGAAATGCTCATATTGCGCGAAGGGCTTGAATGGAAAGAAACCTCTGGCTTCTGCGAGACCTGAACCGGGGAGTCTGATGGAGAAGAGGATAGCGGGCAATGAGGATGAAGTGTTCCGGAATATGTTGCAAGACCCGGAGTATTGGCCTGATGATGGTGAGGAAGTCATTGCGAGTATACTTGAGGATGTGGATTTGAGTAAGCTGTTTGGAGAGGAGGAAGCCTTGAGTAAGCCGGAAGACTTAGATATGGGTATGGAGGAGTTTTTGAATATGGATTGTACTCCGTTTGATCCGGATAAGAGTACGGAGGTGAAGGAGAGTTAGTTGTTTGGTTGTGTTGTGAGACAAGGAGGCAGTTGTCGAGAAGGAGGAAAGCTTCTCTCACATCGTAAGGCATCAACTTTATTTCTGCCTGACGACACGCTCCGCGTCCAGTCCAGCTCGAAACAAATTTACGGCAGCTGTCGTCGATAGCTCCATCAACATCCAAACACACCACCCACTCCCACCACTCCTCCCCTACTACACCGCCACATACCATACCATTCAGGCGACGAAGCCACCGATACATCCCCATACCCCTCCCTCCGAGACAATCTGCCCACGATGGCAGCCATGTTCGAACAATCCCGCTCTGGCACCCTCTTCCTCGGCGGCACAAAGATCTCTGGCTCAGACATCCGCGACCAGAATGTGATGGCCACACAAGCAATCGCCAACATCGTCAAATCCTCCTTCGGCCCCTCAGGTCTGGACAAAATGATGGTAGACGATATCGGAGACGTCACAGTCACAAACGACGGAGCCACAATCCTCTCTTTACTCAACGTGGAGCACCCAGCAGGAAAGATCCTCGTGGATTTAGCGCAACAGCAGGATAAGGAAGTGGGAGATGGTACTACGAGCGTTGTGTTGATTGCGGCGGAGTTGTTGAGACGGGCGAATGAATTGATGAAGATGCGCATTCACCCTACTACGATTATCACAGGCTATAGACTTGCGCTGAGAGAGGCTGTGAGGTATATGAATGAGAATATCGCCACAAAAGTTGAGACGTTAGGAAGAGACAGTCTGGTGAACATCGCAAAGACTTCGATGAGTTCGAAAATCATTGGCGCTGATGATGACTTCTTTGCGAATCTGGTGGTGGATGCCATCACGAGTGTCAAGACTACGAATGCGAGAGGAGAAGTCAAGTATCCTGTCAAAGCGGTGAATGTGCTCAAGGCACATGGAAAGTCTGCGCTGGAGTCACAGTTGGTGAAGGGCTATGCGCTGAACTGTACGGTGGCTAGTCAGGCGATGAAGACGCGGATTGTGGATGCGAAGATTGCGGTTCTGGATATGAACCTGCAGAAGGAGAGGATGAAGATGGGAGTGAATGTTGTGATTGACGACCCAGCACAACTCGAGAAGATCCGCGAGAGAGAGAGCAGTATGGTAGTGGAGAGAGTCGAGATGATCCTCAAAGCTGGCGCGAATGTCATCTTCACAACGAAGGGCATTGATGATCTATGTCTGAAGCACTTCATCGAAAAGGGAGCCATGGCTGTACGACGTTGCAAGAAGGAGGATCTGAGAAGAATAGAAAAGGCTACTGGCGCGACTATGATCAGCACACTCGCGGACATCAACACAGGAGACGACTTCTTCGACCCAAAGAGCTTAGGAGAAGCGAAAGAAGTCGTGCAGGAACGCATTTCCGACGATGAATGCATTCTCGTCAAGGGACCGAAAGTCCACACCGCCGCCTCAGTCATTCTGAGAGGAGCAAACGAGTACTCTCTCGACGAGATGGAGCGCTCAGTCCACGACTCTCTGTCAGCTGTCAAGCGTACACTGGAGTCTGGACGTATCGTACCAGGCGGCGGTGCTGTCGAAACTGCTTTGCATATCTACCTCGAAGAGTGGGCAACATCTGTCGGCTCGAGAGAACAACTCGCCATCGGAGCATTCGCTGCTTCTCTCCTCGTCATCCCCACAACCCTCGCTGTCAACGCAGCCAAGGACTCCTCCGAACTCGTCGCACAGCTCCGTTCACGCCACGCACTTTCGCAGCGAACTTCCGAACCCGCCTCAGGACACGCACACCCAGCACCGACGGCGAACGGCGCTCCTAAAGCTGCTCCTGTACAGCAAGCTCTGGATGCTGATGCGAAGGCGCTGGCAAAGGCTAAGGGTTACAAGAATTATGGTCTCGATCTTTCGAAGGGTAAGGTGCATGATTGTGTCAAGGCTGGTGTGTTGGAGCCTAGCATGAGCAAGGTGAAGCAGTTGAAGTCAGCGGTCGAGGCTTGTGTGGCTATTATGAGGATCGACACGCTCATCAAGCTTGATCCCGAGCAGAGAGGTGGAGAGGATGATGGGCATGGTCATTGAGAGGAGCATATTGAGTGATGAACAACGAACTCTGACAGCGAATGCTCCTCGCTGTAACAGGAACGTCACTGGCTATGGGCTATGGGCTATGGCCGGGAGAAGGTGTGCTAAGCAGCGGCCAAGATCCATGGGTCATTGAGAGGCCAGCGGGAACTGTGAACAGCGCTCTGTATTTGTAATGCGCACTCGGCTCTTATGAATAGAGCTATGTAGACCAAAAGGCACTGTATGAAGCACCACTGCCAGTAGTTTGACAACGCGATATCAGCGCGTACCGCCCTATAGAGGCGAGCCTTAGGGTTAACTTTGCACAAGTGAAACGTCCTGCGCCTCGACACGAGGACTCCAAGCATGTGACAGTCCGACGTCACTCTATCTTCGCGTCTCTCCATCCTCACTTACATACAACCTGGACACTCCCTCCTCCCTCTCACCTGCACGCTTAGCAGAAATGAGCGAGCTTCTCGAGTTCCTACGAACTCATGACGAAGCATTTCGTAGGTGAAGACTCACCTTTTTCATACTCTCGAAACCTCACACTGTCTAACTTACTCCATAGCCGCGCCCGATTAGCCTCTCTATACAGCGATTTTCGACATCAGCGCACGACGAACTCCGATGGCTACGTTGCGAACAGCTCCGCATGGCTACGCGCCCTGTCCTCGGCTGCCCGAAATGGCCTCATACCCTCACAGACTGGCGGGAACAGCAGATTTCTGATCGAGAGCGGAGAACCTCTCCTACGAGAACTGAATACGCAGGAGTACGGACGTCCTCTGGCACTAGGCGCCGTGCTCGAAGACGCCGTGAACAGCAAAGCGCTCGTACCACTCAAAGACTTCCTCGAAAGCAAAGAATCAATATATCACAAGAGCTGGATACCCACACCATGGCAAGTTGTCAGCTGGGGTCTACGGCAGATCGGACTGACAAGCAATGACGAGGATAAGTTTGTCAAGGGAAGTTTCGTTGTTGTTGCCAGTGTAGAGGCCGCAGCGCAAGATGTCACAGAGAAGATGAAAGGTATGAGGGATGTGGAGAGCGTATTCTCAAAAGAGCTGTTCGCGGAGATGTTCAAGGAGGTTCTGGGTGGAGAGAAAGATACAGAGATCCTAATACGCCATCTCGTCCGCGATAAGGAAGCTATCGCATATGATCCGGAAACTGGAACGATCAAATTCGGACAAACAGCTACACCGGGAGTGGAAGTGACGAAAGAAGACATCTCAATCGCCTCCCTCCGAACACTCATTTCCACCCTCACACCCCAAGTTGAGGCTCTCACAACGCAAATCTCAACACTCGACACCACAGCCCGAACCTCCGTCTCGAACAAAAACCTCATCGCAGCCAAGAACGCTCTGCGACAGAAGAACGCCGCGACGAAGAAACTTGAACAACGCACAGCTACTCTCGCACAATTAGAGGATGTTTATGCGAAGATTGAACAAGCTGCTGATCAAGTACAAATCGTGCGTGTACTGGAAGAGAGTGGTAAGACTCTCAAATCTCTCAATGCGCAAACTGGAGGGGTTGAGAAGGTGCAGGATGTTATGGAACATCTGAGAGAGGATATGATGGATACGGAGGAGATTGGCAATGCTATTAACGAGGGAGCGATGGGTGGGATTGATGAGGGTGAGGTTGAGGATGAGTTGGAGGCACTTGAGAAGAATGAACGAGAAAAGACGGAAGCTAAAGAAAGAGCTGAGAGGGAGGCGAGGGAGAAGGTTGAGAGGGAGGAGAGGGAGAGGAGGGAAGCTCAAGAGGCGGAGAAGACGAGGACTAGGTTGGCTGAGTTGGATGCTGTGCCGGAGAAGAAGGAGGATGTTGAGATGAAAGAGGCTGAGGCTGTGAAGGAGACCGCTTGAGACTAACGAGATTTCTCTCTATGACATATGCTGGCTCTGCAAAGGACGACCGGGCTTATGCTAGTCAAGAAGACTGTTCATTAGCGAGGTGTTTGGCGTTTCAAGGTACCTCAATCAAAATACTCACTCACAACATACGCTACAGTTCTGGCGCATAGGAATGACACAATATAGGCACATACCGAACAGTATTAGCTTGCAGACAACACAAAAGTGGTCAAAGGCAAAGCAAAAGGTAAAACGATCGCCCCTTTCGAGTGAAGACATGAGTACACTTTGTGGCCGCATTCAAGTCTGATTTGGCTTGAGGCTTTCACTGAGGCTGCATTAGTCTCAAGCATCGGCTACGCTGACGACTTACTGCTTATCCCACTACACTACGGACGATTATTGAGGTAAGCCTGGATGAGATAGTATATCAAGGCTCACAGCAGGATGTCAAGAGTGAGGCAAAAGAGATGGTAAAAGGGTAGAGGACAGGTCGGAGGCAAAACGCAAAACAATCATCCCTTGCGAAGAGAAGAAGGCGGACGAACAGCTGAAGTCTGATCTGACTTGGAGCTTCTACTATCGCTACGTTCGTGTCAAGCATCAGTGAAAGTGACGACTTATCGAGTAGACCACTAGACTACGGACGACTGTTGAAGTGAGCATAGATTGGGTGGTCTATGAAGGCTCATAGGGCTGTTACTGATTATAGCAAAAGTCAAAGAACGAGTTAAGAGGCAAAACAATCGTCTCTCTGCTAGCGTGGTAAAGTCACTGTGCTCGTCAACACCAAGTCATTTGACTTCGAAGATTGGCACAGCTGCCTCTTTATTCAAGCATCTGCTTTACAGACGACTTACGACTCATACCGCTAGACCATGAACGACTGGTTGAGGTAAGCACATATTGACTGACCTGTAGAGGCCAATGGGGGTGTCATTGGTTGTATCAAAAGGAGCGAAGAACGAGTCCGAGATGAGAGATCAAGGACAAGTCCGGCAAAACAATCGCCTCCCTGCTAGGGCATTTCTGTGCTGTGGATTTCCGCGAAGTCATACGGCTTCTCGCGGTTTCTAACGACATTTCGCTTGAGCATCAGCTAAGCTAACGACTTACTGGCTATTCCGCTGGACTATGGAGGATTGTTGAGCAGTGCGTAGTTTGGAAGATCTACAAAGGCTAATGAGGAGTCAGTGGCTAATGGTAGCAAAAGATGAGATGGAAGTGGGAGGCAAAACAATCGCTCTTGCTCACCGCAGATATCACCGCGTCAGACCACAATGATCTGACTAAATCGTACTCCTTTTGGCTTGGTCTAAGCATCATCTAGACTGACGACTTACTGGTCATGCCACTATACCATGGACGACTGTTGAGGATGACTGGCCTTGTATTATATATGAAGTTGATGTCTGTGTCAAAAGGTCGTCAATAGCGGGCGACAGAATTGCAACCAATCACCACATTAGGCATGAGTACACATGGAACAGTTCGAATGTTCTACAGTATTTATACAGCCACAACCACTTCTACCATCATCCATCTGTCATCTAAGCCCCAGCCTTCTCCCCTTCTTCAACAGGCGGCGCCTTGTCCGAAACCACCTCTTCCTCTTCCTCCTTTTCCACAACCACCTCAGCCGTAGCTTGGCTCTCCGGAAACACCTCCTTCATAAGCTCAGGCAAAAACCTCCCCAACCTCACCTCCGTCTCCTCCCACAACTTCCTCTGCAATTCAGTCCTCTCAGCTTCACCATTCGTGGGCGCTACCATATAGCCCCCACTACCCATAACCAATAAAATGTTCTTGAGACTCTCAGGTACAGCCTCCTCAAGCACACCGCCATCTCTCTGTCCAGAACCCATAAGCCGTTCCATGACTTCGAGGATACCGGACCAAAGTTCTCCTACGCCGGGCCATTCTGAGAGAAGGACGAGGTAGTGTAAGAAGATCTTACAGAGTAGTTGAGCGGCTTGGACACGGGTTTCGCCCATGCCTACTGGGTCGGTTTGGTAGACTTCTGGTTTGAGGAGTTGTTGGATGAGAGGGAAGAGCACTTCCGAGAAGATGTTGGTCCATTCGGTGTGGTCTGGTGATGCTAGTTCTGGTGAGAGGAGACAGCGTTGTAGGCTCGAGAGGGAGAGTTGTCGGATCTCACGGCAGGGATTGGTGGATTGTGTTGCTAAGCAGCGGAATACAGGAGACCAGTAAGCTTTCCAGGCTTCTTCGGTTTCGAGTTGGCTTTGCTTGATGAGTTGGGGTACTCGCCCTGCGAGTTGGGAGACGAGAGTGATGGCGCGAGCACCACGGATGACGGCGTCGAGTTTCTTCGGCTTCTTCTTCTCGGGTGTTGCCTCATCTTCTGTGCTGTCCGTCTTGCGAGGGGTGGGCTTTTGGCCTTTGCGACCAGATTGCGGGTACTTCTCTGCTCGAGCGGCTTGCTCAGCTCGTGCGCCGATACTGCCACTGGTGGCGAAGGCATTGAGCAAGGAGACACAAGCGTCGTAGTTGTCGGGAGTGATGGCAGCAGTCGGTCCATCTGCAACACTCTCCACGATCTGGAAGACCAGACCTGCAGCCTCTGCCTCGGGATGTAATTGATGAACGATGTTCCAGAAGTCGGGACTAGCGGCCATCTCGTTTCGCAGTTCTGTCTGTGGTCCGGAGATGCAGCCATACATGCCCTTCAGGATTGGCAGAGCACATTGCTTCAACAAGTGCTGCGGGAATGATGAGATGGCGTGGAGCACTACTGGTGCACGAATGTAGCCGTGATCATTGCTGGCTCGTAGCAGACTGAGAAGGTAGAACACAGTTCGACTCAGCGCGACTGGGTGTAGTCGGTCCGCGTCTCGGGTGACGTTTGTGAGTGCTTCAGCGACATCAGGACCTAACGTTGTGATAGTCTCTTCGTCTCGCAATGCCAGAATCGTTGCCAGTTCTAAGACATAGACGACAGCAGGGTTGTACGTTGGTGGCTCGTCCCGGACCTTTGTACCAGTACCGCGTAGAGGAGTGGGCGCAGGCAGTTCGGGCTTCACTGCGATGACTCGTGGTGAGTCCTGCTCTGGCAGATGTGACAACAGAGACATGGTCAAGCTCTTTAATGTGGCAACAGGCAGCTCACTGACATTTCCAAGGATCTCCTCAAAGCGGCAAGCATTAATGCAATCCACGGATGTCAGTGTCGCCTCAATCTCTTGATCATTCGGCTCTGGCGGTTCGTCGTTCATGACGCTACTGACATAGCTCGTAAAGGCGCTGAACAAGCCAACATCGTTGCTCTTGTCGTTGCGCTCGATGACTTGCGCAGGCGATTGTAGCGGTATAGGCGGTAGATCAAGATCACGCGATATGCTCGTGAAGCTCGTTGGTACCAGTGAATTGACGAAGAGATTCACAATGATGCGCACGATCTGTGTCCAGCCATCTCGTATAACATCTTCGTGTCCATTAATGATGCGGAAGAGCACGATCGTCGCCAGTTCCGCTTTGTTATCTCGGCCGAAGTCGACTGCGAACTTGCTAACCATGATGCTCTTGCCACTCGCCTGGACCTCAGTATTGAGAGCCGTGCTTGGCGGTGTGTCCGTTGCAAGTGTGCTAATCTTTGCCAAACTGAGGATGATGTAGTCGAGGCATTCGGAAATGCCATGTCGTGCAGCGATTTGTGCACATTGGTTGTAGCCAGCAATCACTCTTTGGAACACAGCGTCTTCTGTTGCCGAAACGAAGACGTAGTTCAACGTCGCCACAATTGGTCGCCATGTCGCGGCGAACATGTCCGCGTCGTATATGTTCGTCTCACAGATGACCAGGTTTTCAGCAGTGTTGACCTTCATCAGGAGCTCTTTCCACGCGTGCTCAAATGCATGCTTGTTGTCGTGCTCCTCGGGTAACACGATCTCACGAGCCTTGATCGCTTCGTAGATTTCTTGCAGGAATTCTTCGTCAAAGTTCTTGCCTCCATTCACGCCTCGAAGGTTCTTCTGGAAGTCTTCGAACTTCATTCGATTCGACGACTTCACGTTGGGGTTGTACTGATCCGTATTCAGCATGATGATAGCATAGGTCAGGACAAAGGCAGAGTCAGCGTCGATGATCTGCTCCGGCTGTACAGCTTTCATGTACTTCTCGCAAAAAACTGTCACGATTCTCTCAATCAATGCAGACTCTCCTGGGAGACGGAAGGAGTTGAGCAGTTGGCGAAGGGCCTCATCGACCCGCAAATCCCCAAAGTCGAACAGATCCATGAATGCATCCAGAATAGCTTCGTTCGACTTCTTCGAGATGAACTCTCCCAGAACCTTCTTGTCAATGCGTGTAGTGCCCTTCAAGAAACTCGTCACAGAGTGTGGATCGTTAGGATCTGCGATGATGCCCTGCGAAGCAAGAAATGCTATGCCACCTTTCGGACTTTCGTTGAATTTGGTGGCACCACGAATGATGACCTTCTTTCGTCGTCGTTGTTCGCGCAGTTTCTCCACTTCTGGCAGGCCATTCGTGACAGGCTCATCGCTCAGTCGCTCGGCAATGAACTGCACGAACCCGAGAAGCGAGTCGAGACACAAAGGCGGCACGTTGGTAGTGCTCCATGTTGCAGAGTCCGGAAAGGCATTCCTCGACAACAGACCAACCATGTCTGTGCAGAGATCGCTTCGATCTGTCTCGCAGTCATAGTTCACGAACAGCTCCACCATGAAGCTTGGTATGCGGACCAGACCGCCCACACTCTCGACCATTGCTTCTCGCGCATCTGGCTTTCTCGACCCGCCCTCCATGCCTAGCTTCTGTCGGTCTCGGACTGGAACAGGAGTCGATCGACCACTCGCAGGCGGCCCATTAGAGCCTGGTGTGGAGGGCTGCGGTCGTGCTAGTGTCGGTGCTTGTGGTACTCCTTGGTATAACGATGGGTCAATGTTAGGCTCATCGGGTATTGGCACGCGAGGATGTAGGCATGCCACGACGTAACTCAAAAATAGCTCTTGCTGCAGCTTTAGCACGCTTCGACATGTTGCTAGAAGCGTGCCTGCGACTCGTAGTGATTCGTGTAGAACGGCAATGTTCTCACTTCGCACAAGTTGGAACAGGTTCCTGCACATGGTGTCCTTCGCCAGACTCGCCAAAGATGGGTGGTTCGCAATGCTTGGGCCAGCAACTTCCAGTGCCACATTGACTATCCTCAGAGCCATCACTCGCATGGTGTCGTTCTTTGATCGATCGTGCGGGTCCAGCAAGTCTGCCAGTACTCTGAACAGCTCTCTTATACTTGGTAGACCATATGGCTTCACATCACCATCTTCCTCGTCTTCCTCGCCACTCCTCGAGCTTAGATCAATTTGACTGGTATTCATGTCCGTACTTGGCCTGGTGTCCGCATTCGTCCCTGGCACGTCCAGAGTCAAGCTTGACCGCATCTGTTTCATGTTGTCTGGCCCCAGATCTCCATGTGAGTGGATCTTAGCAGCTTCCATCTCTTCTGATCCCAACTCCTGCTCCATGTCTTCAATCTCATCGCCCTCGAACTCTGCTTCCAGTGTCTTTAGTCTGCCAAAGATGGTCTTGCACATGGTGACCATGCTGATTTCAGCACTCCTCCTTAGCACTTCCGTCATCCTGAGGTGACAGCATATACTGAGAGCGCACTCCATCATCTCGCATACCGACTGGTCGCCCAACACTTCTCCTGATGGACCGCATATCATGTCCTCGGCGAGTTTCAGTATACGCAAGAACACCACTTCATCTGAAGGGGAGTTATCACCCTCGAATCTACAGTGGGTGATGGAGCTCGCCAGTAGCTGCATGCCATGCGCAAACTTGGGGCAGTTCTCATTGATGACATTATAGGCCAGCATCTTGGTGATGGCAATCAAGGCCAGACTCGTGATAGGTGCCGTAGTACTGCTCGACCGGATGACCTGCAGGAATGGGTGTAGTAGATCTGGTGTAGGCACTGTCTGGATATCCTTGACGCCCTTCAACTCCGACCTGAGTTTGGCGAATGCGCTCATGAGAGGGTTGTCCTGCATGGACTGGCCCTTCTTGCCACGTAGTCCCCATCTTGACGCCTCCTCGCTGCCTCGGTTGCTGCTCCCGTTATTGTAGTCGTTGAAGTATGGCTCTATAAGGTCGATCTTGCTGCTCGCTCTCGTTCGTTCCCGTTCGTGGTCCATTCGCTGTGTGGAGAGTTCGGAGGATGTCGTGCGCGAGTGATTGGAAGATCCAAGGATTGATGATATGCTAGAGTGTGCCCATCGTGCGTGCTTGCGCATCGCAGATGTCACGGTAATGCATTCTGTGACTACCAGCGACACGGGGTCTATGGCCACGGTTATGGAGGATGTCATGTTGAAGGAGAGTGTCTCCGTCTCTCGAGGTGGTGGGTTCTGATCAGTCCATATATGCTTCTGGCAGCCTGATTATCTGGCAGGCGGCAGAGACCAAGTGTTGTGTGTCAATACTTGGTTGTTCTATGGTCCAGCTGTCAATGCGGTCGGTACGGGGTTCGCTTCGAGGAGGATCGTCGACAGAGCCAAGACCGAAGCACGCGACATCACTTCCTTCGTTCCTTCTCCAGGAACACTCTCATCCTCTGTTCTTCAGACAACTTCATCGTCATCGCGTCTCAATCTGCATCTTCTTTACAACAGTTCAGATGCCGGATCATTGGTAGATGGGCCTCTCGAGCTTATCCCAGAGCTTCCCGCAGCGCGCGCCTGTACTCACCATGTATTGGCCAGTTTGAGAAGAGGCACAGTGGAGCCGGCGCCTAACGAGAAACGGTCAGGTCGCGAGGCACTTATGATGGTATAGTGGACGTTCCGCCGGAGACAGTGGACTCACAACATCATGATCCGCTCTTTACTTGGACTTTGCGGTAGCCTCTAGGACAAGCAGCCAGCGCGTGAAAGCCTGGAACACACCACCAGAGCCACCTGAGCCACCTTTACGTGCACTTCCAGACACACGACGCCGACTCACACTCCCGGATACGGAAGATGGCCAGTTCCACTCTCAGGAGCAGTCCGGCTTGCTATCACGAATCCCCACAGAGCTCCGGCTCATGATATGGGAGTACGCAATGGGCCCAGAGCACCAGAACGATGTTCTGCACCTGGAACCAGAAGATGGAACTCTTAGGTCCTGTCGTTGCTTTGAGAGCGATTACACTAAGTTGCCCTTTCGACATTATTGCTGGCAAGCCGCTTTCAAAAAGGAATGGCGCGACGAGAATATTCGAGGACATATGCTGGAGCCAAGGCCGCATCGGAAGATCTTCCCACTTTTGCTGACCTGTAGACTCGTGTATGTGGTTCTCGAGTCAAACAAACATACCACGAGACTGACACGGCTTAGGTACCGCGAGACTGTTGATATACTGTATCAGTGCAACACGTTCAACATGCGACGTGCGGAGAGCATCATCAGGCTCCCGAAGGTTTTACTTCCACATCGTTTCCAGCGAATTCGACATCTACAATTCGGCACTGCGTTTCAATGTCCCGTGCGACTAGACGTCTCACGCGCCTGGCCCAAACATCCGCCCGACGATGCGAGTAAGTGGCTCGGAGCTTGCAAAGTGCTCGCTTCCTTGACGTCTCTGCACAGCTTGCACATAACCATCGCGATCTGGCCAGTGGATATAAGTCAACGAGATCGCAACAACGACGAGTCGGTACAAGTTGTACTTGAACCACTGAAGCTCGCTCGTGCTGCAGTGTTCTCAGTCACACTGACCGAAGAGGTTACGGACGAGGTCAAGAGAAGGCTAGGGGCAGTCCCTTTCCAGATCATACGACGAGAGCGAGCGGGCATTGGTGCTTATACAATTGCGGAGGACGACTGACAAGTCCCAAAAAAGCGGTACACTTAATAACATACACCAGCAATGCTTAAATGCATCACATTGCTTTCTGCCCCCAACTCCTCGCATTCCCCTTCAGACGCTGACTGTGGCAGCAGACTCAGCCTCCTTGATCATGGTGAGGAATCCCTCGAAAGCTACAGGAGTGCTTCGATACTCCATCGCTGGAAGATCACACCATCTCTTCTTCTTAGGTGGCTTCTCTGATAGCGAGCCATCGGCCTCGATATATAGCGGGACGGTTGGCTTTTCGTCTTTAACAGGTGGATCGGGAAAGAGCAGTCTTATGCCTAGGCGGTCACAGTGTCAGAAATCTCTGGTTGCGCTTGATATATGCTGTCACTTACCGCTTGCAAGCAACGCGAGCGAGTCCGCGTTCTTGATCGGCGCCTGGTCGCCAGTGCCACCTTGCGTCGCGAGAGTCGTGGCTGCTCTCCATCCGTAGGCGATACCTGGAAAGATACCAGCGAGTGGAAAGCCGCCGCGCCGCATCCTAACCTGGAGCACCAAACTAGCAAGATCACAATCTGGCCTGAAGGATGTTCATACATCGTCTGTATCAGTCCCAGAGTTGGTATGAGTGAGCTCGTGAAGGACCACCTTGTCGATCAGGTTCAATGAATCGATTGGAGCGAGCGGATAATTGAAAGGGTTCTTGGAGGAGAATGGGATCAACGTCTTTGCCAAGCGTGCCTTAAGACCGCGATTATACGTCTGGCCCATGATTAGAACCGAACATGCCACATGCGCGTGCTGCTTGCAACTCACTGGATATTTGGCATGGACTGCCCACTCGAGAAACCAAGGACACATGGTCACCTGGCTCGCGGTCTGTGGTCGGTCGATGACTTTACCTCTGGCATCTCGTACCACTCTGAGATCGGGGTTGACCGTAAAAGCTACCGTCCTGTCGCCGCCTTTGCATGTCTTAATGCTATCGCCGGCCGCGAGATCAGACCAATAGTTGCCTGTGTCTGATAGTGCTTCATGAGCGACATGCGGAGATATGAGCTCTACGCAACTGAGTCCACTTACTGATGTCCGTCCACCTATCAGGCTGTTTCTCCATGAAAGCTGATCTCAACTGTACCCGGTCTAAGTTGCAGTAGAATGTCTATTGCACGAGATTGTCAGCAGAGTTTGTACCGCAAGGAACGACGACCGTACCACTTCATCACTGTTCACCAATCCAGGGGCTTGAGGATCCAGCTTGTCCTTGCGCAGATTGATTTTCTGAAAGATTGCCCTTAGATCTTCCCACTTAGTGTCTGCACCGAAGAGTAGATTCACTAGCCGCTCAACGTTAGGATCCTTTGGCCCTTGCGAATTGAGAGCCTTGAACGCTTTATCGGACATAGCATATGCGTCCTTTATTGCTTGGTCGAGAATGTCATACTGCTTATCCTTGCAGGAGTCTGGGTCGATGGAGTACGCGAATGAAAGTGGTAAGAACATGAGTAGCTATAGAAGTGCGGGAAAGATTGGAGAAAGCATTTTCGAAGGCTCTACACGATACTGTAGCACTGGCTGCTCAGCAAGGTGGAGCACCAGCCTTGCTTTATATCATGTTTACGATGTGATGTGATCTAGGAAGCACAGGATCAGACGATGCCATAAGACCGGAAGCGGGAGAGCCAACTCTGCACGAAGTTCTGATAATAGCCGCAGCGGCAAACGAAAGAACAACTGTCAGTATCGATCTACGCTTGTGATGGCACAGCTGAGAGAAGCGGCTAATGACTTACGGTAGATGGATGTTTGCTCACGAAGCTGTTGGAAGGCACAGTTTTTGCTTTTGACTAAGGCAGTAAGGCAGTATTTAAGCGCTTTCGACTCCTAGGTCTTGGCATGTATCAACTTATGCACGCCTCGATCCTTCCATAGCTGAGACCTACGCCGCAGCCGCGACCTTCGTACTGCATGCTAAGGCCTCATCTCAGGTGAGATACAAGGTGAAGTACAAGCAGAAGATAACCTTGTCACTCGATCTGGCCGATTTCTGGTGATCAAACGTCCGGCTTCCCGTGGCATGCTGGTATGCGACGACTTCAGAAGCCTAAGCAACAACACAGACTCAGAGAGCTGCCGGATATAACCAGCAGAGAGCGCGCTTGCTGGCCTTCTAGCCGCCGAGAGTCGTCTCATTGGACTGTCAGGAACGGTGCCGCATGCTCATGCCTCAAGCTTGTCGTCTGCACTGCACTCCGCCTTCCCAGCGCTTCTCGAGGTACCAGAATAGATCTCGATGCCGCCAGCCTCTCTGGACACCAGGATGCCAGCATCACGGCCGGCGGCGTCTACGATGTTGCGGCGCAGTACACCAACAACATCTGGCGACAATATGGCAAAGTTCGCAAAGCAGGATGGAGTAAAAATACTCTGAAACGAGATCTACGCCATCTTTCAATCCAGACTTCTAACATGCGGCGGCAACGATGGTGTGCGCGAGGATATATAACCTTGATCTTCGGAGAATGACAAGTCACGAACAGAACTCGCACTTACCAGTGTCATCATGCGATCAACCACACCTTGGATCTTATCTGTGCTGCCAGTATACGCTCTGGCAGCGGCACCCACCATCACGTTTGGACCTCTCGGCGACTATCAGAAAGCTCCTGTAAGCGCTCCACCTGAAGGTGCAGACATCGTCCACTGACATGATCAAGGCAGAAACGGCAACTCCAAGTGGGAAGGACCTTACAATCACTCCACAAGACTTGAGCAATGGAGTACCTCTTGATGGCGTCGATCTCTTCCTTGGACCTGATCTTCAAGCCGAACTATCGAAGACTCTCAAAGAAGTTTGTGCAAATGGTGTGTCTTCGGATTGCGCAAATCTTTGACTACCCAGCTCGATATACAGAAGTCTTTGCAAACCAGACAGATCGGAGTCTTCGCCACATTAGCTGCTTATATGGCAGCCTTCGCGGCCGTCATCATCTCAACACAGCCTGGAAAGGTGATGCCGCATATTCATGTGCCACAGGCAGATGTTGCTCAGCTCAAGTGCCAGACAGCGAGCACTGTGGTGTTCGAGACGGCCAAAGGCGCTCCAGCAATCACCGTCACGCCCACTGCAGCTCCTACGCGAGAGCCAGCAAGCGGTAACCCAGCCACCATCGAGACACTCTCAGCAGACGCCGATGGCCACCACAAAGGTGACATAGTCATCGACATTCCGCCTCAACGCGCAGACATCCTGCTACAGCTCATACTCCAAGAAGGCGAGTGTAAGGCCAAACAACCTAGACGTAGATTAAGTGGTCCTGGGTCTGGGTCCACTTACTACGTCCCTACTCATGCGGCCATCATGGTGCTCAGCAATGCAGGTCGAAACTCTCCTTTGAACTTGTTTGATATCAATGTCCAAGGATTGGCACAACAACTCATTCACTATCGAGGTACGTATGCCATGCCCTCGTTGCACCACATCTTGTCACTGAAGCTGATTCTCTATAGACGACGCACTACAAGGAGCCCTCGAGGCTGTCCAAGCCGCGGCTCTCAAGCTTCCAGGGTTTGCCGGAGTGGCCATCGATATCACTAAGAACGTCGCAAGCATTGTCTTCGCCGCCACCATGTCCGTCTGCACCGAAGGAGCTGCCACGTTAGAGCAGATTGCCATCCAGAGCTCACTCGTCATTGGAGATCCGGCTGGCGATGATGAGAATAATGACAGTAACTGCCCGAGAGATGTCTCGTTTTGCGACGATACAGAATGTCATGGCAAGGACGATGTCTGTGGAGAGGTAAGGATATTGACTTGATCTGATTGTGAACTCACTGACCTTTACAGGGCAAGCAAAAAGGTTGTATGTGCTTGGAGGAGACCACGCTATATGTACAACCTGGTTCAAGAAGTGATTGGGATGCCGGTCAAAAGGTCATCGAAGCTATGCTTGGCGACACCTCCGATGCACCTGGAGAATTGGAGTGCGACTCTGATAAGCGCGTCAATCTGGAGAGTGCAGATTTCACTAAGTAAGAACACCCTACTGCGTTGGAGAGGCAATCGCTGACTTCCAAAGACTCGTAGCTTTATTCTGTAAAGGTGCCGATCTCAAGACAGACTTCAACAAGGTGGTTACTACCACGGACGCCGGCACTCGAGGAACCTATCCTGGCTATCATTTCAGTTTCCATTGGAAGAAGAAAGATGCTACATGCTCTTCGTCTTGCGAGGATATTTTTGGTGCCTTCCTCTGTTCTTCCGTCTGCAGTTTCGACAGCCACACCAAGTCAGCTTCTGGATCACAAGAAACTGCCTGTGGAACAGCATCATTCGAGTTCAGCGACGGCAAACCAACTTCTTTGGAGAAGCTCACTTGCGGCAACCAAACTGACATGGGCAATCCGATTCACTTCACCTCTCTTGAGACCATGAATGATGCGATAGACTTCTTCTGCCATCGTCAGATGCTTAATAGAATCAATTTCCAACCAGGAAAGCCCAATTGGAGTGGCAACAGTCAGTATGAGCATTGGAACGACTACCTGCACGACCCTGTCTATCTCACGATGGACTACATCGACATGCCGGGTTGTCCAACAATGGATTTCTCTCAGGACTCGACCATAAACACGTGCAAAGATCGGCTCAAGTACATTATGAATACTTGTAAGTGACACATTTGACTGTGTATAGCTGAACAGACGCTGACTGACCTTCCGCCAGGCGATACGTCAAACCCCAACGGCTTCCATCACTGAAAACAAGGTGGCTTGTACTACCGCGACTGCATAGCGTGGTATGTGGGACGTGACGAGTTCCGGGGAGACGGACCAAACAGTACCGATGACACCTGGAGACCAAAGCTAAAGAAGTGCAGCATCGACTCTGAGTGCGATGCGTACTGCCCGGCTGATAAGAAAGGCATGTGCAACTCCGAATTGGAAGGAGGCTACGGATGGTGCTCAAGCTGCTACCATAGAGGTTAGATCCGGAAGCATCAATCCACCAGAGGCTATATTTCCAGAGCAACGGCTTCTCGCCGTGTGAGAGAGAGTTTGCAGATCAGGCCAGGAGTCGGCTAAATAGCAAGCCTTTTCGAGTTACTCAGCGCCAGAAACCAAGAACTGGCGCTTTCACACTGGGAACGACCACTCACCAGAGGGCGACCGCGCAGGTTGACGAGCTCGAGCGGTGTGTACCCATAACAGCAGTCACTCCTGCTGAGTCGCATCCCAGTAGAAATCAGACTGATTATATGGGAGAACACTCTGGGCCGCCACCACGACGATGATGTATTGCACCCACAGCCTACGGAGAACGCACTCTTCGTTACGTCCGCTGCTGGGACAAGAGTAAACTGCCACGCGAAAAAGGCGTTCCACAATGGCCAGATGCAATGTTTGGCTTCCAGCACGAATGCTGGGAGTCGGTCTGGGAGAAACGTTGGCGCGATTTGGGGGCGCTGAACGTATACCAGCCTCCCGACCCTCGCAAGATCCAGTCATTGCTTCTCACCTGCAAGTTACTCTAAGTGTCTATCATCGTTTACAATCTTGAGCCTACTTCCAACTGGAGTTACTGTCCACGCAGGTACCGAGAGTCTATCAATATCCTCTACCAATCCAACACCTTCGACATGCGAGAGTGCGAAGGCCTCATCAAGCTACCACAACTCATCTTACCCCACCCCTTCCAACGCATTCGTAGAATACGATTCAGCACCACATTTGACTTCTCGATTCCAAGAGCGAAGGATAAGAGGAAGAGATTCCCGCCAGATGATTCTAGCAAGTGGGCGGAAGCCTGCAATGTCCTGGCGTCCTTGGCCAACCTCGAGGACCTCCGCATTACCATCGCGTTGCCAGCACATTCGAATCGAGACGAGTTCGACAGCACTTTGATACACATACTGGAACCGCTCAAGCCTATCCGTGCTATCAAGTTCACGCTCGCTATGACTGTACCTGTATCGGACTATGTGAACATGCGAGTGGGAGTACTGCCGTGTAAGATCGAGTCGAGATGGAGGCCTGCAAGTAGACTGGGGACGGACTGAGTGGAAGTACCAGATGCTTGATGGAGCTCTCGGTGTGCTTGACCAGAAGCGATCCTGTCCTGATGACCGTTATATCGTCAGTCCTCCGAGAATCAATGAGCCTGCATGTGGAACTAGCACATATCTCGTTCCTAGACGAAAGTCTAACGTGACCCGACTGCCGGGATCCTGGATGTTGGGAAGTGGTCCGCAACGTCGCTTGTCCTGGTCTGCCTGCACTTTGGAAGAGGTATCGAGGGCTATCTATCATGCGGATATGGTCCAACTATGGACTTCGCCTGGCCTCGAAAGGGTCTCGAGCCGTCCCATTAATCTACGCCACTAGACGAAGTCTATCTGACGTGCGAGAGCGCCTCGGGTCCGTTCAAGACGCCCTGCTCACGTCGATGAGATTCATGTCATCATGATCTCCAAGTGTGTGCATCATGGCAGAGCCACGGACACAACGCTCGACTTTAGGAACACCTCAGTCTTCAGCTGTCTTCCTTCCCAATGCATTACTCCAGCGCAGCTACAGCTCCCATGCCCCACGGTCTGGCTTCCCTCGTTCAGAGCATTCATTGACCCGGCATGAATCCGCTTCTGGCTATCACGACACACCTACACCCTGCTACACAGCACAAGAGTGTCACCGCCCTGGCCAACTAGGTCGATTGCAACAGGAACTGTCAAGCATGAGGCCCACCAATACGACCACCCAGCGTCATCGATACATGTGCTCTCAGCTGTAACCCCATCTGCCTATATAATCTGCCTTTGCCTCACCGGTCTTTCGAAAGTCCACATCTCACGCAATATCTTGTCTCTCGCACCATAGAACAGCTCCGAAGACCTTGCCAGAATGTTCTCATTCCGCAAGATCGCCCTGTCCGTTTTACTCTTGACAGCATTGCTTCCAGCTTCAGTTCTCAGCGGCAAAATCGCCTCTGTAATCCTCTTGAGTACTTGACTGTCTTGAAGTGCGAGCACTAATGACTTGGACAGGACTGCCAACATCCGTTCGATCACTGCACGACATGCGAAGTTGCGGGACTAGTTGGCGAATGCGTCAGTGGTTCGGAATGTGATTATCCTCCGGAGGCGAATTGCCATTGTAGATGAGCAACGTTGGTCGGATTTGAGCTTCGAGGAACCGGCAATGAGGTGTGACATGGCAAGTCAATGAGAGAAACTGATGAAGCTGCGAATATGAACCTGGGGTGAAGGTGAAGACGAGTCGCGTAAGCCTGGCATATAAGGAATGATACAGTGCGATCCTCTACACAACGACGTACCTTGAGGATCTATGCGTGGGAGCTTACAGCTCAAGCACATACTGTCTCTGGCTCCTCCATCGTCACAGTGTGGATTCAGGCGGGCTATTCACGCAGAGTCCAGCATCGCTTGCTGCTCTTCACTTTCAAGCCATCTCTTTTAAGCCTCGGCTCTCGCTCGACTACGATCACTCCCTATTCTCCCGTACAAGGTACACGATAGTCCGTAACATCAACACAGAATGAAGCTGACGGCACGGAAAGAGCGACTTTTGTCACCAGGGACTTCGCGCGCGCGTAAGAATCTTCTCATGTTCCAAATGAGAATTTGAGATGGATCATTGGGAGTGCCTGCCTACGACTGCGCCGGCCTACTCGAAGGAAGTCGCAGCTTGCACTACCTTCGCAGCTCTCGCATATGGTCGCTTTCGATGTCTGCTCGAACAGTTCCATGGCTTCCCGCCTGCGAGGTTGCGGCACGGGAGCGTGGACCAACTGAATGTATTCTGCAGGGTGATGGTAATAGATGTTTCATCGTGATCATTCTGCAGTAGAGTGAGGTATGCGCCCGTATCCGACACCGAATTGGTGAACGGCGTAGCCGTATAGAGCCAAAGGAATATGAGCTGTATGGCCAGCAGCGGAAACCGTGGCCCTCATGAACGACGCCGCGGTCCAACAGGTCGTGCGCTATTCCGAGTTCGCATTTTTGATGTCCTGCTCGAGTGTGTAGTGGAGTGAAGCCCATTGATGTGGATCCAGTTGATTTGCAGGCTGACTTGACCGAGTTGGTGGCATGCCAGGTCCTTCTCTATTGCGGGCGTGCTCAGTCGCAGTATCTTCTCCTCCAAGAACTGCAGACGTGGTTCTTTGGCGATCAGCAAGTCCATCTCGGCGACAACAGCATCCACACCCTTGTTCGACTGGCTTGTGATGATCACTCCGATTCCCATCATCATTAGGATGCAGATCATCTTAGCCACAGTAGCAGCCTTCCCTGTGCCTGGAAGACCCTGCATTAGGATCAACCCACTTCTGACCTCTCGGTCCACACCACACTCGATGAACTCCCGCTGTTCGTTGTTGACCTGAGCAGACTTGACATCGCGAATGAGCCCGTCTCTGTCGTTGTTGCAAAGGGATGATTGGGTCCACTCTAAGTGGAAGCGGCTTGAGTACGTCGTGCAATCATCGTCGACGATGATGTTATACGGATCGAACTTCGCGTGAGGGAGGGCGCCCAGAGGTGCTGGTGGCCTCGTTTGGCAGACTGCGGCCATGTCTTGGATACCAAGCATTTGCCTGTTCATCGTCTCGTCATCGCCACGCCACAAGACGTGCACTTGGTACTTTCTACCCCTTTCCATCTTGTAGTCCTGGAGTTGAAGGGCGCTCGGTAGCACGGCAGTCATTGAGATGTCATAGCCATCGATAGCTTCCTCGCAGACGCGGCATTCGAACGCATCCTCCGGGTTCATTCCTTGCAGCAACTCAGGCACGTGGATCTGTAACCTCGTCTTGGCTGCGGGTTTGATCTTATGCGAGAGGTTTGCCAGCGCCGGATTGGTAAGCTTCACACTGATCAAGTACTCCTCGTCTTCCAAATGAGTGAAGCTTGCAGGATATGTAAGCTGATCATTGTAGATGACCTCTTGTTCTTTGATCGCGTGGGTACGAGCCCAGAGGAGAGGTAGCACATAGTGCTGCTCGTAGCTGTTCAGGGTAGCGAAGTGAGTCTTCACAGCTTCGCCATAGTCGTTTGGGTAGATGAGACCATAGGTCTCCAAGCCTCGATTGCGAAGATGGATTGGCAGCTTGACCTTGCTCGACTGGGCGGCAATCATCTGGCTGAATCTCCTCACAAACTCTGGGCGGTAGTTGGCCAGCCTAGCTGACCACCAATCATCTCTAGGAGCGGCGACAGGGCTGGTCTTGCGGGCTTTGAGACAGATGTTTCTCCTGCAGATGAAAGGTTAGCGATTGTCTCTGGTCATTCTCCATTGCCACGCGGAATGAATCTTAGCGACCCAGCTCCACTGTGAGCAGCGTAGACCAAGTTGAAAGCTGGAGAGGCGGCAACGACCACTTTCCTCGACCCGCCCAGGTTACTTCCAGAGGTTGTTGCACTTACCAAGTTGTGAAGACAGTTTGAGCAATGTTCGACAGGCTGAGGTTCAGGTAGACTGTGAAGCTCTTCATCCTGCTCAGCTTGATGCGGAGGTTCTGGTGCTTCGTCCCAATTGTGAACCCCGCGGTCGGCGGAGTGACGAACACATGTGCTGGTCGCTCAGACGCTCTCATCACAATGGTGATCTGCATCACTTTGTTCTGTGGTAGTGCCCATTGGGGCTTGTAAAGTCCAGCCTTCTGGAGATCGGGTACCAAGATCTCCTTGAAGGCGATGGACTCCAGTTGGTCCATCTCGTAAAGCCAACGCTGCTCCTTGTGGTACTTGCCGTACCTCATGCCGTCCAGTCCAAAGATTGTCGGCTCCTTTGTTGCTTTGTCCTCTTGTTCTTTGCCCTCCCAGAAGTTTTCTCGGACTGCGATCTCAAAGCCGGCGAACATGGTGGTCATGTTCGGACGGAAGTGGATGCAGCTGATGGACTTGAGATCCGATGTCCCTGCTTCTAGGTACACCATACACGTTAGTGATGTTCTCCAATGTGGAGCAGCTGAAGTGACAGCATCATGTCTTGAAGCTGGTCACCGCAGCACGCTCAAATTGAGCGAGAAGAGCTTCTGCTTACCTTCTCCATTCAAGCTTACAAACAAAGCTGGAAAGCTATACCTAGTCTTCTTGACCAGGTCGCCGCCTTGCGGTGAGCTGTTGTAACGAGTCAAATCCGGCAAACTCTTCTTCATGGGAATTTCCTTTACAGGAACTGGCGGCGGGACTGGCGCTTGCTGGTACACCCTGTTTCGAGTCTCCTCATTTGGCAGGCCCACTGGAGGTCTGGAGTCATAGTTCGCGGCGAAGAAGTGTTCGATGAACTTTTGCACATCGGGTACAGCGGCTGATGACGGAAAAATGGACGTCTTGTGGGGGTCTGCCGAGACCAAAGTCAACGCCAATGGCCTGATGTCGGAGGCCATGACTATCGTATCGCTGTTATCCTCGGGCGAGGATAAGGAGGGCTAGCGACTCCGACGAGTCTCGAAAAGGGTAAAGGATAGTGCCTAGCACTAAGGCGACTTATTGGTTGGCTGATGAGCGCAGTCTTTAGCTGGTAGCGGAAGGCTTCTGGTACTTCAGACGAGTCTCAAAGAGGTATGAAGGTGGTGCATAGCACCAAGGCGGCTTGTTGATCGGCGCAGTCGTAGCTTGCTGGCAGAGTCTCGATAGAATGGCGTGCCGAGAGACTAGGTAGCCTCAAGTGGAGGCAGTGGTCGCGCAGAGTGTTGTGCCTGCTTAACAGGCAGAGTGACTTGGGTTATGAGACGCGTTTTTGAAGATCGCGGTGGCGGCTCTCAGGTGGACGTGCGCGGAGTGATTGAGAGGAAGTTTGCGGCTCGGTGGAGGCTCTGCATGTGCTGTCAGCTTCTATCCATGTCATATGTGCTTCGAAGATGCTTGTACCTCACAGTAACAAGTAGCGGCGGGTTGCAAGTGTGAGTTGTTGCGAGTGTGCATCCTAGACGCAAAAGACCTTTTGCAAAGTAGAACCTTCGAGAACTATAACTTGTTTCTAGTAATCTATAATTAATTAATCGATTAGAGTATTAGGTTATAGGGGACCTAATAATCTTACTAAGCGGAGGCTAAGCTTGATCTAGTTAGAGCTTGTTAATATATTTATAAAAAAGTAAATAAAAAAAGTTTTTATATTCTAATTAGTAAAATAGAATAGTAAGTTATATATAATAACTATTTATAATTATAATATTTATTATCTATATATATAAAGGAGATTTTTTTTTTAATTTTAGTACTTTTTTTAATTTCTCGAGAATAGAGAAATTAGAGAGATCTAGGCTACTTTTTTTAATTTTTTAAAAAATAAAAAATTAGAAAAATTAGTTTTTCTATTTTAGATATTTTAGTTCTAGTAGACCTACCTATTAGTAGAAACTATAATACTATCTCCTATCTAGCCTAGCTTTGTTCTAAAGCTTATAATATATTAGCTTTTATTATAGAAAGTCTATAAAAATACCTTTCTATTTTTTTTTTCTACTAAACTACTATACTATTATTAAAATTAAAATATACTTTATATTATTATAAAAAGGCTAAAAAAATATTTTATAAAAAAAATTCTATAATATATTTATATAATATATATAAAAGAAAAAGTTATATATATAAAGTATATATTTTATTAGGTTAGTATACTAAGTACTAGTAGTATAATCTAAAAGGCTATAATATAAAAGTTACTAAAAGAAAGTAGAAATATTTTTTAGCTTAGTAGAAAAAGTTATTAAAAAAGCTTAATATAGTAAAAGAGGCGCTAGTAATAGCTTATATAAAAGAAATATATTTTTATAAATAACTAGATATAGTAGACTAGAAAGTAGCTAAAAGTTATAATTTTAAAAATAATACTTTTTTTAATAAAAATAAAAAAGTTTAAAAAAAATTTATAATATTAGATCTAGACTTTTCTACTATAGTACTTACTCTATTATTCTAGACTTAGAGTATAGCTAAAAGTATCTTAGATTCTTTCTAGAAAAGTCTAATATTTTCTTTTTTTATAAATTCTAGTAAAGTTATACTAGAAGCTAGTAGTAGTTTATAAAGTTAAATTTTAGTTTCTAGGTATTTTTTAATTTATTATATTCTTTCTACTTAATTAAGTAGTTCTAACCTTTCTATTTTAGAATCTTTTCTACTTTAAATTTTTTTTTTTTTTAGATTAGAAGTAGAATATTTTTTAATAAAATATTTTAGTATTTATAGATTCTAATAATAATATATAGAATACTAAGTAGATTTTTATATCTTTTAGTAGTTTAAGTTAGTAGTTAACTAGCTCTTATAGCTTATTAATTAAAATAGTTCGACTTTTACTTAGTCTAGTTTTTTTATATTTTTTTTATTTTAAATTTTTTTATAAAAAAATAGACTTTATTTTTTCTTTTTAGCTAAAATACTATTTTTTATTTATTATTATATAGCCTAGCTATTATTAGTTATAAGTTTATAATTTATTCTTCTAGTTTCTTATAAAAACTTTTTAGATTATTACTTATAATTATAGTATATTCTATTTATAAATAAAATAAAAGTTTTTTAAAAAAATTTAGATTTTATTTATAATTTAAAAAGAATAGTATAGCTTTTATTATTTCTAATTACTAATTATTTAGTATAAGCTATACTATTAGTAGTAGTACTAACTAGTTATTTTATATATAATTAATATAATATTATAAGTATTAGAAAGTATAGTCTAGTTAGACTATTTAAAAAATATTTTTTTAGAAATTAGATTATATAATATATATTATATAGTAGTAGGTTATATAACTTATTTAATATTTTATATTAAAAAGCTTTTATAGAAATATATTAAATAAGTTTAGAATATTTTCTAATAACTTATAAATATAGAATTCTATACTACTTTAAAAAAGTATAAGTTCTATAAAAAAAAAGTCAAGTTTCTAAAATTTATTCTAAGCTTTTAAAAAATTAAAATTAATCTAGTAAAAATAGAGTTAATATAAACTTAGCTAGTACCTAAAATAGTTAAAAAAGTATAATTATTTTTTAAACTAGCTAATTATAACTAGAAGTTTATTAAGAACTACTTAAAGCTTTCTATACTATTAAATAAGCTTATATAGAAAAATAGAAAGTAGAGCTAGAGTATAGACTAAATAAAAGCCTTTAAAGTACTTAAAATATTATACTACTAGATACTAGTACTATAATTATTTAATAGAAAATATAAAGTTAAACTAGAAACTAATATATTAAATATAGCTATAGAAGTATACTTTATATAAAAGTATAATAGAAAGAGATACCTAGTAGCTTACTACTTAAAGAAACTAACTTTTATAGAATAGAACTATAATATTTATAATAAAAAGTTACTTATAATTATTACTATAATATAGTACTAGTAAGTATATATAGAAAAAGCCTCTAAGCTTATAATTTTTTCTAATTATAAGAATCTAACTTACTTTACTATAATAAAAGTACTAACTTAATAATAGGCCTACTAGTTAGAACTACTTAGTTAATATAAATTCGAAATCTATTATATACTAGAAAAAAATAATAGTCGAGCTAATATACTAAGCTACTAAAGTAACTATATAGAAGGAAAAGAACTAGTATACTAGAAAGTACTTAGAGCTAATCTAGATAGAAGCCTAAGCTTAAACTTAATAGAGTTTAACTATATTATATAAGTTTTTTAAAATATAGAAAAATAGTTTTTTATATTATAAAAAAATTATTAAGTACTAAAGAACTAAAAGAATAAGTATATATAATTCTACTATAATAATTTATAATATAAATATTTAAAACTATAAAAACTATAAAGTTAATTTAAAAAAACTTTAGCTTTCTATATATATATAAATATATATTATAATATATTAAATACTATAAGCTCTACTAATAGAATAAAGTAGATTAATATATATATATAAATATATCTACTTGTATCTATGCTAGAGGAACTAAGTTCCACCGGCAAAAAAGAGGTAGTTCCTCCGGCAGAAAGTAATCTACTAATATTTGCTAGAGAAACTAGACTTTATTAAATTATTATTTTAGATTTGGAATCCTTAGGGTCGAAATAGTATAGTTCTTTATAAGAAGTATATATATACTACTATCTACTAAACTTTTACTATAGCTAAAGATTCTAGAGAAGTCGAGACTTCGAAAATTAATATTAAGCTAGATATATAACTTTTTAAAATTATTACTTTAGATTCGGATTTTATAGGGCTAAGTTAGTATAATAGGGTTTTAGAATTAATTTTAGTATACTACTCTAGCTAGATCTATATAGGATCGAAAATATCTAAAAGTCTAACTTTTAAAAATTAGTAACTTTCTAAATATTAGACTTTTTATAGTTTTTATTTAAGATTCAGATTCCTTATAGCTAAAATAGTAAAATTCTATAGCTTATATATTTTTAAAGCTCTATTATATATTTATTTACTAGACCTAGAAGTTATAGAGAAAGTAATATATCTAAAATCTATACTAGGCTAGATACTTAGAGTCTTAGAAATTTTAGGGCAA
This sequence comes from Sphaerulina vaccinii, assembly GCA_022570795.1. Lineage (NCBI taxonomy): Eukaryota > Fungi > Ascomycota > Dothideomycetes > Mycosphaerellales > Mycosphaerellaceae > Sphaerulina > Sphaerulina vaccinii. Next base: position 609,062 of record JAKUDP010000017.1, read on the forward strand.
ATTCGGATTCTTTATAGTTAAAATAGTATACTTTAATAGCTTAGGTATTTTTAAAGGTCTATTATATATTTATTTAGGGCTACTTTAGGTTATAAAGAAATTTTAGCTTTAAAAATTAGTAACTTTCTAAATATTAGACTTTTTAAATATTTTATTTAATATTTAGGTTCTTTAGAGTCGAAATAGTATACTTCTATTACTAACCTATTTTTAAGGCTCTATTATATATTTATTTAGAGTAGCTTAGGGTTATTAAGAAATTCTAGTTTTAAAAAGAGTTAACTTTTTAAGTCTTAGACTTTTTAGAAATTTTATTTAATATTCGGGTTCCTTAGAGGCGAAATAGTATACTTTTATAGCTAACCTATTTTTAAAGCTCTATTATATAATTTCTTAGAGTAGCTTTAGATTATTAGAAAATCTTAACTTTAAAAATAAATAACTTTATAAATATTAGACTTTTTAGAAATATTATATAAAATCTAGGTTCTTTAGAGTTAAAAAAGTATACTTTAGGTACTAATCTAGTATTAGAGTAGGGTTATATATTTATTTACTTAAAGTATAGTTTAAAGAATATTAGAACTTCTATAATTTAGAATTAGAGTTTTTTATAGAATTAGAGTATAAGAATATAATATTTATATTTTAAGATAATATATCTAGAGTTACTAAAAGTAGCTTGAAAGCTCTATTAGTATAGAAATCTAGTTAGTTTATTAAGTTAGAGCTTTTACTAAAAGCTATATAGAGACTAACTAAATCTATATATATTTATAATACTTTATTTTACCTATTACTATCTATATATAATTAAGTATACTAGAAATTAGAATTAGAATAGAGCTAGATCTTAGCTTATTAGAAATAAAGCTTAGCTAAATAATAAAAGTATCTATTTAAAATTAAAAACTTAATCTAATTTCTATGGGTTAGGGTTAGGGTTAGGGTTAGGGTTAGGGTTAGGGTTAGGGTTAGGGTTAGGGTTAGGGTTAGGGTTAGGGTTAGGGTTAGGGTTAGGGTTAGGGTTAGGGTTAGGGTTAGGGTTAGGGTTAGGGTTAGGGTTAGG